>JABTTQ020003393.1:0-710281 GCA_016081115.2 Rehmannia glutinosa | reverse complement strand
CAGTATAAACGTTCAGTTACATGTGCTAATTTATAACTTAACTATAACTTAGTTATATTTTGGACCCAAGGTTCAAATTTCATAACAATTGGACCCTAAAAGCCTTAAAGGCAATTATTTCAAAATGGGACAAAAATAATATTTTCAAAAGTTAAAGGACCTACACTTATTTCTTTTAAAAAAACTGCTTTTGTCCCAATATGCCACTAACCTTAGTGACATTTTCCAACTGGAATCACATTAAAAGCCCTTCCGGCTTGTGAGTTCCGATTATTTTAAACTTAAGGCCCGAAATGACAATTTTTACAAATTTGGGGCCAATATGAGAATTTCATAAAAAACTCGACCTCAAAACTTTAAAAACCTGAGTCTATGGACAATTTGGAGAATTTAGGAACTGACCTCATAATTTTTTAAGGTCGGGAGATTTATTTATTCAATTTTTAACCCCAAACATTTTCATTTTTACAAAACGGGGCTAAATTGAAAATTTTCTTTTATAAAGGACCTAAATCAATTTATTTTCCCTTTTACTAAAATAGCCCTGGACCCTCTGACTTGGAGATTTAATTAAAGTATTTTATTTTCTCAAAAACCCTTGACCTATCGAACCGATTCGACCGATTAATACCCGATCGCGGGGCGACTTCCTCGTCTTGCGGTTTTGAATCTCTAACGGGACTTATGTTCCACCTAATCTTTCAAGATATCGAAGATTACTTATCCTTCCGATAATAATCTTCATCCAAATAACTCCACCAACGCCATATTGCTACTCGTGAATTTCAAAAACATTTCCTGAACTGCTTCCCTGAATCAATAATACTCATTGCACTGTTGATGCTGTATTGTTTTTACTTCCTGCTGAGTCAACTTGGTGTGTCGAGCTCACGATCGGAATGGATACGTCGGGGATGGAACCGGAGGCTCGGCTACTATTCCACTCTTCTGGTCCCATCGTCCTAATCCCGCAACCGAGGGACGGAGTTTGTCGAAGGAAGCGGGTCGTAGTACTTGAGGTATAATCATGATTATGACAATCCGGGCCTAGCTAGCTCTCACGTGGATTTGTCTTTGCCATGGAGCGATAAGGTGACAGGTCTTGGACCATCTTGCTCGGGAGTTACAAGAAAGAACGAAGGAATCGCTGTCCCGATCCACACGATTCCGGAGTTATCGGACCCATTTGGTTGGTGCTACAAATCCGTGCGCAACCGCTACTTGTTTTGCATTGGTTGGTGCTACAAATCCGTATGCAACCATTATCTGTCTTGCATGGGATTGGCGTTACATTTCCGCACGCAATCTACCTGTCTTGGCCCCGAATCACATAGTGCTGTGTGACCATGAATCGCTTTTCTTGAATCGTATAAGTATATTACTTAAATATAGTTATCACGACGCTTGTTGTGTGTGAATTCATGCATCATACTCACGCGTTTTCATATAACTATTTTCTCGCATTAACTATATATCGCCACACTTGCACACGATCACCCCATCCACTGAGATTTATGTCTCATCCCTACATTTTCTAACCTTTAGATGAGGACTTCGTTGAAGATCTTTGAAGCGAACCTTGGATTGAGCCATTGTACTCCTTGTTGGATTTACTACTTCTTGTTGTTATTGATGGACTCATTTCTTTTGATTCTTTGTTGGACTATTTTATTTTCTTTTCATTCCGGTTTGTAACTGAAGGGCGTAGGACCTTTTGACTTTTAAGCTGTTATCGTTGGTGGGTTTTCGAGGATGTAATTTGGATTCTGGATTGTGGACTGTAATTTGTACCTATGTTATTTTATTTCCGCTGCTAATTTGACTCTGTTTCATTGGGTTCTCATTGATATTCGTCTAGACTGTTTGGTTATTTGTATTTAAGTTGTGGATCGTCGTCGCGTCCCGTTTGGGGCGTGACAGTTGGATATAAAATGGTACACAGTTAGTTATTAAATGGTGCACAGTTCAACTATTAAAATGGTGCATAATTCAGTTATGGAAACGTGATCTTTATCACATCCATGATTGTAGGGCATCATTATGGGAAGGTGGTTACACCATTTTGTCTTCATATAGATGATGCACAATTAGTTATACAATAATGCATTGTTAGATATAAAATGGTTCACAATTAAGTTATTAAATGGGAAGATGGTTACACCATTTTATCTTTATAGTTCATTTAGATGATGTACAATTAGTTATACAATGATGCACTGTTAGATA
Organism: Rehmannia glutinosa; assembly: GCA_016081115.2. Classification (NCBI taxonomy): domain Eukaryota; kingdom Viridiplantae; phylum Streptophyta; class Magnoliopsida; order Lamiales; family Orobanchaceae; genus Rehmannia; species Rehmannia glutinosa. The sequence continues at coordinate 708,055 of JABTTQ020003393.1, read as the reverse complement.
TAAAATAGTGCACAGTCTGTTATTAAATGGTGCACATTTCGAGATAGAATAAAAAGCGGGAACAATCGTAAAATCAAATCCCATAAAAATCGCTGGGATTGAATGGTGTTCAATTAGTTATACAATGATGCACTATTAGATATAAAATGGTGTAAAATCAGTTATTAAATGGTGTACAATTCAGCTGTTAAAATGGTGCACAATTTTAGTTATGGAAACGTGATATTAATCAATTCCTTGATTGTAGGGGCGTGATTTATGGCATTTTGCTAGTTACTATTATGTCCTTTTCACCTATTAATTAATTGATAAATAATTTATTTTTAATAGCAATCTGGACCATTGAATAAAAGGTTTGGATGGATGGGATCAATCCACACTGCCACACGGTAAGAGGCTGCCACACGAGATCTCATCCCTATATATATACATATCATAAATGGTCAAAATACATGAATATACAATTTGATGACCAATAGCCAAATGCATAATTTTTAAAGCCCAATATAAAATAATGAGTAAATATGTTATATATATTTTTGTTTATTATGTTTATTTTATGTATATATGCAATATGGGTTTCAAACTGGAAAACATAAAAAGATGATTAATTGGATATATTATACGCCAAAAATAGATCTAAAGTGGAAAAAAGAAAAATTTAAAAAATAAAATAAAAAAAGACAAACATAATAAGTAATGCAAAGACACACACAAAATTGGAAAGCTAATTTTACATATCTCTATTTTTATATCCTTAAAAATGATTTATATAAAGAAAATTGACTACCAAAAATAATTAAAACCCAAACATTTATCACTTCTTATTTTTTCACATAATTTTATTACTTTTTTTAGCAATAACAAATGGGCGGAAAAATTTTGGGTTACTATTCTTGGAATAGTCTCTCTTTATATATATATACCAAAGATATAGCACCCGTGCGATGCGAGGAATGTGATATAACTAAGTATTATATAATTTTTATATTAACAAATTGATATATTGTAGGAATAGTAATGAGGTGGGACATGGCGGGTATCTCAAGACGTAGACTTATCCCATCTTTTGAACGGAGAAAGGGGTGTATGTTGACACGTCTTGACCCAAACAAAATAATTTATGATTTATTAAATAATAGTTATTATACTTTCTCACAAAATATCGTGTTAAATATCCAACTATAAATTAAAATTTTAAAAATATGAGAATAAAAAAAATTGATTACATAATTTAGAAAAATAATAAAAATATAAATTGATTATATATTTTAGGCAAGTTTATACATCTATTAAAATACTTGTTGAGTTGTCTAAAACTTTAAAAATCATATGTTGAGTTAATAATTTCCACAACTAAATTAAAATAGATCAATGGAGACAGTTGAAATTTATATCAACAAATACTATACATGTACTTTAATAAATAAAACCAGAGTGTCATTTGATTTATTAATAATTATATCTTTCTACTTAAATAATGATTATTTTGAAAGAAAAAAAACTATCTAAAAGAAATGAATGAACATTTTTTTGGTTTGTTTGAGATAAACAAATAAATATAATCTAAATAATAAAACAAAACAAATGAAAAGAATTCACTTTTGGTCCCGTTAGACTTACCCTCTGATGATTTTAGTCCCATTAGACTCACTTTTAGTCCTAAATCGACATTTTTCACCATAAATAGTCCCATAAGACTGGAAAACTGAAATTTTGGTGTTGCTCCATTAAATAATTAATGAAAACCGTTATGATGACAAAAATGGTCCCATAGGACATCAAAGTTCAATTTTTAACGACAAAAATGGTCCCATAGGACACCAAAGTTAAATTTTTCACCAAAAATGGTCTCATTATTCTTTTTGTTTTGGTTAAATTTAATATTGATGATAAAATTATTTTAAATTTTATATTTTGCGTTATTTATTTAAACTAATATTGTGAATGTCCCACTTGAAAACTAAAAAAAATCTCTGTTCTTCAAATATTTTTCTAAAAATATCTTTTTCCAGTGCGTTTTATTTATTTCCTAAAACAAATTCTTTTACTTAAAATATTTAGAAAAACAAATAATTTTCCTATATTTTTTAAAGTTTAAATCACTTCTTGATTTTGAAAAAATATATGTACTTCAACTATCAATAAAATAAAAAAAGTTTTTTAAAGTTTAAATCACTTCTTGATATTAAATAATTTCATAATTTTTAAATATAGGAATTATTTTTAAAAATTTTAGAAAAATACTATTAAATATTTTAGTATAGTTAAATTATAAATACTATTAAAAATATTTTAGTATTGTTAACCTAGCTCACATTTTTTTTTTCATTTTTAAATATTATATTATTATTTTTTATGTTTTTAAATCAAACTTTACATTTTCTCAAAAAAATAAAAAACAAACTTTACATACATATACACACATACATGAACTGGGTTATATGAGATCTCATATCTGGGGCAAGAACATAGGGACCAAAAAAAAAAAAAAAAACTTTACATATATACACATACATGCACTGGGTTATATATGCATGTATTTTTTTTTTTGTATTACACATTCACAAAAAAAAAAATATTTAACATCTACTTTAAAAGTTATTTTTCAGAAAATTTAATTTTTATAACTTGAGTTATAAATTTTATCATTTAAATTACTTTGTTAATTTTCTAATTAAAATAAATGATACATGTATTGAATCTTTTTTTATTACACATTCACACAAAAAAAAATTAATTAACATCTATTTTTAAAACTATTTTCCAGAAAATTGAATTTATATAAGTTGAATGATAAATTTTATCATTTAATTTACTTGTCAATTTTTTAATTATAATAAATAAAAAATAGTAACTTTAATGATAATATATTTTTTAAAATAGATATTAGTTATATTTAGTTTTTGGAGAAAAATTCCCTTTTGGTCCCATTAGACTGAGCACCTGATGATTTTAGTCACATTGTTCTCACTTTTAGTCCCAAATTGCATGTTTGACTTTCAATTTGACAAGTGTGACCGTTAATTTTTTAATGGTGGGACCATTAGTGAGACTATAGATGTCAATAAGGGTCGGGTCGGCTCGGCCCTGCCCTAGCCCAAAGAGGCCCTAACCCTTAAGGACTAAGGCTAAAAAGCCCTGGACTTATAAGGACTTGAAAAATCTAAGCCCAGCCCTAGCCCTGTAGGTCTAGGGTTGGGCCACGGCCGACCCTATGACTTTTTTTTTTTACATTTTTTATGAAGTTATTCTGTCTAAATTGAAACATTGCATCATGATGGAAAAATTAACTTGCGAATTACTTATTTTATAAAATAACGTCATGTAATTCTTAGATTCCATTTGGATTAAAATATTCAAAATTTGTCAGTTTTATTTTAGTAATCACATAGTCTATACCAAATATATTTTAGTTCTCTATGATTATTAATGTACTAAATAATATTTACCAATTACGTACCAACTTTAATTTTGTATTTACTAAGTTATTTAGTAAGACTAAATTATAAATGAGATCAAAGATCAAATTTGATAATTTGTTAAGATAAATGGTAATTGATAAATGAGATCAAATAATAGATTAATAGTATTACAAGCATACATTTTGAATATAAATATATTAAATACAAAAAACTTATCAGGAAAAAAAGCCCTAAGGGCCAGCCCTACCCTAGCCCTAGATGGCCCTAGGGCCAATAGGGTTGGGCTAAAAAGCCCTCATGTTATAAGGGCCTATGAAATATAAGCCCAGCCCTTAGATTTTAAGGGTCGGGCTAGGGTCGGCCCTCAGGGCCCGACCCTTATTGACATCTCTAAGTGAGACAAGAAAAATCTTATGGGACTATTTTCAAGGCATGAGACTAAAATCATCAGGGGGTTAGTCTAATGGGACCAAAAGTAAATTTTTCTCCAAAACAAATAAATAGAATTGTATTTATGTAATCAATATATAATTATTTTATATCGAGAAATTATATTTAACATTTGTTTCTACAAAACCCATGTGAATCTATATCTATCTTATTCCCAAAATCATTGTATAATATAAACTTGAGTTTATAAAAATCTCATTTATCAATATTTAAATTTGAACATTTTTTTTGGTTTGTTTGAGATAAACAAATAAAATAGTCTAAATAATAAAACAAAACAAATAAATAGAATTATATTTATGTAATCAATATTTAATTATTTTATATCGAGAAAGTATAGTTAACATTTGTTTCTACAAAACCATATGAATCTATATCTATCTTATTCCCAAAATCATTGTATAATATAAACTTAAATTTATATAAATCTCATTTATCAATATTTAAATTTGAATATACTTTTTTGTTGATTTTTTATTATATATTATATTATTTACATTTTTTCAAGTCATTTTTGAAATTCTAATTTCGTTATCCAAATTTGTATTGTATTATTAGGACTGTGTAGTATACTGCTTGAATTTTTCATATTTGATAGTTACAAGATTTTTGGTTATACTTGTCCAGCATAGTTATGATCTTTGTGAGAAATTAAACAGAAGAAATATTTATTTTTGTGGGGGAAAATAATTTTAGTAACTATTAAATTTAGATTCAAACTATGGCCGAAATCCTACCAATTGTAAATTTCTTAAAATGTAAGAAAACTCAATTTACATAAAATAATAAAATTTAATTATTTAAATTAATAAAGCGTAAAAAATGCATATTTGTTTACATTAATCATTAGAATTTACCCAAATTATATTACAATAAAAAATAGATTTACTGAAAATAAGGAATCATAATTTTTATAACTTGCAAAAGAATGGTGTATTAAATAATTTAATAGTTTACATCATAGTTTTTATTTATTTAAATAGTTTTAGATTTATTTGCTAATTTTTAAATTCTTAGAATAATTATAGATGTAATTTGGTTAATTGTTAATTTATCCAATGATTTATATTTTTTTATAGTAACTTTTGATTTCTATTAGATGATTTTAAGACTTATTAAAGAGTTAGATTTAATTGATAATTTTAAGGCTTTATTTCATAAATTTTTATTTATTTATATAATTTTGTGAATTCTTGGATATTTTAGATTTATTGAATATTTTATAGATTTTATATGCTTGTTTTTTAATTTTTAATTTATTTTGTGTTTTAAGTTTTTGATTTTTATTTGGTCAATTTTATCAAATAATATTTAGATTTATTTTATAATACATTGATCATTAAATAATTTTTACATTATAAATTATGTGAAAATAGAAAAGATTGAATTTTTAAATTAAGAAAATATAAAAATAGTTGTCAAAATAATTTTACTTTAATAATTAGAGATTACCAAATTATGCTCTCAGTGAAATCCGATTTACTGAAAATAAGAAATTATATTTTTTAAATTTGGAATTCATTTGTCAAAATAATATTATTTAATTATTAAAACTAACCTAAAATCTTAGCATTTTGTATTGCAAGTTGTTGAATGAATTAAATTACTCTTTTTTATTATTCAATATTTTTTTAATAATAATTAAATATTTTATAGATTTAGAAAGGTAAAATGGACGGAAAAATTTTTATACTACTATTTATAAGTGACTCTTTCTTTATATATATACAGATAAGGACAATTTGGTTATTTTAAAAAATACAGAGTTGTAAAGTGAGACAACACGATGAATAATATAGAGGGTTGACAAATTGAAATAAATTGAGAGTAATAAAGTAAAATAATATTAGAGGATCGTAATCGAGGGATAAACTACAATTAACCCATATTATTATGGTATATATATTATGATATAAGAAGTTGAAGACTTATTATTATATTGTCTGATTAACAATTTCTTCACATATTTATAATTAGTAGAAATGTAGAATGATAAGGAAAGTACCGAGGAAGGTTTTGCCATGTAATTTCACTATTCTATTTTTATTTGTCTCAAATCATTTACCATATACTTTAAAAATGGTTAATTCGATGTTACCCACTTGAGTTCTATCCAACTCCATTTGTCTATGGGAAAATTAAAAAATTACCACATTTGGAGCTAAATATTACAAAAGTAAACTATAAAATTCCCTGTGTCATTTACTTTCAGCAATTTACTTTCTGCATATTTAATACCTGCTGATAAATTTGCTCACTCAACTAAAAATAACTCAACCAAAAACAAGTGATGGAAACCATATTCTAAAAGGTGTGTAAGACTTCCGCTGTAAAAACTAAGTAAACTAATTTTCTAAAAATCTCACTTCACTTTCGGCCGAGTTACTCTCTGTCAACAATTTCTCTCGAGTGCTGAGTGGTTAACTCTCCCGTTGAGGTTTGACCCAACTATCTCCCAAGAGACTCAATTGTTTACTTGTATAAACTCTGATTTGATTTAAAAATAGAAAATTGGTTAAGTCTATTCCACCCCCCTCTAGACTTAACCGACACCCACTGGGACCTACAAAATATTTCTTGCATGCATCACATTGTACAATAATAATTTATCGGCATTCTCACGTGCAAAAAATAATTTTTACAAGCACTTTAGTTCATAAAAATAATTTTTTTACATGCATTCAAGTACGCAAAATATTTTTACAAGCATTAATAATATAACAAAGGAATAATAATGCACAAAAAATAGTTTTGCAGGCTTTCCAATGCGCCAAAAACAACTTCTATAGATAAATATAATGCAAGAAAAAAAAATATAATGTCCAAATTTTATATAAATACAAATCATACTGGCACAATAGTAAGAAATTCTCTTAGCCTAGTAAGGTCTAAGTTTCAGATTTTTGTTGGACCAATTCCCTCATTTTCCTTTATATCAAAGGAATACAACACTTAGGCATTACTCAGTGCCTGTGTGGCGTCCAAGTGGGCACCATGTCATGCTATCCACATGGCAGGCGGCAATCACTGCCATGTTTGTTGCCTGCATGGCAGCCACATCAGCAACCATGCCAGCTGACTAGCTCTTCTCCTGTTGTACAACACAAAACGCCAAGTCCAACCAACAGCCGCAACGTGGCAACCTTTTTTATTTTTTTAAAGTAAACCTATTGCATCAGCGGCGTGAGCGCCTCACAAGGCTTTTGAACGCTGAACAAATCAAAATTGCAAGCACCCCTTGTCACATCTTTCAAGACAGAATATTGTTTTCTCTCCAAAAACTTAGAATTTTCATAACTAATTTGTTTCTTATCCATTTTGTATGCGTAATATAATAAATTAATCGTCTTTAATTTCCTAGATTGACAATTTGACATCAATATTGTTATATAAAAACAGAAATAAAAATTCGAATTTTTTAAATAAAAAATCAAATAACATCTATCAATATACTCAAGCACATCATATAGGCGATATCGAGTCTTAATGACTTTGATACTACTGTTAGCAAATACAGATCAAAATATAAATACCATATTTGCACATATGTAGTGGATTGAGTATACCTATTTGCAGTAGAACTGTCGATCCACATAGACATAATTAAGCACGTCTACAAGCCTCATTTAACTGAACCGCAAACAATTAACAAACCCCGTAGTTGGTGAATAAACCACGAACAAGATCACAAATTATCTTTTCTCATTGACGTAAATAACTACTAGAGTTATTAACTTTGATGTGCACACCGTAAACCTTTGGAGAACTTTGGTGATGCTCCAAAAAGAAAAACGTTGATAGAAATTTTAAGAGAAATATTATTTCTTGTTGTGTAGGAGACGCCTTAATTGTGTTGATATTGTAGGAAGAGATATCAATCTCATACCTTAGTTGAAGTTTTGATTGGAGAGATTTCTAAATAAACCTCATCTAAATAGGACTTCGTATTATCATAAATATGGATGCAATCTAATTGCACCAATAATTATAATGCACACATTTAAAAAAAGAATTCATTTTCTCTTAACTTGGAAAGTACTATTTTTTTTAACCAAAATTAAAGAAGTGATAAAAAGAGTGAAGAATGAGACATTATTTGCTCAAAAGAGGGGGAAAAGGTAATAATAATTTATATTGTTTTGTGTTTGGAGTACATTTAAGTTAAATGAGCTGAGGATCCAATGGTGATGTGCACCTTACAGACAACTAAAACTTTTAGTAGATAAAATGGATATGCAATATATCTTATAAATGGGGGATTCTATTGCTATTTTGGTAATCATGAGTGTAGTGGTCAGGATGTTGCGTCTTTGGCTTCTTGTCAGGATTTCTGGGATTTTTTTGATAATGCGGGTTTGATGGCTATTCCTACGATAGGTAAGTTTTTTACTAGGTGCGCTACGCGTCCGCATCAAATTCATATTCAGGCACGGCTAGATCGGGTTATAACTAGTCCACATTAATTTATGGCAGAAGGTTGAGAACTACGTTCTTCCACGCATTTGTTCGGATCATCACCCTCTTTTACTATCTTGTTCGACTAATACCTATAGGGGTCCAGCTCCTTTTTATTTTCAACGTATGTGGACTAAACATCGGGGTTTTGGATCTATCATTGCTTCTTCGGGATTTGCATTATCTTTAGCTCAAATTCTTTGATTCGTTTGATGATTAAGCTGAAGAGGTTGCATGTGGTGATCCATACTTAGAATCGAGAGGTTTTTGGAGATGTTAATCATGAGGTTGATGATAAGTTAGAGAAAGTGAGACAAATTCAGGCGGACATTGAGACGGCCAAGGAGTTACAACGGCGATCGTAGGGATCGAGAACTTGAAGCTCAAAACTCTCTTGTCAATCAGATCTTCTCTTACACAGCGGAATTTCTTCGCCGAGAAGTCTTGGGTCGCTTACGGTGATTGATGGAGATCGTAACACTTCCTTCTTTCATCGTCGTTATCAAACTAAGGCCGCTCGGGCTGGTATTCACGATTTGATGATAGATGGTATGTTGTCCACGGACTCGGTTGCCATTCGCAGTCACATTATTAATTTCTTTGAGGATCTTTTCAGGGCTCCTACTAGGTATATTCCTGATTTCTCTCAAGTTAATCAGGTTATTAACTCAGTGGTTTTTAGGATGTGGATATTATTTGTTTAACTTCCTTACCATTGGAGTTGGAGATTCGGGGATGCGGTGTTTGATCTTGGTTTAGACTCCCGGGTCCGGATGGTTTCAATGGAGTTTTTTTATCGGCATTGTTGGGTTATTATCTCTGGGGATGTTATTACTGATGTGCGCCACTTCATCCAATATGGATACCTGCCAGTTGGACTCAATTCCAGCTTTATGGTTCTTATCCCTAAAAATAAAGATGCGAATTCAGTGGATAATTTCAGGCTCATTGTGATGAGTAACTTTATCTTTAAAGTTATTACGAAGATTCTGGCTACTAGATTTGGAGGGATCATCAACAGAATTATGTCTCCTACTCAGATTGGCTTTATTCTGGGTCGTCATATTCATGATCGTATTGCCTTGGTTTTTGAGGGTTTCAATTTTTTGCATAATCAGAATGATAGTAATATGATTCTGAAATTGATATTCGTAAAGTATTTGATACTTTGAGCTGGGATTTTCTTTTATATGTTTTGCGTCGGTTTGTGTTCTCTGATAAGTTTGTGGACTGGATTTCTGTGATCTTACATTCAACACATATCTCGATTTTGCTTAATGGATCTCCAGTGGGTTATTTCTCCTGCACTAGGAGTGTTCGTCAGGGAGATCTTCTTTCCCTGCTGTTTTTTTGCATTGCTGAAGAAGTTTTAGGGAAGCTTATTTCATGGTTAGTTTTCTCACATCTTCTCATGCCTTTTGTTGCTCCGCGTAATATCATTTTTCCATCCATCATGTTGTATGCGGATGATATAGTGATTCTCTGTGAGGCCAATTCTGTTAATGCACGATATATCTACGATACCCTTCGTATTTATGCCTCTCTCTTGGGCCAGGTGTTTAACCCGAATAAATCGAAGGTGTTCTTTGGAGCTCGCGTTACTCGACATCAAAGCGCCGATTCGGACTATCATGGGTATAACGGTGGGTACCTTTCCAACTACATATCTTGAGGTTACGATTTTCAAAGGTGCTCTAGCGGGAGGTATTGCGGCCATTGCTTGATAAAATCGTTCTCAAATTTAAACGATAGAAGGGCTCTTCTCTTTCTTTTGCTGGTAGGATTTGTTTGGTTAACTCTGTGATTGCTAGTTCCTTGGTTCACAATATGCTCATTTATAAATGGCCGATATCCATGCTCAAGCAGTTTGAAAAGGCCATGCGCAACTTTATTTGGACTGGAGATATTAATCAGAAGGGGTCTGCTATGGTTAATTGTGCTCGTTGTTGTACGCCAAGAAATGAAGGGAGCATTGGTGTTCGCTCCATCATTACGGCTAACCGTGCTTTTCTTATGAAAATTGGCTAGAAAGCTCTTACCTCGGATTTAGTGGTTTTTACAATTCTCCGTAGGCATTTTTTGCTGGCTAATGGTTCTATCAGACACACCTTTTTGCCTTCTTCTATCTGGGCGGGTTTGAGGCCAATGGTGGAGGATTGTTTGACGGAATCGCAATGGATCCCAGGGGCGTGTTCTTCGGTTAATTTTGGAACTGATAATTAGCTTGGTTATATCATTATGGACAGGATTGATATACCTCTTCAGTATCAGAATCACTTCCAGAACCCCATCTCGGACTTCCTCTTTGATAACACCTGACACTTCACTATGGCGTTTGTTGAGGCTTATTTGGATATTGTTCGTGATATTGTCTGATGCTCAATTACTCCAGATTCCTCAGATAAACGGGTGTGGACTCACTCTATAGACGGGATAGTCTCTTCTAAATTGGCTTATGCTTTCTTAAGGTCCTCTTTTCCTAATATTAAATGGGGTTCTTAGATTTGGTCCCATCACATCCTAGAAAGACGGACGGTTGTTGCTTGGAGGGCCATATACGGACGACTGGCAGTCTTGGACGTCCTCCGCTATCGAGGATTTATTGGGCCTTCTTTTTGTGGACTTTGTTATTCCTAGGGATGACAATGGGTAGGGTACCCACCAATTTAAGGCTATCCATACCCAAACCCTATAATATTTATACTACCCGTACCCATCCCAAACCCGATTAAGAAACTACATATAATACACGTACCCATCCCAAATCCATTTCCCGATACCCCTGTACTACCCATACCCACTTAAAACTCGTTTATTTATATAAAACGTCTAATTATATGAATATTTAGATAACTAATAAATGGACACCGTACCAAAAACTAATTATTATATAAGAAAATGATAATATGTTAAATTCTTAATAAATATAACAATTAACCATTTTAATTTTGTAAGTCACTACAGACAATCATCATTCATAAACCAAATCAAAAGCATCACATAAATACAAATGTAACCAATATAATCTTAAAACTGTAGAATCAACATTAGTACATCATTTAATTTATAAAACTACACCATCAGACATGTAGTTTTATCAAGTTTGGCAAAGATAAAAAAGAGTTGATATAATCACATATTCAAAATAAATAACAACTTTGTATATTCTTTGTACAGAATAAATTTATGTTGGGCTTCTATGAAGAAATGTATAATGTCGGATGAGAAAAATAAATGGAAGTTATTAAAGGGCTAAACGGGTTCGGGTAGTGGTGGGTATCCGAGGTAAAACCATATCCTACCCGTATATAAATGGGTAGTAATTTTTCATCCCATACCCGTCCCAAATTCGAAAAAGACTACCCATACACGTCCCATTAGGGTCTGGGCGGGTGGGTACCCGCGTCTACTCGTCCTGCTGCCTTCCCTAGTTATTCCCACTCGGACTCGATTGATCACATATTTGTTTCTTGAAATTTTGCGGGAGTGCTTTGGGATTGGATTGTTGAATCATTTGTTGTGGTTTTTCGCAAAGTCTATAGCTTTAATGAATTCTGGTTCATGTGATGGAATTTCACTTTAGTGACCAGATTGCTTTTCTTTGGAAGGTGGCGGTTATATCCTACATATGACTTATATGGCACATTCGGAATGATGTAATCTTCAATGACAAGAATGGACTACGGATGCGACTCTTATTCATTGAGGCGATGATTATTGAGTGCATTTCTGCAAGGGATGATGGATAATACTCACGGTGATTTACTCTGTCTTCATCGCGAAGGTCCAGGGGACATCCTCCAAAGGCTCCACGCATTATCCCCTGTTCCTTGGCATTTACCCCTCGGCCTCGGATAAAAGTCAATATGGATGGCGCATGTAATGCAGAGGTCCAGGGCATATTACGACGCGGTTTTACAAGGCTTGGGGTTTTTTCGTGGTTGTTCTATTGAACAATGTGGTACGGAGTTATTCATTCGATTTGAATTAGTTGCGATCACTGCGATTACTTATGCTTTTCATAAGGGTTGGACTAATCTTTGGATGGAATCGGATTCCACTTATGTTGTGGATCTTTTTCGATCCCGAGTTGGCTCCATATCTTGGTGTCTTCCTCGGGACAATGGCATTACACTCTCTATCCGATTTCCCAAAGGAACTTCGTTATTTTTCATATTTATCGGGAAGGAAATTGTGTGGCGGACTAGCTCAAGTATTAGGGAGGTTCCATTTGGTGGGACGCTCCTCTGACGGATATTATCTCTTTGCTAACTAATGACTATGTTGGACGAGCACATTATAGATTTGTTAGATAATTTTTTGTTCTGTGCTTTTGCATTAGTTGTATGGTACTTTTTTCTCGCCGTGGTACTCTTTTCCTACTAAGGTTTTTCCCCACAAGGATGGATATTTAACGAGGCCCCAAACATTGCGCTACCTGATCGGCTTGTGATCAGGATCTTTCCCTTTTTTTTCATTTTTAATTAAAAAATCTTATAAATTAAAATTATATATATAACTGATTTTGTGTTCTTTGTTGACTCTACTTATAGAAAAAGTCTTCCTTTTGTTGCGGACGCATGGTTTTAGTTTTGGAGGAGCGAAAAGACATACCAATTTGTAGATTTAAATAGTGAGAGAAAATGTTCATAGACCAATCATAATTAATGGCTTTTTATATTGTAAAATATAAATACATGAAGTTTTTATAATATTTTTTTGTTTGGGGAGGGAGGGGGAGGGAGTTTAATTTAATTCATTTAGCATAACTAGAAAAAAATATTTGGAAAGCCCTTCTGGTTCCGCATGCTTTTGTGGATCGAACTTATTACATTTGAATATATTAAAAAATATTTTGTCAGTAAATTATATCTAAAAAACGTGATATAATTAGTCGAGATATAGTGCATTGCTTTTCGTAAATAAATATATATATATAGAATTTGGATCAAATGAGTCCAGCATCCTGAGGTAAGTATGAGAGGACAAATCTGGGCTGTTTTTCTTTTTGTCACAGTCAAGATTTAAACTTCTTTTTTTATTTTTTATTTTTCAGATTTTAGTCCTTTTTTTAATTAATTATAAGGGTATTCTAGTAATTTCGTTCATTAGTTGGATAAGTCTAAAAGACAATCTTGTAAAGTGAATGACACGGCTTAGGTGATTTATCCGTAATTTTGGTAACTAACTTTTTTCTTCCAGAATATTAATGGAGGATTGTTCGAATTAATTAAGACATCCATAATTTTTTTCTCTCAAATCCGGTTGACGTCCCTCGCTTGGGAGATTTTCTCTGGTAAGTAAGCAATAAAAAATACTAAACCGAGCAGCAATTACAAACTAAATAAGAAATAAATATTACTAATTATGCAATAATTTGTAACTAATAAGCAATGAAATAAACACTGGATCCAAATTTAAATTAATCATCATGAAACCATTGCATGAAACAAAATATTTGGGAAGATAAACAATTTGATTCGGTTTGAAAATGTAAAAATGCAGTTGCTAGTCATAGATATAAAACAAGATAATATATATATTTTTTTTCTGGTGCATACTTACTAAGTTATTAAATATGCAAACATGCTACACTAAATAAGCAACAGCAATAAAAAATCATTAAACTGAGTAGCAATTCTAAAGTAAATAAGCAAAAAATATTACTAAATATGCAATAATCTGTAACTAATTATCAAACGAAAAAAATACCAAGCAACAATTCTAAACTAATATAAACAACAAAATATTACCGAATATGCAATAATATGTAACTAGATAAGCAACCAAAAAAAAATATTGGATCCAAATTTAAATTAACCATCACGAAACTAGTGAATGAAACAACAAAACCTGGGAAGATAAACAATTTGATTCGGTTTATTGCTGTTTTGATATTTAATGGATGCTATCATTTTGGTAAGAGGCGTGTAGGAGGTAAGAGAATTATTAATGAAATATTCTCCAAATATAAAATGTAATCGTCCATTATTTTAGAATAATTTGTGTTTCTTTGGTTGACTAATTTGCCCGTAGTAATTTCTAATGAGGTAATAAATATACATAAACATGTTTTATTATGGATTGTGGATTAAAAGAAAGAGATCGAATGACAAGATGTATCTCTACTACTTATTTCAGGTTGTTGGACTCATATAACCCAGTCCTATTAGCTGTGATTCATATATATACCAATATTGTGAGTGGATTAAATAACAAAGTTATTGGAGTTATAGCAAAAGTGCACATGCAGATGCAGACATGAGACAACAGACCCCTTTGATAAGGAAATCATTATCTCCTTTTTTCTTTCCGAATATTTTGTTAATTGGAAAGAATATGACAATATCCAGCTTAAGCATACAAAGCAGAGCTAATATTATTTAATGTAAACCTAATACATCTCCAACTAATATCCAACTTAACTATTTGTGGGTCAGGAAACATTATATGGCTGGAATTAGACACTTGGACTCCTAATACAACTAATAAGTCACTCAAAAAAAACTGATGAAATGCTGCACTATGGAATATTACTTTTATTTTCTATTATAAGGTTGTATTTAGATGCATTGATTTGAATTTAATGGGAAAATTCTGAAAATGTTTTTTAGGTAATCCAAATTAGGTTGATCCAAAATCACCAACATGACTTGAAAAATAATACAAAATGGGAGCTCAATTATTTGAATTCTGTTACAGTATAAAATTATTCAAACAAATTCAATACATCTTAGTTCCAAAATGTATGAAACCAAACACAATAAGCCTTTCTCAGTTTTTCCAACAAGAGAAGAAAATCAAAAGGAAAAGAAAAGAAAAGAAACATTATAAGATGAACTTGACTATTATATTAAGGTCCAAATTTGTTTGGGGAAAATTATTATCTAATTGAGGATCTAGTTGTCTGAAATCAAATAATCTTACTGGTATGCTTAACCAAACACGAGAAAATGAAAATAATTCGTCATGATTATGAATTTTTTTTACATCTTAAATTTGTGAAGCAAATAACAAGTCTATATATATTATATAATAAGAGATCTAAAGGAAAATTGATGCAAATATGAGTTGTAATGCTTAGTTTCAAATGAGAACGGCCCACCTTTAAATGAGAAATAATTATACATTAGCAAAAACTTGTGTGAGGCGGGTTGTATAGTGCGATGAAAAGAAAACGTAATATTTTTAAGTGTGCAAAGTAATACTTTTACAGCACGATTGTATGAACAAATGAAACTAGGTAGGAATTGAATGGATTTAGAAATAGAATAACGATAGAAAATGAATGATATGATGATACTATTCATATGTTTGATATGTACAAGGAATAGAGAAAGAAATGGATGACGATGTTG
The DNA here is from genome assembly GCA_016081115.2 of Rehmannia glutinosa. Taxonomy (NCBI): domain Eukaryota; kingdom Viridiplantae; phylum Streptophyta; class Magnoliopsida; order Lamiales; family Orobanchaceae; genus Rehmannia; species Rehmannia glutinosa. Next base: position 692,367 of record JABTTQ020003393.1, on the reverse strand, counting down.
TAGACATGTAAATTTTGTTGGCCAATTAAAGATTGCCAAATGTCAAATTCTTATAAATCAAAATTTATTATTATTTCTTTTGATAATTATCACAATTTGTGATTAAAGAGATAAATATTAAATCTTGAAGGACCAATCAAATTAGAGTCCTCACCATATGAGACATCCAAGAACCCCTCTCCTACAAGTATAAATATGGGACACTCTCAAGGAATTAAATCACAATTCAAAGAGAAGAAATCCAAGCAAGAAGGCGGTGGAGAAAATTCTCTCAAGTCAAGAAGATCATATTGAAGGAGATCCACGGTGTTCAAGGCGAAATTCAATACGTTCATCACAGAATCCACTCAAATCACGGCGTTTGATTCGGGAAAAAGCTTTCAAGCCCTCGAGTTAATGTTATTGAAGTCAAATCTATCTTGGAGGAAGATCAAAGAGTCAAATCCACCAAGAAGTTCGTATATCCAAGTCAAATATCGTCAAAATATATCACGTTTGATTCGAGATTAAGCTGTCAAGCCCTCGGATTAACGTTATTCAAATTCAAGTTCAAGTTTAGAGAAGATCAAGTTGAAGAGTTCATCTCCGAAATTCTCAAGTTTTACATATTATATTATTGAAGAAAAGAATCAGAGGATTTCTAGAGATTGTAACCATTTTGATAGTTTGATTTATATATATTCAATTTGTCCTATTTTTCTTGTTTGTTATTTTGCAGACAATAAAAATTTGTGTTACAAATTTTTGGCACGCCCAGTGGGACAATCTCTAGCTCTCATCTCTTCTCTTCAAATCAAGTTCAAATATCAACGACGATGGCCAACCATTTTGAAGCCACTGCTTCAATATACAAGAATAAGGGGGCAAGGAAAGATGGCGAGTCAGTGGACCACATAGTTATTTCTCCAGCAAACAAGTGGGCATGTACACAAAGTGGTTCGACATTGCCAATTGGATTTTCACTCAAGCTGGAGGCAAATCAAAACTCTAGAGCTGCAAAGAAAAAGTTGCTAGATCCAATATGTATGTATGAACATTCTACAAGCTCAAGTACTCTTGAAACTGCATCAGTCATGGTGGTCCAAACTACTTCGCTCGAAGAGCAACTTGCAAATTTGACGAAGGCCATTGAAGGACTCACAAAACATATTCAAGACCGAGACTCCCAAATTATGAAGTTGATGAACAAAGTAGATAATGTTGATACAAGCCACGTGATGGGCAAACAAGTTGAAGCACATGATGAAGTCGAGACATCCGTGAGGCAACAACCAAATGAAAAGGAGGAGTCTCCCGCAAAGGAGTTGCAAGTCTCATCAGATGACCTGATTCCAATTGACCAACTCAAGGAGTTCATTATGGGGACTATTAAAGACAAGTTTGATGGAAGCTCCAAGTCATCCCTAAATTACACCAAGCCATACACACGGAGGATTGACAATTTGAAGATGCCTGATGGTTATCAACCTCCGAAGTTTCAACAATTTGATGGCAATGGCAATCCAAAACAAAGATGTGGCTCACTTCATTGAAACGCGTGCATGATCTTTGGACTTATGGAGATCACTTAGTGAAGCAATTCGTCCGATCCTTGAAGGAAAGTGCATTTGATTGGTACACCGACTTGGGGGCAAATTCAATTGATACTTGGGAGCGTTAAAACAAGAGTTTCTCAACCGTTTCTATAGCACACGACGAACTGTTAGCATGATTGAACTTACAAACTCACGTCAGTGGAATGAAGAGTCTGTCATTGACTACATCAATCGTTGGAGGGACTTAAGCCTCAACTGCAAAGATCAATTGTCAGAGGCCTCAACAATTGAGATGTGCATCCAAGGAATGCATTGGAGCATATGCTACATACTTCAAGGAATTAAGCCAAAAACTTTTGAAGACTTAGCAACTCGAGCACATACCATTGAGATAAGTTTGAACTTTGACCAACAAGAATGCCCAAGTGATGAAGACAATGAAGAAGAAGAGGTGGAACCATCTTCAACTTCTCGGCGCTCCTAGATGCGAGCATAAACCATCTAAAATTGTCAAAATAAAATATGCCCAAATGCTCCTTGATAAGAGCCTAAACTATCAATAACACTCATTGACATGAGTATAAAAGGTCCATATCTCAAATCCAAATGATTACTCCTTGATATGAGTATAAACCATCAATATATCCTAATTTCAAATGTCTACTCCTTGATACGAGTATAAACTATCAACATGTCTCAAATTCAAATGATTAGTCCTTGATACGAGTATAAACTATCAATATGTCTCAAATTTAAATGTCTACTCCTTGATACGAGTATAAACTATCAATATATACCAAGTTCAAATGTCTACTCCTTGATACGAGTATAAACTATCAGCATATCCAAATTTCAAATGAAAACTCCTTGATACGAGTATAAACTATCAATATATCTCAAATTCAAATGAAGACTCCTTGATACGAGTATAAACTATCAGCATATCTCAAATCCAAATGAAGACTCCTTGATATGAGAATAAACTGTCTACAAATTCAAAACTCCTTGATATGAGTATAAACAGTCTACAAATTCAAGTACTCCTTGATATGAGTTTAAACTATCTCTATGTCCCAAATCAAGTGAAATATTGTGAGTTGATCATTGGATGAAAGAGTTCGAGACTAGTTCACTTTTCATATTCGTCGAAACAAATGCACGTGAACAATCTCGAGGGGGCATTTGTAGACATGTAAATTTTGTTGGCCAACTAAAGATTGCCAAATGTCAAATTCTTATAAATCAAAATTTATTATTATTTCTTTTGATAATTATCACAATTTGTGATTAAAGAGATAAATATTAAATCTTGAAGGACCAATCAAATTAGAGTCCTCACCATATGAGACATCCAAGAACCCCTCTCCTACAAGTATAAATAGGGGTCACTCTCAAGGAATTAAATCACAATTCAAAGAGAAAAAAATCTAAGCAAGAAGGCGGTGGAGAAAATTCTCCCAAGTCAAGAAGATCATATTGAAGGAGATCCACGGTGTTCAAGGCGAAATTCAAGGCGTTCATCGCAGAATCCACTCAAATCACGGCGTTTGATTCGGGAAAAAGCTTTCAAACCCTCGAGTTAACATTATTGAAGTCAAATCTATCTTGGAGGAAGATCAAAGAGTCAAATCCACCAAGAAGTTCGTATATCCAAGTCAAATATCGTCAAATATATCACGTTTGATTCGAGATTAAGCTGTCAAGCCCTCGGATTAACGTTATTCAAATTCAAGTTCAAGTTTGGAGAAGATCAAGTTGAAGAGTTCATCTCCGAAATTCTCAAGTTTTACATATTATATTATTGAAGAAAAGAATCAGAGGATTTCTAGAGATTGTAACCATTTTGATAGTTTGATTTATATATATTCAATTTGTCCTATTTTTCTTGTTTGTTATTTTGCAGACAATAAAAATTTGTGTTACAGATGTCTTGATTTAAATCTCTTGATTGATAATTATAAATGAATAATAGTAATACAGGAAAATGATTTTAAGTATCAAATTACTCTTAAATATATTTTTTAAATAAGATTTATTAAATATACTATGTACAAATAGATCTAAGACTATTTAATTGTGTAAAATAATATATATATATATATATATATATGTGTGTGTGTGTGTGTATTTATATTTACGATATCAATAATATTTTATACAATATAAATTTTTTTATAAAAAATATAGAAAATCAGCAAAAGAATTTTATATCAAGTTTTTTATTTTAACTATTTAATGTTGATAGAAATTGACTATGATTTATTAAAATATTAAATATAATTTATATTTAATTCATAAATAGTTAATATGAAAGAATATCCATCTCCATCAATTTAAAAATATGTTTGATCCAGAGTAGTGGAATATTTAGAGTTCAAAAGATAAGAATATGGAGTTATTTTGTTACTAGAACCTAACATTCTCATTTGGGTCATCAAAATAGATAAATGAATGGGTAATTTGACAGAATGTGGCAAATGCCACAATTTTTTGCGAAATTAGGGTGAATTAGGAGGGTTTTGAGATAATATGTATAGGCGCTCCTGATATTGGCGCCTACAAAGAATGCGTCATTCCCAAGGGCGCCTACTGATATCTTTTTTTTTTTTTTGACTGGCGCCTACTACCTCTTTTTTCTTTGTTTTTTTTTTATTTTTGAAATTAATTTTAAATATTAAATAAATACAATACACAATTTTTAGATAACTAGAATGTGAAATATTACTGAATGAAAATGCGATTGCATAATAAAGTCTACAACACATAATTAAAAAACAATAAGGAAATTACACATTAAAATTGAGTTTACGATCCCAACATACACCCGGCGTACTTAGCATTTTGGCGAACAAAGTGTCAGATGTGTGTAGGCGCCAATTATTTTATGGATATTCAAAATTATTTTTACAAATTATAAAATACATACATACAATATATTCAGAACGTTTGCTGAAAATTTGGAGAAGAAAAGTTGTAGAGAATTTCAAAATATTACATATCTTGTTAAACTATTCTAGATTCTAGTGAATGGAATATTACTATTAATCAAATAAATACTAGTCATTGGTAGAGAATTGTCATTGTATAAATAAGTTTTAATAATTTTGTAGTAAACCAAAATTGAAAAGGAAGTAGGTCTGCAAATTTCCCAATTATACCCTTTATATGAACAAGGAAGTTCTTTTTATATTTTAATGGGCATAAGTTTGGGTCAAAATTTTATTTAAATATAGGATCCGTCTCATGGATATCCATGAGATCATCTCACATAATTTTTTTTTATTTAAATTTAATTTTCGAAAAAAAAGAGGTTCATTCAGTAACATTTCACATTCTAGTTATCTAAAAATTGTGTATTGTATTTATTTAATATTTAAAATTAATTTCGAAAATAAAAAAGAAAAAAGAAAAAAGAGGCATTTGAGGCCATACCAGGAGCGCCTACACATATTATCTCAAAACCCTCCCAATTCACCCTAATTTCGCAAAAAATTGCGGCATTTGCCACATTCTGTCAAATTACCCTAAATGAATTCAGTAAGTACAAGTACATCTGTTTGGTGAATAGTAGTTCATATTAATTTAAACTGCTGGTCCAAATTAATAACCTTGTCTTTCTTAATCCTAGAAAAAGTAAAGGCTTTGGAGAGCACAAAGGGTGGTCTGTCTTTATGGCAATATAATGCAAGTATTGAATATGAGAATCCAGGGAAAATAAGATTTTTAGTCCTTTAAGTTGAACCTTTTTGAAAATTAGTACTCTAAGTTGTCACCTTCATGTTTTAGTCCTTTAACTTTCAAATTTCTAGATATTTAGTCCTTTAACTTAGCAATTACTTTGGTCCTATAACTTAACATATTTCAGGAATTTAGTCCTATAACTTTTTTGAGGGGATTTTAGTCCTATAACATAACATTAAATATAATTAATTTATTAAAAGGTAATTTCTTAATTAAATTTTATTTTTAAAAATTGAATAATTTTATTTTAATTAACAGTTAACTTTTTTCTAAAAATAATTTATTATTTTTTCATTTAATTAACTTTTTAAAAACATTTCAAGCACTAATTTTTTAAACCTTCAAAATAAATGAATCTTGTACACTAGTCGAGATCCATTTCTTGCGATAATTCCCATCACCAAAGGTTAGTTGCATAAATCGACAAATTATTCTTAATGTACTAATTTAATGTAATTATTTTAATTTTTATTGTTTTAGAAATTTCTATTTATTTAATTTTTTTATTAATAAAATTAATTTAATTTTAATGTCTTTTATAATTTAATTAATTTTCAAAAATTGAAATTTAATTATTTTACCTTTGGTCCTATAAAACAAATGTGAAGTGTTGGTACTAACTTTTTAATAAATTAGTTAAATTTAACTATTGCTACATTATAGGGCTAAATTTCTAAAATCTGTTAAGTTATAACCAAAAGTAAAATTGCTAAGTTAAAGGACTGAATATCTAGAAAGTTTAAAAGTTAAATGACTGAATATCTAGAAAGTTTAAAAGTTAAAGGACTAAATATCTAGAAATTTGAAAGTCAAAAGACTAAAACATGAATGTGACAATTTATATGACTAATTCTCAAAAATGTCCAACTTACAGGACTAAAAATCTTATTTTCCTTGAGAATCAAAGAGAATATGGACAAAATGAGGCAATTGGGTATCAATACTATAAACCATTTATGGAAACCCTCAACAAGAAATACAAGGAAGATTATGGGAAGGTTTACACCTCTGAACAAGATAAGTCAAAAACTCTGGGCTTTGTTTAATGATGACAAAATCAAATGATTTTTACAATGTTGATGAGACTAGTTGTCACAAATACAAACATAAGATATTTGGTTCACAGAGTGAATAAAGTATGCATTTGTTGGCATATGTGATTATACAGAAATTGCATGTACATAAGATATGGGGAGGATTTGTTGGAAGCAAAATTAAAGGATATGGAAGCTAGACTTGTCCAGTGTGTCGTACTCGAGGGATCTGTAATTCTAGTCTTTTATGGAAAGCACAAAGAGTTGGAGCATGTTTTTTTATGATGTTCAAGAATGCATATTTCGAGCATCGTCAACGTGAAATGTGGAGCTGGGGAGCTATGCACATGCTGATGGCAAAAACAAATGCGAACTATGGTTGGCGTCTCTATGTCTCCAGATCTTAGCGACAATTTCATGTACGTATATAGATGCAATCATGTAATGTCGTTTTAATGGTAAAGCAACCCATCAAATGTTAGGCTCACACAATGAAGCAAATCGAGTGTATCAAATTCAACAACCAACACCCAATGTAACTATTTCCTAACTGTTATAATTCATTGCATGTGATCTGGAGTCGGGCTGGAGATGCTCCAATGATATAAGAAAATGGCACAAATCCATATGATTAAACTTTCAATTAGGTCATGACCAGGTCACTCTCATCGACCATTGATTAAGTAGAGAAATGTGAAGCAAATGAAGAAAACTGCATGGAATAATAGCCTTACTTTAATGAACTCTTCAGAGATTTGATTAGAAGCCTAAAATACCATTTAAGAGCAGTTCTCTTCAACTTGGTCACATTCATTGAGATGAAAATATACTTACACTGGATAATAAACTACAAATACCATTTGCAGTTTTGATACATTTGCAAAGATATTTGCACAACATCTCCAGATTGGCTCATCTATCTTTCAGTTGCCGCTGAAAATCAAGAGGAGAAGATACTCAAGAAGCTAATCTTTAAGAACAAGAATTAGAGGAACAAGAAAATAGTATGTCATCCAATATCTTTCACAAGAATCCTCTTGATGTTTGTGTTTGTTTTACAAATAAGTGCAGTTTGTAAAATAGAAAAAAAAATGTTAAGGTGATATTTCTAATTTTGAAAGATAACTGAATTATTTATTAGGCTAAAACTCAAGAACCATGTTTGTAGTTCTCCCTAAACCTTATCTTTAAAATGAGAAAAGTACATTTTAGCCGGAAATATAGGGGACAAACGAGCAATAAAAAGTTTAAGTTGAACAATTTGGTAGGATAACAAATTCACAATCTGAGGCGCCGGAGGCAAAATAAAAGATAAACTTACCCTTGGCCCACGATTGGTTGGTTGGGCCTGTCTATTAGGCACGTGGTCTGAATCTTGTATCATCTCAGAACTACTAAGCTTATAAAAAGTCTCAAGAGCTCTTGTAATAAATGGGCGCACTATATTTGCTTCCATAGCAGATAAATTTTTAAGCTGCAAAAGTTCAAGGATAATGGTCAGGAGAAAATACAATACAGTAAACCATAATCTCCTAAGTGGATGCCTTAATCCTGGGACAATCTATCCTAATATATTCAATAAAATCATCTTAACTTTTCATTCAGAAGCATATTGAAAATTCAATCAATAAGATTGCCACCAGATATTCATATGAGTTGGGCAACTATGGTTAAAACTAACATATTTTACATGAACTCTTCATTATTTGACTGAAAATAAACTTTATTTATCAAGGCAGAGGTTTTCATTTAAAAAAGAGCAGGCAACTATGCATGCAAACACATAACTTCTCTCGACTGAATACACTATCCATACATAATTCTAAAACCAGATAAAAAAAATACTACAAACGGTCATGAATAGCAAGCTAAAAATTAACTTTGGAAGGACAACAATTTCCTCCACATATAGAGTGCAATACAATCTTGAAATGATAAGATGATATTTTGTTTTTCCCTTTTTCTCAAGGCATCACAGCTTACAAACAAAAATATAGCTACATGGCCAGACACTAATGTGCAGCAGTAGATTTACAATTTAGAGATGTACCATACCCTCAGTGCATAAGTACGTTCTTTCGAGATAATCTCCAGGCCAGTCCCAATTTTATGAAACCTCACATCCTTTATGTCCTCAATGAGGGACCGTACCTACATGTAAATCGAAATCAAGTTTCCAGAAAACATTATTGGGAAAAAACGGAATATGGACATGAAGTCGGCCCACTAACCATGTAGATATCAGGAATGTCTTCCCGAGCACTACATCAAAGACAAACATGTTTTAAAACCAATGCCAAGATAAAAGAAAAATTCTATAAAATATTAAAATACTTACTAATCAAAAAGAAGTCTTGATATTTCTACATAATGAAATGGCAAAGGCTGAAACTTCTCAGAATCTCGCTCTGATTCCAACACTTGTGCTAATTTATCTATGGGAAAAGCAAAACAACAATAAGAAATCTGTACCCACGACTTTGCCTCATATATTCAGAAAACTGGAAACCAAATAAGACAGCCTTCTACTTCATCAGCCCACCAAAACGGAAGTTGTTTTACCATAATAAAAATGGTAATCATCAAAATAAGAACGAACAAACAGCTATCAAGGAAAAATAAGATGTCAAGATTGTCCAAAGGGTTAAAAGAAATCAGCTTACAGTCTCCACTAAATAATATAACGGATAGAGTCTTTTGCTCCATTTTTTACACAATAAATAATACATGTTCCCCAAGAAAAACCTAAAACAGATAACCAAACTTAGTATGATAATATGGTTTGTGTTTCTATCTAATCTGAAAAGAACTAAACATAAAAAGTGCATTTTATTTTTAGTGTAACCTGACCCTACATGACCTATATGCCTTTTCAAATTGAGAGCATCTTTGCTTCATTTCGCAAGGAGTTGAGTGTTCTAATATCATGCCCCACAGGTGGTATTTGAGCCTTCTTCTCCATGTAAATGCCAATTGCAAGATGATAATTTAACCAATGATATCTTTTACCAATTTTTGTAGCAAGTAAATTATGTTTTATGATTAATTACATAGCACATCCGTAAATAACAAAGAAATGACTATCATCTGCCCCATCAAGCAATTTTGATTTTTAAGTAAAAATTAAAGTATTAATGATGATAGCCGAGCAGAGCTTGACGAGTACATGTACAAGTGGCCTCAGACCTCCATAATAGCCAAGTCATAATGGAGATGACTGACTAGGGGAATGTTACCAGGAAGAGCAAGGGGCCATACCCGATAAGGACCGAGTAGGAGCCCAGAAACCAGCCCATAGCAATTGGGCTAGGAAGTCAACAGCGACCGAGATGGAACTCAGTGGCCGACAACCCTGCCACCTGGTTGCGCCTTATAAGGACAACACAAATAACATTATTAAGTAGCTGTCAACCATGCAAGATATGAGCATGACAAGCGTCCCACTAAAATTGCAGATATAGTGATTGCTACCCCACTTATTGTACCATTATAAATACTACTAATTTATGTAGAAAAAGATAATTCTGACATATCATAAAAAGCTCTATAATAAATACTCTTTCAGTTGACGACCGACTAGGCATCCAGCTCGGTTGCTATCAACAAAAATTCTATTTCCTTTATCTTTCCAAAATTCCAATTATTATAGAAAGCAGTATGTGTTGTTGATCGAAACCCAGCATAATCAATAACAAAATTGAGTGATGTTTAAAGAGTGAGTGTTAGGTAATCCACATTTTTTTACAGCTCCGAGCTCGTTGATAGCAAAAAGATATACTCACTTGGGTCAAAAGTTATGGATGATAATGCTTGAATATTGGCTATTGGCTCTATTTTGCTTATTTTCACTTAAAATTGTGAAAAAATGCGAGCCACATTAGAAAACTATGTAAAAAAGCTCTCGATGTAGTGTGCCATCAAAATCGTTTGCGCCGGCAAGTCATGAACAAACTAAAGAATGCACAAACCAACGGCAAATATACATTTAACTCCTGAGAAGAAAACTGTACAATAAACTTTATTCAGAAAAAAAAACAAGCAAATTCGAAATATTGAAATGATGCTTTCTCACATATTTAAAAGTAGAATCACAAAAAATTAATAAACTGCGTTTTCTGCCAAACTCACCGACAGACATCCATTCTGGAGCTCGAATTGTGCACTTGCCTCTCTTCTTCAAGGCCACGGCCAACCAAAGCGGCACTTGAGTTGCTATTTGTGGTCTAAAAGGACCAAAATCTCCCTGTCCATCAAGCAAAATTAACCACAAAACCGAAAAGAAAGATCAATTCATTTGCTGGAAATGAAACAAATAAAAGATAAATGGGTAGATAGAAACAATTTACAGAAAGAATAATACCGAGATGAAATTAAGCGGATCCATTCTCAAATTCGGTACAATCTCTATCATTTCATCCTCCGCAAGAAACTCCAGCTGCACATTAAAATTTTTTAAAAAAAATGAGAAAATCGATGCATCCAGCCGGTTGAAAAAAGAAAAAAACATAAAAGTGAAATTGGGAAATAGTAAAAGAATGAACCTCTGCGGCCGAAAATGGGGAGGCGTGGGGCTCGGATGCGGCTGCCATTTTCCAGTGTAGAATATGCTGGAAAATTTTTCACTGGCGTTCTGAATTTCAGGAATGGAGGGAAAGAGTAATGAGATTTAGGTGCAGCAATGATGGTATGAGATCTGGGCCGGGCTTTATTTGGGCTTTATATTTTGCTGTCTGGACTTCTTCTATAAGGCCCTGTTTGGAATTGGATTTGATTAGCTAGAAAATGGATAGTTTCCTTTGTCCACTACACCTAAAATATAGGAGTAATTGCCACATTTGCCCCACTTTTCGGTAAAAATACCACCAACGCTTCTATCACCTTTTTGCCCATTTTTTCTCATTTTTTATGCTCCTGCATACTTTTTGATTATTTTTACGTTTTTTTCGTTTTTTTTGTTCCTGTATTGCTTTTATATATTATATATGTTATTCGATATTGTTTAAATTTATTTCTTTGTTGTTTCGATGTTTCAAAACAATTTTTACCTATTTTTTATGATATTTTTTGTTCATGTATGTTTTGTACATTATTTCTATTGTTTATGTTTGTTCTATAATATTTTTATTGTTGTTCTAATAATTTTATTGTTGTTTTCATATAGTTTTCAATGTGTAAATACAGTTTTTACCTATTTTAAGCTCTTTTTATTCATTTGGTGTTTTTAATATTTATTATGTTGTTTCTGGGTTATTTTCATACCGTTTTTAATGTTGTTCTGATGTTTCTTTGTTGTTTTTACGTAGTTTCCGATCTTTAAGTACAGTTTTACCTATTTTTAAGCTATTTTTGCTCATATGGTGTTTTCTATATAGTTTTTGGTTTGTTTCTATATTGTTTCTTGGTTGTTTCGATGTTTCTTATTTTTATTAATGCATTGGATCAAAAATTGAATTGTGTTTTTTTATTCATGTTATTTCTATATTATTTTCAATTTTTTTGGTTTTAATATATATATTGGTATATGTGTATATTTCTTGTTTTTTTTATGCGATTTCGAATATAAAATGGATTATCTAACGGGGGCAAAATTTATTTTTTCACTTAAATTTTATTAGAAGAAACATATTTGAAACAACAAAGAAACAACGTAAAAAAGTTTGAAAAATTTGGCAGGATCGTAAATTTGTCCAAAAAATACCGGGAAAGCGTAAAAGGCTATCTTTTTTTCCAGAAAGTGGGGCAATAGTGTCCATGACCCAAAAATATATATATATTGAATCTGACTAGGCGCTAGGGTTAAAAATAGGGTGAAACTACATAAAATACCCTCCTTCCGGTAAACATACCACAAAATACGCTCTTGTCACTTCTGTAACTATTATTTTTGTCTTTTACGCTCCTGCATATTTTTTGATTATTTTTACGCTTTTTTCGTTTTTTTTTGTTCATGTATTGCTTTATATGTTATATATGTTGTTTGGTGTTGTTTAAATTTGTTTCTTTGTTGTTTCTGTGTTGTTTCGAAGTTTCAAAACAACTTTGACCAATTTTTTATGTTGTTTTTTGTTCATGTATTGTTTTGTACATTGTTTCTATTATTTCTATGTTGTTCTATTATATTTTTAATGTTGTTCTAATAAAAAAATTTGTTGTTTCCATGTAGTGTTAATGTGTAAATACAGTTTTTACCAATTTTTAAGCTCTTTTATTCATGTGGTGTTTTTAATATTTTTTACGTTGTTTCTGGGTTGTTTCCATACCGTTTTAATGTTGTTATGATTTTTCTTTATTGTGCCAATGTAGTTTTCAATATTTAAGTATATTTTTTTACCTATTTTTAACTCTTTTTGCTCATATGGTGTTTTCATATAACATGTTTATGGTATGTTTCTATATAGTTTCTTGGTTGTTTCTATATTTCTTATGTTTTCATTCATTGTATCAAAAATTGAATTGTTTTTTTATTCATGTTATTTCTATAATATTTTTAATTTGTTTGGTTTTAATATGTGTTGTTTTATGTGTATATTTCTTGATTTTTTTATAATATTTCGAGTATAAAATGGATTATTTAACGTGGGCAAAATTTATTTTTTCAGTGAAATTTTATTGGAAGAAACATGTTCAAAACATGTTCGAAACAATCTTGAAACTGTTGGTTTTTGGTGTCAAAATAGAAGAAGAGGCTTTTGTCCCACATAGGTTGGGAAACAAAAGTGATGGGAGCCTTAAGGCTATTTAAGGAACCCATGTATTTTGATTTCAAGTGCACCAATCAAATACACTATAATAATCTTTGTATTTTGATTCTTCTAAATTCCTTTCTTGTATTCTCTTGTAGAGTTGGGAGAAGGGTGTGAGTTACTCAAAGATTTGTAATAGTGTGGGAGTATTGGAGTTGGGAGAGAAAATTTATGTGTGATTGTATAAATTTTTCATACAGTAGAATTGCTCTGCGGGTCGTGGTTTTTCTCTGGTTTTGGAGTTTCCACGTAAATCTTGTGTTGTGGTTTGTTGTTATTTTATTTCTCATTTATTTTTGCTTGTCCCTAGGAATGAATGGGGATCAGTTTTCCCAACAAGTGGTATCAGAGCCCAGGTCGGGTCTCTTGAAATTCTGAGTATGCTCTGTGGTTGCAGCTTTGTCTGATCTTCCACATCAGAAAAGATTTCTTGAGAGGTATGTTCCGGGGGTCTCTAAAGTTCTTAGTATGCTCTGTGGTTGCAGCATTGTCTAATCTTCCACATCATAAAAGATTTTTGAGGCGGGTATTCATTAGGTTAGGGGTGTATAAGTAGGTATGTCAAAGTTTTCAAATTCAATGAAGTTTGACGTGGAGAAATTTGATGGAAGAATCAACTTTGGCTTGTGGCAAGTACAAGTCAAAGATGTGATGATACAATCCGGATTACACAAGGCACTAAAAGGAAGGTTAGGTTCGGGCAATTCTACTAAGTCGGATGGTGCTGGCGAATCGAGTGGAGCATCTGACAAAGATTCTGCAAAGACTAGCATGAGTGATGAAGATTGGGGGGATCTGGATTTGAGGGCTGCAAGCACAATACGTCTGTGTTTGGCTAATAATGTTCTTGCAAATGTGCATGAGATTTCAAATGCTAAGGAGCTATGTGAAAAGCTTGAGGCTTTGTACCAAGCAAAAGGCATTTCAAATCGGTTGAACTTGAAGGAGCAATTTCACACACTGCCGATGAACGAAGGATCTAAAATCTCAGATCATTTGAGTACACTCAATGGCATCATCTCAGAGCTAGAGGCAATTGGAGTGAAAATTGAAGATGATGATAAGGCATTACGACTGATCTTGTCTCTTCCCCATTCCTATGAACACACGAAGCTGATTTTGATGTATGGGAAGGAAACTTTAATTTTTCTTTGAAGTCACAAGTAAACTTCTTTCGAAGAAGAGAGAAGCTAATGAGTGATGGGCGAACTTCAACAGAAAATTCGGTGGCGGTGGCAGTAAGCAACGGGAGGAAGAAAGGCTCCAATAATGTTGTTTGTTGGAAATGCGGAGAACCTGGGCATACAAAGCATAATTGTCAAGGTGGAGCTGGTGCGGAAAATAGCTCCGAATCAAAGGCTAACATTGTGATAGATGAAGATTTTCTCTGAGGAGAAAATGTGCATCCTTGTGGCATGTGTTTAGTTGCCATGAAAAAAGATGTGATAGTGTTAGCAGGTCCTCAAGTTTACACACAGGTATTGACTTGGCATGGATGCAGGGTGTGTGGTGGAAGTTATGTCGATGGCATAAGGACTTCTAGGAGAGCCAAGAGCTAGAAGTTGCACCATAAATTTCAGCAGGTTTTTCGACATGTGCCGAATGGAATTCTTAGAATGGTTTATTCTAAGTGGTCTACTTATATGGTGGAGTAGGTTGTTCTCTGGTTTGAGAATTTTGGTTTTCTGGTTTGAGAATCATGTTTACGGTAAAGACAATGGAACCTTGTTTATTTTGCCAAGGTGGAGTTTGTTAGTTTTTGGTTTCAAAATAGAAGAAGGGGCTTTTGTCCCACATAGGTTGGGAAACAAAAGTGATGGGAGCCTTAAAAATTATTTAAGGAACCCATGTGTTTTGATTTCAAGTGCACCAATCAAATACACTATAATCTTTGTATTTTGATTCTTCTAAATTCCTTTCTTGTATTCTCTTGTAGAGTTGGGAGAAGGGTGTGAGTTACTCAAAGATTTGTAATAGTGTGGGAGTATTGGAGCCAGGAGAGAGAATTTCTGTGTGATTGTATAAATTTTTCATACAGTAGAATTGCTCCGCGGGTCGTGGTTTTTCTCCGATTTTGGAGTTTCCATGTAAATCTTGTGTTGTGGTTTGTTGTTATTTTATTTCTCATTTATTTTTGCTTGTCCGTAGGAATGAATGGGGATCGGTTTCCCCAACAGAAACAACGTAAAAAAAGTGCTGAAATTTTGGCGGGAGCGTAAATTTGTGTCAAAAAAAGGGCGGGAGAGTAAATTTGTCCAAAAAAATATCGGGAAGCATAAAAAGCTGTCATTGTCTCCAAAAGTGTGTCAATTGTGTCAAAAGCCCTAAAAATAGGCTAGGCTACTGACGAAAACCTATAGCTTTAGTCTACTCTCGGCCTGCCTGCCTGGCCTGGGCGGCCTATATAATAAAGGCGTGCCCTTTGGCGCTTTTTGTCCGCCTGCTCAAGCAGCGGCTGTTGCGCCTTGGGTTACCCAAGGTGCTAAGGGTGTTTACGCCTCGGCTAGTGCACCTAGGCATGGAAGCGAGCACTTTTGACTACACCGGTTCCAATTGAACAATGCTTCACAGAACTAATTGAAAAACTATAATGAACAAACTGAAGCTGAATGAAATGATGCAATTGCACTAAGCAAGAACATTAACTGATCATATATGTACATTTAGAAACCATTTAAAGTTTAGCCATAAGTACCCAAAAATTATAATATTGATAAGTGATAAATAAAAAAAAGATTGAATCTTTTAATAATGTTATAGCAAGGGAAATAACCGAAATTCAAACACCCCAATCGTGGATTGTTTTTCCCACAACACAAGAAAACTCTTTTAACAAATGGCACAAGAGGGTTTTGACCAAAATAACTGATAATATCTTGCAGGACTTAACAAGGCACAAATAAACCTGAAAGCTTTATAGTAGCACTGAGGGAGAATTTAATGAAAGCAAAAGGGTAGGATTTATAAGCAATTTACATGAATCTACCAACCTTTTAGTGTGTACATTAAAAGCACACACTGATTATTTTAACCAAAAGATAAATCTTTTAGGTCATAGAAAGCTTATTCTATGGTTTTAATTCATTTATGTAAGAAAATAATGAAAGGAACAAATCAAGAAATTTATATTAGAAAAAAATATATATGTATTTTTCTCTTCATACAAATCCGAATATACAACCATCGGAAAAAATATTATTTAATATACATTTTATGTAATGAAAACCCCTAAATTGTTAATAGATCCAGGTCATGTAGAAAAAAAATTATAGATTAGGGTTGTAAAATACATCCAAAGATTTTAAATGAAAAATGAAAAATAAAAAATAATTATGAAAATACGGCAATGTTGAGTCATGTTACCTGAACTCCTTCTTTGACACTTCTTTAATTCTATTTTTCTATTGTCTACTTCCTTCTTTGATGATCCAAACAAGGGAGACTAAAAGAATGAGTGCACTTCAAAAAAAAAAAAAAAGAAAAAGAATGAGTGTGTGTTTCGTGTACTTGTGTTTAGGACTTTAGGGGTGATTACTGATTGTGTGTGTTTTCTATGTTGAGAGCGCGTGAAAGAGTCGGTTCTATTGGGCCGTGTTTGTATTACTTTTCTCAAGTGTAATATTTTTTTAAAAAAAATTAGCCCAACAATTAAGACTTTGGGCTTCACCAACACAGTCCAATGTCAGGCTTAGAATTTTGATTTGTGATATTAATAGTAATTATGTTAATGTTATATTTAAAGAAATTTTTCAAATTTTATAATATTTCTTTTGTAATGTATAATTGTATTATTAAATTAATCTTTCATTTAAAAATAGATAATTTAATTCTTTAATAAAGTTTTTGTCATGCCTTTATGATTTATTTTTATATTCTTTAATTCATTTCTATTTATCTTTATATTTTAACTATTTTCTAAAATTCTAACAATTGAAATCTGAATTTATCTTTTATTTTTAGTACAAATTATGGGAAGGGAGGGAGTTAGGTGAGAATCGAACTCATGTGCATGCCTACAAACGCCTTACCAGTTATCACTAGGCTACCAAATGATTCCCAAATAAAATTACTTCTTCTTATACATTCGTGCATCGCACAGGTGGAACACTAGTTATGGTCAATACCTGAAGGTCCAAACAAACATTCCAATATTGGTCAGCATTTGGATTGAAGCACATCGTCTCAAACTTAACATAAGGAGGCTTGAAAGGATAATCAACGGGAAAATATGTAGAAGATTTGTAAAAGTATAGGCCCTCAAAGGAAGATCATTTGCTACCTTAACTAGTTCTCATCCAAGTAAATATGTTTTCCGCTTCTAGAAAGATAGAAACTCCGAGAAAGGAGGCTTGGGTGTAAAGGAATTGCACCAAAGCTGACCCAGGGTAAGATCTTCAGTATGTATTAGAATACCAGTATACCACTACTATATGGATTTAAAAATTTGAATTTGAGTGATGACCTTGAGTGTTAAATATGTGTTAGACTAAGAAGTAGGCACATGAAATCTTTGTGTTAGATTTGTTAGTATGTTGATATGATCGTTCTTGATCTTTAGGATTATTAAACATGAAAAGTGAACTTCTATTGTAAGGATTTCAAATCTATGTGACGACTTTGATATTTATGACGAAATTTTGTTGAACGATTTTGTTTGTTTAGTTTATGAGTTACACTCAAGTTATGTCGGAATAGGTTTTTTGGCCTTTAGTGGGTACCACCAATAAATAGTTATAAATTAAGAACTCTAAGCTGAAGAATTTAACTCATAGATGAATGGTTTTTGTGGGTACTAGTATAATTAACACAATATTTTATTAATGTTTGGATTAGTGGAATTTGATTATTTAATTAGGATGACATTATTTAGTGGATATGAATGACACAAAATTCATTCGATTATAACATTTTGTTGAGAAGCTTAATGTTAATTGTCAAGGTGAGGTTAGATGTTATGGCTAAGTTTTGACAACTAAGGGTGGAATCAAATAAATTATAGAAATCAATAACCTTTCTTTAAGCAGAATGAAGAGAAATGTTACCGCGAGAAATGATTCTTAGGTTGCTTAAACTTTGTTAAACTGTCATCAAAGAATCACTTCTAGATAATTTGACTATACGGTTAATACAAAAGTAGGATGAGTTCAAGTCGAATATAACTGTCACGCCGAAATTTACATAACCTGATATAATAGAATAACATCTGATTGGGTACAACCCCAATTATTCAAACTTAGGCTCTTCAAAAGCTATCATCTCATCCAATTACGACTCCACATATTCATTAACTTGGGCTCGACAAGAGCTATTATCCAAAGTACAAACAACTAAAAACCATAAATACATCAGAAGTCTACAAATCCATAAAATTAAAATAGAGCTACAAGTAACCTATTTTTACAAAATAAAATAGTTAGATTATTCAAACGCTGACAGAAGTTCTTTCAAAACGAAACTGCTAAGTTGGGTCACTTATGATCTGGAAGCCTGATGCCAGTCTAATCGATCTCAAAATATTCTGTCTCTGAAAAGTTTATAAAATTATGGAGTGAGCTAAACAAGCTCAGTGGGTTGGGGTAGAGGAATGCAATATTGGTTTAAAGAAAAATTGACATATTTCTTTTTGCTACACGACACCTGAGTATCAAAAACCAATCACATGGAGGTGTTTGATAAACTGAAGATAAAGCCGAGGAAGCAAGGCAGAAATTGCAATGCTTGCCCGTTTATCAAACACCTCTATGTGATTGGTTTTATGGTATGATACATTGTCTCAATTCCTTATAGACAATGGATTTACAAAGGGAAAGGTTGATACAACCATGTTCAGAATTCAAGATGGAGAGAGCATCTTGCTTGTTCAAATGACATCATTTTTGGATCCACAAACAAAGAACTATGTGATAAATTCTCAAAAATAATGCAAGAAAAATTTGAGATGAGCATGATGAGAGATTTAACTTTCTTCATAGGACTTCAAGTTAAGCAGATGAAGGATGGAACTTTCATAAGCCAAACCAAGTATACTAGAGATTTAATGAAGAAGTTTGGTATGAAAGAGAAGTCATCTGTGAAGATTCCAATGAATACTTCAATTAAAATTGATATGGATGCAGAAAGCAAACCAGTGGATCAAACAAGATATAGAGCACTCATTGGATCATTACTCTACTTGACTACCAATAGACCTGACATCACATTTGCAGTTGGTGTATGTGCTAGGTTTCAATCTGCACCTAAACAAAGTCATATAACAACACCCAAAAAGATATTGAGATATATAAAAGGAAACCAAGAACTTGGATTGTGGTATCCAAAGGAAGGAGGCTTTAAATTGATTTGTTATTCAGATTCAGACTATGCTGGATGTAGGGTTGACTACATCTGGTACATGTCAATTGCTTGGGAATAGATCGGTTTCTTGGTTCAACAAGAAACAAAATTCAATAGCTACATCAACAGCTGAAGCTGAGTACATTGCAGCAGGCAACTTTTGTGCCAAGTCCTATGGATGAGACAACAGTTGAGAGCTATGACATTGAAATAAAAGAGATTTCAATTATGTGTGACAACACAAGTGCAATTGCAATAACTTAGAATCCAGTATTACACTCAAGGACAAAATACATTGATGTCAGATATCATTTCATTAGAGATCATGTTGAAAAGAAAGACATTACATTGGAATATATCTCAACTAAGAAGAAGTTAGCTGATATATTCACAAAACCCTTATATGAATCAAGGTTTGAAGAATTGAAGAATGAGCTTGGATTGATTGAGCTATGTTAATAAGCTCAGAAGACTCATTCAGCAGAGTAATAAACAAATGAATTGTGTTTCAGAAGAGTTTTACTTTTTCAACAGAGTAAAAACAGCCAAATTGGATGTTCAAAGAGAGTGAAGTCAATCAAATGAAAATCTTATCACAGATCAAGAAAGAAAGGTCAAAGCAAGCGAAAATGAGTCAGCAGACACATTTATTTGCTAAGGGACAAAAGGTGGTTGTTTTCATTAAAGCGAGAATATTTTGAGATGATGTCAGCATAATTAAATGCGATACAATAAAAGCTGTTACAGAAAACATATAATTGGCCATAAAATGATGCAGACATTTAATGCATGGAAATAAAAGCACTTTTCCAGATTAATCCCAACCGTTGATTAAATCCAAAATTGCGCGATCCCAAAAATGTCTCCTCACATTTCATATATATTGGAGTAGTTATTTCTCTCTCTTCACGTTGCATTCATACACTTTCTGGATTTCCAAAACTCTCTCTGCAAAGAAAACCTAAGTTTGAAACTTCAAACTCTCAAAGAAACTCTGTGACGCCCACCCCTATTACTACATGACTAAGCAATATAAAAAGTGAAATTTGACAATGTACCCTATATACCTGTACACATTATTTTTTTTCCTGTGACATTTTAACAACGAACAAGCAAGACCATTTTACTTGTAAGAAAATGACAACCCATATCTACAAGCAGAAAAGGTAACAAACCCTGCTATTAAGTACAACATACATCCATATGACCAAACTCATAACTCACATCACCCAGCTATTTACATATACATATTTACATCAGAGTTTTCAGAAGAGGGTACAACCCTAAACCAAAATATAATACAAGACCAAAAAGAAAGGTGACCCGTCAACATAGCCCAACAGGTCGTCATCCATGTACACTGTCCTCAATAACCTGTAGGAGCTCCAGCAGCCTGCCCAGAAGGCCCATGAAATCTAGCATCACCAGACTCACCTACAATGCATGAACTACATGAGCTAATGCTCAGTAAGCGAAAATCATGCATGCCAAAGGAATAAAGCAATATACATGCGGTGCATTCCAATATATTATGCCACTAATTCATGTTTATGCACCAAGGTATTTTATGCAAAATTTCTTTCTTTTATTGGGCCCTTGGTCCACCTGCTATGCACCGGAAAGAGCTCAATACAATATCATTAATCACATGCCCATAATCAAATTGACACCGCCTAGGGCCATCTCCTGGGACCAACCTGAGGTCCACCCCCTGTCTTCCCCAATGATCCCTCAGGAGTCTTCCCCCTGACGTGTCAATAAGGGCACAGTCAAGTGGTCCGCCCTCTCGTGACCATCAGAGGCACACCCCCTGTCAACCTCTATGATCCTTCGAGAAGTGACACCCACTGAGCCCCAAAACATATCATAAAGCACGCCTCGCATGCCTCGGTGCACTAGCAGTGGCCAACAAAAATCTTTTCTCTCAAAAGTCATCTTGTGCATGCATCATCTCAACAATGCTCATATGTTATGCATGCACGTGCAAATGCCGATGAATGACATGATCAATGAAACAATAATCATCACACTCCAATTATCACCAAGCAACATATGAACATCAAGGTTTCCATAATGCATCCATCAAGATACAATAATCACATTTAGTATCAATAAGACAGGAAATATTATGTTCATGCATTGTAGTTGCAGATGAATTTTCACTTACCTTTCAACCCTGGATACTCTACTAAAGGATATATATTTGCCTTCTTCTCAAAGGTGTAAAACAACCTGCGAAGATATACCTATCATTTTCCTTTGCTATGTCATTGAATTTGTTACATCGAATTTAGTAAAAGATTTAATTTTAAACAAGCAATTATCCTTCTAAATAGAATCAAATCTACCGGACACCTTAATTTATCACTGTGAATACATATTCCACATAATTTATTGGTGTATTTTAACATGCATATTAAATCTTTAACCTTTTACATTATTTCAATAAATATAATTTTATACAACTAATCGTTTTATCATTCCATTTGCCCCCGCTTTTTACTTTCTTTCATTTCTAAGAGAGGAAAAATAATTTCTTGTTACAAAAGAAAGAAGTTACTTATATTTTAAAATGAAATCGTAATATTCTCAATATAGTTTCTAAAGTGTTAATTTCTCTTATTTATTTTCATTATCCTAACACACACACACACATATATATATATCATTAAGTTTCTTCAAACCTAATCACATTACTTACTATTTTAAACATGTAATTGTTATACATCATTTATTATGTAAGGTACTCTAACGTCACGTCATCATCTTCTCACCTTTGAGTTTGTGAAACTAAACTTGATCACAAGGAATCAAGGATCAATTGTAACTATGTTACAATTCATTCAAGTACAATGGATATTCTTCACAATAATCACACACGTGCGGGGCTTAAATCGGATTAAATTTTATTTTATCATGATCGAACAAACCGATAATTGATAATAAAAAATATAGATTTGGAGGCCACTTACCAATTTCCCCTTTAAATAAGCAATACTTTCGATTTTTCTTTTCTTTTCTCTTTTTTTTTTTGTATTTTGCTAGATCGATTGCCGAGATGCCATTTTATTTCATTCTCTCCTTTCCATTTTGGTTTTTGGTGACACGTGTGTGCTTAAGGAAATAAAGAAGTGTATGCATGTTTATCTATTCTAAGCTGGTGGTGGCATGTTTGATATAATTTAGTAGACTATGTGTGTGGCTTTAAAGTTATTAGTGTAATTAGCTTACACGTATACATACACATATCAATTGCTTGTATGGTGTCATAACTTGTTATAATATGTATACATATTATATACAGATTATTCCTATATATATATATATAATATACCTGTTCATACATATATATATATATATATATATATATGATTACCATTTGATTAGTTGATTACACAACATATATATATATATTATAAATTATTATACCCATATAATTATCGTGTGCATATACAAATTAAACAATGTGATATTCATAATTTTATTCCTTTATAATTATTATTATCACTTTATACATGTATATATATATATATCACCTTAGTATCTGGTTCTGTTTCGAGTATTATATTAATTATTTTAGTCAATATATTTGTATGTTATATTTTTCAATAAATAAATCGATGCCCCCTTTTCACCTCTAAATGTACCACGTGTAATCAAATGGTACCTAATAGTTTGATACCGAGATATTTTGTTTCTATGTCAATGAAAAATCAATCGCTAAATTAAGGGCTCTATAACTAGACTATATGAGAATTTTAAAAGTAATCAAATATTCATGATTATAAAATAAAACGAATTATGCGATGTCAATATCAATGCAAATAACACACAGTCATATTTAATACATGAATTATATTGGCTAGGTGAGTAGTGAGAGGCTTGGGTATTACAATCACCATGGCACCAAAGAAGGGATCAAACTCTACTCTCGATTTTGCTAAATTATCAGAGAAAGTGTACTCCGGTGCACTCATCGATGCCAACGGTCTGGTTAAACAATCTGCTGATCAGGGAAGGGCTGAGAAGATTGTTAAGCACCTGGACAAATCTGGACTATTGAAGTTCCTCACTCTACCAATGCCACAAACCTATCCTAAAGAGGTGACTATGTTCTATGTGAGCGCTTTTGTTCACGATGATGGAATCCATTCCTCTGTGAATGGAAATAAAGTCAAGATCACTACACCAGAATTGACTGAGCTGCTTCCTCTTCCCAGCAGCGAACTTAAAGAGTTGAAGGATTACGAATTCGATCTACTGCTAAGTTTAATGCATCGCCCACGGGCGTCATTATCAAAGAAGAATACCACACTCTGATGGATGTGGTTGCTAAGTGTATGGACATCAAGTTCGGCTCCTTCAATCAACTGTCACTTGCAAAGCTGATTGTCATGGCAGCTATCATTGTAGGTCCCATGGGCTGTGAGTGTAAGGTTCAGAAGGAGGGGTTGAATAAACCTTACCAACTTTTTCGATTTTAGTCCTTTTAAAATAATACAGAGTTAATTTCACAGCTAAGTCATTGATGGACGGCTAAGTTAGTTAACCAGCAGAGTTAGCCACTCAACAGACTCGATTAGAATAACTCAGCTGTTTAGTCTAAACCTTAACTTGGCTGTGATGAGATTTTCAGCGGAAGACTTAACACCCTTGAATTTGGTTTAAGTTTGTTTTAACACTTGGTTTTAGCACTTTGTTAATTATCGTTGGATAGCAAATTATCAAAGATATATAAAATGATACGCAGAAAGTAAATGCTTAGAAATGTAAATGACACAATAATTTATAGAGGTTCAAGATAGGGTAATTCTTCTACTCCTCTCTTCTCCAACTCCGGGAGGAATCCACTAAGTATTGATCGAGTAAAAAGTGGTTATCGGTCCGGATACAAGTCTTGATCACACAAATGACTTGATCCTTTGGGACTTAGTCGAGATGCCTTGGTCACACAACCGCTTCTCGTACAACTCAGCTTCTTCACAGGGCAACTGCCTTGCTACTACAGCCCACTTGCTCAAGCTTCTTGGATTTGATCACGAAGCCCTCCAATAACTTGAGACTAGTTCGACCTTGAACCTTTCTACAATCCTCCTTGGAATGTAGACCCCTTTTGATTCTTCAAAAGTTCCCTCTTCAACAGTTTGAAGTTGTCTTTCCTTCACAGCTTGGTGTTGGATCGATTTCCTTCGAAGTTTAGGCTTGAGGATTTGCTTGAATAACTTGAGAATATTTTTGCAGGTTACAACTCGAATGATAACTTGAACGTTCGTGGTTTAGGTAACCTTCTCTCAAAGTAATTCCTCAGCCTTTTATAGTGAACTTTCAAAAATCTGCCCGTTGAAGAGATAAACTGATTTTCAAAAGTCACTTGTGTTCGTTGGCTTGTCTTGTTGCAGTCCTTGATGTTGACATTTCCTCGTACTAAATGAACTTTCAGCTTTTTAGAGTCTGACACAGGTGCAGTGCTTCCCATTGGTTTATTCCTTTTGCACGCTTCTGGGACTGAGCTCTTTAAGACATGGCAACATGGAAGTATTACTTGTTTAGGTAATATTCTTGACTTCGTAAACGGTTTTTTTCGATTGTCTTGACTTGATCGCTTTTCCCTAGGTGACTTGAGTCCGCTCCAATGATTGAGAGACTCATCCTGTCACTTCAACTTGAGACTTGCTTCTAGAGTTGACTTGATGACACTTCACACAACAGTATCCCACCGATACTCCTTCGATCGAGTTCTTGACTTTTTATCCTTGCCATACTCACTTGCTTCACAAATGAGTCTTCATCTCGATCCTTGATTGACTTCTTGTATATCCAGGCATAGGCCGACTTGACTCGGCTAAATAACCCTATCTATTACAATGCAAATTACAAGAAAAATGGGGTGCCAACTTTCTAGTCTAAGTTTTACATGGCATTCATCAAAATCTAATAAACAAATTTCCCAACAATTTCCCCTTTTTTGATAATGCCAAAACTTAAAACATACATACAAAATATAAATAGCAAAGATACATATAGACAATGTAGAAACAAAGAATGTATGCGTAGAATCGATCTTTTTATTGATCATAGCATTCTTGTCCTTTACACAAAATTTGTTTACAAAGTGTATCGAGCAATCATAGTGTTCTATATTTACGCAAAAAATATAGAAATTCCAGATTCTTATTCATCGTACAGAAGACTTACATACATATGCATTTACAATAGTAAAATACACGAAGGGGTGGACATCAACACTTCATCGCCTTCGCTGCCTCCTTCTTTCCTCTTCAGCTCTGTCGTCTTCTGGTCTCTTTCTTTTCTTTTCTTCTTCAGCTGCTTTCTTTTTCTCATAGGCTCTTCTGGCAGATTCGTCTTTTCTCTTTCTTTCTTGTCTTCTCCGACTCTCTTCCCACTCATCTTGTCTCTTATTTTCTTCTTCAATCCTTTTTACATATTCAAAGATTCTTCCCGCCACTTCCATGTTGGCTACTACGTCATATCCAGCCCAATAGATCCCTCCTTTCTTCCCCGGATCTATGTATTCGATGTTTTTGGGTAGAGGTCTGGTCCAAAACCTCTTCCTCCACGCTTCTACCTCTTCCTCTGGTGTGTATTGTCTTTGGGGCCTTCTTCTTTCCAAGAGAGTGACCAAAGAGTGATTGCTAGAGTCTCACGCTGTCGCTTCTTCGCACAACTTGAGCCCTTTTTCCCAATACAAGTCCCAGGCTTGGGCCATGGTCATGCCTTCGAAGTATCCCTCGGATGCGAGCGTTTTGAATTCATCAACTGATCTAGGCTCAGTTCCGACGTCTGAAATGGCATCTATGTCTCTTCCTGCCGGAATGCCTCCGTATTGTTTCAATATGTCCATCGCACGGACATCCATTTTTCATTCAACCTCCTTCATCTCTGCTTCTACTATTTTCCTTTTCTCATATATGGGCACATCAGAATGTTGAAGCGGCAGAGTCACATGAAGTTTGCTGATGATGTCAGCTGTGACAAGTCCTTGTTGAGGGGTTCTAGCAACCATTAAGGTCATATCCTTTGAACCTTCTCCCTCAACGGATTTTCCCTTATCTTTCTTCTGCTCCTCAGCTATTTTCTTCTGCTTCTTCAACAGCAGCAAGCGTCTTCTCTCAATCGACGATTCTTTCAACGTCTTTAGGTATTCCTCTTCCCCTTTTTGGCATCATCAAAGGAGAGAGGAACCCCTGAAACATGCCGACAAGCATGAAATCTAGGCGGTGATAATGAGTTTAGCTTGGATTCTGGCACTGCGGAGTATCTTTGTCAAAATCGAGCGGGTGACTTTTGATTCAAGCTGCCACCAACTTCATTTCAAATGGCATAAGAAGGCTGAATTTTTCATTCATATTCTCCTCTACCCGAAAGTTCTTTTCGATGAAATTCTCGCAAGATAGTTCCATTTCGATGATATGAGAGGCATGCATCCTATCAATATTTTCTTGCATCCTCTTTTTCATGTCAACATTATCGGCGCTCCAGATTAGCATCTTATTGTACAATGCCTTAAAGTATCAAACCTGTTCCACATGCATTGTTTGCTGCTGTTGCCACCACTCCCTGATTCTGACCACTATTCCACGCAGATCGGTTGTAAGATTTGCATCTCTGTTATCCAGCTGCATATCCAATGAGGCCTGGTGCCTTTCCATCTTCTCAATCTCTGCAAAGATTGCCTTGAAGACTTCTCGAACCTCAGCTATCACCTCTGTCTCAGTTGGCGGCCAAGCATCATCAAAATCAAAATTTGCTGGGACGATGGTATCTGTGGGAATGACTGGATCAGGTTTGTGGAAACGTCTCTGATCTCTAGCTGATTCTTCATCCAGATTAGGCAGCTCTAGTGAGAAGGGGAACATTTCTTCAAATGCATCATCATGGACATAGGGAATATGTTCAACGGTGACTCGTGGCCGTGATGTGCCCGGTTGAGTCGAATCTGCTGCATCATTGGGAGCCTGCGCGATTGGACTGTGATTCACCGGGTCTTGTGTGTATGGACCCAGCTGGCTGAGCCTCAGCTGTCTCAATAGCTTCGTCGGTCTCAGCTGGTTTTTCCATTTAAGTTATCTGTTCCTCGGCCGTATCAGTAGCATCATCGGAAGATGATGAGACTTGAAGGGGTGGCTCATCATCAAAATTGAATGTTTGGTGAGTAGCCTTGAGGTCTGACATACTCGTGCTTGGAAGAACATCCTCAGCTAAGTCTTTTGGATTTGCAACGGGGGATGACTCAGCTTCATCTTCACCTTCAGATCCCAGAAAAGTTATGTCAGGGTTGTCTTGGGAATCATGAAGGGAACTTATCTTCTTCTCAGATGCATCAATGATAACAGGAGGAATGTTCTGTGTTTCTGCCTCTTTACCCCGGGAAGTCCCAACCTCCCGTAGGCCTTCATTACCTCCTGCAGTCTCAACTGTAGCAAGGCCTTGGACATTCCCTTCGACAGACTCAACTGTCTGAGGGTCTTCTACGGTGGCATCCACATGAGTCTCAACTCCGTGGATTGCACTTTCGTTGCCCAGAGTATTATCTCCCAGGGCAGATCCATCTTGTGCCTCGACTGCATCGCGCGTCCTCGGCTTGCAGAAGCGATTAGCACTTCAAGACAGACTCAATCGTCCGAGCTTCTTCAACCTTCATGACAACTTCTTTGTGTTTCTATTTCTTGTTCCTTCTCCACTCCGCCTCCGAGATTCATGGTGGAGTTGTCTGCAACAACCTCTCGACCTAGGCTGCAGGTGGAAGGAGTTTCCCCCTCACCGGCACACCACCAGTGACTTGGTTGGGGTCACTCTTCTCCAAACTCCCTATTTGTTTCTGTGAGTATTCAGCCGTTGGGGCAGGTGGTAAGATACCTTCAATAGGGGTTGGCTCGACTTGGGTCCCCAAGT
The DNA here is from genome assembly GCA_016081115.2 of Rehmannia glutinosa. Taxonomy (NCBI): domain Eukaryota; kingdom Viridiplantae; phylum Streptophyta; class Magnoliopsida; order Lamiales; family Orobanchaceae; genus Rehmannia; species Rehmannia glutinosa. Next base: position 664,068 of record JABTTQ020003393.1, on the reverse strand, counting down.
TCCTAGTTTCATCGCCAGTTCCCTTAGAACCTTCCTCAGAGTGAGCTGGGGAAGTGGTTGCAGCAATGACAGTGGCAATCTGCTGTACCACTCCCAATGGATCAATCTCCAGCTGAGATTTGGAAGACTCTCCTGGTCCTTCCATCAGCTGTTGCTCATGTAGGATCCTGGATTCTCGCATGGCTTGCTGGATTTCTAGCTCTTCTGTCGCAGCAGCAGGGTCTAGAACCTCATCACTTCCTGAGAGAACATCGAAGTGGGGATGAGTGTGATCAGTGGTTCCAGTGAAGGGACAGATGTTGGCCTTCTCACGAGCTTCAGCCTCTTCTGCCAACCTTTCCTTCTCCTTTTCTTTGAAGATATTCAAGATATCTATGCAGTTCTCTTCATCCAGTGCCTGGACTACTGTGGTCAATCCGAGGAAATTCATCAGTTCTTCCTCTTCTTCAATAAATTCAGGTCTTTGGAACTGTTCCCTTGAGCGACTCAGCTTCCACTTCCTCCATTCTTGCAGACGATTTTGGATGTCTGGATATGGTGGAGATAGCATGATCACATCATCGTCATCATCTTCCTGCTTTACTTCTTTCTCAGGAATGGAGGGTAGCAGAGCTTGCTGCTCTTTACCCTCAGCAGCGTCTGTCGCAGGCGGGGACACAGTCCTGTCAACAGGAGATTCAGCTCTCTTAGCTGCCTCTTGTTCCTCAGCTGTCCTGTCCACAGCTGGGTCTTCGACTTGCCTCTGCTGATTGGCCTCAGCAGACTTGGTTGTTTCATCAATGATTTCTGGAGACTCTACTTCTCCAGCTGTCTCAGCGATCTGTTCCAGCTGAGTGGCAGACTCAACTGTTTTCTCAAGCTCTGAACGCTTGAATATTCTTCTTCTTCTTTTGGTTTTCACTAGAGGAACATCTGGTTCTACTTTCTCCGGTTCCTCGACGGTAAAGGCCTTTGAGGTTGCCTTAGAGGCAGCTGCCTTTCTCGTCTTGGCAGTCCTCTTCTTCTTCATTCCTGGAGAAGGTACTAAGGATTCCTTCTCCACTGCGGCTGCAGGGGCAGGAGACACGGCTGGAGGGGCAGGTGCGGTTTTCTTCTTTGCTGCATGGGCAGAAGTCTTCTTTGCAGCTGCAGGGGCAGCTTTCTTCTTGGGAGGGGAGACAACAACTGTTTCCTCAGGGTCAGCTGATTCCCCCTCACTAGTGTCCGCCCTCTTGGCATAAGCTCTCTTCTGAGCTCCTGAAAGATTTGATCGGAACATTTTCTTGTTGACATGGAACGCCTTTCCATGTCGGAGTGGAACACCTTTCACTTCCATCAACCGGCCAATAACAAGGCCATACCCTAGGGATCCTCCAAATGATCCATTGTCTTTGAAAGACTTGTTCCCAACATTCTGGCAGAGTCTGCTGTATACAAACTCAACCCAGTTCACCTTTTTCTCCTCCATGATCGCAGCCATGACGATCAGCTTGGTTTTGGACAGCTGATTAAAGCTTCCAAATTTTATGTCTACACATTTGGCAACAATATCCAGCAGCTTATGATAATCTTCCTTCATCAGCTTCTTATCAGCTGTGTAAACAACCTTCGCAGCACATTCAGGTTTGGCCACTTTCTTCCATGCAGCAGCCAGGTTTACATCAGCTTCGAAAATTTCCGGTACACCTTCCGACGGTAGCAAGCAATGCTCCGCTAGGTCTTCAGCAGTGATTGTAAACTCCTTTTCGTGAACAGAGGACTTGATGCCCTCGTCATGAACTTCATCGTTCACGTAGAACTGCGCGACCTCTTCAACGTAGGTCATCTGAAACTCCATTATTAGAAAGGGTTTCAGTCCAGACTTTTCTATTTTGTCGGCTATCTTCTTCACGAGGGTTTCATCGGAACCCTACTTTATCATCCCTTCGAAATCCACCATAGAGCCAGTGTGGATTTGCTTTCCCAACTTAGCGAAATCATAGGTAGTTGCCATTTTTGAGTTTTACCGAACGAAACCTTAGAAATTTGCCTTGAAGATTGATAGGGTTTTGAGAAAAAAAATACTTTCTTTGCTTTTGGAGAGATGAACAGTTTGAGTAATATGAGAGAGAAAACGGACGAAATGGTATATGTATGGGTTATGAAAGGATGTGCATACGGTTTTGAAACTTGATCGAGATCAACGGCTCAGATTTAGCACGCCGATTAGCATTTAATTTCTCGCATTTAATGCGGCAAAGATTTATATCCAATCATATGCTTTGTCGTGCGACTTTTTTGATCACTGTCATTATTATTACGCGATGTCATCCTTAAACATTCCCGCTTATTAAAAATGACTGCGTTTTTGTCACTTAGCTCATAAATGACTCAGCTTACTCTTTAGCTGATTCAACTCTTCTTCTCCCTATTCACGTAGTGACTCAGCTGTCAGCTAACTCGATACAACTGATTTTCCGATATGGCTGATTCACTTAGCTGATTCACACGCTCTGCTTTATTTTCATCTTTTCACGTTCCATCTCTTCTCCTCGAGTCTTCTGGGTGTTAACTCAGCTCAATTAACCCTAGCTCATGCTTGAGTTCTTCAAATCTTGATTCACATAATGGCTTTGTGAATATGTCAGCCAACTGTTTATCAGTTGAGATGTATTCCAAAGTGATGTCCTTCTTTTCAACATGGTCTCTTATGAAATGATATCTGACATCAATGTGCTTTGTTCTAGAATGCAACACAAGATTTTGAGTGATTGCAATAGCACTTGTGTTATCACACATAATTGGAATCTCTTTTTCTTCAACATCATAATCTCTCACCGTTTGTTGTCTCCATCCAAGACTTGGCTAAAACAGCCGGAAATATGTACTACCAACTTTGTGGATGTGGCTATTGAGTTTTGCTTCTTGCTAAAACAAGAAACCAATATGTTTCAAGCATTTGACATGTACTGAAGTACTCTTCCTGTCAACTCTACATCCAGCGTAGTCAGAGTCTGAGTAACCAATAAGTTTGAAGCCACCTTCCTTTGGATACCATAAGCCGACTTCCTAGCATCCCTTCAAATATCTTAGGATTCTCTTAGCTGCAGTCATATGGATTTCTTTTGGTGCAGATTGAAATCTTGCACATACACCTAATGCAAAGGTGATATTTGGCCTGCTTGCTGTTAAATAGAGCAGTGATCCTATAAGTGCTCTGTATCTTGTTTGATCCACAGGCTTGCCATCTGCATCCATATCCATCTTGATGATGTATTCATTGGTATTTTCACTGATTTACTTCTCTTCCATACCAAATTTCTTCATTAAATCTCTCGGTGTACTTTGTTTGACTTATGAAGGTTCCATCCTTCATCTGTTTAACTTGAAGTCCTAGAAAGAATGTCAGTTCTCCCATCATGCTCATCTCAAATTTGCCTTGCATGAGGTTTGAGAACTTATCACACACTCTTCTTGTTTGTGGATCCAAAAATAATGTCATCCACATATATTTGAACAAGCAAAGATACTCTCTCCAATTTGAATTAAGAAGAGTGTTCTCATCCACTTTGCCTTTGGTGAATCCATTATCTGTTAGGAATTGAGATAATGTATCATACCATGCTCTTGGTGCCTGTTTCAATCCATATAGAGCTTTCTTGAGCTTGTACACCTTATCTCCAATGGTCTTCTGCTCAAATCCTGGAGGTTGCTCAACATAGGTTTCTTCTTCCAACAATCTATTTAGAAATGCACTTTTTACATCCATTTGATATACAATGAAGTTATTGTGAGCAGCATAGGCAAGAAACATCCTTATCGCTTCTAATCTAGCAACAGGAGCAAATGTTTCATCAAAATCTATCCCTTCTTCTTGCAATACCCTTTGGCTACTGAGTCTTGCTTTGTTTCTTACCCGCGTAACCTTCTTCATTCATCTTGTTTCGAAAACCCATTTTGTGCCAATAACATTTTGATTGGTTGGTCTTTGCACCAATTCCCATACTTTGTTTCTTTCAAACTGATTCAGCTCTTTTTGCATGGCCTGAATCCAATGTGTGTCATCCAATGCTTGGGTTTGGCTCTATTTGGAAAATAAAACAAATGAACATTGCTTCTTGTTGAGCTCGATCTGGTTCTTACACCATCTCTTACATCTCCAATGACTAGCTCGTGGATGGTCTCTCGGCCATCTCACATCGGGTTGGAGTAAGTTAGTGGTTCATCGTCTTTGCACTGTTTATCTTGAGTAGCTCTCTCATCATCACTTAGTCTGCAGATTTTCCATTGTCTTTGAGATTCACTATCTCATCTTCACCTTGATTAATTGCTCGACTTGACTTCAACATAGGGACTCTTCGCATAGTTGGTGATTCAAACTTACCTAACTCTTCAATGTCTTCTCCATTTACATTAGGCTCATCAAATACCACATGGATAGACTCTTCTATGACCATAGTCTTTTTGTTCAACACTCTATAGGCTTTACTTTCAGCTGAGTATCCCAAGAAGATACCTTCATCAGCTTTAGCATCAAAAGCCTTTAGATTATCCTTGCCATTGTTGTGGATGAAGTATTTACATCCAAATATTTTAAAGTACCCAACATTTGGCTTTCTCGCTGTCCAAATTTCATAGGGACTTTTTGTCAGCTGTCTATTAATCATGCATCTATTTTAAGTATAGCATGAAGTGTTTATAGCTTCAGCCCAAAATCTTTTTGGCAATCCAACCTTAACATAGTTCTTGCGAGCTTCCTTGAGAGTTCTATTCCTTCTTTCTCGCTACTCCATTCTCACAAGGAGTCCTTGCAAACAGAGCAATTCGTGAGCAATACCATTTTCAACACAATCTTGAGTTATTATTCCATTGACAAACTCGGTTCCTCTATCGATCTTATCTTTATGATGGTTTGACTCTTCTCATTTTGAACTCTCTTCATCGATTGAGGTAACCTTTGCAAAGTGTCCTTCTTTTACACATGAAGATTGTCCATGTATATCTTGAATAATCATCCACCAAGATCTTAGAGTGTATTTCTTTCCACTTATCTTTGGGCCGCTCAATCGACCAAATAGATCCATATGCAACATGATGCATATCCTTGTTGAAGATGGACTTGACTTCTCTTTGAATGATGATTTGATTTGCTTTCCCATCCGGCATGCATCACAAACACTTTACTTCTTGTATACCGAGTCCGCAATCCTTCTACAAGATTACTCCTTGCAAGCTTGTTAATTGTCTTGAAATTCAGGGTGACTCAACTTGTGCCACGTACCCAACTTGATTCGGCCGTACTCTTTGCTAATAAACAAGTGCTTGGTGTGGCGATCGACCAATCTACCACATACATGTTCTTTTGTCGGATCCTTGCAACACTACTTCATTTGATTCGATGTCTTTGATTTGGCACACTCCCATATTGAATCCAACATTATAGCCCTTTGTCACGAGTTGGTGATGCTTAACAGTTGAAGTTGAGGCCTTCAACATATGCAACATCCGTGTTTTCTAGTCCATTTTTCTTGATGGATCCATTGCCTCTTATTTCTCCCCGGAGCTTCATTTTCTCCAAATATGACTTTTGCACCTCTAATCTCCTTGAACTTTGACAGATTTTTCTTGTTTCTGTCATGTGTGTCCGAATGCCACTATCCATGTACCAGGTTCCTTGGCACTCAGCTGTTCCTTGAACCTGCAATCAAGGAAATCAGTTCTTAGGTACCCATACTTGTCTGGGTCTTGAGGGGTTAGTACTGTAAGATGAACCAACCAACCTATAGCCAAATGATTTGACTCTAAGAGGTTTCCATCTATCTGTGCCATAATCATAATTTACTTTGGCAAATTTCTTGGGGGGTTTAGGTTCGTACAACTGTCTCTTTTGTCTGTATGCCTGTGTGTGTGTTTTAGCAATTTCCTTCTTTGGGTAACTGTGATATTTCCGAGTGTAGTGCTTTGGTGCATATGTGTGCTGATGATAGCTCTTTTGCCTTTGGAATGACCTTTGCTGAGTTCTATTGCCACTTTGGCATGTATTCCATAGGTCTTTGCTGATATTTCACATTATTCCAAATCGGCTTGGCTTGGATAGTTTCTACTATTCCCATCATTTGTGTTCCTTTGATAAAACTTAAAGGGATTCTCGTAGCTCTGTTTCTTTTTCACGAGTACTTCTGTTTGGAGTTTGCCGAGGAACTCTGTGATTTCTTCTCACCGTCCTCTCAAAGATACTCAATCGGGTCGCTTTTTCTTTTCCTTTATATCCAAGGCCTGTTTGTTTGTGATTGTGCTTTGGAATGAATGTGTGTGCAACATTTGGTGTCTTGACTTGAAGATCCTTTTTCCAAGATCACTCTTGGAGTTTGACTATGCACAAAGGAATTCAATACTATGCCTGTCTTGTCTCCACATTCTTTTTGGCTCATGATAAGGTCATCCAATGATTTTGATGCCTTTGTGAATGAAGCAATCACATTTTTGAGATCATTTTCTCTCTTTCCTATAGCAGTTATCTCTGCTAATAGTTTAGCATTCTCAGCCTTCAGCTCTCTATTCTCATCAGCTATGTGACTTAGAGTACTCATCTCTTTAGTCAGCTGTGAGTTTTGGCTTTTGAGCTGGCTGTTTTCCTCATTTAATAGTGAGTGTGAGGTTTTAATGTGCTCAAAGTCCTTCATCATTTTGCCTAATGAATCATAAAGATCAGTGGGTGATGAAGTGTGTGTCACAATCACTATCACTAGAATCTGAATGAGATGAGTTAGAGTGTACCTCATCTTCTTGGTTAGGTTGATCTTGTTCTTTAGCCATTAGACAAATCATAGCTTCTTCTTCAGAATCACTTGAGTAGTTAGCTTCACTACTCTCTGATTCTGCTGTGTCCTTTGACTTAGCTGTTTCAGCAGTTTCAGCAGCCAACATTGCTCTTTTCTTTTCTTGTCTTCTTTCTCTGAAGACTCTTCTTTCTTCTTCATTTCAGTATTTATTGACTACAGGATATGGACAAATAATAGCAAAGTGTCCTGGTTATCCGCAATTCCATCACGGGTTTTCGACTTTTGATCGCTTCTCTCATTTCTTGGGTTGTCGACTCTTTGATATTCCACCTTTTGATACTCTGCTCTCTTTGGTGGCCTATCTTCCTCGACTTGGAGGAGGAGCCGAATGCCTTCTCGGAGGATTCACCTTTGTTTCTTTTGTAGTTCTTGTTGAAGAACTTGTTGAATCTTTTAACAATCAAGGCAATTTCCTCCTGGTCAATGATTTCTTTTGTTTCACTCTCTTCCCTTCCTTGACTATGAGTGCAAAATGTTTTGGGTACAACTATCTCCTCTTGATCCTTTCTTCTCAGCTCAAACTCATAGGATTTGAGGTCCGAGAATAGTTCATGATTGGATGTTTTTGATAGGTCCATCGAGTGCCTTAGAGCCATGGTCTTCATTTCCCACTCACCGGGAGGCTCCTTAGTATCTTCATGCACATCTCCTTCAGTGTATTCTTTCCCAAGTCTTTGAGAGCTCATTTGTAATTTCAAAGTGAATCTAGCATCTAGCTGGTCCATTGTTTCACCCGCAAGCATTTTAAAGTTTTCAAATTTTTGAACAACAACAGATAATTTGTTTTCCTTAATTTGCTCAGATCCTTCACAAATTAAGGTTAATTTATCCCAGATTTCTTTGGTCGTCTTGCAAGATTTGACTTTGTTGAACATGGCTTTGTCCAAAGTCTTGTAAAGTATATCCTTGCCACGTTGTCAAGGTTGTATCTTTTTCTATCATCATTTGTCCATTCATCTCTTGGTTTTTCAACCATAGTCTGGTCTAGGAGGAGCACCTCCTCTCCTCCTTCACCGCAGCAGCCTCTTCTTGTAAATGTGTTCACCTTCATTATTTGCAGTGGCCCATCCTCTGTCACTATCCACATCTCATCATGTAGAGCTGATAGATGAGCCTGCATACGTTTTTTCCAGTCATCAAATTTCTCAATGGTGAACATAGGGATGCGTGTCAAATTTGCTTCCATGATAATAACTTTGCTGTTTTAAAAATGGCTTTTGAAAGAACAAGTGTTAAAAACTTCTTTGAAAGATTGGAGATCTAGTTCAAGAACCGATCACGGAAGGCTCAATGAACTAACCGCTCTGATACCACTTGTAGGTCCCAAGGGGTGTGAGTGTAAGGTTTAGAAGGGGGATTGAATAAACCTTGCCAACTTTTTCGATTTTAGTGCTTTTAAAATAATACAGAGTTAATTTCACAGCTAAGTCCTTGATGGACGACTAAGTTAGTTAACCAAATAGAGTTAGCTACTCAACAGCACTCGATTGAGCCGTTGATAGAATAACTCAACTGTTTAGTCTAAACCTTAACTTGGTGTGATGAGATTTTCAGCGGAAGACTTAACACCCTTGAATTTGGTTTAAGTTTGTTTTAACAATTGGTTTTAGCACTTTGTTAATTATCAGTTGGATAGCAAATTATCAACAAATATAAAATGATACGCAGAAAGTAAATGCTAAAATGTAAATGACACAATAATTTATAGAGGTTCGAAGATGGGGTAATGCTTCTACTCTCTCTTTCTCCAACTCCCCGGAGGAATCCACTAAGTATTGATCGAGTAAAAAGTGGTTATCAGTCCGGATACAAGTCTTGATCACACAAATGACTTGATCATTTGGGACTTAGTGCGAGATGCCTTGGTCACACAATCGGCTTCTCGTACAACTCGGCTTCTTCACAGGGCAAATTTGCGCTTTGCTACTACAACCCACTTGCTCAAGCTTCTTGGATTTGATCACGAAGCCCTCCAATAACTTGAGACTGTTCGACCTTGAACCTTTCTACAATCCTCCTTGGAATGTAGACCCCTTTTGATTCTTCAAAAGTTTCCTCTTCAACAGTTTGAAGTTGTCTTTCCTTCACGACTTGGTGTTGGATCGATTTCCTTCAAGTTTAGGCTTGAGGATTTGCTTGAATAACTTGAGAATATTTTTGCAGGTTACAGCTCGAATGATAACTTGAATGTTCGTAGTTCAGATAACTTTCTCTCAAAGTGATTCCTCAGCCTTTTATAGTGAACTTTCAAAAATCTGCCCGTTGAAGAGATAGACTGATTTTCAAAAGTCACTTGTGTTCGTTGGCTTGTCTTGTTGCAGTCCTTGATGTTGACATTTCCTCATACTAAATGAACTTTCAGCTTTTTAGAGTCTGACACAGGTGCAATGCTTCCCATTGGTTTATTCCTTTTGCACGCTTCTGGGACTGAGCTCTTTAAGACATGGCAACATGGAAGTATTACTTGTTTAGGTAATATTCTTGACTTACGTAACGGATTCTTTTTTCGCTTGTCTTGACTTGACATTGCTTTTTCCCCAGGTGACTTGAGTCGCTCCAATGATTGAGAGACTCATCTGCCACTTCAACTTGAGACTTGGCTTCTAGAGTTGACTTGACTGACACTTCACACAGTTGTATCCCAGCTGATACTCCTTCAGTCGAGTTCTTGACTTTTTCTCCTTGCCATACTTAGTCGCTTCACGGAGTCTTCATCTCGATCCTTGATTGACTTCTTGTATATCCAGGCATAGTCGACTTGACTCGGCAAATGCACCCTATCTATTACAATGCAAATTACAAGGAAAATGGGGTGCCAAATTTCTAGTCTAAGTTTTACATGACATTCATCAAAATCTAATAAACAAAGTTCCCAACAATCATAGAGGAACTTGAAGTCAACTGGAGTGAGTACATATTTGATAAGTTATGTCAGAATGTACGAAATACGGAGATAGCTGAAGGCATGTTTAAGAGCACGTTGGGTTATGGCTTAGTGCTGGGATATCTGTTGGAAAAGAAAGAATTATCGTTGAGAAAGGGAAAGAATTTCCATGTTAACAAAAGGCTGTTCAAAGTAAATTTGTTAGTTGCTCAGAAGAAGGCCCACAAAAAGAAGGAGGGTATTTCTGAGTGAGAAACAATTGAATCTACCCCCATTGACACAACTGTCCCTGCCCCTGCTCCTATAATCCCAAAGAGGCAAATAACAACTGCACCCCGAAAGCCAACTACAAAGAAGCAGAAGACTCATCCGAAGAGAGGGCTGAGAGATGATCCATAAGAATCTGTAGTCAGAGTTGAAGCTGAAGATTCAGAAGAGATAGAATCCATTGAGATTCCCTTGGAGAGGCGCTCCAAGAGGAATCAAGACAAGCAAACTACTGCAGTTGATCCTATTATCGAAAGAGTTGCAGTAGAATCAGCTGCTTTGGACATAGCTGCAGCTGAGCCAACTGAAGTCAAGGTTGAGGACACAACTACAATGGTAATTCAAAAACCAGCTGTTGAGACCACTCATGAACCTATTGTGAAGGTAAGGCCACAAGAAGAAGTAACTATAAGGGATGAAGTTGCATCAGATGAACCTGGATCCCTTATCTATCCTGATATAGAGGCTAAGATGTACATTTGGAGTGTAGGTCCCAAGAGGTGTGAGTAAGGTTTAGAAGGGGCGGGGGGGTTGAATAAACCTTACCAACTTTTCGATTTTAGTCCTTTTAAAATATTACAGAGTTAACACACAGCTAAGTCCTTGAGGGACAGCTAAGTTAGTTAATCAGTAGAGTTAGCCACTCAATTGACTCGATAGAGCTGTTGATAGAATAACTCAGATGTTTAGCCTAAACCTTAACTTGGTTGTGTTGAGTTTTTCAGCGGAAGACTTAACACCCTTGAATTTGATTTAAACTTGTTTTAACACTTGATTTTAACACTTAGTTAATTATCAGTTGGATAGCAAATTATCAGTAGATATAAGTGAGTATGCAGAAATAAAGGTGCTGAAATGTAAATGACACAAATGATTTTTATAGAGGTTCGAAGATGGGGTAATTCTTCTTATCCTCTCTTCTCCAACTCCTGGAGGAATCCACTAAGTAATGATCGGTTCACAAAGTGGTTATCGGTCCCAGAGACAAGTCTTGATCACACAAATGTGACTTGCTCCTTGGACTCGCCTAGAGATGCCTTGGTCACACACCGCTTCTCTCCCGACTCGGCTTCTTCTTCACAGGGCAATCGCTTTGCTACTTGACTCACTTTCTCAAGCTTCTTGGATTTGATCACAAAGCCCTCCAATAACTTGAGACTGGTTCGACCTTGAACCTTTCTACAATCCTCCTTGGAAAGTAAACCCCTTTTGATTTTTAAAAGTTTCCTCTTCAATAGTTTGAAGTAGTCTCTCTTTCACAACTTTGGGTTGGATTGATTTCCTTCGAGTTTCAAGCTTGAGGATTTGCTTGAATATTTTTGAGAATATTTGCAGGTTACAGTTTGAATATTGCTTGCTCGTTCGTGGTTCAGGTAACCTTTTCTCAATGAGTTTCCTCAGCCTTTTATAGTGAACTTTAAAAAATCTGCCCGTTGAAGAGATAGGCTGATTTTCAAAAGACACTTGTGTTCATTGGCTTGTCTTTTCTTGGTCTTCAATCTTGAGATGTAGACCTTTCCTCGTATTAAATGAATGTTCAACTTTTCGGTTTTGACACGAGGTGCGATCTTCCCATTGGTTTATTCCTTTTGCACGCTCGACGAGCACTTTAAGACTGCAAAGATGGAAGTATTACTTATTTAAGTAATATTCTTGACTTAGGCAAATGATTCCTTTCGATTGACTTCTCTTGGTCACCTAATTCCCAGGTGACTTGAGTTTGCTCCAATCATTTGAAGACTCAACCGTCACTTTCAACTTGTGACTTGGCTTCTTGAGATGACTTAGACTGACACTTCACACATCTGTTCCTCAGCTGATACATCTTCAGTCAAGTTCTTGATCTACTTTCTTGGCCATACTCAGTTGTTCCACACCGGAGTCTTCACTTGATCTTGATTGACTTCTTGTATTTCCAGGCTTAGTGACTTCGACTCCTTTTCCAAATTTATCTATTTTAATGAAAATTACAAGGAAAATGGGGTGCCAACTTTCTAGTTTAAGTTTTACATAGCATTCATCAAAATCTACAAAATAAATTTCCCAACAATTTCCCCCTTTTTGATGATGCCAAAACTTAAAAACATTAAACAACATGTAAACAACAAAGATACATACAGACAATGCAGTAACAAAGAATGTATGCATAGAATCAATCATTTTATTGATCATAACATTCTTGTCCTTTACACAGCTGTTTACAAAGTGCATCAGAGCATATTTAAATCTAAGCAAATTACAAGCATCTATGCTAAGATACGAATATAGAGTGAGAAATTACAAAACACTTTATTGAATAAACAAATGACTTACACAAAAATGTATTTACAAGAGTAAAATACATGAAGGGTTCGCAGCAACACTTCATCGTCTTCGCTGCCTCCTTTTTTCCTCTTCAGCTCTGTCATCATCAGCTCTTTTTCTTTTTCTTTCATCTTCAGCTGCTTTCTTCTTTTCATAAGCTCTTTTTGCAGCATCATCTTTTCGCTTCCTCTCTTGCCTCTCTTGCCATAGCTGGTCTTGTCTTCTATTTTCCTCTTCTATTCTTTTCACGTAGTCAGCATTCTTCCTGGCCACTTCCAGATTCGCTACTTCATCATACCCAGCCCAGTAGATCCTTCCCTTGTTGCCGGGATCTACATATTCGATATTTTTGGGTAGAGGTCTGGGTTGAAAACCTCTTCCTCCACCACTTCTTCCTCCTCCTCCTGGGTGTATCTTTGTCAAGAGTCTTACCTTACAAATGAATGGCTATCGGTAGTCTCTTGCTTTTCGACTTCTTCGCATAACTTCCTTCTCCCGATGCATCCTGGCTTGGGCTACGGACATCTTAAAATAGCCTTCGATTCGAGCGTCTTAACTTCTTCAATAGATCTTGCTCGGATCCATCATCCGAATAAGATCTTGATCCTTCCTGCCGGAATGCCACCGAATTGTTTCATCATCGCTTCAATACGGGCATCCGTCTTTTTATCGAACTCTAACTGATCTGCTACTACAATATTTCTTTTTTCTGACATGGGCACATCAGAGTGTTCGATCGACAGAGTTTGGTAGTTTGCTAATTATTGAGGTGTCACACATGACCTGGCCGAGGGGTTTCGGAATCATTAGGGTCAAATCCTTTGACCTTTCCCCTCAATCGCTTTTCCTTTTTCTTCTCATCAATCGCTTCTTCTTTCAACTTCCTTAGGTACTCATCTTCCCCTTTTTGGCATCATCAAAGGAGAGAGGGACCCCATGGAGCATTCATACGAGCATGAAGTCCAATCTCTGGCCGAGAGCCGAGTTACGCTTGAGTCTGCTTGTGGCATGTCTTTTCAAAATTCTGAACGAGTGGCCTTTGATTCACCGCCACTTGGTTTCATTTCACCATGAGAAGGTGAACTTTGTATTCATGTTCTCCTCAACACGCATAATTTCTTTTCGATGAAATTCACGCAAGAACTCCATTTCAGGTTGTGTGAGAGGCATGCATCTTTCCATATACGCCGCATCCTGCTTCATATCAACGTTGTCGGCTCCAAACAAGCATCTTATTGTACAATGCCTTGAAATATCGAACTTGTTCGTGATCGCATTGCACTCTGCCGCTAACACCACTCCCCGATCCGTACCACAATTCCTCGTAAGTCTGCTGTGAGGTTGGCATCTCTATTGTCCAGATGTAGATCCACGAGGCCTGGTGCCGCTTCGATCTTCTCAATCTCTACAGATCATCTTGAAGACTTCACGAATCTCACTGTCACACTGATTCAGGGCTGTACCGCCGTTCAAAGATCGAAATTAAAGTTTCTTTGGTACAATGGAGTCTCGTAGGGATTACTTGGATCTTCTCGAACGAAGTTGTATCGTCACCGCTCTTTGTCAAGTTTCTTCCTCTAGCTCGCGCACTCAAGTGAAAAGGGAAATAATTGCTCAAAAGTATCATCTCGTACATAAGGGATTGAAATTTCATCAGGTACTGTGATGATCCTGGTTTAGTTTCGCAGATGCTTCTGCTGCCATTTGTGGAGCTGCATGAGATGACTCGGTTTCGATTGGGCCTTTTTGAGTGGGTTGGCCACCGATCGAGCCTCAATCGTCTTAATGACTTCTTCTTCGGCCTCAATGGATTTTGCTAAGTGAAGTACCTGGTCCTCGGTCAGATTATCAAGATCATCGGATGATGAAAAACCTGGGGCTTGGTTCATCATCAAAGTTAAATGTTTGACGAGCAGCTTTAAAACTCGACTGACTCGTCTGCGGTAGAATATCCTCAGCTGGGTCCTTTTGATGGTCAAAGGTGTGGACTCAACTTCATCTTCAGACCCTATAAATGATATGTCAGGGTTTTCTTGGAATTCATGAAGTGCACTAATCTCCTTCTCAGATTCAGCAATGTGAACAAGAGGGATGTTCCGAACTTCTTGAGCTTTACCCAGGGAGGTCTCAACTTCCCTTGGGCCTTCAACACCTCCAGCAGTCTCAACTGTAGATAGACCTTCTACATTCCCTTCGACAGTCGCAGCTGCCTTAGGGTCTTCAGCAGTGGCATCCATAGGAGTCCCAACCCCTTGGATTGCGCTTTCAATGCCCAGAGTGTTAACTCCCGGGGCGTTTCCAACTTTGTGCTCATTTGCAACAACAGTGTCCTTAGCCTTTTAAAGCGGTGACACTTCACTGGGACAAACTCAACTATCCGAGCTTCGTCAATGTCAACTCGTTTGTAGTTCTTTTTCGCCCCACTTCGCCTCCTTTCTTCAATATGGAGTCATCTGCAACAACTTTCGACCCTACTGCAGTGGAGTGAGTTTCCCCCGCAGCTGGCACACCAGCTGAGTGACTGATGATGAGGTCACTCTTCTCCAAACTCGCGGTTGCTTCCGTTGAGTGCTCATCCGTGGGGGCAGGTGGTAAAACACCTTCAGTAGGGGTTGGCTCAACTTGGGTGCCCAAATTCCCAGTCTCATCGCCAAGTCCCTTGGACCCTTATTCCGAGTGCACAGGGGATGTAGTTGCAACAATAACTGTGGCAATCTGCTGCACTACTCCCAATGGGTCTATCTGCAGGAGAGATTCTGAGGACTCTCCTGGTCCTTCAAACATTTGTTGCTCATGCATCATCCTGGATTCCCTCGAGCTTGCTGCGCAGTCCGACTTTTCATTGCGAAGAACGGGATCCATGTCTTCATCACTCTCCGAGAACACATCTATATGAGGGTGAATGTGTTCCAGAGTTCCAGTAAGAGGACATATACTTGCTTTCTCGAGTGCTTCTGCTTCCTCAGTTGCTCTGGCTTTTTCTTTCTCCTTGTTGATGTGTAGAATATTTAGGCAATTATCCTCATCAAGAGCCTGAAGAACAATGTCGATTTCGAGAAATTGCAACAACTCTTCTTCTTCTTCGATAAACTCAGGGCGTTCAAACTGCACCTTTATGTGGCTTAGCTTCCACGCCCTCCATTCACGTAGACGGTGCTAGATGTCTGGATATACAGGAGAAAGTACGATAACATCATCATCCTCATCCTCCTCTTCTTGTCCTTCCTTTTCTGGAATGGAAGGTAGCATGCTTTGCTGCTCTTCACCTTCAAGCGGTCGATTGCGAGAGAGACAACTTTTTCACCTTGAGATTCAGTTGTCTCAGCTACTTCTTTGTACTCAGCTGTCCTCTCCACAGCTGGGTCTTCTGGGGGCCTCTGCTGATCACCCTTAGCAGTCTTGGCAGTTTCATCAACTACTTCAGAGATCGCACTTCCCAGTGTCGGCAGCTTTGAAGCTTTCTCAACCGAATGGCGACTCAACTGTCTTTTCATGCTCTAAAAGCTTAACTATCCTTCTTCTTTTGGTTTTAACCAGAGGAATGTCTGGTTCTGTTTCCTCCAGTTCTTCGAAAGTAAAGGCCTTCTGAGTTCCCTTAGAGGCAGCTGCCCTTCTTATCTTGGAAGTTCTCTTCTTTCTTATGGCTGGAGAAGGTATTTGTGCTTCCTTCTCAGCCTCGGCTGCAGGGGCAGGAGATACGGCTGCTTGGGCAGGTGACTCGGCTGCAGGGGAAGGTGCATCCTGTCTCTTTGCTGCAGGGGCAGCCTTCTTCTTTGCAGCTTTCTTCTTGGGAGGGGAGGTAACAACTGTGTCCTCTGAGTCAGCTGATTCCCCCTCACTTGTATCTGCCCTCTTCGCATGGGCTCTCTTCTGGGCTCCTGAAATATTAGCCCTGAACATCTTCTTGTTTACATGGAAAGGTTTACCATGTTGAAAGGGAATGCCCTTCACTTCCATCAGATGGCCAATTACCAGGCCATATCCGAGTGATCCTCCAAAGGATCCGTCTTCCTTGTATGATTTGTTCCCAACGTTCTGGCAGAGTCTGCTGTACACAAACTCAGCCCAGTTGACTTTCTTTCCCTGCATGATCGTAGTCATGATGATCAGCTTAGTCTTTGACAACTGATTGAAGCTGTCAAACTTCATGTCTACACACTTGGCGACGACATCCATCAGCTTGTGATAGTCGTCCTTTAACAACTTCTTCTCATCTGTGTAGACTACCTTCACAGCACACTCAGGTTTGGCTACTTCTTTCCATGCAGCAGCTAAATCAACATCATCTTCATTTATCTCAGTCATGCCCTCAGACGACAACAAACAGTGCTCCGCAAGGTCTTTAGCAGTTATCATAATGTCCTTGCGGTGGACAGAAGATTTGATGCCTTTGTCCTGCACCTCCACATTCACGTAGAACTGCGCCACCTCTTCAAGATAGGTGTTCGAGTACTCCAAAGTAAGAAAAGCCTTAAGACCGGACTTTTCCAACATATCAACAATTTTCTTCACTAGGGTTTCATCCGAACCATGCCTTCAAAATCTACAGACGATCCTGAGTCGATTTGCTTCGATAACTTGTTGAAATTGAACTTTGGAGCCATTTGTAGATAATTTTACCGATTAAAACTTGATAAACTAGTTTGAGAACACGTAGGGTTTGCAAGAGAGAGAAGAACTTGCTTTCTTTTGCTTTGAGGGATGAACAGTTTCAGTAAAGTGTGAGAGAGAAGACTGAAAACCGTATATAAGGGTTATGAAAGGACGGGTTTTCGATTTTTGAAATTTGATCAAGATCAACGACTCAGATTTAGCATGTCAAACCGCATTTAATTCCTCGCATTTAATGCGAAATTATTTCTATCCAATCATATGCTTACTATGCAGCTTTTGACTGTACCCGTCATTATTACGCTGACGTCATCCTTAAAACATTCCCGCTCATTCAAAACGACTGTGTTTTTGTCATTTAGCTTATAAATGACTCAGCTTATCTCACAAATGACTTAACTCTTCTGCTCTCTTTTTCATTAAGCGACTCAGCTGTCAGTTAACTCGATACAACTGACTTTCCGATATGGCTGTTTCACTTGGCTGATATGAAAAACTTGTTCGTTTCTCGCTTTCTCTCTTCCATTCCTTCTCATTGAGTCTTCTGAGTGTAAATCAGCTCAATTAACCCTAGCTCATGCTTAAGCTCTTCAAATCTTGATTCACATAAGGGCTTGGTGAATATGTCAGCTAACTGCTTATCAATTGAGATATATTCCAAAGTGATGTCTTTCTTTTCAACATGATCTCTTATAAAATGATATATGACATCAATGTGCTTTGTTCTTGAATGCAACACATGATTCTGAGTGATTGCAATAGCACTTGTGTTATCACACATAATTAGAATCTCTTTTTCTTCAATTTCATAATATCTCAGCTGTTGTCTCATCCATAAGACTTGGGCACAGCAGCTGCCCGCAACTATGTACTTTGCTTCAGTTGTGGATGTGGCTATTAAGTTTTTCTTCTTGTTGAACCAGGAAACCAATCTGTTTCCAAGCATTTGACATGTACCTGAAGTACTCTTCCTGTCAACTCTACATCCAGCGTAGTCAGAGTCTGAGTAACCAATAAGTTTGAAGCCACCTTCCTTTGGATACCATAAGCCGACTTCCTAGCATCCCTTCAAATATCTTAGGATTCTCTTAGCTGCAGTCATATGGATTTCTTTTGGTGCAGATTGAAATCTTGCACATACACCTAATGCAAAGGTGATATTTGGCACCGCTTCTTTGTTAAATAGAGCATGATCCTATAAGTGCTCAGATCTTGTTTGATCCACAGGCTTGCCATCCGCATCCATATCCATCTTGATCGATGTATTCATTGGTATTTTCACGCAGGCGACTTCTCTTCCATACCAAATTTCTTCATTAAATCTCTGGTGTACTTTGTTTGACTTATGAAGGTTCCATCCTTCAATTGCTTAACTTGAAGTCCTAGGAAGAAAGTTTGCTCTCCCATCATGCTCATTTCAAATTTGTCTTGCATGAGGTTTGAGAACTTATCACATAGCTCTTTATTTGTGGATCCAAAAATGATATCATCCACATATATTTGAACAAGCAGTATACTCTCTCCGTCTTGAATTCTGAAGAGTGTTCTGTCCACTTTGCCTTTGGTGAATCAATTACCAGCTAGAAATTGAGATAATGTATCATACCATGCCCTTGGTGCCTGTTTCAATCCATATAATGCTTTCTTGAGCTTGTACACCTTATCTCCAATAGTCTTCTGCTCAAAACCTGGAGGTTGTTCAACATAGATTTCTTCCTCTAACAGTCCATTTAAGAATGCACTTTTCACATCCATTTGATATACAGTGAAGTTCTTGTGAGCAGAATAGGCAAGAAACATCCTTATTGCTTCTAATCTAGCAACATGAGCAAAGGTTTCATCAAAATCTATTTCATCTTCTTGGAAATACCCTTTGGCTACCAACCTAGCTTTGTTTCTTACCATAGATCCTTCCTCATTCGTCTTGTTTCTGAAAACCCATTTTGTGCCAATAACATTTTGATGGGTTGGTCTCTGCACCAATTCCTATACTTTGTTTCTTCAAAACTGATTCAGCTCTTCTTGCATGGCTTGAATCCAATGTGTGTCATCCAATGCTTGAGACACATCTTTTGGTTCTATTTGGGAAATAAAACAAGTGAACATTGCTTCTTCCTGAGCTCTGGATCTGGTTCTTACACCATCTCTAACATCTCCAATAATTAACTCTGGTGGATGGTCTCTCAGCCATCTCACATCAGGTTGAAGCAAATCACCGGGTTCAAATTGTCTCATGCTTGTGTTGTCTTGAGCAACTCTTTCATCATCATTCACCGCAGATTTTCCGGTTTGTCTTTGAGATTCAGCTATCTCATCTTCATCTTGGTTGATTACTCTTACTTCAACTTCAACATAAGGACTCTTATGCATAGTTGGTGATTCAAACTTATCGCCTAACTCTTCAATGTCTTCTCCATTCACATTAGGTTCATCAAAAACCACATGGATAAACTCTTCTGTGACCATAGTCCTCTTGTTTAGCACTCTATAGGCTTTGCTCTCAGCTGAGTATCCCAAAAAGATACCTTCATCACTTTAGCATCAAAAGCCTTTAGATCATCCTTGCCATTGTTGTGGATGAAACATTTACATCCAAATATTCTAAAATATGCAATATTTGGCTTTCTCCCAATCCATATTTCATAGGGAGTCTTTGTCAGCTGTCTACTAATTATGCATCTATTTTGAGTATAACATGCAGTGTTGATGGCTTCAACCCAAAATCTCTTAGGTAATCCAAATTTTCATTAACATGGTTCTTGCAACTTCTTTGAGAGTTCTATTCCTCCTTTCACTACTCCATTCTGCACGTGGAGTCCTTGATGCAGATAACTCATGAGCAATGCCATTTTCAACACAATACTGAGTTATTATTCCATTGACAAACTCAGTTCCTCTATAAGACCTTATCTTTATAATGGTTTGGTTTTTTTCATTTTGAACTATTTTCATCAGCTGAGGTAACTTCTGCAAAGTTTCCTTCTTTTTACACATGAAGATTGTCCATGTATATCTTGAATAATCATCCACCACCACTAAGGTGTACTTCTTCCCACTTATGCTGGCTGGTTCAACTGGACCAAACAAATCGGTATGCAACAGATGCAATATCCTTGTTGAAGAAAGTCTAGGCTTCTTCTTGAATGAAGATTTAGTCTGTTTTCCCATCTGGCATGCATCACATGCACTTTCCTTCTTATATACTGAGTCTGGCAAACCTTCCACAAGATGACTCCTTGCAAGCTTGTTGATTGTCTTGAAGTTCAGATGACTCAGCTTCTTGTTCCACAGCCAACTGGATTTGACTGTGCTTTTTGCTAATAGACAAGTGCTTGGTGTGGCAGTAGACCAATCTACCACATACATGTTCTTCTGTCTAGATCCTTGCAACACTATTTCATTTGATTCAGCATCTTTGATCTGGCATACTCCCATATGGAATCCAACATTGTAGCCCTTGTCACAGAGTTAGCTGATGCGTAACAGGTTGAAGTTGAGGCCTTCAACATAAGCAACCTCTGTGATCTCTAATCCATTCTTCTTGATGGATCCAGTGCCTTTTATTTCTCATGGAGCTTCATTTCCTCCAAATATTACTTTTGCACCTTTAATCTCCTTGAATCTTGACAGTTTTTTCTTATTTCCTCCATATGTCCGGAACATCCACTATCCATGTACCAGGTTCCTTGGCACTCACTGCTCCTTGAACCCCAATCAAGGAAATTAGTTTTTAGGTACCCATACTTGCCAAGGTCCTGAGGGGTTAGTGCTTTGTAAGATGATCCAACCAACCTATAGCCAAATGACTTGACTCTAAGAGGTTCCCATCTATCTGTGCCATTATCATAATTCACTTTGGCAAATTGCTTACAACTGTCTCTTTTGTCTGTATGCCTGTGCGTG
Organism: Rehmannia glutinosa; assembly: GCA_016081115.2. Lineage (NCBI taxonomy): Eukaryota > Viridiplantae > Streptophyta > Magnoliopsida > Lamiales > Orobanchaceae > Rehmannia > Rehmannia glutinosa. The sequence goes on along the minus strand of JABTTQ020003393.1, from coordinate 643,299 downwards.
TGTTTTAGCAATTGCCTTCTTTGGGTAGTTGTGATATTTCTGAGTGTAGTGCCTAGGTGCATATGTGTGCTGATAATAGCTCTTTTGCCTTTGGAATGACCTTTGCTGAGGTTTAGGTCTTTGCCATCTAGGCTTGTATTCCATTGGTCTTTGCTGATTTTTCACATTATTCCAATCAGCTTGGCTCGGGTAATTTCTACCATTCCCATCATATGTGTTTCTTTGATGAAACTTTTGGGGTTTTTGGTAGCTCTGCTTATTCTTCACAGAGTATTTTCTATTTGGAGTTTGCTGAGGAACTCGATGGATTTCTTCTCACCGTCCTCTCAAAGATACTCAAATGGTCATTTTTCCTTTTCCTTTATATCTAAGGCCAGTTTGTTTGTGATTGTGCTTTGGAATGAATGTGGGTGCAACATTTGGTGTTTTGGGTTTTTGAAATGCTTCATTACTTGAAGATCCCTTTTCCAAAGTCACTATTGGAGTTTGACTGTGCACAAAGAATTGAATCCTATGCCTGTCTTGTCTCCACACTCTTTTTGGCTCATTATAAGGTCATTCAATGATGTAGATGCCTTTGTAAATGAGGCAATCACATTTTTGAGATCATTTTCCCTCTTTTCTATTGCAGCTATCTCTGCTATTAGTTTAGCATTCTCAGCCTTTAGCTCTTTGTTCTCATCAGCTATGTGACTTAGAGTACTCAACTCCTTAGTCAGCTGTGAATTTTGGCTTTTGAGCTGACTGTTTTCCTCATTTAATTGTGTGTGTGAGGATTTAATGTGCTCAAAATCTTTCATCATTTTGCCTAATGAATCATAAAGATCAGTGGGTGATGAAGTGTGTGTATCACAATCACTATCACTAGAATTTGAATGAGATGAGTTAGAGTGTACCTCATCTTCTTGGTCTGGTTGATCTTGTTCTTTAGCCATTAGATAGATCATTGCTTCTTCTTCAGAATCACTTGACTAGTCAGCTTCACTACTCTCTGAGTCTGCTGCTTCTTTAAACTTAGCTATCTCAGCAGTCTCAGCAGCCAACATGGCTTTCTTCTTTTCTTGTCTTCTTTCTTTGAAGATTTTTCTTTCTTCTTTATTCCTGTATTTATTGACTGGTGGATAGGAACAATCAATTACAAAGTCTCATGGTTGTCTGCAGTTCCAACACAAGTTCTCAGCTCTTTGATCAGCTCTTTATGTCCTTGGGTTATCAACTCTCTGATACTCAACCCTTTGATGCTCAGCTCTCTTGGGTGGCCTGTCTTCCCTTGACTTGGAGGGAGCTTAATGTCTCCTGGATAATTCACCCTTGTTTCTTTTATAGTTCTTATTGAAGAACTTGTTGAATCTTTTAACCATCAGGGAAATCTCCTCCTAGTCTATGGCTTTCTTGATTTCAGCTTTCTTTCCATCCTTGACTATCAGTGCAGCTATCTTAGGTGCAACTATCTCCTCTTGCTCTTTTCTTCTCAGCTCAAACTCATAAGCTTTGAGATCTAAGAACAGCTCATGATTGGATGTTGTTGTGAAGTTCATTGATTGTCTTAGTGCCATGACTTTCATTTCCCATTCAGCTGGGAGGCTTCTCAGAATCTTCATACACATTTCCTTCGTATATTCTTTCCTGTCTTTGATAATTCATTTGTGATTTTCAAAGTGAGTCGAGCATCCATTGATCCAAGGTTTCACTTGCAAGCATTTTAAAATTTTCAAATTTATGTACAGCAACAGACAATTTATTTTGTTTAATTTGCTCAGATCCTTCACAAATTAAAGTTAATTTATCCCAGATTTCTTTTGCAGATTTGCAAGATTTGACTTTATTGAACATTGCTTTGTCTAATGTCTTGTAGAGAATGTCCTTGGCCCCATTATCCAAGTTGTATCTCTTTCTGTCATCATTGGTCCACTCGGTCCTTGGCTTTTCAACCATGGTTGGTCTGTTTTCTTCTTCTCGCTACTATTACAAATGCTATTCTTACAAAATTGTTTCACCTTAAGTATTTTCAGCTGCCCATCTTCTATCACTAGCCACATTTCATCATGTAAAGCAGATAGATGAGTCTGCATACGAATTTTCCAGTCATCAAATTCCTCAATAGTGAACATAGGAATGCGTGTCAGATTTGCTTCTATGGTAATAACTTTTGCTACGAATGAAAGATTTTGAAAATACAAGTGTTAAAAATCTTTTAGAAAAGATAGAGATCTAGTTCAAGAACCGGTCACGGAAGGCTCAATGAACCAACCGCTCCGATACCACTTGTAGGTCCCAGGGTGTGAGTAAGGTTTAGAAGGGGGGGTTGAATAAACCTTACCAACTGTTCGATTTTAGTCCTTTTAAAATATTACAGAGTTAACACACAACTAAGTCCTTGAGGGACAACTAAGTTAGTTAATCAGCAGAGTTAGCCACTCAACAGACTCGATAGAGCTGTTGATAGAATAACTCAGTTGTTTAGCCTAAACCTTAACTTGGCTGTGTTGAGTTTTTCAAATAAAGACTTAACACCCTTGAATCTGATTTAAACTTGTTTTAACATTTGATTTTAACACTTAGTTAATTATCAATTGGATAGCAAATTATCAGTAGATATAAGTGAGTATGCAGAAATAAAGGTGCTAAAATGTAAATGACACAAATGATTTTTATAGTGGTTCGAATATGGGGTAATTATTCTAATCCTCTCTTTTCCAACTCCTGGAGGAATCACTAAGTAATGATCGGTTCACAAAGTGGTTATCAGTCTAGAGACAAGTCTTGATCACACAACCGACTTTATCCTTGGTCTCGCCTAGAGATGCCTTGGTCACACAAACTTCTCTTCCGATTCAGCTTTCTTCACAGGCGGTACCGCTTTTGCTACTTTCACTTTCTCAAGCTTTTTGGATTTGATCACGAAGCCCTCCAATAACTTGAGACTGGTTCAACCTTGAACCTTCCTAAAATCCACCTTGGAATGTAGACCCCTTTTGATTCTTCAAAAGTTTCATCTTCAACAGTTTGAAGTAGTCTCTCCTTCACAACTTTGTGTTGGATTGATGTCCTTCGAGTTTCAAGCTTGAGGATTTGCTTGAATATGTTTGAGAATATTTGCAAGTTACAGTTTGAATATTGTTTGCTCGTTCGTGGTTCAGGTAAACTTTTCTCAATAAGTTTCCTCAGCCTTTTATAGTGAACTTTCAAAAATCTGCCCGTTGAAGAGATAGGCTGATTTTCAAAAGATACTTGTGTTCGTTGGCTTGTCTTTTCTTGGTCTTCAATCTTGAGATGTAGACCTTTCCTCGTATTAAATGAATGTTCAACTTTTCAGGTTCTGACACGAGATGCAGTGCTTCTCATTGGTTTATTCCTTTTGCACGCTTCTGGGACGAGCACTTTAAGACCTGGCAGCATGGAAGTATTACTTATTCAAGTTATGTTCTTGACTTCTGTCCAACGAATTCCTTTCAGTTGACTTCTCTTGGCTGCTGCCTAATTCCCCAGGTGACTTGAGTTTTCTCCAATCATTTGAAGACTCAACTGTCACTTTCAACTTGTGACTTGGCTTCTTGAGATGACTTAGACTGACACTTCACACAACTGTTCCTCAGCTGATACATCTTCAATCAAGTTCTTGATCTACCTTCTTGGCCATACTCAGCTGTTCCACAGCAGAGTCTTCACTTCAGTCTTCAGTTGACTTCTTGTATTTCCAAAGCTTAGGACTCGACTCACTTTTTCCAAATTTATCTATTATAATGAAAATTACAAGGAAAATAGGGTGCCAACGTTGTAGTTTAAGTTTTACATGGCATTCATCAAAATCTACAAAATAAATTTCCCAACATGGAGGATGCAGAAATTGAGTTTGAGCCATCATCAATTTCAGAGGCCCGAAATGATTGAGGAAGAAGAGTGGCTTCTTGAATTTCTAAAGAACGTATCCGTTTCTTAGACATTAGATGAGGATTACGTTAACAATATGCTTTTTGAAAATAAATAGGAAGAAAGGGAAAAAGCACTAGAGAATGGTAAGAGTGTTGAACAATAAAAGTGTTTCTTCACTGATGCAAATATCCCAAACATTTACAGCATCGATGAAGAAGGAGCTGATGCAGTAGAGGCTGCACAACTAAGACATGCATTGAAGGAATCACGTGAGATGGTTGAGCGAGCACAATTGTCTGGGCTGGGGAAACATCATCCCCCACCCTAATTTTTGAAGGAGTGGTGAGAGACACAACTGCTATCTCATCACCAGCTCACTCCCACTCTCATGAGGATGTTGGAGTTCAGGGTATTGGCGATGAAGCTGGGGTAGAAGTGGTTGATTTAGTTGAAGATGTGCCAATGGGGAACCAAGTTGAGGCACACCCTGAGACTGCTGTTGAGACAACATAGACAGAATTAGCTGAAACTTCAAGAGACACATCTAAGTCCCCTGTGACAGTTAACCCAACACATTTCAAGATCAATCGGCTGGTGAGCCAGCTGAGGGGGAAACTGAGCATAATACAACCTTGGTCCCATCTGAAAATCTTGAAAAGCTTGTAGGGGAGGAAGAAAATCTGCATTTAGGAGGCGAGGTAGAAGCTACAATAGAAGAAAGTTCTTTGAAGGCCAGTAATGTTACAGTGGTTGAGACTGCTGTTACTGAGGCATAGGTTGGAAGAGATGTTGAAGCCACAATAGTTCAGACTGTTGTTAGCACTAAAAGTGCAATCCTAGTAGTTGAGACCGCTGAGGATGCCACCTTTGTTGAATACCCAACAACGGTTGAGACTGTTTCAGGGATTGTTCAAGACCCTTTAGCGGTTGAGACTACTAGAGGGAATGAAGAAGTGATTGAGGAAGACTAGGCAGAGGATCAGAATCAAGAATCAGAGTTAGTTGAGCCAAGTGATGAGCCAATTATATTAGATGCACCAGCTGTGACAGAGACTGAAAATTAGAATCCAGTTAAATCAAAAGAGCAAGAATCAAAGGCAACAAACTCAGATTCCCTCTTCTCTGTCAGCTGATGAAAAAGCTGGAATGGCATTGCAGAAGTCTAAGAAAGCAATTGCCTTAGAGAAATCAAAGGAGGAGATCGCTAAACTTGATAAAAAAAACAAGAAGGTAGAATTGAGCAGCTGTGACAGCAATATGGTGGACCACCAGCAGAGTCACTTCCCCAGGAAGAGCGCACGAATGAAGAGTTTGGTACTATATTATCAAAAGGATACTATTCAGGAATCGAGATCACTGATGCCTAGGACTTGTACTGGGCAAAATGATTGAAAGATATAGAGTAGAGTAGGAAGCATCCAACTCAAGGTAAGAAAACCAAGAGTCAGTGGACTTCCAAGAGTCAGCAGACACCTAGAAACCAAGTAAAGATGCGTCATATTTGCTAGGTCTTCTTGAAGCCCAATGAAGAGAAGATGACTGAAGATCCAATGAAATGGCGAGAAGATTTGAGCTACACGAGGCAGAGAAAAGAAGAAAATTTGAGGAATACAGAAGAAGGCAATAGCAGATAAGATAAGAGAAAGTTGTCAATAAATTTTTGTATTTTTACAATGTTATTTGAATTATACACACAACAATGTATGTGCCTGAATATACATAAATAAAATTGTTATATTCATTTTCAATTCTTTATTTTTGGCACATATGTTGTAATAAGTTTTGGCATCATCAAAAAGGGGAAATTGTTAGGAAATTTATTGTATAGATTTTGATGATGCTTAGAAAACTTTGTATTAGGAAGTTGACATACCCCATTTTTTGTATGTAAATTCTGCTTTGTAATAGATAGATTATTAGTTAAGTAGAATATGCAGAAGACTTGCTGAAGAATGCAGAGAAGAATTAGCTGAGTCACAACTGAGTGAATCAGAAGACCTTTAGTCAAGTACATCAGCTAAGTCTCTCAGAAGACTTGCAGCAGAGTCAACCAAGAAATGATGGAGATGACTCAACTTAAGGGGTGAAGCAGCTGAAGGACTCAGGGTCATCTGAAAGAGTCCATTGTGTTGAAAGTCAAAGAACTTACTTGTTTTAGTAATGGAGATAAATCTACAACTTTAAAGTGTTCCTGCTGAAAGAGTGCAAGAAGCTTAAGCCAATAAGAAGCCTGCAGAACTCTGATCTTTTTAGAAGCCTGTAAATATCAGTTTATCAAAAGTTGGGTCAACATCAAAGCTGCAGAAACAAGACAAGCCAATGAATAATAAATAAGAGTTTGAATTTGTCTCTCTCTTCAACGGATAAAATTTGAACTCCTACTATAAAATGTTGAGGAATGTTCAGAGAGAAATAGAGAGCATTTGATACGAAGCAAGACACAAAACTGAAAAGCACTCAAGCAGGAACTGCAAATACTCTCTCTCAAACGAAAAATTCATATACCCTCAAGCTTGAATCTAAGACACTTCATCCAACACTCACGTGGAAAGATAGAAGTTGTTCTTCAAAGTTGAAGATGAAAATATTTGTTAAAGCAAATGGGTCTATATTTCCAAGAAGTGAAGGAAGTATAGTGAGGTTCAAGGTCAAACCGGAATCAAATATTAAGGAGGGTTGCGTGATCAATCCTTGAAGATTTGAAGAACTGAAGTAGTGAGGCAGCTTGCCTTGCGAAGAGATGAGTCCCGGAAGATTGGTTGGTTGTGTGATCAAAGAAATCTTGGATTGTACTTTTGTAACAAAGTTACCATTTCATTAGTGAATTCCTCCTGGAGTGGGAGAAGATGTGATTAGAGAAATTACCCCATCCTCGAACCATTATAATTCTGTGTTCGTGAAATTATGCACTTTAATTTATGTATTTTGTTTATTTGTTTAATTTGCTATACAACTTGATAATAATAAATCCAAAGTATAAGTGTTGACAAACCAAGCTTTAAAAGGGTGTAAGACTTCCGCTGTAAATCAAGAAAATAGATTTTTTTAAACGTTAACTTCATCCAGCTGAGTTACTCTATCAATAGCTCTCTCAGAGTTTGTTGAGTGGTTAACTCTTCTGCTGAAGCTTAACACAACTGTCTTTCAAAAGACTTAGCTGTTTTCTTGTAATCTCTGATTCTATTAAGAATCGAAAAATTGGGTAAAGTCTATTCAAATCCCCATCCCCTTCTAGACTTTACTCTACACCCCTTGGGACCTACAGATTGTTCTACGATTGTGTTCTTTTCCTTTCTTTCAAGTCATTAAGTTTGTTAAGAAAACATAAATTGTATCATTCATGGTTTGAATTTATATTTTTGCTTCCATTATAGCCCTTGTAACTACTTGACATGACCTTTGGGCAAATAAATATCATTTTGACAAAGTATTGACTATTTGAGTCTATTGGAGTGTAGGTTGGTTAGACAATGGATCGAACAGATTGCCTATGGTTGTTTTTTGACTACCCATATGCCTATTCCTATTTCTGGTCAGGCTGGAGAAAGTGGCAGAATTGAGTCGTAGAATGGAATATTCATGAATATGACGATCTTTGGGTAAAAGCTCATGGCTGAAAAGATGTTGAGTCTATAAGGAGGGATAAGGTGATAGGGCTTCGACCAAATATAGTTGGGAGCAATAAGGAGAACGAACAGGGTCAATGTCCGATCAACACTGATCCTACGTTTCATGTTCCGAGCTGACGAACTAATTGATTAATTGTTTATATTAATACAACTTTGTTTTTAATACGAGATATCCGCTATTTATTTTAAAACTTGAGATATCTATGGTCTGTTTGAAAGTAAAATACTTATTGTACTTGACTAGCTGTTGGACGATGTGTTTTGCATCACTAATTGCAATGAATAATAATATATCGTTATTGAATTACAATATGTTCTTGATCATAGTTGTAAATAAATCTTATGTGCACCATTATCATGAATACATGAATATCTCTTCACACACTAATTATTTTTTCAACCAAAAATAAATTTGTCAATTTTTCTTCAAACCAATAATGCATTCTTCTACCCTAACCACTGAGCTCGTTTAGCTTATCCCAGGATTTTATAAATTTTTCTGAGGCTAAATATTTTGAGATCGATGAGACTGGCATCAGGCTTCCAGATCATGATTGATCCAACCTAACAATTTGATTGTGAAAGAACTTATCCGTCAGCATTTGAACAATCTAACTTTTTATTTTGTAAAAATAGGTTACTTGCTACTCTATTTTAATTATATGGATTTACAGATTTCCGATGTATTTATGGTTTTTAGTTATTTGTACTTTGGATAATAGCTCTTGTCGAGCCAAGTTAATGCATATGTGGATTTGTAATTGGGTGAGATGATAGCTCTTGAAGAGCCTAAGTTTGAATAACTCGGGTTGTACCCCGTCGGATGTTATTCTATTATATAGGGTTATAGAAATTTGGGCGTGACAGCTATATTCGACTTGAACTCATCCTACTTTTGTATTAGACTTATAGTCTAATTATCTAGAAGTGATTCTTTGATGACAATATAACAAAGTTTAAGCAACCTAAGAATTCCTTTCTCGAGGTGAGATTTCTCTTCATTTTGCTTAAGGAGAGGTTATTGATTTCCGTAAGTAATTTGATTCCACCCTTAGTTGTCAAAACTTAACCATAACGCCTCGCCTCACCTTGACAATTAACATTAAGCTTCTCAACAAAATGTTATAATCGAATGAGTATTGTGTCATCCATATCCACTAAATAACGCCATCCTAATTAAATAATCAAATTCCACAAATCCAGACGTTCATAAAATGTTGTGTTAATTATACTAGTACCCCTAAAATCGTTCATCTATGACTTAAATTCATCAGCTCAGAGTTCTTGATTTACAACTATTTATTGGTGGGGACCCACTAAAGGCCAAAAGGCCTATCCCGACATAACCTGAGTGTAACCCATAAACTAACCAATAAAATTGTTCAACAAAATTTGGTCATAAATATCTAAGCCATCACATAGATTCGTAATCCTTACAATAGTAGATTCATTTTTCATGCTTAATAATCCTAAAGATCAAGAACGCTCATATCTACATACTAATAAATCTAACACAAAGATTTCATGTACCTACTCCTTAGTGTAACACATATTTATCACCTTCGGTCATCACTTAAATTCAAAATTTTAAATCCATATAGTAAGGCTTCGTTTGGTTGCGGGATGGTAATGGGTGTGATACATTCCAAAGTTGTTTTCCAACCTTATAAGGTGGATATAATATGTCCTAATGTTATGTTTGTTTGAGGGATTAGTCTTATGGATATACCTTCTTTTATTAATAATGTGTTTGGTTCAAAATGGATAAGAGCAATCAACCCAAGTAATATTACCTTTGGTGCCCCCAACTTATAATTCATTTTCTCTTTTCACCCCCACCTAATATTACCTATTTGCCATTCATTTCCTCCTTATTTCATTTGGTAATTTTCCCTTCCACCAACGAATCCTTCCCAGCCCCTACTGCGCAAACTCGACTGGTACAACACATGTATAATTCTAAAAACTTCTCGTCTTTAATTTTTGTGTTCGTCTTTGACTTGTATGAGGATGAACACACTGATATCCTATGTTCGATTTTCTATCTTAGAATTTCATGAAAAGTTGTTTAGCCATAAAATCATGTGTGTTTTATTTTTTTGAAATAGTTCGAAAATTCATTAGGTTTAGGATAATTGAAAGCATTAAATTGTCTCGGTTTTTCTGTTACATAATTAAGACTTTAAGACTTTGTGAAATTTTATTCCGTAGGTTATTTGTTAACACATCTTAGAATTTACTCTTTTTTTACTGTTTTTTGCCGATGGCGAATTCATTAGGTTAAGGATAATTTACTGTTTTTTTTTCAGTTGTTGAAGTTGTAATATCTCATTCAAGTTTTCAAGTAAGTATTGCAATTTTAATTTTACTGAATGTTTCCTGATTCATGATTGTTTGTTTAAATGTTTTCCCAAATTCATCTCTACTTAGTTACCTTTATCGTTCATTAATGTTATGATCTATATTTGGATCCTATAAAGATGTATAAATACACTGTTTGCAATTACTTGATGTTTGATGGAAATGTTACAGACTTGAATGTTTTTTTTTTTTGGTATCATGACCTATTGTGTAGTGTCAAGTGGCCACTCAAACACCTATGGGCCTTCATACCGTCAATCTGGTGCAAATAAGTTATGTCAATGTGGCGTTGAGTCACCTTTACGAACATCGTGGACACCGAGTAACGCATGCCATAGATTCCACACTTGTAATGTATGTGTTAGTCACCAATAACATAAACAATACTTCATATTTTCAGTGATTCCTGACCAAGTACTTAGGGTTATTGCCACATTCATATTAGTAAAAAAATGGCATTCAAAACAATGCATGAACGTACGTGTAGATTCTTTGAGTGGTATGATCTGATCATGTGCAGAAGATCGACTCAAATCATTCTAGGATTGTTAAAGAAAATAAATGCATATGAAGACACCATAAAAGAACTCAAGCACCATGAACGAAAATATGTCATCGCTTTAATATTTTCGTGGGTTATGATGGTTGTTATCATAATTTTTGCAATGTGACTCGGGGCATGGCCGTAGTATTTAGTTTGTTGTGTATCTTTGCAATGTAGTAGACAAACATGGACAAAATTGTATTATGTTGTCTTATCAAGTAGTATTTTGATATGAATGGTGTAATCTATGGATGATAATTACATTATGTCAAACACCCCCCTTTGAACTTCACATTATTGCATTTATTGTTTAACTTATTAATTAAATGTATTTATGCGCAAATTTGTTTCCAATATTTTAGTAATGCGTCAGACAAGAAATGATGTGATTTGAGGCTTGTACCAATCAGACAACTGGTTACCTGAAGAAGAGGAATACTTATATAAATATCTTAATCATTCCACTCGTGTTCTACGGTTGGATGATCCTGTTCAGTGGAATAGGTTTTTGGGTTGTATATCAATAGGATTGAGGAGTCAATTTGGTAAGGATATCAATACTCAGATGGTAAAAACTCAGGCCCAATTATGGAGAGACAAATTTGAGGCTTTCTATAAGTACCTTGACACTCCGGGTGTTTTTTTGACAAGAAACGCAATGTTGTAACTGTGGACGACAACTATCTCAATCATATTGGCAAGGTACAAAAAGTCTTTCATTAACCTTATATATTAATTCTTACGACGAATATATATGTACATATTCACTAAAATATTGGACCTTGAGTGATATTCTTTTTTTTTTGCAGGAAAGCATAGAACAACGATATTTTAGGACTTACGGGTTCCAGTATTATGATTTGGCATACAATATTTTTAAGATTGCCAATGTTGCACCAATAGACCCATCAGATGTCCCTGCTCCTGTGAATGACTGATAATAGTTTGTTTTGCTCATATTCCTGCTTCTGATCAAGTGGTTAAGGTAGCCAAGTCCACTACGGTGGTCTGAGATTAAGAATGTTGTATTAGTTGGGATGTATTTCTGTTTTTAGATATTGACTTTAAATTAAATGTCCTGTAACTTTGGTTAAATCATCATTGACTGTTGTAGCTACTCAATCGTCATTGTGCGGTTTGAACTATTGTCATCAGTTTCTAATGTGTAATTGGACCAGTTATGCAATTGTTTATTTGCTATCTAATTTGTGTCCTAGCACTAATGTTTTAATTTTGTCTGAAGTTACTGTGTGTAATAATCCAAGTCCACTACTACAAAATGTGATTATCCGTGTCAATGGTTTCTTCATGTGACCTATTATATGTGCACCAAAAAATGAAACGTATGAAATCAAAGAAGCACTTGTTCTCTACAAGTTTAGTTAATGTCATAACCATGAACAACTTAAACATATATGACTTGTAGTTACAGCAAGTTGAATAATATGCAAACATAGACCAATCACACAAACATGGAAAAAATTAAAGTCGATCGATGAATTAGTGAGCGAAGAACTAATTTAAAGGCTTAATTAAACAATAAATTTTATATGACAAATAGTTATTAATGTCCTCTTTTATTAAACACGAGGTCTGCATTTATATGAGCAAGACAACTAATGTCCTTTGTTAAACATTGGGCCAAATCGCAGAAAGACCCCTTCAAATGTTCCATGGGTCGTTTTGTGATTTAAAGAACTTATGTGAATGTGTGAGTTTTGAAAATGAATTGAACCATTTGAACTATTGTAATATCCATAATGATCAGTTTAAATTACTTAAGGTTGAATTCATTCATGGCCATATGTGAGATTTTCAAAAAGAAACAAAATAATCACATAAAGACCCCTAAAGATTCTAGGGGTCGTTTTGTTATTTTAAAAACTGATGTAAATGTGTTCGATTTGTAAGGTTGTGAGGTAAAAACTAAAATACAGTGACTACCATGCCAAACTACTAACAAATCATCATACCCTTAATTTTAGGGTTGTTTTGTGAATTTTATTAGTTAATGCTAATTTTAGACACTATTGCTTTATTGATGTTTTTGTTTTGTTGAAAGAATTCAACAATTATCAAGTAAAATAACATACCAATTGTTTTTCCAACACCGCTCACCCCATAATCAATAGCATGCCAACACCTTACAAGCAAAGATGATTTTCAAACAAACACCTGAACAAGTGAAAAATTGAAAGCATGCTTAAAAGCTGCTATGAAATCAAAATGAGGATCCTCCATGTGATATACTGAGTTTTACATATTAAACAGGACGATTCTCTTGCTTTTTGTAGAGTAGAGAATATATTCCTTACCATTGTCACCAAAAAATGTCTTGCTACTAAACTACAAATTAGTCTTCAATCTTCTTTTTCCATGAATTTCCTAGAAGGGCAAAAGAGAATATATTCTCTTATAAAGCACTGAACAACATATAAGCATTGAAACAACCATGGCTGAGAATCAATGAGACAAGTCTCGTCAAATGGATCCATATTATGTATTTTCGAACTGGACAAACATCTAAGCTTAGCAAATCAACTTCCTTGGGCCTCAGTGCCTCAACATATCCTTTTTGAATGGAACGAAAATCTTCTTTGATTCTCTATCAAGTCATTCCGCTGCCTATTTATACCATTCAATAAGTTAGCAAACATTCAACTAAAAACATCAGTGATTCAAATACAAAATTGCCTTATCAAAATGCCTCAAAATAAAAACACACCTAAAAGGGCTATTAGTCAGTCTAAGGTGTTCTACAATGCAAAATGGACAAGAGAAGTTGACCAGAAATTCATGAAGGTTTTGGTGGAGCAGGCAATGGAAGGCAATTTTTGAGCTCACGGCGTAAATACGTTTGCCGTTTCTGCTGCAATGACTGCTGTCAACACACGTTTTGGTACGGACTTCGACTATGCATATTGTATGCAACAAATTAAGAAATTGCATAAGTGCTACCAAGTTTTCAAATGGATTATCCAACTAAGCGGTGTCTCCTACGATCCTATCACCAACAAAGTTGATTGTCACCAGTCGATGTGGGACTACATATGCAGGGTACACCATTCGTTTGCCATGATTTCTTTGTACATTTTTATAAAGTTATATTTCTGACATATTTGACTTTTTTGTAGGAAGAAAAACTTGGAATGGCTTATATGTTAGAAGGCGAGCATGATTTCGATGAGCTTCGTTGGATGTTCGAAGAAGATGACATTGACGAAAGTGCAAACAATGAAGTTGAAGTAATCAAAATTTCAAGTGATCACGATGATGATGTCGGGCCGGACGTTGAACCAGTAGGCAACCAAATGCCTGATGGAGTGGAGCGCAATTCTGACAACACGGACAATTCGTTTTGGAATGAGTTAGCTTGGTATCAGTCTGCAAGCGATTCCTCGGTTCCTGACCCAAATAACCCTCCGTCAAAGTTGTCTACCACTGAAGAAGTTCTCAGTAAGATGCAGAATTATTTCGATAAATCTGGTCCAAGTCGTCCCCCACATGCCGTCCCAGCAGATAGTTCAACCGCTTGATACTCGCCTACCAAAAAACTGTGAACTTCCAAGGATGCGCTGTTCCATAGTCAATTTGCGTTGGGTCATCTAGTCATTGCCTGGTTTGTTGTCGTGCCTCCGTTGTGTCGTGTCGTTTGTCATATTGTTGGAGTCATTTGCAGTTTTTCTTTTCAATTTGTTTTATCGTGTTGTTACTAGTTTAATATGTAGGGATGTCATATTTTAAGCATTCGTCTTTCACGAAATTGTATGCTGAAATATATTTGAAGGGTTCGTCTTTCCAGTTTGCCGATTACATGTACCTCTGTTTTCAATGAACCTAATTATGTTTTCAATGAACCTCTGTTAGTATGGTTTTTTAATCACAGAAGTTTTTTATTTCATACAAAAATACCCAGAATTTTGGAAATTTGGATTAACTAATCAACTATATAACTTTTGAGGCAAATATAAGATTTCTAAAAGGTCAGGCTATATATATATAAATATTTCACATGTTGGCCAGAAGTTTTTGTTTCATACAACAATACCCAGAATTTTGGAATTTTATATTAACTAACCAACTATATAAATTTTGAGGCAAATATAAGATTTCTAAAAGGTCAGGCTATATATATAAATATTTCACAAGTTGGCTAGAAGTTTTTGTTTCATACAAAAATACCCAGAACTTTGGAATTTTATATTAACTAACCAACTATATAACTTTTGAGGCAAATATAAGATTTCTAAAAGGTCAGGCTATATATATAAATATTTCACATGTTGGCCAGAAGTTTTTGTTTCATACAAAAATACCCAGAATTTTGGTTTTTATATCTCATACTCCTTCACTGACAGAGAGACAACAAAACCATTTTTTTTGAACAAGTAATCCATACTCCTTCACTCAGCCCAAGCCTCGTCATGAGCATCAATCATTTTTGTACTGTCATTCCACCCTATCCCACTGCGTGAAAGCATTGAAACCAGGCTGCCATAGTCCTTTTTCCAAACATGTATCTTGGAATTGATGTGGGGAATCCCTCTAAGGTCAGTCCCAGGAAGAACCTTCATCATCTCTTGCTCTAAGGCTTGCAAGTAGCCTATTTTGAACCCGTTCTCAGACTTCCACCTGCTTGACACAATTTTCTTCAAAGATGCAACCAACACTTCTTCCTCTCGTTGACTCCAACTCCTTCTACTCTTGTCATTCCTTTTGCGACCTTGTTTTGGGAATTGGTTGTGTGATGCCTCCATTGTAGAATCTGCAAATTATAACACAATCAGAAAGTTAAACTAATACCTTATAATATCAACATTATTTATATAAAATTGGAATAGTAAATCATGTAACTTGCAATGTAATTACCTGACAAAAGGAAAAGGCACTCCTGTGGTTACTGAACCATCTCAGTAATAGAAATCATATAAAAACTCCATAATACACAATTATGTAGGTCAAAGCAAATTACAAGTAATGATACATCCTGGCCAGTAAACTCTCATCTAAAAAGCATGCATTACAAATGTATTTTAAATCATAGAAATTCCAAAACAAATATCACAACCTCAAGTAGATCATATAATGCGACAGAAATAGATAAATGCATAAGACAAGAACAAAACATCTTTTCAAATACATATCGCACTCAAGTGCATAAAAATGAAAATAGATAAATTATCCTTGAACAGAAATACAAGAATATTCACTGTCTCATTACTCAAAATAAATGACACTAGCCTAAACATCTCCATTCATTGTACGTTGAATGAGCTAATTGGTCTCTCCAATTATTCCACGCTTGTGACGATTCAACAGTGTCAATGTAATCAATGTCCGTATCCTCGTCATCATCGTCCTCATCAACATCACTCAAAGAATCCTCCAACGGATCTACAGACAGCTCCAAATGGATGAAATTATGAAAAAGCGCACATGCCATTATTAGTTTGTTTTGGATCTTTATATCATAAAAATACTGACTCCGTAGAATAGCCCATCGTTTTTTCAAGAGCCCAAATGTCCGTTCAATCACATTATGAGCTTTTGAGTGATTCATATTGAAAAATTCTTGAGAATTCCAGTGGAATTAAGGTCCCTCTCCCGGTATTTAAATGGTACCTAACTCCTTTGTACAGAGTTAGGAACCCTTCACCATTCGTGTAACCATTGTCACATAGGTAAAAATTACCTAGTAGTGTTATGATATTTCCTGATATAAGCTTAACTATGAGAAATGGCCACGTACTAAGATATTTAAATGTCAAAAATTAAAATGATTGATGATACGATACCTTGAGGAATTCTTAAACCATTAGGTCTAGTGATAGCATCACGCAAAACTCTACAATCTGCAGCTGAACCCTCCCATCCACTTAGCACATAAATGAAATTCATATTTCGATCACAAACTCCAAGCACATTGACAGCTATTTCGCCTTTCCTTGTTCTATATCGTGCCTTATCTGACTCGGACACTTTCACTTTGATATAAGTACCATCTAAAGCACCTAGACAACCCTAAACACAAATATTTTCTGTCAAATTTAATGCTAGAACATTTCTAAGTGAAACCCTAAATACAAGTCCATTAATATGTGTTTTGTCTTTGATAAATATTGATTGTTTAAAATTGTTAGTACTCTGTAACAGTGATTTACCTTAAACCACTTCCATCGTGGATTGGTGCAGTTGTCTTGAACTGGTTGTGGACTTACTAGGAGTATAGTGTGTAGTCTTAAAACCGCATTCAAAACATCATGGAAGTGTCTGCTAACTGGTTGTCCGGATCTCTTGAAATCGAATCGCACCACACGATTTTTCTTGTGGTGGGCAAGAACAGAAAGAAACAATGCCACTTTCTCATTAAGAGACACATATCTAAACTCGTGTAGCCCACCCACATGTTTTAGCAACATAACTTTGCAAACGCACTACGCGTCATCCTCAAATTATCTAAACAGTCAACATCAGTCTGCGCAATCAAGTCATTCAAATGCTATACTTGCTTTAGTATCCTATTTGCCATGACATATCTAGTTCCTACTCTGCGATGCTCTAGTCTTTTTTGATTTCGAATGCGAATTGTCCTCACAAACATGTTCTACATAAACATACTTTCAATCATAATTTCTTTAACAATTAAGAATAATTCAGCTCTTTTCCTTGATATTTCATCCATCTTTCTAATCAAAACTGCAATGTGAACTCATAGGATCATGTTTAATATGTTGATATTCAGTTCTTAAAACATGTACAACATTCCTCACTTGTAGTTCACATAATTTACATCACAAATCATATGAAAACAGATATTTTGTGCATGTTTACAAAAGTGATACAACAGAGTTCAGATTAAATCAAACAGCAATAAACAATTCCAAAAAAAAATTCAAATTACGAACATGTTAAATCAAATTTGGAGTAAGAGTATTCGATCGATTTTAATCAAAGGGCAAAGGAATAACCATTTCACATTCTGTTTTGAAAAGAAAACAGGAATTTCTCAATCAAAACCGATACACCTCTACAGCCATAATATGGAGAAATATGGATAAATTGTTGTAACTATACTTACAACCCAAAATATGGAGAAGAACAAACCTCCTTCGACCATTTTTCTAGATAGCTACCTGCAAGAGCAAGAAATCAATTGTTCAAAGAGGGAAAAAGGAGATAAAATTACAGGGGAGTTTGGGTGCGATAAGAAATCCGAGAGAAGTATGAAGACGATGATGAAATTGGAAAAACGAGCTCACACTAACACCTAAATGATGGATTTCGCCTTTTTTTTCCGCTCCGAGGTCGAGTGAGCTAGGGTTCCATAGCTCAATGTAATGTGTGAGATTTGAGAAGAGCAGAGTTATCGTCCTTGTCTGAGATAGATTGGGTAATGTAAATATGATGGTATAAGTGTAATTTGGCTTCCTATTAGAAAGTGAGTGAAATTGTATCCCACTCCCCTGGTGGGATATGGTATACCCATTTTGGGTGGATAGTGGACCGAACCCTTGCTTTTTCATGGGCTTCGCAACTTTGAACCAAACAAATTAATGGGAGTGAAATATTAAAAATAGGTGTGATATCCCTCCCATAACCCCAAGCAAACGAGCCCTAATGGTATAATGGTATTCCAATATATACAGAAGATCCTATCCTTGGTCAGCTTAGGTGCAATTCCTTTACACCGAAGCTATGATAATAAGTGATTGTGGTTTTACAACTTATAGTTTGTAGGAGTTGTCCTGGTGGTCGAGTAACAAATATATATTATACTCATGTAGTGACTGTCTGATTGTTAATTGTAACTATTTTTTGTAGATGAAGTGAGGTGATCTCGGAGTTTCTGTCTTTCCGAAAGGGGAAAACATATTTACTTGGATGAGAACTATTTAATGTTGTAAATGATCTGCATATAAGGGTCTGTACTCTTACAAATTTTATACACATTTTCTCGTTGATTATCCTTTCAAGCCTCCTTAAGTTAAGTTTGAGATTATGTGCTTTTGTCCAAATCTTGACTAATATGGGAATATTTGTTTGGACCTTCATGTATTGACCATAACTAGTGTTCCACCCGTGCGATGCACGAATATATAAGAAAAAGTAATTTTAATTAGGAATCATTTGATAGTCTAGTGGTAACTGGTAAGACATTTGTAGACATGCACATGAGTTTAATTCTCACCTAACTCCCTCCCTTACAAAGCTTTTTACTAAAAATTAAAAATAAAAATTCAAATTCCAATAGTTAGAATTTTAAAAAATAGTTAAAATATAAAGATAAATAGAAATGGACTAAAGAATATAAAAATAAATAAAAAAGGCATGACAAAAAAATTATTAAACAATTAAACTATCTATTTTTAGATGAAATATTAATTTAATAATACAATTATACATTACAAAAAATATTATAAAATTTGAAATTTTTCTTTAAATGTAAACATAATTACTATTAATATCACAAATCAAAGTTTTAAGCCTGATAATTGAACTGTGAGTCAGGACCGGCTGGCGTATTAGTAGGACCAAAAAAGAAGCCGAAAGTCCTAATTGTTGAGCAAATTTTTTAATAAAAAATATTACACTGAGTAAAGTAAGTTGAAGACAAGAAACCAACAACCCAACTCATGAAGTGGAACATTTGTTTATGAAAAGATGACATTGTTAAAATGATTATTTCACTAAAATAATGTCTATAAAAGCTAAGATGAGGATGAGAGAAAATATTTAGATTTTTGAGCGCAATTTATATATTGTGAGAAGAGAGAGAGAGAGAGAGAGAGAGAGAGAGAGAGAGAGAGAGAGAGAGAGAGAGAGAGAGAGAGAGAGAGAGAGAGAGATAATAATTGGAGATTGAAGAACTTGGAGAAAAATTGGAGCAACATCATTAAAAACATCCATGGAAGAAATTTATTTATGATGTTGAGAAAGATAAGTATATCATGTCTATAACATTTGAATTCTTTTGTGTAGCTTATTCTTTTGTCAAAATCATGTTGAGCTAAATCTTTTAGTGTTTGAATGTAATCAACTCTAGAAGGGATTCGTGATTATGGTTTGAATGTTTTTAATATAATCTTCATATTTTGTGTGATTCACTTATGTTATGCTTTATTTATTCGAGTTAATATTTATGGTGTATTAATTTGAATTTTATTCCTCATAGGGCAATCGATAGATTTATGGTGAGAAAGAATCAATATAAGTAAAAGGAGTTGCATGCAATCCTAATATAGGATGACATAAATCTTCCGTATTAGGGTTAAACTTAATACGGGAATTCATAAATGGTTAATGCAATCTTGGGAGTTTTGTTAGGAAATTTATTGTGTAGATTTTGATTATGCTATGTAAAACTTAGATTAGAAAGTTGGCATTTCATATCTGTTGTAACTTCAACTATGTAATATATAGGATCTATGAGCTAAGTCGAAGGTTGAAGATTGCAGAAGCCGACTGAAGGACAAAGTGAAGATTCAGCTGTATTGCAGCTGAGTGTCGAAGAGAAGTCTCAGTCAAGTACCAAAAAGTTGTCTGTGTCAGCTAAGTCATTCCCAAATGATTGGAGAAGACTCAAGTTAAAGAGGTAAAGCAAATGTTGAAGTCAAATCAACTGTGATGGATCCATTGCACTCAATTCGAGGAAGTTACTTATTTTAGTAATAAGTACATGTTGCAGTCTTAAAGTGTTCAACCCATAAGCGTGCAAAAAGAATAAAAGAATGGGAAGCACTGAACCGTGACAGGTCCTAAAAAGCTGCATAGATCATTAACTAGGAAATGTCCCCATCACCTGCTGCACAAGAGACAAGCCAACAACCATGAAAGTGGAGTTTTGAAAATACATCTATTTCTTCAACGGATATATTTTTGAACTGCCACTATAAAAGGCTGAGGATCTTATGTGAGAGAGTGCCAGCAACATTGAGACACAAGAAATTATTTGAGCAAAGAGCAAACAAGCAAAATACTCTCAAGTAATACACTCAATCCTCAAGCCTAAAACTCGAAGTCTATCTAACCAACACACTCAGTGAAGGAAAGAAAAGATTGAAACTGTTGAAGAGGAAACTTTTTTAAAGACAAAGGGGTCTGTACATCCAAGGATTGAAGGAAGTGTAGTGAGGTTCAAGTTAGAACCAGACTTTGGATTCATTAGAGGGTTTTGTGATCAAATCCAAGAATTCGAAAGAGCTGAAGTAGCAAGATAACTGTCTTGTGAAGAGCTGAGTCCCAGGAGTGAAGCCAATTGTGTGATCAAGGATTGTTCGGTGACGTCATTCTTTTTGTAATAGGATCACATTAGTGGATTACCTCCGGGAGTTAGAGAAGAGTGGAATAGAGGAATTACCCCATCCTCGAACCACTATAAAATTACTTTGTGTCTATTTATCCACATTTAATTCTTGCATAATATTACTCTGCGATTGATAAATTTGCTAAGTCAACTGATAATAACTTAACTAAAACAAGTGTTGTAAAACATATTTTAACTAAATGGTGTAAGTCTTCCGTAAAACCAAGTTAACTATATTTCTAAAGAGCTCACTTCACTCGGCCGAAAGTTACTCTATCAACAACTCAATCGAAACTGCTTCAAAGGGTTAACTCTTCTCGTTGAGGATTGAACTAAGTTGTCCCTCAAGGACTTAACTACTTGTGTAAAAACTCGATTTAAAGGACAAAATCGAAAATTGGTTAAGTCTATTCAACCCCTGACTTAACACAAACACCCTTTGGGACCTACAAGTTTTAACTAGAAAGACATTTCAGCTTAATCATCTTAAAATTAGGAGTTTTTCACATTGAAAAAGGGTTTAACTTATTCAGGAATTTCTAGGGTCCATTAAGTATGAGATTATGCTAAAAACGAATGGTAATTGCTTAAGGGTTTATTGTTGTATTATTCTTGTTAAAATCACAAAAACATTCTAGAGGGATTTACATTCGAACATATTTCTTTTTCTCTTGATCTCCTATTTTAAAATATTCCCATTTTCTATCTTTTGTAATTTATTTGTTCGATTAGATTATTTTTTTTTTTCAACCATCTGAAAATTGATAGATTAGATAATGAAAAGGCAGTAATTACTAGTACTTATAATCCTCGTGGGAATGACACTTGATACTCGCTTAGCTTTGCTATAAATGATATGTGTACTTGCCTAGGTTGTTTTTAGGAGTAGCTTCTGAGCCATCAAGTTTTTGGCGCCATTGCTGGGAATTATGATATTATGAACACTTTATTTTTGTTAATATATTCATTTTTTATTTTTCTGATTATTGATCTTCTTCTTATCTATCTTTTGTAAGTCTTGTTTAACACTTCTTCATCTTACTTGCCGCAGTGTATGCCTACTCATCGTCACGGCGGGAAGGGCGAAGTCGCCGTCAGTGATGTAATCCAAAATACGAAGAAAAGTACTAACACGAGGTACGAAGAAGAGATAGAAGAGAGCAATAACAAAGACTTTTAATCATGGCAGAAGAACCACAATGAAGTACAACTATGCCAAGCGATCAATGAATGGAATAACATCAAGCATCGTAAGGCCCGATATTGCTTTCAATAACTTCAACATCAAACCCAATATTATTCAAATGGTGCATCAAATTGTTCAATTTGATGGCCTACCGGATGAATATCCCAACAATCACATCACAAATTTCCTTAACATTTGCGATACCTTCAAAATCAACAAGGTCTCTGACAATGCCTTTCACCTATGACTATTTTCATTTTCCCGCCGTGGACGGGCAAATCAGTGGTTGAATACTTTACCAAAAGGAACTATCACAACATGGAATGCAATGGCCAAAAAGTTCCTCCTAAACTATTTTCCACCGACGAAAACTGCTCGATTTAGGAACGAAAGCTCT
Source organism: Rehmannia glutinosa (assembly GCA_016081115.2). Lineage (NCBI taxonomy): Eukaryota > Viridiplantae > Streptophyta > Magnoliopsida > Lamiales > Orobanchaceae > Rehmannia > Rehmannia glutinosa. Next base: position 621,006 of record JABTTQ020003393.1, on the reverse strand, counting down.
TCCTTTGACCAAGCCGATGACAAAACATTATATGACACTTGAGAGATATTTAAAGAGCTACTACGAAAACGCCCTCATCATGGCTTACCCATTTGGATGCAAATCCAAACCTTCTATAATAGGTTACTTTCCTCAATATGGCTGATGATCGATACAGCTGCTGGGGGACTTTGAACAATAAAACACCAAAAGCAGCTCAAGAATTGATAGAGGGGTTGGCCATGAACGGATATCAATGGCAATCTATACGGGTAATCAAACAAGCCAGTTGGGGTCTATAATATGGATTTTGTGGTTACACTAGCAGAGCAAGTCAAAGCCTTGACTCAAAAGATTGATGAGTTGGTGGCGCCCAAACCACAAGTGCAAGTATTATCTCACGAAACATGCGGAAGATCTCATAATTATCAAGAATTTCCCCACACGACATCAGCAACGGAACATGTCGATTATCTTGGAAACCAACCTCGAAATCCTCCAAATGATCCTTTTTAGCAACACATACAATCCTGGGTGGCGTCAACACTTGAATTTCGACTGGAGCAATAAAGGTCAACAACGACCTAACCCAAATTCAATCACTAACTCGTCCACACCTCCCATATTTCAACCAAGGAAGCCAAATTTGGAGGAAATGATGGCCAAAGTTTTACAGATAATAGAAACTCGCTTCAATACCACCAAAACGTTGTTGCGAAACCAAGAAGCATCTATTCACAACTTGAAAAACCAAATAGGTCAAATTGCAAAGTTAATATTCGAGAGACCACAGGAAAGTTTGCCAAGAAATATCGAATCAAACCCAAGGGAACACGTCAAAGCAATCACCCTTATGAGCAGAATAATGTTGGACGAGGTTCCAATGCCAGAAGATAAGACAATCAGTGCCCCGTGAAGCAAGGAGAATAAGGCTAATATGTTAGGATGGATACAAGAAAAAAACAGTGCTGGAGTACAAACCCAATTCCATATCCGAACCGGTTACAAAAGGATAAACATGGTGATCAGTTTGGTAAGTTTTTAGATTTATTCAAACAATTGCATACAATGTCTCTTTTATTGAAGCTCTTTTGCAGATGCCCAAGTATACAAAGTTTTTGAAAGATCTCCTATCCAATAAAAAATTATCCATGGTGCAACTAAACGAGGAAGGCTTCGTTATTTTGCAAAATATATTACCACAAAAAATCAAAGACCCAGGGAGTTTTGCTATTCCTTGCAATATTGGTAATTTGACTGTTGATAGAGCATTGGACGATTTAGAAGCTATCATAAATTTGATGCTTTATGAATTGTTTAAACAAATGGGTTTAGAGAAACCAAAAGCCACTAGGATGAGTTTGCAATTGGCCGACGGTCCATTAAATATCCTATGGGTATGGTTGAAGATGTATTAGTTAAGGTCGACACAATTATATTTCCAATTGATTTTGTGATTCTTAGCATGCATGCCGACGTAGAGGCTCCTTTAATCCTAGGGCGTCTATTTTTAGCCTGAGACTAGGAAACTGATGTGTGTAAAATATACGTGCATTTTGGGGCTTAAAATGATATATAATTGATGCAGATGCATGCATATTTACTATGTTTTTACTTCCTTTCCTTTAAAGGGCATGATACTACGTATTCTTGTAATTCTTGCAGGAAACAGAGCTTAAAATGAAGAAATGTCAGTTGGGATGCCCGGATAAGATTGCTGAATGCAAAGAGAAGATCAAAATGACAGAAAAAGGAAACAAAAGCACTTCACACGGCCGGACCGTGTGGTCTCACACGGCCGTGTGGAGTGGTAGTGTGAAAATCACACAGTTGTGTGAAGAAGGGAAGAAAACAGGGAACGGAGTAGGTCCAAACGGTCGGACCGTGTGAAGTCACACGGCCGTGTGGATAAGGTCTGCAGCCGCACCCGCCACCCGTGCAAGCTCACACGACCATGCGATCAAGTCCAACGTCTAGCACCACACGCCCGTGTGGTCCCACATGGCCTGGCCGTGTGGAAGTCTATTTCAGCGCATTTTTTAGAGTTTGCTTCTCGTTCCAACTCTACAAGTGATCTCTCCAAGCATCTATAAAAGGGGACCAAGTCTTGCACGAAAAAACACAACTCTCTACATAGAAAACACATCAAATAACACATGAACGAAGGAATCGAAGAGCTTCTGAGAGCAAAAGGCTAGGTCGCGAAGAACACCACAAGGCTTTCGCATCTAGGAAGCACAAGAGCTTCGAGGGCTTGGAGGGAAAATCCATCCGGAAAAGAAGGGGTTTTCTTTCTATGTCTAAGAACTCTTTTCTGTGCTTATATGATATCATAATATTGATTCGGATTTGTCTATGAGTTTGTAATCAATGTTTGGCATATTTTTCGGATCTTAGTGGCATAATCGAAACTGTGGATTTGTATTAAATATGATTATTTATTTTCTTAATTAATTCATGCTTTCTATTTTATGAATTCGAGTGCTTATTATTTAATTAATTTTTATCTGATCAATAATTAGCATGTCATATTTGTCATTGCAAAATTTTGGACGATGAGTTTTAATAAAGACAGAAATCGAATTCAGACATGAAACAAGTGTGACAGGCGTGTTTGTGGGGAGTCATTAAATTCACAAATCCTTTTGGAGTTAATAAGAATTGTAACGATCTGACCAGGCTACAATTGTTATTAATCAACTATTTACGCACCATCTGACCAGGGGAGTAAATGAATTTAGGAATTTGAACCCATAGAATTGTATGAATTGGTTTTTAAAACTTTATTCGCATTTAATATTGAAGAAGCATGTTGAGATTATGTGCCTAAGGTTGCTCCTAAAGATGTTGAAAATACTTGTGGGGTTCAAAAATTTATTTTATTTCTTTTTCTTTATTTTTTCGATTTTAGTTAGTTTAAAAATTTGATTGTCGGTCGCTTCAATAAAATTGGAATACGATGTTATTATAGCCTAAGTGTTTCGAGATTCAATCCCTGAGGAATACGACTTTGATTGCCATTATCCTATAAACTACACTGTACACTTGCAGTTGTATGAACCAAAACAATGCTAAGTCCTTTCACAAAAAAAAAAAACAAAGAAAAGGAAACATGCTCAAGTTATTTGTTATTTTGATCCCAAGTGTTTTATTATATCACCCCATTGCCCACAAAAGTAGCGCCTAATGCATTGAGATGTAACTTGTATTTATTTTTCATTATTTATAGTAATCGTGACGACTTGCATGTAAGCAAGATACATCCCGTTAGAACTATAGAAGCAAGAATGTCTTCAATAAATTCCATGTGTTCATCCAGTCAATCTGTTGACTTTATATTTTTTATTATTTTTTTCTTTTCGTTTCTTCCACTTTTGATATTGTTCTCATTTTCTTACATCACAATCATATGTGAGTTGTGACTTCAGCTAGTTAGGAAATCCAGAGTTACTTAAAAAAAATAGTAAGATTAATGATGTGAGGTCAAATGACAGTTCACGCGCGCTTATCATTTTAAGTGTATTAAGTAGCAATAATTTTTCCGGCGCCTATTGCAATTTTCAAATTCGTTTGGATCAATTCTTTTAGAAATCCTCAATGTGAATTCGTTCTCCTCATGAAGGAGGTTCTGTCACCTATTAGGGTTTATGTTAGGGTTACCCTGGAGTCTGGCTTCCCATCGCCGTTCTACTTCTCTTCTCTCTGTTTCTTTCGAGATCTTATCCATTCCGACTCGTTTTCTTCTTCTCTCTCGTTAGGGTTTTCTGTTTTTCTTGTTGCTTACTTCTTTCTGTTTGTTTTTCTTTTCTTCTTTCCTAGGGTTTTTTGCAGGCTGCAGACGGGCTTAAGGCCCGACGACACGTCGATCTCCCGAACGGATTAGACAGGTGTTCTCTCTCACGGAGCCACGACTGTTTTGGGAGATGACAATCACTAGTTTCAGATACCATCCGGGTGCGAATCTTGGGTCAATAGTGTCCTGATACTATGGAAGATCTTACGGAGCATGATGAGACGGTGGTGGATCTAGATGCACCCAATGATACTAATCTGAATAATGGGGGAGTATCGGATTGTTGCCTGGTAGGAAAGCTTTACACCGACAAATCATGGATATCATATTACTTGATCGAAGTGATGAAAATATGTGGAAAACTAAAAGGCCGGTCATAGCGAGGGAATGGGGGGCGGATCTGATCCTATTTCGATTTGAAGACGATGAAGATAGAGAAAGGGTTCTAGCAAACCAACCGGGGCATTTTGACGGAGGTCTTTTCACGATTCATAAGGTGGAGAGGGAGGAGCAACCGTCTATGGCAAGGGTAACTACGGCCACATTTTGGATTCGTGCGTACGATGTCCCCGTCGCATGCATGAACTCGAACACGGCACAAGCCCTAGCCCGACAATTGGGAGAACCGGAGATTCTCGATTTATCTACAGAAGGGTTATTTGGCAAGTTCCTCTGGTTCAAGATCTCTATTGACATTACTAAACCACTAAGCCGAGTGTTGACAGTCAAAATCCAAGGAAACAAATTGGTGCTTCCGCTAAAATACGAATCCCTACCAACGTACTGTTTCTGTTGCGGATTGATTGGACACTTCTACAGAAACTGCGATGGATATGACCGGAATGAGTGCCAGGATACCTCGAGCATGAAGTATGGCCCATGGTTGAAAGCCTCGCCCGCGACGATCATCTTCTCGAAGGATCACAACTCGCGTACACCCACGCACCGAAACCTCTTTGGACAGGTACTAGCGTATGAATCATCATCTTCACCCATGCAAACCCAACACAAATACCCTCCCACTGCCCATAACCACACCATCCCTCCCAACCATGAACCCATACACAAATCCCTACAGTCACTATCCCTCACAACCCACCCACCCAACATTACAACTCAAGCCAAAGCCCAAACGACGTCTACCTGCTCTAAAGAAACATCAAAATACACCCCTCTGCTTCTCATCGAGCCTGCACTAGAGCCAGCCAATACTAAACCCCGTGAACTCAGCCCCGCCCGAACTCAACTCCATGCAACCACTAACCAAACCATTGACGACATCCCCCCCACAATGAACCAGTCCACAACAGACATCCCAAACGATACACACAAACAATCGACCACCAAAACGACTTCCCCTTCCACACACATGACTGACACTGTTAGATAAATGTTTTTATCAAGATTTTGATGATTATGTTTAAATGAGTTTTTATACCAAAACAATGTTAATAAATGTTGTCCAAATACTCCTAAATGATTTAAAATGTTTTTGCTAATTTTTGGAGTATTTCTTAGAATTTATTTTTTGATAAAAATGGACAACACTCTTGATGGTTTTGTTTAAATTGGTTTTTACACCAAAACTATGTTTATAAATGTTGTCAAAATACTCCCAAGTGATTTAAAATGTTTTTACTAATTTTTTGGAGTATTTCTTGAAGTTTATTTTTGCTAAAAATCGGACAACATTTAATATTGGAGGTCGACAGTGCCCTATACGTCGACCGGCACTCAAGAACTCAAAATTGAAACAGAACTCACTGGGTCAAGAAAACTGAAGAGGGGGACCGGTCAAGCAGGGGGCCGACCGGTCGCACCCTAGGGCGATCGGTCGCACCTCCCGTCGACCGGTCGACCCCCCTGATGACCTGTACCTGGATCACACTAATTTTTTCAAACGGTTGAAATCTTCAATAGGGCAACCGGTCGCCCTATGCTATTTTGTGACAGCAAAGTTATGCTGTTTGAAATTTTTGACAGCAAGATTTACTTTTGATTTTTGTACAATATTTCTACATCTTGTGATCCTCTTTTTGTAGACAAAAGTGAAGAAGAAGGAGCCTATGTTGGTGAAGACTCTCCTATAAATAGAGGATGAATTGAAGACACAAGTGACAACAACACAAGCAAATACACAACAAGAAATCTGCAAATTTCCAAGCTTTCATATTCAACACTCTTGTTGTATTTATAGCCTAAGTATTTCACTTTCACATCTTGAGGTCTAGGCTTTATTTCTTGATTACACTTGCACTCAAATTGTAATATTCATTATTGAGTTGTAATCTTGATTTTTGTCATCATTCAACACAAGACATCCTTGTGAGTATTCTTGTGGAAAGAATACACTTGGGTGATCTAGGTGATAGGTGTTTCAAGAGTGTGGTGCTCTTGAGGTATTGAAGAATTTGGTATTCTTCAAGGTTGAAGATTGTGGTAATCTTCACAAGGTGCCGTTGGAGATTGTGGTAATCTTCAAGAGAGATTGTGGTAATCTCAAAGGTGGTGTTGTAGAAGAGTGTGGTGCTCTTCAAGGTGATGTTGTAAGGTGTTGTATTAATTTTGGAAATTAATAAAATCTTTTTTCTTTTTGAAATCCATCCCGGAGATATTGGGGTGGTAGAGGATTAGGCCCTAGGTGGGTTGAACCTCTATAAATCGACGCGTGTTGTTTACATTTCGCACCTTTATTATTGTCTTGGCGTAATTGATTCGAAAAGGAGGGCGAAATAAAAAAGATGGAGATAATCCTCTAGATTATCGTACCCGCTTGGACTTACAAGTGGTATCAGAGCCAAACTCTTTGGCAAGCTCGTTCCACATCGCGAGTAAAGAGGAACGATCATCGGCTACGAATGAAGTCCACCTTACCGGCGCCTCTACCACCAAGCCACCACTATTTGATTCCAAACATTATATATTTTGGAAAGAAATAATGGAATGCTATCTACAAAGTTGCGGGTTCGATATTTGGAACACGGTCGTAAATGAAGAATCCATTCCAATGATGGACACACCACACAAAGGCCTCAAAGAGCTCAATGATGAAGTGAAGAAAATCATATCTTTAAATGGTAAAGCTCTTAATGTTATTTATTGGTCACTTATTTTTGGAATATAATCATATTGTAGGAATTAAATCGGCACATAGAGTATGGAGAAAATTAGAAGAAGTATATGCAAATGAAAAGAGCCACTCAAAAGCATCTACTTCTCAAATGGATACAAACCCAACTTGGGATGAGCTTTCTACAACTTCCGACATCGATGAAAACGAACGATGTCTTATGGGCTTCGAAGAAGAAAACGAGGTAAGTTCAAAACCCTCCACTTCTTATGATAATGAATTACAAAATGATTATAGTGATTTGCAAAATGATTTTGATGAACTTCAAAATGAATTCCAAAGCTTACTTGTTAAATACAAAAATTTGAAAAAGGAATTCAATATTTTGAAAATTGATAAGGATAATTTATTTTCCTCTTATGAATCACTTTCATGTGATCACACCACCACACTTGACAAGGTTAGAAACCTTGAGAAAGAAAATAGTACTCTTGTTGAGGATATTAATTGCATGAAAAATGATTTATCAAAATCCAACTTGAGTACCGATAAAATGACCGATATTATTGATGTTCATAGTTGTGATAAATTGAAACAAGGACTTGATCATAAGCCTAGTGTTGTTAATTATGTGAAAAGAAATCAAGTCCCTATGCATGTTGGTCATTATGCTCCCAAAATTACTACGTGTTTTTATTGTGGTAAAACGGGTCGCACGGTTAATACTTGTCGGGCTAGAAATAGCTCTAATTATTATTGGAGACCTAAAAGTCTCAAAGCTAATTCCAAAGGACCCAAACACTTGAGGGTACCACAAAATAATGTCATATTAGGTACCCGACGGAATAATAATCGAGGAAAATACATACCGCCAAGAAGACATCAAATGACCATTTCATTTGATCAAAGGAGAAGACAACATCAAAATAAATTTCCAAGAGAAAGACACTATCAACAATGGAAAGGCCACAATGCTTGGAAATGGAGCAATTGGAGAAACCACCATCAACATAAAGATTTTCAAACGGGAAGATATCATCAACAATGGGAACGACACAACCCATGGAAATGGCGAAATTGGTAAACCGTATCTCCCTATTTAAATATGTATTTTATTCTTTGCATGTTTTTATTTGTGTCTTTATTGCAATATGAGTTTTCATATTTTTAAAATTTAGGTCTTCAATATATTTGTGAGTTTCAAAATATTTTTGAAAAGAAGACCTTGCATGATGTTTCTAAAACTCTTGTGCATTTAATTAGACTTATGTGGTTTATTATCTCCTATGTAGTTATATAGAATAAGCACATTCACGATATCTCTTATTGCTTAGCCTACACTTGTATCATTATGTTTGTGCAAAACGTGTTTGAGAATTGTGTAGGACATATATATTTTCATCAATGGTTATTTTCTCAAGAGAGGACCATAAACTATCGAGGTACGCTCATCATTGGTATTAATCCTATAGACTCGATATATTTTTGTCATTCGTGCTTGTCTTTCAAAGTATTTTATACAAGTGCTATTAAGAGGATTTTTTTTTAAAAGGCATTATTTGACATAGCTTGTTTTATCCAAGATTTGTAAAGGATTATATTTTGTTTTGATAAAACATTTGATTTTTTAAGTTATGCATTGTATTGCACATATAAAATTATTCTTGGTTGTTTTGTCAAAGCTCTTGTTCATATGATTCTTGTGATTGAGGTCTCAACTATGTGCTCTCGTATTTTCATATTTCAAAAGAGACCTTATATAGCTTTCTACAAGCTTATTTGAACTTACATGGTGTAGTATATTCTTGATGATTTTCTTTAAGCATAGTATGTGTTACTTGCAATAGTGTATCTATTATTCGATATTACTATGCTCGTGTGCAAAATATCTTGTTAAGATTTTGCAGAAATTTATCATATTTCGTAACAAGTTTGATGAACAAGACAAGGTTAGTAGCTCAATGATATTGTCAAGAAGAAGGTAATGATTTTGATGTAATATTTGCATTCATAGCACATTTAGAAGTTATTTGCACTTTACTTGCCCATTCTTGTTTTGAGAAAATTTCAAGCTTTACCAAATGGATGTTAAATCCAATTTTCAAAATGGTTTTATTCAAATAGAAGTCTATCGGAGTTTAAAATTTTAGGCCAAATGATTTTTATAAAAGGCATTGTACGGTTGATACAAGTACCCCGTATATGGTTTGATAGACTTAGCTATTTTTGCAAAATAATTTTACAAAAGGTAAAGTTGATACTACACTTCTTGTTTTAAAAAAGGGCAAGGATGTTTACTTGTGCAAATTTATGTTGATAATATTTTTGGTGCTACTAATGAATATTTGTGCAAGATATTTTTCCTAGTCAATGCAAGGTGAACCTAAGATGATCATGATGAGGGAAGCACAAATTTGATCATTGGAATGCCAATAAGGTGATTATATTCCACACTCAAAAGAAGAAGTGAGACATTCAAGAAGAAAGAACTATTTCAACCTATATGGCTACAAATGCGAAAATTGACAAAAGGTTGAAGTAGGCAATGACAAACGAATTCGAGGTATGTTCATTCGTTTATTATTCCTTAGACTCGACATTCTATATGCTTTATGTCTATATACTCGACTTAAAACAATCCCAACGAATCTCTTTAAAGTGCCGTTAAAAGAAATTTTCAAATATGTGTAAGGCACTTATTCTTATGACTTGTCTATCCAAAGTTTTAAAACATTATTATTTTTTGGGATAACAAGTCCGGTGATTACAATTTCTCAAAATATGGTTCGTCATATTCAAACTAAACATATTGAGATTCGATATATTTTTCTAAGGGATTGCGTTTCTAAAACGAAAACTTGAGATGTGTTTAATTCTGTCTCAAAGATAACTCGCGGATATTTGTTAATCGCCGAGTATTTTACCTCATTTCGAGCTTGACTTTGACATAATGTATATTGAATGAGGTCTATATTTGCATTTTGCACGTTTTTAAAACTTAGGGGCGAAAAATCGGATTTTTGGTTCAAACCTCGGATTTTGGAAAACAGAATGAAAAACTGGTCTGACTGGGGCAAGGTCGACCGGTCGACCATAGAAAAAATTTGGTTAAAAATGTTTCTATTCTCAGCATTTGCCATTTTGGTCGTTTAGTTTCATTTTTCGTCTCCTTCGCACTTTGCACACAAATTTCACTTCAAATTGGTTTTATTGCATACATTTTATATTTTGGACCTCATGAGGCTCGATTATCATCATCATTACTCATCTTTACCGATTAAATGGTAAGAATTTCTCTTTTTTTATCTCAATTGGGTTGAACCCTTGAGAATGTGCTTATATCTTGCTACTTTGATGAAATTCTTGTATTAATATGTTGTATATGATGATTGTTGGTGGATGAATATTGTTGTATTGCAAATGGTGATGACAATTTTTGGCTTAAACGAATTACAAAGGCGTTATATTTCTCTTGTTTTATTCGACGCACGCCAAGTGTTCGACAAAATGTTTCAATGAAAAATTCATCACCTACATGATTCTCTCGATTTGAAAAGTCTTCTAAGTTTATAGAGATCATGTTTTATCAATCAAATAAGCTTTTGCAAATCACATGATTGACTTCTCCCTTATTATTTGGAAATTATGCTTCAATGATCAATATGCCGATAAATCGATTAAGTTGCACACTTTGATATAATTATATGATGTTTTTATCGTGCTAACATTCTTTTTGATGATTCCAAAGGAGGAGAAACAGGAAAAACGCATAAATGCTCAAAGAAGCGGAAATAGGCTTGCAAATAAGCTTGCAAGAAAAGCTACGTGCTATGGCTATCAAAAGCCAAATTACTTAGTCCATTTGATGTATTGTGGACTTTTATGCTGGACTAATGATGTTTTGTGACAGGGGGAGCTTATAAGCTCATGATAATTCAAGCTTAAGTTGTAAAAGCTAAGCTTTTAGCTTTTAGTTGGTTGCTTTTGTACTTGTTCTTGATATGCATATTGATAGGGGGAGCTTGTGCAAAAATGATTTTGAAAAATCTTTGCTCCTATCCTTGTGTGTTTGTACTTATGATAAATCTTGCTTATAATGGATTGATGTTTTAGACCGGAAAATTGGTTTAGTTTTAAAATCAACTTCCTAAAATTGTTTTGGTTTGTAATCATCAAAATGGGGGAGTTTGTTAGATAAATGTTTTTATCAAGATTTTGATGATTATGTTTAAATGAGTTTTTATACCAAAACAATGTTAATAAATGTTGTCCAAATACTCCTAAATGATTTAAAATGTTTTTGCTAATTTTTGGAGTATTTCTTAGAATTTATTTTTTGATAAAAATGGACAACACTTTTGATGGTTTTGTTTAAATTGGTTTTTACACCAAAACTATGTTTATAAATGTTGTCAAAATACTCCCAAGTGATTTAAAATGTTTTTACTAATTTTTTGGAGTATTTCTTGAAGTTTATTTTGATAAAAATCGGACAACATTTAATATTGGAGGTCGGCCAGGTCCGCCCTATACGTCGACCGGTACACAAGAACTCAAAATTGAAACAGAACTCATCAAGGTCAAGAAAATCAAGAGGGGGGACCGGTCAAGCGGGGGCCGACTTGGTCGCACTCCTGGCGACTTGTCGCACCCTCCGTCGACGACCTCGACCCCCCCTGACGACATGTACCTGGATCGCACTAATTTTTTCAAACGGTCGAAATCTTCAACAGGGCAACCGGTCGCCCTATGCTATTTTGTGACAGCAAAGTTATGCTGTTTGAAATTTTTGACAGCAAGATTTACTTTTGATTTTTGTACAATATTTCTACATCTTGTGATCCTCTTTTTGTAGACAAAAGTGAAGAAGAAGGAGCCTATGTTGGGAGCCTATGTTGGTGAAGACTCTCCTATAAATAGAGGATGAATTGAAGACACAAGTGACAACAACACAAGCAAATACACAACAAAAAATCTGCAAATTTCCAAGCTTTCATATTCAACACTCTTGTTGTATTTATAGCCTAAGTATTTCACTTTCACATCTTGAGGTCTAGGCTTTATTTCTTGATTACACTTGCACTCAAATTGTAATATTCATTATTGAGTTGTAATCTTGATTTTTGTCATTATTCAACACAAGACATCCTTGTGAGTATTCTTGTGGAAACAATACACTTGGGTAATCTAGGTGATAGGTGTTTCAAGAGTGTGGTGCTCTTGAGGTATTGAAGAATTTGGTATTCTTCAAGGTTGAAGATTGTGGTAATCTTCACAAGGTGCCGTTGGAGATTGTGGTAATCTTCAAGAGAGATTGTGGTAATCTCAAAGGTGGTGTTGTAGAAGAGTGTGGTGCTCTTCAAGGTGATGTTGTAAGGTGTTGTATTAATTTTGGAAATTAATAAAATCTTTTTTCTTTTTGAAATCCATCCCTGAGATCTTTGGGCTGGTAGAGGATTAGGCCCTAGGTGGGTTGAACATCTATAAATCGACGCGTGTTGTTTACATTCCGCACCTTTATTATTGTCTTGGCGTAATTGATTCGAAAAAGAGGGCGAAATAAAAAAGATGGAGATAATCTATTCACCCCCCCTCTAGATTATCGTAGCCGCTTGGACTTACAGACACTTCCCACTCCCCCACCCATATCCCATCACCACCACCCAACAAAACACAAACCACCCCTCCAAAGGACCTCAACGCAACAAAAGACCAACCAGTCCTAGCCACAAAACAAAGAACTTTTGGAGTCGTCTTAAAAGCCGAACACCAGCGAAAAAACCAACCCCAACCCCTACCACAACCAAAAGAAAAACTGGAGATGACCTATAAACTGTGAATGAGGAAGAGGATAAATAATCGAAAAAAGCGAAAGCATTCGGATTGTTTGATGTGCCTGCTACATTTAAGCTAACGGCGGAGACTGCCTAGAAGCAGTCCCGCCGAACACAATGAGTTGTCTCAGTTGGAACTGTCGGGAGCTTGGGAACCCACTGACAGTTCGGGTGCTTAAACGTCTAATCAAGGAAAAAAATCCCAAGTTTGTTTTCCTAATGGAAACCAAACTGACCGTAAACGAAGTAGTTGAAGTAACAAAGAATTTGGGTTACGAAGGAAGACACGCTGTCAGTTGTGATGTAGCTAATGGGGGTAGAAGAGGTGGGTTGTGCCTACTGTGGAAAGACACTATTCAGTTCAATGCCCGGTCAGATTCGTTACATCATATTAATGGGATTGTGGATGAAGTAAATAACCAGTGGCGATTAACAGGACTGTATGGATGGCCGGAAAAGAACCAAAAGAAATTTACATGGGAATTGATGGGGGAGTTAGCAACGGCCAACAACACAGGCTGGCTATGTTTGGGGGATTTCAACGAAATTCTATTTAATTTTGAGAAGTCCAGTGGCAGACTGAATGAGGATTCACGGCTCGCTGAGTTTCACACAGCCATGCAAGTGGCACAGTTAGAGGATTTGGGATACGAAGGGTACACGTTTACATGGACAAATGGGCAGAAGGGGGAGTCAAATATCCAGGAACGGCTCGATAGATGTCTTGGTAACCAGCAATGGATTTCCACTTATCCAGGATTCGTCATTCCGCACCTTCCCAGAGTGGCGTTGGAACACTATCCGATTCTTATAAAATGGCGCAACACAGATAACATGGGACGGCCTGGGTGATCGAAAAAGAGAAAGGTGTTCCATTTTAAGTCAATGTGGTTACTCGACGAGTCATGCTAGCATGTGGTTCAGAAATCATGGGATAGAGGGACGATGGGGGCAGATATATACTCAGTTGCAAGCAGGATACAAGAGTGTGGGCTTAATCTTTCAGCGTGGGAAAAAACACATTTCGGGAATGTCGATCAACAAATCTGAAAATGTGAAGATTCTCTTAAAAAAAGGAACAGGGGGCTGACTTGGGCACGAAACTAATTGTGAGACAACGACTTGAGGCCCAACTTCGTGAGCTTCTCGTTCAACAAGAAAAAATATGGCACCAACGCTCCCGGGCCAACTGGATCAAGGAAGGGGATCAAAATATAGCATTCTTCCATAGACTAGCAAACGGCAGAAAGGCTAGAAATACTGTGGAGAGAATTCGGGATTCAAACGGACAATGGCACGAAGATGAGAAAATGATTGGGAGAATTTTTAATAAATATTATCAGGGACTATTTACCTCAGAAGAGCACTTGGATATGGAGGATGTACTAGCGACTGTTGACAACAAAATGTCGGACTCGGCGTGCGAGACCTTGTCTAATCCCTTCGTGGTGGAAGAGGTGAAGACGGCCTTAGCACAAATGCATCCTACAAAGGCTCCTGGCCCAGACAGTATGCCTGCTCTTTTTTATCAAAAATTCTGGCCTTTTTTAAATTACGATATTGTTGCTACTGTTCTCTCGATTTTAAATGATGGTATTAGTCCCCGTCCCATTAATTCTACTCATATTGTTCTCATCCCTAAGAAAAAACACCCTGAGTTGGCTACTGATTATAGACCCATTAGCTTGTGCAACGTAATTTTCAAATTAGTCACGAAGACCATAGCTAACAGGCTTAAATCAGTACTTCAGTCCCTTATCCATAACACCCAGTCGGCCTTTGTCCCCGGTTGGCTTATTACAGATAATGCCTTCCTCGCTTTTGAGATTTTTCATTCCATGAAACATAATCAGGCTAAAAAAAGGGGCTCATTTGCTTTTAAGCTTGGCATGTCTAAAGCATACGATAGAGTGGAATGGAGTTTTCTCCAGCGTGTTATGATTTACCTGGGTATCCCGGGCCATTTTGTGGACTTAATTATGAAATGTGTCAGCTCTGTGTCATTTTCTATCCTTTTGAACGGGCAGCCGTGCTCCACTTTTGTGCCCAATCGGTGTCTCCGTCAAGGGGACCCTCTCTCTCCTTACCTATTTTTTTTATGCAGAAGCTTTTTCCTCTCTGATTCGCAGGGCTGAGTTCGGTGGCCGGCTCCACGAAATTAAAGTAAACCGAGGGGGCCTGCTATCTCACACCTTTTCTTTGCAGATGACAGTATTATATTTGGGAGGGCTAATGAGAGGGAAATTGAGGAGACTAGGAAAATTATCCAGGACTATGAGAAGGCTTCGGGCCAATGAATTAGTCAGGAAAAATCGGAGGTCTCTTTCAGCAAAGGGGTAAGGATTGATATCCAGCAGAGCCTGGCGGACCGGTTGGGGGTTACTCGGGTGCAAAAGCATGCTATTTATTTGGGCATTCCGGCGGTTGTGGGAAGATCAAAGAAGGAGATTTTTGTGATGATAGTGGATAGAATCCGAAAAAAACTAAAGGATTGGAAAGGGAGATATATGTCTACGGCTGGTAAGATGATTCTTATCCAGGCCGTAGCTCAGGCTATCCCTTCTTATCTGATGAGTTGCTTCCTCTTTTCGGTTAAAACGTGCAACTAAATAAACTCACTGATTACCGATTTTTGGTGGGGACAAAAAGTTGAGGAAAGGCGTATCCACTGGAAGTCCTAGAAGTCTCTTTGTAGATCGAAAAAAGAGGGGGGGTTGGGTTTTCGTGACTTGCAGTGTTATAATGAAGCTATGCTAGCTAAACAAGGGTGGAGATTAATTCATAATGAGAGCTCCCTTCTTTCCAAAAGTTGTCAAGCAAAGATATTACCCCCGGACAAATTTCTTAGGCGCTACAATTGGCCATAATCCATCATTCACATGGAAAAGCATTGTAGCAACGAAGGAAATTATCCTGGGGTCTATCTTTGGAACATAGGAGATGGAGCTAGTGTGGATATTTGGGAGGATCCTGGCTGAAAAATTCGCCCGGTTTCGCATTCAAACAAGACCGGAAAATACGGCTATTAAAAAGGTTGAGGATATTATTTCGGTGGATGATTCCTCGTTTGCCAGAAGCTGGAATTCAGAATTGGTGTATCAGGTCTTCTCACTGAATGATTCTCGATCCATCCTCTCCATCCCTTTGTGCTCGCAATGGAAACCTGATACGTTGACCTGGGCATACACCAAGGACGGGAAGTATATAGTGAGGTCGGGATATAAAGTGGCTAAGGCTATGAAGGAAGACTCCGAAAATTTTTCATCATCATCTGGTATAGATAAGAGGCTGTGGCAATGGGTCTGGGACTTAAAGGTACCAAACAAGGTGAGAATTTTTCTCTGGAAATGCGTACACGGCATACTCCCGACTAATGACAATTCGAGAAAGTGTGGCATTGTGGTAGATCCGATTTGCAAACGTTGTGGCTTGGAAGTGGAAACCAATGAGCACGCAATTAGAGACTGTGAGTGGATGAGTTTCTTCTGGGTTGTTTCACCGTTACGGCTCTCACTTCCATCGCCACATCTCTGGGGGACATTGGGGGATTGGGTTGTTGATTTAATGCAGCGAGGCGATTCAGAGGGACATGAGCTGTTCGTTATGCTTCTATGGGCGGCATGGACAACCAGAAATAAGCATGTCTTCGAAGATCTCACACCAAACCAACAGCATTTCATTACTCTGGCAACCTCACGACTCCAAGAGCACACGCAAGCGTTGGAAAATTCTGGGCAGCGGACAGGGGGACAGAAATATGCTGAACGATGGATGCCACCGGAGGAAAATTTTCTTAAGATCAATACTGATGCATCTATCCGAGGCGGAGAAGGGACTGGTATAGGGGTTGTAATAAGGGATAGCGGGGGACAAGTTCTAATCACATTGGTTCAGCGCATTCAGACGGAGCACGATGTAAATGTAGCGGAGGCAATGGCATGCCGAGACGGACTTAACCTTGCGAAGGAACAGGGCCTGAGGAAGTTTTTCTGGAGACGGATAATATCCACCTTTTCCACCGACTTACAAATCGCACTAAGGATTTCTCCTACTTGGGGAATATAGGTTCTGATATTTTCCATTTGTTCACTTATTTCGATTCAGTTAGACCTAGTTTTGTTAAGCGGACGGGCAACGTTGTAGCCCACCACTTAGCCAGTTTTTCTTTTTCTTTAGCTGAAGCGAACCCAAGGATTGGGGCTATCCCGGGTCACTTCTGTATATGTCTATGATTTTGTAGGTTTGATAGTTTTGATATTTCAATCAGTTGTAACTTGTAAGTTCTTCTGGCGAAAGAAATTGGTTGATTCTAAAGAAAATGCAGCAATAATTGTTATTATGATACTTATAACAGTAATTATTACAATTTTTTAATGAATAATTGAGCATAAATTGGCAATTGTCATTATTAACGATTGGTGATAAATGTATAATGACCATCTAGTGACAATTAAAACATAACTCCGAGGCATTACTAACAATTGTTCTTGTTATTGAATCAGTTAATACAGATGCGACACTAATGTCAATAGTGGCAATTTGAACAAAGGGTATTTTTCATAATATATTAAAAAAATATATGAATATTTAATAAAGAAATACTATTACTTACTTAATATAATTAATAATTATTTTAACGGTGTCACTTAATAATGTGACCATAACTAGTGGGATGCTGCTATAAATTGTAGGTTACTCTTATTCAAGGAAGTTGAGTCTGACAATTTGAGTTCACAGTCCAACTCCAATATTCCAATAAAGGTAACGCCAGAGTCAGGATAATCTTCGAGTGAAAGCTGACCTGCTACACAGAGACAATGTTACGGGGCCTAGGGTGTCCCAAAGGAGGCCCCTCCGATACATAATTAAGTCAGCAACTGTGTAAGAGAAATATCCAGAGCATTAGAAAATAATTCAGTAAGATTATTTGAACTTAACTTACAAATAAATCTTGGATGGAACTTTTATACTTGATATGATGAGCCGTGTGAACTTAATATAATAAAGTGGGTCTCATGGGCTGTAAATAATGATGTGAGCCTCATCATGAGGTGTAAATAGTATAATTGAGTCTCATGGACTGGTTAATAATGGTTTGGGCCTCATTGGTAATTGATCATATTTGGACTCAATAAATAATATTCATAAATAAATGATTAAATAAAATATAATTAATTAAAAATTATAATTACGATTTCACCCATCACAATAATTATTGGATATGGAAACAATTACGATTGTTCAATTTGCTTAGTGCTCTAAGGGCATCAGCAGTGGGGACCTTTTAGAGAGATTTTTGGAGTTAAAAAATCCCACCCAAAGAGTTGACTCCATTGTGGGGTAAAGATTTTCCCTTCCCCAAAAAAACGGTACCTTCTTCATGGTACCGCTTCTTCACACTATTTTTGAAAAAAAAGGAAAAATAGTAATGCTTTGGACATTTGATGGTTAAGAATGTAGACCACATAAAATTATTGGAGGTTATTTGATTGTAGAGAAAAAGTGGGATTTTTATTTTTTAGGTTTTTATGATGTTTATTGTGGGGTTTACAAAAACTAAGATTTTATAGGTTTTTAGAATTAAGACATTGGAGATGCCCTAAGCCTCTTTCTTTGCACCAACACTACAACATAAATGACATTAGGTAACACAAGTTTTGTTGCACTTTTTACAGAAGGCACATATGTAACATGTGTTTGTAACACTTTTTACATTACAATATTTATGTAACACTTTTGTAGCACTTTATCAATATGTAACACTTATATGTAACAGTTTTAAATAAGTAATACTTTTTAAGTATCACTTTTTTTTCGTTATTTCTTTTGTAACGCAAATAGGTATCACTTTATTTAAGAAGCACTCTTGGCAACACTATATTTTATTAATTGTAACACTTTTTAGGTTATATTATAGTAACACAAAATTATATAACTATCAATAAATCATGTCAACGATTTATTTAATTAATTGATGTCACAAAATAGGTGAAGACAAAAAAAATCACTTAACCTAAAAATTGTAGACATCATGTACTCTGTTTTTTTTACTGAATTTTTGTTTTCTTTTTATACAGTATTTTAGTTTTGCTTTTATTTTTTTTATTTTTTATGGAGGTAATTAATTTCGTCGTAATACCGATGGAAAATTCGCAGGTATATATTTTATTATTATAATTAATTTTTTTTAATTTTACTAACGAGACCAACTTCATTGTTAACCTTTTTTTTATTTTATTTTTTATTTTTCAAGAAAAATTTTACCAATGAAAATTATTGTTGTCGGTAATTGTCACGCCCACCCCTATTCCTACTACTGGAAAATATTTAAATAGCACAACTCGACTACAAACCCTTTTTAAAACGTGTAATTTGTTTTCTTTTCTTTTCCTTGTGTTAATTTAATAACAGACGATCAACGAAACTCTGTACAAAGATTTTATCATTTAGAGGCAAAAGGCGGCTGACCAACTGTTTGCACATAACCACGATGATTAGATATACAAACCCAAAACTTCGGAGACACTATTTACATATATTTACAATACTGATTTCAAAAGTTATAAACAGTACAAGTTCCTTAATAAAACACAATAGAAGCAAAATCAAAATGAACCCAAAAACAAGCCCGACAGGTCGTCATCCATATCCATGATCCTCAAAACCTGACGAAGCTCGGCAAAGATGCCCGGTAAGCTCACGGGCTCGGTATTGTCATGCTCACCTGCAATGCATGAACTACATGAGCTAAAGCTCAGCAAGTAAAAATCATGCATGTCCAAAGAATAACGATGTTTTTCCAACATGTAATGCTAACATGTAAAATCCATGAATCAAAATACTTTTCTTAAATCATTTTCTTTCATTTGGGCCCCTGACCCAACTACTATGCACCTAAAAAAGAGCTCGCACACAAAGAATAATCAAATGGCCAATAATATCGTTATGATGTTACGTGTGGACCATCCTCCTCCCGCTGCCCACCAAGGGTCCCTTACTTGCGTCCCTTACGTCCGCCAAGAAGTATCCCACCCCCGCAGGTCAGTCATAACATAGTACTCACAAATGGACCATCCTCATGTGACCCACCAAGAGCCCATCTCCTATCTAGCTCTGTGTTCACCAGGAAGTATCCCACTTGCTATACCTAAACATATATCATAAGCATGCTCAGCATGCCTCGGTGCACTAGCCACAACCCACAGATACATCAATCGCCTATTCCAAAGATACATCAATCGCCTATTCCAATTATATTTCTCACATTCCGTAGTATCCATCTTAGGCGTCATTTCAAAATTTTATGAAAGATTCTTATACAGTCCCTACCATAATTAAAAATATATTCCACTTCCAATTTAACTAGTATCATTCAAATCTGTATATTATAATCAAACATATCCACCTCAATTTCTCATTTAATTATAAGTTACTTAAAGTCTCTAAACTATATATCAATCATTTCATCACTATTTAAAGTAGAATTTAGAGTTAACTAGAAAAACCACATCACCCTACCGTATTGTTTATTACACACACACACACACATATATATATTGTCTAATCCTATTCATTTTTTTTTCATTATTTTAAACATGGAATATATATATATATATTTATATATATGAATCATCACATGATTCTAACTCTTTTATGAAATTCAGAGCTTCTGCACACACTTAAATTTATAGATTGAACTGATTAAAAGAAAATTGAAATTTTACTTACAAGTTTTTGCTCTTCAGTGAGCACTCCTCAAAATCATTCCCTGATCACTTTTTTTTTCACCTCTTTTTTTTTTTCTTTTTGCTTTGTTGCTCTATGCGTGTGTGTGTTTTTAATGTGACGGTGTGTGTGTTTTACAAGATAAGGAATACGTTTATAACACATTTATATTTCTTTGTGTTAAGGCGGTGGTTATTAGGATAGGAATCATAAAAATATATATGCACAGCTTAACTTAATATGATTAGTATATATATATAATCAACACGTGTTCATGATTCATAGTTTGTTTATATATATATGAGTAGTATATGTTTAGTTAATGTACTAGCTATATACGTATATATATAATTAGGACGTGGGCTTTTTTTTTTTAAATAATTAGTTTTACTATTTCTTTTTCTCATGTGTGTGTATATATATATCGGGTTTTACACTTACATCTCAACATGTCTACGCCACCTATCGCCTCTAAGTTTATCACGTGTAACTTAATAGCTAGCATCTAATAGCCCGATAACTAAATACTATTTTTTTTACTACTTAAATTAGTAATCCAACGGCTAATCACTATAAGTGAGTTCCAAAATTATAAAACTAAGATTATACAAATAGCACATAACCAACATGTGATGCATGAATTATATTGGCCTAGTGAGTAGTGAGAGGCTCGGGTATTACATCATCTCCTCCTTATAAAAATTTCGTCCCCGAAATTTTACTTACCGATATAGATCAGGGTACTTAGCTCTCATTTCGTCTTCTCTTTCCCATGTAGCTTCCTCTAATGATTGATTCGTCCAGAGTGCTTTAACTAATGGGATTTCCTTATTCCTGAGTTTCTTTACTTCTCGTAACAATATCCCCACATGTATCTCTTTGTAGCTTAA
Organism: Rehmannia glutinosa; assembly: GCA_016081115.2. Classification (NCBI taxonomy): domain Eukaryota; kingdom Viridiplantae; phylum Streptophyta; class Magnoliopsida; order Lamiales; family Orobanchaceae; genus Rehmannia; species Rehmannia glutinosa. Next base: position 599,715 of record JABTTQ020003393.1, on the reverse strand, counting down.
AACCGTTTTCAACTCTATCGGTTCGTTTGTCAAAATGTGAGATGGGTTTGCAACATATTTCCTCAACATAGAAACATGGAATATATCATGAATTTGAGACATTGACGCAGGTAAGTCAAGTCTATAAGCCACATCTCCAATTCTCTTAGTAATACGGAGCGGGCCAATGTATCTAGGACTGAGCTTTCCCTTCTTTCCAAATCGCATTACCCCTTTCATTGGTGCCACTTTAAGGAACACTAGATCTCCTACAGAAAATTCTAGCATTCTTGTTCTTTGGTCTGAGTAATTCTTCAGTCGACTCTGAGCAGTCTCCATTCTTTGCCGAATTTGCATTGCGGCTTCTGTCATTTCTCGAATCATGTCTGGACCTAGAAGCTTTCTTTCGCCAACCTCGTCCCAGTGAACCGGCGATCTACACTTTCTACCGTACAATGCTTCATAAGGAGCCATCCCGATTGTGGCTTGATAGCTGTTGTTATAGGAGAATTCTATCAAAGGTAGATATTTACTCCATTGTCCTTGAAAATCTAGAACACAGGCTCTAAACATATCCTCTAAAGTTTGTATTGTTCGTTCGATTGTCCGTCGATCCCGAGGGTGATAAGCGATACTAAATGACAATCGTGTTCCCAATGCCTTCTGTAAACTCCTCCAGAAATTAGATAAGAATCTAGAGTCTCTATCTGAAACAATAGATAGTGGCACACCATGAAGTCTAACCATTTCCTGTATGTAAAGTTGTGCGCATCGGTCCATGGAATAGGTAGAACAAATGGGAATGAAATGAGTAGATTTTGTTAATCTATCTATGATTACCCAAATAGCATCGTGTCCCTTGACTGTATTGGGCAAACCTGTCACAAAATCCATGGTGATCCTTTCCCATTTCCATTCCGGAATAGGTAGAGGTTGCAACGCTCCAACTGGCCTTTTGTGTTCTGCCTTTATTTGTTGACAGGTTAAACATTGTTTCACGTATTGGGCGATATCACCTTTCATGCCTGGCCACCAGTAATGCATCTTCAAATCTCTGTACATTTTAGTAGGTCCTGGATGTACGAATATGGCGTTGAATGCGCTGCTAGAACATCCTCTCGAAGATTTTCCCTGTTGGGCATGTATAACCGTTCTTTAAATCGAAGTACTCCATCCTCAGAAATTTTGAAATCAGAAGACGCTCCTAAGGCAATATTATTCTTCACTTAGGCATAGTAATCATCACCTTGTTGTTCCTGTTGAATTCGATCAAGTGGTGTCGGTCGGAGTGTTAACGCTGCTAACTTAGCTTCAACGAACCCTAATGATACAACCTCTACATTCATTTTCTGAAGATCCACTAACTCTGGCTTCCGAATGCGAATCGCAATTGCATTGCTTTGTGTTGATTTCCGGCTCAATGCATCTGCAACAACATTGGCTTTACTAGGATGATAGTTGATCACACAATCGTAATCCTTCACGAATTCCAACCATCGACGTTGTCGCATATTTAGTTCTTTTTGCGTGAAGAAGTACTTTAAACTCTTGTGATCTATGTAGATCTCACATCGTTCCCCGTATATGTAATGCCTCCATATTTTAAGCGTAAATACCACTGCAGCAAGCTCTAAATCATGTGTTGGGTAGTTATTTTCATAGTCTTTCAATTGTCTAGGCGCATACGCAATCACCTTACCATTTTGCATTAATACGCATCCTAGGCCATTCTTCGACGCGTCACTATAAACTACGAAACCTCCAGTACCTGATGGGATTGATAGAATAGGTGCTGAAGTCAATCTCTTCTTCAGTTCTTGAAAACTTCGTTCGATTGCCTCCATCCATTTGAATGCGGCACTTTTCCTGGTCAATTGCGTTAAAGGCGTAGCAATTCTGGAGAATCCTTCCATAAATCGGCGATAGTAGCCAGCTAAACCCAGAAAACTACGTACTTCTGAATGATTTGTAGGTTGTGGCCAATTGTTGATAGCTTCAACTTTACTTGGATCAACTGAGATTCTTTCTCCGGACACAACATGTCCCAAGAATACTACTCGATCTAACCAAAATTCACATTTCTTGAATTTAGCATATAATTGCTTTTCTTTCAAGACCTCTAATACTATTCTCAAATGTTCACCGTTCTCCTCTTTCGTTCTAGAGTAAATCAAGATGTTATCGATAAACACAATAACAAATTTATCTAGAAAGTCTCTAAATACCCGATCCATCAAGTCCATAAAAGCAGCCGGGGCATTCATTAACCCAAACGGCATCACTAGGAATTCAGAGTGTCCATACCTCGTGCTAAAGGCTGTCTTGGGTATATCATCTTCTTTTATTTTCAGTTGATGGTACCCGGATCGCAAGTCGATCTTTGAAAATACCGTTGCACCTTGAAGTTGATCGAACAAATCATCGATTTGAGGTAGTGGGTATTTGTTCTTGATTGTAACCTTATTTATTTCTCGGTAGTTGATACACAATCACATCATACCATTCTTCTTTCGCACGAACAGGACTGGCGCACCCCATGGCGAAAAGCTAGGTCTAATGAAGCCTTTATCTAGCAACTCCTGCAATTGTATCTTTAGTTCTTTCAGTTCCAATGGAGCCATGCGATATGGGGCTTTAGAGATTGGAGACGTTCCTGGAATCAGATCAATAACAAACTCGGTCTCGCGGTCAGGTGGTAATCCAGGAAGATCATCCGAAAATACATCGGGATACTCTCTCACTATTGGAACTTCATCAACGGTTGGTTGGTGTTGTTCGTCGATTCTCATGACACTTACCAGGTATCCCTCGCAGCCAGAGTCCAGTAAACGTTGTGCTTTTAGTGTTGATATCATTGGAAATCTAAAACGAGTCATGATTCCAATAAAAGTAAATTAATATTCTCCCGGGGGTCGAAAGGTCACTGTCTTTCTCTGACAATCAATTGTAGCACCATACTTCAACAACCAATCTATACCCAAATGAAATCATAGTCGTTCATGGCTAACACAATAAGATCTGCATAAAGTTCTCTATTTTCAATTCGAATAACACAAGTTCTCAAAATTTGATTAGTTTTCTTGGAATCTCCAGAAGGTATGATTACGCTGTAACCTATTTCAGCTATATCGGGAGTCCTACCTAGTCTCCTCATGTACTAAGTGGGTTCAGATGAATGTGTATCTCCCGAATCAAATAATATGAATGTTGGGTTGTCAAAGCTAAGAGGTTTACCTATAACCACTGCCTGCACTGGTGATAGTAAATGCTTTGGTTGGTACATGTTATTATCCTATAGGATTAGGACTATTTAGGCACACGTTAGCAAAATGTCCCAATATCCCCCACGTAAAACATCTCCTGGTATCTATCGTGCAACTCCTGGTATGTAAAGTCTTGCACCCAGAAAAAAAAAGTAGTGTTATACATGCCTTACTTTGATCAGCTCTTTGACGCTTAACTTGTTTCCATTGCTCTTGTCCTTGATGTGGTTGAAAGTTCGATTTCTTCTGTTGCTAAACTTGGAAAACTCTCTTCTTTTGGAACCTTGTTGTACAGGAACATATTCTCTAGAGTTGCACTTTGCAACTAATCTTCAGTTGTTGTGGGATCTGCTGCATCGTCGAAAGTTGGTGGATTTAGCTTTCGGAACCTTTCCCCCACTATCTCAATTTTGATCCACCCTTTGTTGTGGTTGTTTCATTTTTGTTCTTTGTTCTCCAGCTATATCACTCTGATGGATGAGTTCTTGTATTTGTTCAGATTATCGTTGGATGAGTTTCCTAAGGCGATTTATTACATTATCTCAATCACTAGTTATAATAAGTATCTCCCCTCATTGGTTTCTATCTACACCACTACTCTCACCTCTAGTTCTCACCATAACTAAAACACTATCTAAAGGGAAATCTAATAACACATGGCCAATATAATTTCATGAAACATAAAATGCATCAGACAATAAAGTAAAACTTACTGGCATTGCTGCACTCCACAAGTTTTGAGTTCATGTACATGGATAGTCTCTGAGAACTCGTAGTCGGGCTCGATACCACTCTGTCACGCCCACCCCTATTTCTACTACTGGAAAATATTTAAATAGCACAACTCGACTACAAACCCTTTTTAAAACGTGTAATTTGTTTTCTTTTCTTTTCCTTGTGTTAATTTAATAACAGACGATCAACGAAAACCCCGTACAAAGATTTTATCATTTAGAGGCAAAATGCTATCAACCTGTTTGCACATAACCACGATGATTAGATATACAAACCCAAAACTCGAGACAAAGACACTATTTACATATATTTACAATACGATTTCAAAATTTATAAACGACAAGTTCCTTCATAAAACACAATGAAGCAAAATCAAAATGAACCCAAAAACAAGCCCGACAGTCGTCATCCATATCCATGATCCTCAAAACCTGACGAAGCTCGGATTGCCCGATAAGCTCACGAGGCTCGGTATTGTCATGCTCACCGCAATGCATGAACTACATGAGCTAAAGCTCGGCAAAAAAATCATGCATGTCCAAAGAATAACGATGTTTTTCCAACATGTAATGCTAACATGTAAAATCCATGAATCAAAATACTTTTCTTAAATCATTTTCTTTCATTTGGGCCCCCACCCAACTACTATGCACCGGAAAAGAGCTCGCATGCAACAATAATCAAATGGCCAATAATATCACTATGATGTTACGTGTGGACCATCCTCCGCTGCCCGACCAAGGTCCCTTGCGTCCCCTTCGTCCGCCAAGAAGTATCCCACCCCGCAGGGTCATAACATAGGTACTCACAAATGGACCATCCTCCTGTGACCCACCAAGCCCATCTCCTATTTAGCTCTGTGTTCACCGAGAAGTATCCCACTTGCTATACCTAAACATATATCATAAGCATGCCCAAAGATGCCTCGGTGCACTAGTTAATCGACAAATAGCCATTTTCTTCTAGAATACATTTTCGTGCATGCGAATATCCTCTTGTAATATGCATGCACATGCAAATATTGTGAATGACATGTTCAATGGCTCACCAAACACCATATTGCAACATCATACAAGACAATTGTGCAACATATAATATCCACGTGTATTCAACAAGATACCACAGTCATGTATAATACAATCAGTTCAAACAATACTATATTCATGCATTACAGTTGCAGATGGATTTTTACTTACCTTTTACCCGTGGATAAGCTACTGAGAATTAGATAAATATTTTCCTTTCTAACCTTAGGTATAAGACAACCTGTAAAAATGTAGGATATCAATTTTCATTTCAAATCAACACGTTAACTATGTTGAATTTATAAAAGGACCCTAAATTTTATAATTAAATAGATAGTAATTAAACCTATGGATACGCAATTGAGACTTAACTGAAACCCACAACCCACAGATACATCAATCGCCTATTCCAAAGATACATCAATCGCCTATTCCAATTATATTTCTCACATTCCGTAGTATCCATCTTAGGCGTCATTTCAAAATTTTATGAAAGATTCATATACAGTCCCTACCATAATTAAAAATATATTCCACTTCCAATTTAACTAGTATCATTCAAATCTGTATATTATAATCAAACATATCCACCTCAATTTCTCATTTAATTATAAGTTACTTAAAGTCTCTAAACTATATATCAATCATTTCATCACTATTTAAAGTAGAATTTAGAGTTAACTAGAAAAACCACATCACCCTACCGTATTGTTTATTACACACACACACACACATATATATATTGTCTAATCCTATCCATTTTTTTTTTCATTATTTTAAACATGGAATATATATATATATATATATATTTATATATATGAATCATCACATGATTCTAACTCTTTTATGAAATTCAGAGCTTCTGCACACACTTAAATTTATAGATTGAACTGATTAAAAGAAAATTGAAATTTTACTTACAAGTTTTTGCTCTTCAGTGAGCACTCCTCAAAATCATTCCCTGATCACTTTTTTTCACCTCTTTTTTTTTTTTCTTTTTGCTTTGTTGCTCTATGCGTGTGTGTGTTTTTAATGTGACGGTGTGTGTGTTTTACAAGATAAGGAATACGTTTATAACACATTTATATTTCTTTATGTTAAGGCGGTGGTTATTAGGATAGGAATCATAAAAATATATATGCACAGCTTAACTTAATATGATTAGTATATATATATAATCAACACGTGTTCATGATTCATAGTTTGTTTATATATATATGAGTAGTATATGTTTAGTTAATGTACTAGCTATATACGTATATATATAATTAGGACGTGGGCATTTTTTTTTAAATAATTAGTTTTACTATTTCTTTTTCTCATGTGTGTGTATATATATATCGGGTTTTTCAGTTACATCTCAACATATCGACGCCACCTATCGCCTCTAAGTTTATCACGTGTAACTTAATAGCTAGCATCTAATAGCCCGATAACTAAATACTATTTTTTTTTACTACTTAAATTAGTAATCCAACGGCTAATCACTATAAGTGAGTTCCAAAATTATAAAACTAAGATTATACAAATAGCACATAACCAACATGCGATGCATGAATTATATTGGCCTAGTGAGTAGTGAGAGGCTCGGGTATTACAGTAATTACTTAGGAATTTTTTCCGTCGGTAAATTATTTTTTATTATTTATTATTATTTGATTTTTTCACTGTTAGAATTTTATAATCTATCGGTAAATTAGTTTTATATATTTATATATTTTTTATATTTACCGATTGAAAATTGATGTTGTCGGTAATTACTTAGGAATTTTTTTCGTCGGTAAATTAATTTTTCATTATTTATTATTATTTTGATTTTTTACTGTTAGAATTTTTTAATCTGTCGTAAACTTATTTTATATATTTTTGATATTTTTAATTTTTTTTATTCTTTAATATATAACATAATATGATTTTCAAACTATATGCTATATAATATAAAATTTGATATATACAGTGTATAATATAATTTAATGCATATATTATATAATATCATTTTTATACAATTTTAATATATATGTGTGTGTGTGTATATATAAAACAAAGCCAAAATTGTAATAAGAATCAACCTAGCTTAGTGGCAAATTGTCACTTCCACAAATAATAGGTCTTGGGTTCGAATCTACTTGATGGCAAAAAATAGTATTCCTGCAAAGTGCTACAAAAAAAAGTGTTACAAAAGATTCATATGTAACACTGTATAAGTATTTTTTTAAAGTGTTTCAAATATAAAAACTGTTACAAAAAGTGTTACATAAGATTCATATATAACACTTTAGAAATATTGCTTCAAAGTGTTACCAATAGAGAACTTAATGTAGCACTTAGAAAACGTGTCACTAAAAGCTACTAAAAGCGATACCTTAGACTATAGGTAGCACAGGTCTTGGGTTCGAATCTACTTGGTGGCAAAAAACAGTATTCCTACAAAGTGTTACAAAAAAAGTGTTACAAAAGATTCATATGTAATACTATAGAAGTATTTTTTTAAAGTGTTTCAAATATAAAAACTGTTACAAAAAGTGTTACATAAGATTCATGTGTAACACTTTAGCAATATTGCTTCAAAGTGTTACCAATAGAGAACTTAATGTAACACTTAGAAAACGTGTCACTAAAAGCTACTAAAAGTGATACCTTAGACTATAGGTAGCACAGGTCTTGGGTTCGAATCTACTTGGTGGCAAAAAATAGTATTCCTACAAAGTGCTACAAAAAAAAGTGTTACAAAAAATTCATATGTAATACTGTAGAAGTATTTTTTAAAAGTGTTTCAAATATAAAAACTGTTACAAAAAGTGTTACATAAGATTCATATGTAACTTTAGAAATATTGTTTCAAAGTGTTACCAATAGAGAACTTAATGTAACACTTAGAAAACGAGTCACTAAAAGCTACTAAAAGTGATACCTTAGACTATAGGTAGCACGGGCAAGTGCAGCACCATAAAAGTGCTATCTATTGTCTATAATAACATTTTATGGCTATTAGGTAACAGTTTTTAGGTGTTACCTAATATCATTTATGTTGTAGTGCAAATAAGGTTATTATTAGATATTCAAGCTACGATGGTTCTACAATATTGAATTAGGCACAAAAAATTTCAAATCATTAATGACCATTGAATTATAAAAGACGTATTAAACTTGAATACTTCCCAAAATGAGTTCAGAGAAATGAAAATATATATACTCCCTTCCTCCCAATTATACATTCCAGTTTGACTTTTCACACATATTAAGAAAAGTATTGGAAATTACAAATATGCAAAATATTTACTTGAGTTGCCCTTATTTAATGAATAGTATGAATTACAAAATGTATATTAAATAGGGTTATAATGGTAAAAGAATGGAAAAAATACTATTAAATATAGAAAATTGACTATATATTTGGAACATCATATCCCAAAAAGGAATAATGCACTATATATTTGGGACGGAGAGAGTGAGTATATGAGATAATTAATTTACAAGGACAAATACGAAATTTAAGTAATAAATTCAACACCAACTAGATCCCATATTTTTTAATTTCCTAGCTAAGCCACTGTATATGTGAATGCAAAGTTTTCTTCCCTTCTGCAGTCAAAGTTTTGCGTTGAAATTTCTTTCCCAGCGAGTATAGAATATGAGATCATTTGGCCTCCCACCAAAAATAAAATAAAAACAAAAAACAAAAACATGAAAGAAAAAACTACGAAATTTGCCAGGCTGTTGAAAGACAGTCAATAATTTAAAGCCAACGTAAAATACTAAAACATGAGTAAATGTCGACTATTATTATTTCATAATGATTAATAATCTTGATATCGTATTCGTAGGTGAAGTATTTTATTATTATAATTTTTTTTTTTGAAAGAATTCGTAGGTGAAGTTATCTTCCAATGCTGAGGTGAAATTATATTATCTGTTAGCAAATATTGGTCGAAACATAAATCACATATTTGCACATATAGATGGATCGAGTATACCTATTTGCAGTGGAATCATTGATCAACATAGTCAGGATTGAGCCCGTCTACAGGCCTCCTTTTGATCCATGATTAAGCCATCTACAAGCCTTTCTCGATCGAATCACGAACAACGAACGAATCCGGTAGATTGATTGAACCACGAACAAGATCACAAACCACCTTTCTCGTTGGTGTAAATAATTACTAGAATTATTTACTTGGATGTGCACACCTTTAACCCTTGGAGACCTTGGTGATACTCCAAGAAGAAAATCGTAGAGAAAAATTTTAGGAGAGAGATAATTCTTTCTATGTGTAGGAGACGTTCTAATTACTTAGTCTGATTGTAGGGAGATATATCAATATATATCTCAATCCCCTATATCAGTTAGAGTCCTGATGGGAGAGGTTTCTAGATAAACCTCATCTAAACAGGACTCCCTATTATCTCAAATATGGATGCAACCTAATTGCACCCAATATCTCACACTCATACATATTTGACTCGACTCATTTGAATCACATCCTCGTAGTTCTCATCTCACGTCTCTTCTTTCATACAGGGAATAAGGCGTGCAACTAAGCGAGAAAGTATAGCTGAGGAGAGTTATATTAAGTCATCACCAAACTAACATAACCCTACAACTCAACAACTCACTATTTACCCCAAACCAAGTGGTCGCACCAAGTCAAGCATCTCTAGATCCCTCAATGAAATAAATAGAGCATGCTCGACTCACTCAAATATGTTTCTATGTTCATGACTAGTCAAACACATTTCGACATAGTCGCCCGGACTATGAATCAAAGAACATAAGTGCGTTACCAACTTAATTCTTCCTCGGCCCCACATGCCAATTAGCTTGGTCTTGACAACTTTCCTAGACATGCTCCGATAGACCGAATCACACATAGCCATTGGATACATGCTAAAGTAGCGTCATCAAGCTTACACCTCATGACATGGTCCAAAGTCCCAAACGGTACAAGAAAATAATATGGGCTCACACAAAGGACGGCGAGGGGGACCCATTCAAATCACTTCCCATAAAGGTCGCCTCAAAGCACATGTAGTATGAATACATGTTATGATGGAGCTCCCACTCAATTTAGGCATGTCACGCTCTAGACATCATACAAATCTTAGTCCAGTCGCTATTCAAGCGCCCGACCTGCGCACTACTCGTAGTCACTCCCAAAGTGTCATACGATAGTTCGCACATTCGGCTACAAACAGGCTTTTATGAAGTTTGGACATACTTCATAATCGATCAACTCGGATCTCATCTTAACCTCTAGTTAATGCGACTGTTAATTATACTGAATAACCTTCCTCACTGCTCTAGCGCGAAGGCGATCATTCGCAAACCTTCTTATGCGACACAATCTTTTAAGTCTCATCCTGCTCGCTCTCTTAGCGCTAGGGCGATTGCCCGTGTGAGAGGGTCAATCAAAGCCTGGTGACAACTCACAAGTTCAGTACCAAACACATAATGAGAATCCATCATATCTCATTAATCACAATATGTTCTCAAAGGCCACATAATCATTTCTACTTAATAACTAATGACTCACATGCCTTTGGAGCATATCTCCAAACAAAGGGTCGTAAAAGGGATGAGCGCCCACACCGCTCCTAGAAGTATGCCTGAGAACAATATTAACTATGCGCAAAAAATCTTAAGTGAAGTAAAGCCTCGAGTAAATATGTTTGGTCTACCATCCATGTTTGGCGCTCAAACCATACACCAAAGTGGTTTTACTATCACAAAGACAACAAAATACATCATGGATGTGCGCACAATGCGCATCATTTCAAGATGTCAAATTTGCCTCTAGCAAATCATAGACCAATCTATTAAGATATCTAAGTATCCATTTATCGACATCACAATAGCCCATGGATCACTTCGATATCCACTCACCAATCACACTGCTAAGTACATGACTTACTGAGTACGCACATAGCGCACATGAGATATCTGACAGTGCATACATAAACTAGCTAGCATTTATTTTCATCTTCCGAATGTATCGTTTCTTGACTAAGAATATGATCTTTGACCATGGAGTGTAAAGACAGCCAACACTGAGTGGCCTAGACTCCATGTTCTTTCCAGTCATCACATTTTTGCCATATACAATAAGATACAACTCTACATATGCTCACTGAATTAATTGACCATCATAGGCCTACCAAAATGATAGCTCGATGAAATCAATGATGACTCAAGTCACAACTGGAGCTTCTTGATCAGCAATCAATGCGCTCTTACTCTACTTGTTGAATTCATCGGGTGATCCACATAGATCTCCTGATTCAACTTTAACTGAACTATGTCAACATCAATCATCTAGGACAAACCCAGGCATTTAAAGTGGCAATAATAGATAACATATCGGGCGAATGAGGCAATCTCACCACTTAGGGAGAACATCTCAAAAAATTTAGGCTCTTCTACAGGCGTAAACATTTCGTCCTTAGTCGAGCTACACACATGTTAATCAACCCATCTATATTGCACTTGACCTTCTGAAACCACATGTTTCAAATGGTCTTGCATCTAGACGAAAGATCAACAAGCTCTTAGACTTTATTCTTAGTCATTCGATTCATCTTTTCCTTCGCAACAACTATCCACTTAGGGCATCAAATGAAGTCACATGTTCTATTGACTCATCAACACCCACAAAAGTAATTGTGAAGGATACCCACTCAATCTCATATAGATGATGGGGAATATTTCATATTCACTCATTTTTACTCGTGGAATGTGAGAATCCTTTTCGTGTGAGACACTAACTCCCACCTACTTAGTGTCGCTCCTACTATCCCAACGATTACTAGATGAGTATAAAATACAACATCCTTGCTAGAGAAATGAGCGCCTCCTAAGGATCTTGCAACTCGCATAGTTTTAAGATCTCTTTATACTTCACAAATGCTCAATAAATCTCTTTAAGGGGAAACCTAAATCGTGCAACTTGATTCTCCACGTGAGAACACATATTCTCGAATTTACATAGGCACAGACCCACTAATTTGGGCTTGTTACCAAACTAAAGCTCATACAGGGTTGAAGAATCATTTGGAGACACATATTTTATGATGTAGGCATCAACAAAACACACAAATAAATTTGCGCCATCATAAATCTAACCATTTTGAAGTGATTGTCCCTTATTCGCGAGCTCATGTAGCTGCAAAGTATTTAGAACCATCATTCAACTTGCAACTTTATTTCCTTCAACTGTGTGTCCAAACTAATTAGACACATTATTTTCGCTCCCTATTATCACATCTCCATCTGTTAAGAATCGCTCAAAGCAATTTGGTGCTTCTAACTGATGAGAGTGAGAATGTACTAACTTATAGCGTAAATAGCAATGGAAGAAAATATAATGCGTTAATTTGTGCCTCCCAGTCATAAGTCTGCACTCAATTTAGTGGGACTTAGCTTTATAGGAAAAGTAGTCATCTTACATTCTTCCAGCAAGCTTATCCCGCTGGAAAAATAATTATGTAGAGGGAGATTGACCTTAGCGAGTTAGACAATAAAGCCTCATCGAGCTAATACAGTCGTCCTCCTAACCTCACATTCCACAATATCTTTAGAAGATCTAAAAGAAATACTATCTAAAGCCAAGCATCACAAAAAAAAGATAGACAAGTCTTCTCACTCAACAAATATCTTACAAGTGCATTTATCCGAGTAAGACTATATCGACACATCAAGTCGATCACACCAACTGTTGAGCTTGAGGTGACTCTTTTTAGCCTCCTCTTGTGCGCACTATAGCTGCACAACCCGACAATAGTCATACACATTTGCTCAATCTCAAAACCACTTGCTAAGTCAACCAATATCTACCGTCCACCCATGGTGAGATTTGGAAATCTTAGCGAAAAAATAAGAGAGCAAATAAATAGTTAAACTTCATCTCAATACCACTACGAGCGAAGTTACCAATCTCATAAGTGCACTTAATATTTATTGATACTTAATTGCCTCATTCAATAAGGTGACACGACTTATTGTCACTTTATGGATCAATTTATAGTTCTAGTTTTAGCTTTTGCTCTCGTCAAGCTACATTATGCTTGTTCCGGCATTCACCCGAGTTGGTTTATGTCGGTCAGCACAAGCGACAAGTGCACTCACTTGTGTATTTCTCAACTTTTTATAATCAACATCTACATAGGCGATTTTCATTAATAATAACACAAGTTACTAATATCCTTAATCCAACTCAAATAGCGAATTTGGATAACTAGAGTATTTACTTGGGAGTAAGCTCATATTCCAAAATTTGAGCTTAAACTCTTTTATTAAATTTGCAGCTTAAACAAATTAAAGCGCAAAATTAATTCTTGATCCATAAGTATATCATCGTCATCTCAACTGCGATTATTTCGGGTAATTAAGTTCTTACATTTGCTGCTTAAACAAATAAAGCGCAAATACTTTCTTTAATCCACAAAAATATTGTCCGCGTCTAAGTCGCGACAATACTTGATATTTTGTCTATTTTCATGCTAAATTGGCTAAACTAAAGTTAGTGAGTTTGGTCTAAAACACATTTCAATAATTTGCGCAAACAATTAGGTACTGATCTAAATTTTTTATTCTGGATCCAAGTAATATTTATTATTTTCTTCAATTCAATGAGATCGAAAATTTGCCACCAAGACTAGTAATCATCTCCCACCGAATTGAAGATCACAATAAAAATTATTGATCCATGAATAAAATTATCAAAGTCCATAAATACATCATGCATGCATCCATGCGATATAAGTAAGTATGAAAAACAAATATGGCCCCATGGGCGACATTGATATATGGTGCATCATGTGGAGATAATTTTGACATATGGTGGTAAAACAAAAAAAATATACTTGCAAATTTGATGTTACATAGCCTCCAAAAATTGGCTAAATAAATACATGCCTCGAAAAATAAAAAGTTTACATATTCTCAAGGCCTACTACATCAATCTAGAAAAAGTAAAAGAAATAAATGAGGATATCGAACTACCACCATTGTTAAAATAGAACTCCCATAAATAATATAAAACAGTAAATGTTTGATACATGTTTTTATCTTAATTTTGATGATTTTATTTTTACACCAAAACAATGTTTTTAATTGTTGTCCAAATACTCCAAAATAATTTAAAATGGTTTTAATATTTTCCGGAGTATTTCTTCAAGTTTTACTTTAGATAAAATTGGACAACACTTCTAATGATTTTATGTTTATATGTTTTTACTTCAAAACAAGGTTTCTAAATGTTGTCTAAATACTCCCGATTGGTTTAAAATGTTTTTACTAAATTTTCGGAGTATTTCTAGAGTTTTATTTTCGACAAAAATTGGACAATATTTCTGTCTCTTGGTCGACCGGTCGCCCTATAGGGCAACCCGTACCTGAAGATGATTTTTGAAACAGAATATAAGATGGAAGAAAAATCGTACATGTCGACCGGTCGCCCTAGGCGTCGACCGGTCCGATCGGCCGGGTCGCCCGAGTCGGCCGGTACACTGCAAGTTTAACCCGAAACAAAACTTCAATTCCTTATTTTCTCATTGAGGGGGACCAGTCAAGGTATAGGTCGACCGGTCGAAGACCCCCTTGACCGGTCGCCCTGTGTAAAATTCATGTGCTTCGTTTCAAACTTCTATTTCTATGCGACCGGTCGCCCTGTGTTTTGACAGCAAAAATATGACCGTTTGACAGCAGACATATTTTCTTAAAATGTGGGATTGATTTCTAACAGCTATATTCTTGATTTTAATTGTATTTTTCTGTAGATTTTCAATCCCCAAGAGGAGCCTATGCTTGATCAATCATCTCCTATAAATAGAGGAAGTTTTGGAGCAACCAAATAACAATTGAGATACAACACAACAAGATACACTTCAAGCAAATATTTGTTCTTCATTGTTATTATTCTTGTTGTAATTTTGCCTAGCTTATCACTTTCACTTCCTTGAGGTCTAGGCTATTCTTGATTACACTTTGCACTCAAATTGTAATATTCATTATTGAGTTGTAATCTTGATTTTTGATTATCATTCAAACACAAGATATCCTTGTGAGTGTTCTTGTGGTAAGAACACACTTGGATGATCTAGGTGATAGGTGCAAGAAGATTGTGGTGACCTTCTTATTGAGGTGTTGAAGAATTTGGTATTCTTCAAGGTTGAAGATTGTGGTAATTTTCACAAGGTGCCGTTGAAGGAAGATTGTGGTAATCTTCAAAGGGAGATTGTGGTAATCTCTAAAGGTGGTGTTGAAGAAGAGTGTGGTGCTCTTCAAGGTGTTGTAAGTTGAGTTTGTATTAATTTTGATAATTAATAAAATTCTTTTTCTTTTTGAAATCCATCCCGGATATACTGGGGTGGTAGAGGATTAGGCCCTAGGTGGGTTGAACCTCTATAAATCGACGAGTGTTGTTTACATTTCGCACCTTTATTATTGTCTTTGAGCATTCGGTTCGAAAAAGAGGGTAAAATCGAAAAGATGGAGATAATCTATTCACCCCCCCTCTAGATTATCGTAGCCGCTTGGACTTACAAGTGGTATCAGAGCCAAACTCTTTGGCAAGCTCGTTTTACATCGCGAGTGAAGAGGTACGATCGTCGGCTACGAACGAAGCTCACCTTACCGGCACCTCCACCACAAAGCCACCACTATTTGACTCCAAAAATATCAATTTTTGGAAAGAAAGAATGGAATGCTATTTACAAGGTTGCGGGTTCGACATTTGGAACACCGTCATAAATGGAGAATCCATTCCAATGAAAGATACACCACACACCTCAAAAGGCTTCAAAAAACTCAATGATGAAGAGAAGAAAATCATCTCCTTAAACGGTAAAGCTCTCAATATTTTGTATTGTTCATTTACTAATTTAGAATATGAACATATTGTAGGAATTCGATCGGCACATGAAGTATGGCAAAAATTAGAAGCCATCTATGGAATTTATGCAAATGAAAGGGGTCAAACAAAGGCATCTACTTCTCAAAGGGATACAAGTCCAAATCTAAGGAACAAGCCTATTACAACTTCCAACTATGAAGAAGTTAAACATTGTCTTATGGGCATCGAAGAAGAAAACGAGGTATGTCTTAAACCTTCTACTTCCTATGATATTGTTATACAAAATGATTATAGTGATTTGCAAAATGATTATGATGAACTTCAAAATGAATTCCAAAGCTTACTTGTTAAATACAAAAATTTGAAAAATGAATTCAATGTTTTGAAGAATGATAAGGATAGTTTAGTTACTTCCTATGAATCATTATCATGTGCTCACACCACCACTCTTGATAAGGTTAGAAACCTCGAGATAGAAAATAGTACTCTTGTTGAGAATGTTAAGTGTTTGAAAAATGATTTATCAAAATCCAACTTGAGTACCAATGAATTGCCAAAAATTGTGAATGATGATGATTGTGATAGTTTAAATAGTGAACTAGATCATGAGCCTAACATTGTCAAGCATATGAAAAAGAATCGAGTTACTATGCATGTTAGTAATATTACTTGCTTCTATTGCAGTAAAAAGGGTCATACGGTAAATACTTGTCGGGCTAGAAATAGCTCTAATTATTGTTGGAGACCTAAAAGTCTCAAGTCTAATCCCAAAGGACCCAAACACATGAGGGTACCACAAAATAATGTCACATTAGGTACCCGAAGCGAAATAATGATCGAAGAAAATTCATACCGCCAAGAAGGCATCAAATGATCATTTCATTCGATCAAAGAAGGAGAAACTATTTTCGACAAAGCCAATTTCCAAGAAGAGGAAATAATCAAAAACGGGAAGAACACAATCCTTGGAAAAGGCAAAGACGTCATCAACAAGATGATTTTCAAAGAAGAAGAGACCTTCAACAATGGGAAGGCAACAAACCTTGGAAATGGAGAAATCAAAGAAGTCATCATCAACAAAGTGACTTCTCAAGGGAAAGATATCATCAACAATGGGAACGATACAACCCATGGAAATGGCGTAATTGGTAAACCGTATCTCCTCATTTAAATATGCATTTTATTTTGTAGTATGCATGTTTTTATTGCAAATGAGTTTTCATTATTCTTGTTGTAATTTTGCCTAGCTTATCACTTTCACTTCCTTGAGGTCTAGGCTATTCTTGATTACACTTTGCACTCAAATTGTAATATTCATTATTGAGTTGTAATCTTGATTTTTGATTATCATTCAAACACAAGATATCCTTGTGAGTGTTCTTGTGGTAAGAACACACTTGGATGATCTAGGTGATAGGTGCAAGAAGATTGTGGTGACCTTCTTATTGAGGTGTTGAAGAATTTGGTATTCTTTAAGGTTGAAGATTGTGGTAATCTTCACAAGGTGTCGTTGAAGGAAGATTGTGGTAATCTTCAAAGGGAGATTGTGGTAATCTCTAAAGGTGGTGTTGAAGAAGAGTGTGGTGCTCTTCAAGGTGTTGTAAGTTGAGTTTGTATTAATTTTGGTAATTAATAAAATTCTTTTTCTTTTTGAAATCCATCCCGAATATACTGGGGTGGTAGAGGATTAGGCCCTAGGTGGGTTGAACCTCTATAAATCGACGAGTGTTGTTTACATTCCGCACCTTTATTATTGTCTTTGAGCATTCGGTTCGAAAAAGAGGGTAAAATCGAAAAGATGGAGATAATCTATTCACCCCCTCTAGATTATCGTAGCCGCTTGGACTTACAAGTGGTATCGAGCCAAACTCTTTGGCAAGCTCGTTTTACATCGCGAGTGAAGAGGTACGATCGTCGGCTCTGAACGAAGCTCACCTTACCGCACCTCCACCACAAAGCCACCACTATTTGACTCCAAAAATTTCAATTTTTGGAAAGAAAGAATGGAATGCTATTTACAAGGTTGCGGGTTCGACATTTGGAACACCGTCATAAATGGAGAATCCATTCCAATGAAAGATACACCACACACCTCAAAAGGCTTCAAAAACTCAATGATGAAGAGAAGAAAATCATCTCCTTAAACGGTAAAGCTCTCAATATTTTGTATTGTTCATTTACTAATATAGAATATGAACATATTGTAGGAATCGATCGGCACACAAGTATGGCAAAAATTAGAAGCCATCTATGGAATTTATGCAAATGAAAGGGGTCAAACAAAGGCATCTACTTCTCAAAGGGATACAAGTCCAAATCTAAGGAACAAGCTATTACAACTTCCAACTATGAAGAAGTTAAACATTGTCTTATGGGCATCGAAGAAGAAAACGAGGTATGTCTTAAACCTTCTACTTCCTATGATATTGTTATACAAAATGATTATAGTGATTTGCAAAATGATTATGATGAACTTCAAAATGAATTCCAAAGCTTACTTGTTAAATACAAAAATTTGAAAAATGAATTCAATGTTTTGAAGAATGATAAGGATAGTTTAGTTACTTCCTATGAATCATTATCATGTGCTCACACCACCACTCTTGATAAGGTTAGAAACCTCGAGATAGAAAATAGTACTCTTGTTGAGAATGTTAAGTGTTTGAAAAATGATTTATCAAAATCCAACTTGAGTACCAATGAATTGCCAAAAATTGTGAATGATGATGATTGTGATAGTTTAAATAGTGAACTAGATCATGAGCCTAACATTGTCAAGCATATGAAAAAGAATCGAGTTACTATGCATGTTAGTAATATTACTTGCTTCTATTGCAGTAAAAAGGGTCATACGGTAAATACTTGTCGGGCTAGAAATAGCTCTAATTATTGTTGGAGACCTAAAAGTCTCAAGTCTAATCCCAAAGGACCCAAACACACGAGGGTACCACAAAATAATGTCACATTAGGTACCCGACGAAATAATGATCGAAGAAAATTCATACCGCCAAGAAGGCATCAAATGAAAGGAATCAAACAAAGGCATCTACTTCTCAAAGGGATACAAGTCCAAATCTAAGGAACAAGCCTATTACAACTTCCAACTATGAAGAAGTTGAACATTGTCTTATGGGCATCGAAGAAGAAAACGAGGTATGTCTTAAACCTTCTACTTCCTATGATACTGTTATACAAAATGATTATAGTGATTTGCAAAATGATTATGATGAACTTCAAAATGAATTCCAAAGCTTATTGTTAAATACAAAAATTTGAAAAAGGAGTTCAATGTTTTGAAGAATGATAAGGATAGTTTAGTTACTTCCTATGAATCACTATCATGTGCTCACACCACCACTCTTGATAAGGTTAGGAACCTCGAGATAGAAAATAGTACTCTTGTTGAGAATGTTAAGTGTTTGAAAAATGATTTATCAAAATCCAACTTGAGTACCAATGAATTGCCAAAAATTGTGAATGATGATGATTGTGATAGTTTAAATAGTGAACTAGATCATGAGCCTAACATTGTCAAGCATATGAAAAAGAATCGAGTTACTATGCATGTTAGTAATATTACTTGCTTCTATTGCAGTAAAAAGGGTCATACGGTAAATACTTGTCGGGCTAGAAATAGCTCTAATTATTGTTGGAGACCTAAAAGTCTCAAGTCTAATCCCAAAGGACCCAAACACATGAGGGTACCACAAAATAATGTCACATTAGGTACCCGACGAAATAATGATCGAAGAAAATTCATACCGCCAAGAAGGCATCAAATGATCATTTCATTCGATCAAAGAAGGAGAAACTATTTTCGACAAAGCCAATTTCCAAGAAGAGGAAATAATAAAAAACGGGAAGAACACAATCCTTGGAAAAGGCAAAGACATCATCAACAAGATGATTTTCAAAGAAGAAGAGACCTTCAACAATGGGAAGGCAACAAACCTTGGAAATGGTGAAATCAAAGAAGTCATCATCAACAAAGTGACTTCTCAAGGGAAAGATATCATCAACAATGGGAACGATACAACCCATGGAAATGGCATAATTGGTAAACCGTATCTCCCCATTTAAATATGCATTTTATTTTGTAGTATGCATGTTTTTATTGCAAATGAGTTTTCATTATTCTTGTTGTAATTTTTCCTAGCTTATCACTTTCACTTCCTTGAGGTCTAGGCTATTCTTGATTACACTTTGCACTCAAATTGTAATATTCATTATTGAGTTGTAATCTTGATTTTTGATTATCATTCAAACACAAGATATCTTTGTGAGTGTTCTTGTGGTAAGAACACACTTGGATGATCTAGGTGATAGGTGCAAGAAGATTGTGGTGACCTTCTTATTGAGGTGTTGAAGAATTTGGTATTCTTCAAGGTTGAAGATTGTGGTAATCTTCACAAGGTGCCGTTGAAGGAAGATTGTAGTAATCTTCAAAGGGAGGTTGTGGTAATCTCTAAAGGTGGTGTTGAAGAAGAGTGTGGTGCTCTTCAAGGTGTTGTAAGTTGAGTTTGTATTAATTTTGGTAATTAATAAAATTCTTTTTCTTTTTGAAATCCATCCGGATATCTTTGGGGTGGTAGAGGATTAGGCCCTAGGTGGGTTGAACCTCTATAAATCGACGAGTGTTGTTTACATTCCGCACCTTTATTATTGTCTTTGGGCATTCGGTTCGAAAAAGAGGGTAAAATCGAAAAGATGGAGATAATCTATTCACCCCCCTCTAGATTATCGTAGCCGCTTGGACTTACAGTAAACATTCACATAAATGAGCACCCATATGTCAATGTCCATAAGTCCCAACAAAAGGATAATTCATATCACATCAACAAGATTAATTGCAGCACAAAACAATTGCATACACATAAGCAATTAATAAAGCATGCAACTCATAAATTAAAAATCACATAGAATATTTTTGCTTGCACCTCAATGCGCAAAAATATAAAATTTTTTACGCACCTTATGCGAAAAAAATTTCATGCACCAATGTGTAAAAAATAAGTTTCTCATGCATCACAATGCACAAAAAAATATTAATTTGTTGTAAGTATCTTAATGCGCAAAAATAATTTTTCTTTCATGCAACTAATGTGAAAGAAAAAAAAATATCATTGCTACATATGTGCAAAAAATAATTATTCATGCATCATATTGCACAAATAATAATTTTGCAAGCATTCTCATGCGCAAAAATAATTTTTGCAAGCACTGATATGCACAAAATATTTGTACATGCATTAATCCTATAACAAAAAATAATAATGCACAAAAAAATAATTTTGCAAGCGTCCCAACGCGCAAAAAATAACTTATTATCCAACTTCTATACCAATACAAAAAATGTTGGTATAATAAGAAATCTTCTTGGCCTAGTGGTGAGCATGCAAAAAGATATATTAAAAGGTCTAAGGTTCAAATCCATGTAAGACCAACAATCCCATTAATTTTTTTTAATATTAAAGAGATACACCACACAGGCAGCTACCACCGCCACGTCAGCGCCAATTCGACTACGTGACAACCGGGCATGCCATGTCAGCACAACTCAGTGACACATCAGCGCGAACATGGCATCCCCAATACATCATTGACATGTGGCAGCCACTTATCGCCCAAAATTGCCAAGTCGAGTCAGAAATTGCCACATGGCAATTTGATAAAATGAAAAAAACTTCCGCAGCATCTGCACTCTAAAGAGAGTAAAAAATCAGCAACCTATTCATCAATTTGGGCACGCATTCCAATGCGAAATTTGTATTTCATCCCAAAACTTTGAATCACCATAAATTTTTCGTTTCAAATCCGTTTTGCATGCATAATATGTCAAATTAATCATCTTTTCGAATTTTTTAAAATAAAAATCAAATCCCGTGTCATCAAACTCAAGCACATCATATAGGCGAAGACGAGCCCTAATGGCTCTGATACCACTGTTAGCAAATATTGGTCGAAACATAAATCACATATTTGCACATAAAGATGGATCGAGTATACCTATTTGCAGCGGAATCATCGATCCACATAGCCAGGATTGAGCCCGTCTACAAGCCTCCTTTTGATCCATGATTAAGCCATCTACAAGCTTTTCTCGATCGAACCACGAACAACGAACGAATCCGGTAGATTGATTGAACCACGAACAAGATCACGAACCGCCTTTCTCGTTGGTGTAAATAATTACTAGAATTATTTACTTGGATGTGCACACCTTAAACCCTTGGAGACTTTGGTGATACTCCAAGAAGAAAATCGTAGAGAGAAATTTTAGGAGAGAGATAATTCTTTCTATGTGTAAGAGACATTCTAATTACTTAGTGTGATTGTAGGGAGAGATATCAATATATATCTCAATCCCCTGTATCAGTTAGAGTCCTGATGGGAGAGGTTTCTAGATAAACCTCATCTAAATAGGCCTCCCTATTATCTCAAATATGGATGCAACCTAATTGCACCCAATAATTCGTAAGCAATATGGAACCTAAGAGCTTGGTCCCAACATGTGAGAATCCCGCATGTGTGAACAAATCGTTAGGAGGGTCTTAGGATTCTCCCAGAAAATCCCTCCAACCACTCCAATCAAAAAAGATTAATTACTAAAGTGTGGGAAATAAATTGTGCCTGGTTCATTTGATGTTTTAGTGTCACTTAAGATTAGAGCTGTCAAATGACTCGGTGCCAGCCCATCAAACCAAAATTCCACTGACCACTATTGTTTGAGCTCATAGCTCACTCATGCTTTGAAAATACACATAAAATATATTGGGCAAATTGGGACGGGAAGACTTTTGGCCAAATGGGCCTCGTCCATTTTTGACCTATAAAAATGCATCCCAACCCGACATTTTCATCGAGGATCGGACTGTTTTTGACAACTCTACTTAGAGTTCTTATATCCGTTAAATTGAATCTATATTGTTGTTAATATTTATTGTACTAAAGTTAAATTAAATTATTCATACCCATAAGTAGAAAAGCATTTTTTTTCATTTCATTTTGTTTATTTATTTAAATTTATATTTTAAAAACTTGTTCATTCATAGATATTCAACGCCAGCCTAACTTGGAGAAAAGAAAAAGAAAAGTCATGCTATCACGAGAGCAACTCGCTGTCTGAATTTCTATATTTGTGATGATATCTTCTTTTTCTTCTTGTCTTTTTTTTTTTTTTTTTTTGATAAGCTCGAACAGAACTGCAGCGCACACTGACTATCCCCGCGACAACAAATTTCTTCGGCTCCTTATTCTGCCGCCAAGGTAAATCGCGGGATGTGCACGACATGGCTGGCCAAAGTTGTTACGACGGGGTCATTGACGTCTGCAACCAGATACTCCTGGTAAAGAGAACAATTATGTTCGACCCCAATCTACTAATAACGATCTCTCCCCGAATCGAACCCACACGAATGCTTTATTCAAGATGAGTTCCCACCAAATCTTCACTACCGCATATGCCCCTGGGAGCAATTTGATTGAGCGAGGGATATAAACCTCGACCTCCACCCCACAAACAATTTGATGGAGCAACCCCGATTGGAACCCACAATCGGCTCCGGCCATGATTCTTGTGGTGGCCACCCGCTTTCTTTTTCTTCTTGTCTGATTCGGTGGTTGCTGGTTTTTTTTATTCACTTCTTCTAGACAAATCTTTTTTCTCACTTTTTATAATCTGTCACGGAACTTTGTGGCTTTGTCTGTAGCTAGGCAAGTTATGAATATTTTAATGTGTCGTTAATGTTAACAAAGCAAAGTCAAAGTTTTATTTATCAAAATATTTTTTTATTATTCATTTAATCTATATATATATATATATATATATATATAAAGAGAGACTATTTTTAGAATAATAATTCTGAATTTTCCTGCCCATTTTCCAGTTTCTAAAAACAGTATTTTTTTTTTTGCTTTTCGGATTAACTAATAAAATACGATTTCATTATTTTTGGTGGTCAATTTTCTTTAAATAAATCACTTTTTAAAGTTATGTAAAAGATAGAGTTATGTAAGCATTCCAAATCTGTGTGTGTACTGCGTTAATTATTGACAAAGACTTATGTGAGACGGTCTCACGGATCTATGCCCAATACCCACTATGTCAATTGAAAAAAATAAACGGTGGCAAATTTGTAATTTGTGTGCTTTGTGGTATGGAACTCCCCGTCAACAGTATATTAGGAGTTTAGGACTGTTCTGCAATTTCTCTCAAGTCACACATATATTAGGACCATTAAATCTAAATTGTACCATTGCCCTCCTCCCACTTTTCCTTATTTTTTTATGCTTTACAATTTTAAAAAAAAACAATAATGAAAAAAAGAAAGTGGCTCGCATGCCTATTAAGTTTTATCTATACCAGTAGCATTTTTGTTGTCTTTATTTTTCCTTTGCTTTCTTAAAAATTAATTTCATGTTGTAAACAAAGTATTTTTGTATTAAAATAAATATATTTATCACAAACACCTATATATGATTTATAATTTTAAAAATATTTACTATTTCCTTAAAAATTGTTGCTTTTTTACTTTAAAACTATTTTTCTATTCTTTCAAAAAGTACTGACTTTTTACTCAAAAATAATATATTACTTTGTATTGAGAAAATATTTCTTTTTACTGAAAAATATTACTTACTATATCTTTTAAAATTATATATTATTTCATTTAAAACTATTACTTTTTACTTGAAAAGTTATACTTTTTTCTTAAAACTTATTACTTACTAATCCCTTTTAGAAGTATTAATGTTTACTTCAAAAGTATCATTTTTACTCGAAAAGTATTACTTTTTATAGTAAATGATTATTTATCTGAATCTTTTACAATTTTATACTATTTCCTCTAAAACTGTTAATTTTTACTTGAAAAGTAATACTTTTACTTAAAATTATTACTTACTAATCTCTTTAAAAGTATCAATATTTACTTATAGAGTATTATCTTTTACTTGAAAAGTATTACTTTTTATATATAAAAGTATTATTTACTACATCTTTTAAAATTATATTTTTTCCTTTGAAACTATTACTTGAAAAATTATTTTTTTTACTTAAAAATATTAATTACTTATCTGTTTAGAAGTATGCAATGTTTATTTGAAAAGTATCATTTTTTACGCGAAAAGTATTATTGTTTATTGTAAAAGTATTCCTTATGTACTATTTTATTTTCTTTACAATATTGATTCTTATGCAGTTCTCGGCGGACCGAGACAGTTCGACATCATTACCAAAGTAAAAATCGCGAGAGTGAACTTTAAACAATGCAAAACAAGTATTTTTCTTTTTGCAAAAACTCATATAAGACCGTCTCACGGGTCGCATTTTGTGAGATGGGTCCTCCATAATCCATGATCCAACCTAAAAGACTGGTGACAATTTGGTAACGTTTTAGGCTAATAGGCGGATGCTATGATAATAAAAAGTATTAGTTTTTTTCTCAAAAAGTATCACTTTTACTTCGAAAAATATAAATTTTCAAAGTAATTTTTTGGGCGGTGACAATTTTGTAACATTAGGCAGTGAAATAGTATCACTTTATATTCGAAAGGTATCACTTTTTATTTAAAAGGTATCAATTTTTTATCTGAAAAGTATATGTTTTTAAAGTAACAAAACTGATATTGTTAAACTGTAAAGTTATACACAACATTGCTTAAGTATCACTTTTTATAGAAAAAGTATTACTTTTATTGTAAAAAGTATATGTTTTCCAACTAACGAAATTGATATTAGTAGTCACTAAAAGTAATAGTTTTTCTCCTAAAAAGTATTAGTAGTTCCACTATAAAATATTAGATTTTTGTTTGAAAAATATTGGTAGCCCAAATATTTAGTTTTTCTGCAAATTCGACGACCTTATTCATAACTCCGACATCTTCTCCTGCTTCCAAACCCATCTGTCTCTCCTTATTTACTACCTTCTTCTTTCACTGAAACCTACTTCCAAACCCATCTGCCTCTCCTTATTTACTACCTTCTTCTTTCACTGAAACCTATTTATTGATTCTATTATATACAATGGCTGACGGTTAAACAATAACAAAGTTTGAGGAAACAAAAAATAGAGAAAACTACCGAGTCATTCTCATAACTACCCCATTTTTTATCTCCTACAAGAAGAACATAAAATCAGAATAAATTAATAAAATTCTCCCATATATTCCCAGCCCGGTGGCCCTGGTCATTCTAGCCATCTTCAACGGACAACAAAATGACTTAAAAGAACCTGAGTTATCCCCATACTATGACATCTGCATCATCATAGATTCACAATCTGTAATCCAATCCCCTAAATTTAACTCAAATAGTTGCCTTGATTAGATATCTAGCAACAACTCATTGAAAACTGTAGAAAAATCTCATCTTTCTAACTCCAAAGCCACCTCAAAATTTTCTTGATCTAATGATTTTCGTCACTTTCCTTTTTCCCATGTCGTTAATGTAACTTTGATTGTTCCTTTCCACCTCCACTCAAGAAACAATTCATGGATTTTTCTTCACTTTTTGGGGTAGATTGACGGCTCGTTTCTGTTTCCGTGTGGAGAGATAGAGACACGCACAGAACCAATTGTTTTGTTTTTCTATTTCGAGTTGGGCGGGTTATGGATCAGGACTTGTCTATTGGGGATCCGTCTCGCGGATTTAGATCCGTGAGACGGTCTCACAAGAGATCTACTCTTAATTATTATATTATTTATTTTTTTCCTTTTATTTTAAACTTTAATTATTTTTTCCGTTTTAAATCTGTTATAATATATCTAATTCATCGTTTTTTACAGTCTTCAGTTTGACACCTATATTGAATATATAAAATAAAAAAATAAATATAATAATTAAAAGAAACAAATACTCATTATTTTATAATGGACTTTAAAAATTATGCATTTGAGCTACTTGACATCAATTTGTATATTCATGTATTTTGACTATCTATAATACATGTATAGTTGATATTTGAGCTTATCTCATTTCTTCACGCTTATATAGAATTGTATTTAAGTTGATTAAATTCAATCAAAAAATATTTATTTTAATTAAAGAAAATATTGTAAAATATGTATCCAAATATTATATATACATAGCATTATAATTATATATATTCATGTAAGAAGAAACAAAAATTTTATTTAACATGAAATTAAATTCATAATAATGTATATTAGAAAATTACTTCTTATATTTAGTAACATAATTTTCATGTTAATAGATTTTTTTTAATATTTATCAGTGTATTTTGACATTCAACTTTTAAAGTTGTACATTTTGACTATTAAATAAGAAGTTGTTTGGTTGATATTCTTTTTGATATATGCACATATATAAAAATAGAATAGTTTTTATTTTTTGAAATATTTTATTTTCCTCTAACAATTATGTTGATATGAAACAAGATTTTTGTGTAATTTCTTTAATAATTTTAACAATTGTTCAACTTTTTAAACCCTAAAAAATATTAGAATTTGAAATGACTTTATTTGTTGATTGTATTGAATATACAATTCACATTCATAAAATCTATTATCAACCAAATTTATTGTCCTTAAAGAGGATTTTTAATATAATAATTTATTTTTATATTGGTTAACTGTATGATTTATAATGAAATTAATTAAAATTTTATTTTAATTATTTATTGAAATTCTAAAAAAATGGCAATCACTAAAAACCATTTTTGTACAAATACAAATTGTACATCGCTGATCCTGAAAAATACCAAATATGGAGAATAGAACATAATAAATAGAAAATTCAAATAGTACAATACAGATCTCCACAACTAAATGTCAAAAAAATTTAAAATTGTCTTAATAATATGAATAAATAATATACATGGTAAAATCGGCAAAAATAAAATATATCTCCAAAAATAAAAACAATAATTTATCAAAATAATATTTTGTTGACTACTATTTCATTAATTATTGTACTTAGTTCTCCTATTATCTTATATACACGTGTTAACTTTTCATTTATTTTATAATGAACTTTAATTGCAAAAATCTTTGCCACCAATTTATATGTACAAATAACTTTGGAAAATAAATTTTCATCCGAGTTTACTACTATAACCTTGAAAAAAAGTATGACACCAATTTTCACACTTACTAAAAGTCTAGACACGACTAAAACGAAATAGGCGATATAGGTGCGCAATTGCGCATGTGCGGTTCTATGAAAAGTCACTCCTTTATGCAATACGCAACAACTAAAATTTCGAAGATCAAACACAAATACACAATCTTGAATGTATTATTTATAATTATGAAATATCATACTTTTTTTTTACTTCATCAATAAAAAATATTAAATAATATTTCATGCATATTGCTTGATGCGCTATATCAAAATTATTATAATGCAGGAAATATAATTCGTAGAATTATTAGGAAAATGCATACGTCACAGTACCAGATATACACCCGTGAATCGCACGGGTAAAACACTAGTATAATAATGATAAGAAGAAGAACCTTATTATTAATTGATGACTCGATCTGCAGGAATTGTATTATAATTGTTACTATTACAAATCATGAATCAGAGATAGATCGGTGAAAATAAAAGTTGATAAATTTGATTCATCGAGTTTTCGCCAATTCAGAGATGATTGTGCTATTATATTTTTTGTTACTTAATTGTCATATATATATATATATATATATATATATATATATATATATACGTGTTAAATTAACTAGATGCATGTGACTCTAAAGCAGTGCAAGAGATGTATATATTTTTGTGATACTTTCAATTTATAGTTTTACCCATATATTAACAAATTCTATGTAAAATTTTAGATATAAGAATAATCAAATTCATAAAGGGATTATTGGAAAAATATTACTTAAGAGCCAAAAATTGTAAAAATACCGCCAACACCCAAATCTTTGCAAAAATACAGTGCCATTATATATACACTAGAAGAAAACAAGGAAATTCCAAGGGAAAAAATCATTGGAAATTAGCCAGTTTCCGTTGGAATTATCAATTCCAACGGAAATTCCAACAGAAAATGCACCGTTGGTAAAATGGTCATTGGAATGGCAAAATTCTAATGAAAATTCCAACGAAAAAATATTCCAACGGTACTTCTAATGGTATTTTTCCATTGGAATATTCAACCATTGGAAAAAAAACTCCAACAATTTTTCCAACAATAATTCCTACGGAGTTATACCGTTGGAATTTAGTCCTAAGTCACCCATCATTTCATCTCATTATCTAATATTTTTAACTTCCCAGGAGGTCATCCATTCGTCCCAAGTCAAGCACGCTTAACTATGTAGTTTCAATATGATTGACTCAATAAAAGAAGATACATTTTATTGATATTGATAATACTATCAAATCTTTTAACCTCCATTGAAATTTTCCAATGGTATTGGAATTTCCAATGGAATTTTCCAACAACAAGTTGTAGTGTTGGAATATCCGTTAAAATTTTTAAAACTCCAATGGAAATTCCAACGATTAATTCTAACGTTTTTTTTACTATTGGAATTTTTGTTGGAACTTTCCAATGGTATGCTTTAGCGATAGAATTTCTGTTGAGAATTTTTTAAATTCCAATAGTATTTCCAAGGATTATTCCAACGGTTTAATTATCGTTGGAATTACTATTGGAATTTTCCAACGGTTTCTTGTGGTGTTGGAATTTCTGTTGGAATTTTAAATTCTAATGGGAATTCCAATGGTTTATACCAATAGTTTTGTTTATCGTTTGAATTTCAATGGAATTTTCCAACAACAAGTTGTAGCGTTTGAATATCCGTTGGAATTTTTAAAACTCCAATGGAAATTCCAATGATTAATTCCAATGTTATGTTTATTG
This sequence comes from Rehmannia glutinosa, assembly GCA_016081115.2. NCBI lineage: Eukaryota > Viridiplantae > Streptophyta > Magnoliopsida > Lamiales > Orobanchaceae > Rehmannia > Rehmannia glutinosa. The sequence goes on along the minus strand of JABTTQ020003393.1, from coordinate 570,025 downwards.
TTGGAATTTTTAATGGAACTTTCCAGTGGTATGCTTTAGCGATGATATTTCTGTTGAGAATTTTTAAAATTCCAATAATATTTTCCAAGGATTATACCAACGGTTTACTTATCGTTGGAATTATTGTTGGAATTTTCTAACAGTTTCCTGTGGTGTTGGAATTTCTGTTGGAATTTTAAATTCCAACGGGAATTCCAACGGTTTATACCAATGGTTTTGTTTATCGTTGAAATTTCCATTGAAATTTTCCAATGGTATAATGTAGCATTGGAAATCTCGTTGGAATTTAAAAATTTCAACGATTTTCTATTTCGTTGGAATTATTTAGTTGGAAATTGATTGTTTTCTTGTAGTGATACCCATGACCAAAATAGAAAAAATTTCCTTTTCATTCCTCACACACACTAATGAAAAAAAAACCATGCCCCTTGCTTTTGCATATAGCAGTCGTTTTTCAGTGACTCGACAAAGACCACAACCACCCCCTTTGTCACCAACACCAACAAACATCAACCTTGAGTCAGGCTCAAAACAATAAAACCCAACAAACACAAGAAAGAAAGAAAGAAAGAATAACAGAAGAGAGAAGGGGCGGCAACTCCAACGTTGCTAGCAATTTGCAACCCCACAACCTAGAACCCGAGCCCAAAACCTGAATTCCATACCCTATTGTCCATCGTTGATTTAGTTCACCGCCTCCGTCGCTCGCCCTGATCACCGCCGCTATGAGATGCATTCTGTGATGCAGATGTATGGAAGTATGGCAGTATAAGTGTTGTCTTTCCTTTTCTATTATTCCTAGTCCTTGTTTTTTGAATTTCTCCCTATGGTGAAAGTATGTTTCTCCTCTCGCTGAGAGTAGATTTCTTCCCTATGTAGGAGTTCATTTGTTTTTTCGTTTTATCTTTTCATTGTTTTTTCTTTTTCTTTTTTATTTATTCATATACTAGTAGATCTTCTGGGGCCTCATTCGGAGTTTTCATTAGTTTCTCGTGGTTTTGCATATCAGAATGAAATTTGGTATGGATCATGGAAATCTTATTTGGAAGTTCAATCAGTCACTCATCCAACCAAGAATCACAACCTACTAAGTTTAATCTGATACTTTATGAAAGTGTGTAGTTATGCATGGATGGCGTGAGGTGAGGGTGCAAGGGATTTGTAGGTTAATGTGGTGTTGGGGTGTTGAGGGTGTGGTGGACTTGATTGGAAAAGAGATTTACGTGAGTGAGAGAGAAAGGAGGAGAGAGAGAGAAGAAAAAGGAAGAAAGAGAAAAAGATGGGGAAAGTGAATTTAGGGTTTGATATTTTAAATTGACAGATTTAGTTGGAAAATTTGACTATTGACCATTTTTTCAAGGCTAAATCTAAAGCCCCTTCTTTTTCATATTGCATTTTTCCCCTAACCCAGCCAAATTTCTTAAATAATTTCATTAATTATATTTATAATTTATGCAGGAGTCGAAAATCAAGAGGTTTAAGATAATCATATTATTCACTACGAGGATGACGAGAAATCAATTGAGGTAGGGACTTTTAATTCTTGTCTTTATATAATATTTCATCTCAGTATTTTCATTTATATGTGATATCTAGAGGAACTATATTAATATTAGTCAGGGACCGTAAATAGGTCCGTGATCGAAGTTGATCTATGGGTTAATCCCGCCGTGCTAAATTTATTACTCGCCAGTCAGAGGAAAATATAGAAGAAAATTATAGAGAAAATTATAAGTTATACTATATTTGATTATGCTTGTATGTTGTATTATATATTGATAAATTGATCCCTACTGAGCAAGTGGAAGCTCACTCTATCATTTTTGTTGATGTGCTTCTTGGGTCAACAAAGGAAAATGTGGAGTTTTAATAACGTGGAGAGTAAATTAACTAAAAGACTATCAATTAAGGCTAATTCGGCCTTTTTATTAGAATTACCGAGCAGAGCGTGTCTGGTCGGTTTACTGTATAATGTGTGTATTACAATTCTTTCCTGTCTCTATTTTCTTTTTACTCTCTTTTTTCTCCTCTTTTTATCCTGCCTCCTTATGATAAGTGAGGCTCCTTTTATATCCATCCCAATGATGGGTTAATCATTGTTGTATTAAATTGGTAATGGGACACTTGTCCTTCCCTTAATAATTCATAGGGTATATCCTGTAGGGCGTATCTAGCTGACCGATTGTAACTATGTATTAAAATAATAATGCTATTCCGGTGCGCGTGAGAGTAGCCATGTGTTGAGAGAATCTTGTTGACTTTGAGGGAATATTGCTGCTTTTGAGGGATTATTATATTGTGGGCATGCTCCCTTGACTTGTTGACTAACGACATCCTAGGCTGCTATCGTCATGTCTCTGCTCGGCAGGAGACCCATTGAGCACCTGCCTGGCTATTTTCTAGCAGGCCGAGCTCGATTTGTGCCACGTCATCAGCTCGGTTGCTTACGTCATTCGGGTCGGTTGACGTCATCTGGGTCGATTGTCGTTATCATCAGCTGAATGGCCATGTGGGATCATTTTTGTTCAGCTCGGCTCGGGTGTCATCAATGGCCCCCAAGTTTAAATCCGGGGAAAAGATTTCTTGAAACAATTTTGAACTTTTAATCGATGAGAGAGGGTGAGGAAGTCAAAAGGTCTTCATGATGTTTGACAGCTGTCATACGTCATTTAATGCTAATAACAACGTATTAATTCGATATCATGATGACAGACACGTGGCACCTTTTGTTGGACCATCCCGCGCAGGAAATGTGGGGATGTGACGTTCTCTACAACTTTTCAATTTGAAAAGACGCGCCTCTTCAGTTGGTGCGATACTTTCGTGAGAAGTTAAACCTATAAATACCCATTTCCCCTTTCATTTCATACTTTCGCATCCATTATCCTTCAGAATAGCAATTAGCAGAGACCGAGCAGGGATTTCAGGTCAGCTTAGAGTTCAGAATTTCAAGAACACTTAGGTAACTTCTCAAAAAATTATTCTTTTCTTCTTTTCTTTGTTTCTCTCCCTCAAGGCATGTCCGGTTCCGCTGACGACAGTCAAAACCGAAGATATAACATTGAGGTTGAGGTTGAGGACCCCCCATCTGATAACCCTATGTCTATAGATCTTTCGCCTGTTAGAGACAACACTCCTGAATACCCTCGTACCATTGAGATCTCCAGTTTAGACCATTCTCAGGAGCCGATTCCGGAGCCAGAGCTACCTTTGGAGGAGACACATAATTTTTTACCCTACTCCGGTGACAATATTTTGGAAAGGTCAGGTGTATAAGCCAGGTCTGCCTCAGGAAAAGTCGGGCGAAGAAGTGGAACACTCGGACCATCAATCGGACAAATCTACAGAGATTATGGACCCTCGCCGTGATGATCATGAGGAGGTTAGGGGTTCGGAGGAGGCCGGAGCTGAGGTTCCCCGGGCAGGTGGGGAACGAGATGGACACCATCACGGGGACCTGAGGTAGGGTGGCGGTCCTTCGTTGAACGTGGTTGAATCTTTGGATCGGGGCCGTCGAGCGAAAGGGCTAGTATGATTATGCCACAGAAGTTGGAGGAATTGCACACGAGGTATATGATTCCTTCGACAGTGTGCTTCTGGCGACCAGATCCTGCCGAGGTGCCTGAGTATCCTCCACCGGGATGCATTGCCATGTATTTGCACAACCTTATGTATGGGCTAAGATTCCCGGTGCCACGCTGCATAACAAGGTGGTTCCAGAGATGGAACTTGCCTTTATCCCAGGTGCATCCGCTAACCTGGGGTCGGATAATATGGCTGTTGGTGCTATTTTCCAAGGAGAAGTACCCGTGCCCAAATTTTGACGAGCTCAATGAGCTCTTTCTTTGAAAAGCGACTCCAAGAGCCCAAGGACGCCCTTCGGGGTGGTATTACGTGCAGACTTGACCTGGATACCCAGACAGGCTGGTCTCGGGCCTTCCACAATCTCTTAAGGAGTAGAAGGATAAATGGTGCTGGGGCGAGGGTGACTGGCAGTCCGGCCGGGGGAGGTCATCCCTTTCCCCTCCACTTACTTTTTGATACGATTTTCGTAAGTATACTTCCTACTTTGAATTGCATTTTTTAGCTGTCAACTTTGATTATTGATTTTTGTTCCTTTTCTTGTGTAGGCAATCATCCTTCTTCAAGTCGCCTTTCAAGGGCCTTTGTGAACCGCCTAGAGAATATCCAGGCTATGCCCGAATTAGACAGGAAAATACAGGTCCTAGTCATCGAGGGAGAGTTTGCGGCGGCTGGCCTACGGAGGAGGTTGTCGGACGCCTCAGAGGACGAGGCCGTGGATGTACAAGGCGGGGCCGATCCTCCGTTGGCCGATTAGGGAGGGGTCCCAGAGCTGGGGCAAAGGCCGATCAGGGCTGAGCAGGCCGACCCATCTCCGCCGAGGCCTATCCCCTTTAGGCAAGCACCTCGACGACTGAGCGGACTGAGCTAGTTGAGCAGCCTCATCAGACTGATACCCGGTAAGAGTGCTTTCACGATTTGGATATCTTCTCTTTGATTATTGATTCCAATCGTACTTATATTTTGTTCGTTTGTTGTTTGTCCAGCAGGAGTGGACGTGTTTGCCCGTCTATACCGGGTGAGGCAGACTGCTGCCCGAGGGGCTGAGTTAACTGTGGGTCAAACCGCTGAGATCGAGGTGGATAGACCGAGATCCAGCGTGGCAAGCGCCCTACTGAAGATGATCCAGAGGAGCAACAACCCCTCGGAGAATGAGGTGAAATGGCATTGAAATAAATGAGCCTGGGCGGACTGAGCAGACCGGGCCTACTCCTCAGGTGTCGCCAATAAATGTCCCATCTGGCGAAGAACGTCGGTGGGCCTTTTATGATGATTTGGGACGGGAGGCCCATTTCATTCCCCCTAATCTAGGCCGAGAAGAGGCTTGTGAAGAGATGGCTGGTCGGTGACCGAGGTGGTTCGTCGAATTTGCCAAGTGCTCGATGCCAATCGAGGAGCAGGTGGCGAAGTTGCCTGAGGCCGGACGGGCAGCACGGGACGTGCCAGCCCGAGCTTGGACAACCGGGATTGAGGACTTCTGCAAAGAGACCGATTTAGATGAGAAGGCACAATATGCTATGGGATTGTCAGGCAGAATCATTGGCATCCTATGGCATATGATCGGGCAGGCTCACGGCCTGAAGACACGCCATGGTAATCTCTAGGAGGCTCACGATACCTTGCGGGGAATTCAGGCATCCCTGGAGGCTCGGACTAAAGAGGCCGTGAAAAAGGCCGCGGAAGAAATGAAGATTGCTGAAGATGCCATGGCTGCCCAGGACGACGCCCAGAAGGCCGAGGAAGAGCTCCAAGCGGACGTTGAGCAATTGAGGAAGACAGTGGACGCTTATCCAAGGGAAATGGAGAGGCGAGAGGCCAGAATCCGGAGGGAGATGGAGGAGACCTTCAGGAAACAGGCCAAGGAGGCTCGGGCGGAGGCTGTTCGGGCTTATAAGTAATCGGAAGAGTATGCCTACATGCTAACTTGTGGGCATGCGACCAGCATAGAGAAGATCCTTGGGGGCCTCAAAAAAGGAAAGTCCGTGGCCGAATTGGAGAAAGAGCTCGACCAGCTGAATGCGGACTTGGCTACTCTTCGCCATCGATTTCCTGATGTGGCTGGTGAGCAAGGTGTCCCTCCGGCCCATAAGGAGGAAGTTGCCTCCAGTGGTCTGACCCCAGCTCCTCCCCTCGGCGGAAATCAGCCCCCTGCTCCTTAGGGCGTACTTTGTATTTGCTTCCTCTTTTCTTTTTGCTTTGTATGTAGATGGCCTTGGGCTTTTCGATGTACTTGGCTATTGGCCCTCATGTAAATATTTTGCTTAATGAAATTTTCTCTTGGTTGTCTTTTGCCTTTCCCTTGAATTTCACTAAGTGTTGGGCTCGGTTTTCCCAGATGGATGGAAAAAATGTTACTAAGTATTGTGCTCGGTTTTGACCGAGCCTTGTGTGATTGGTTTTTTTGTGCTCGGTTTTGACCGAGTCTTTTATGCAGAATTGTTTCCTAAGTATTTTGCTCAGTTTTGATCGAGTCTTCCGAGTGGAATAATTTTCAATATTTGTGCTCGGTTTTGACCGAGTCTTTTAAGTGGAATCATTTCCAAGATTTGTGCTTGGTTTTGACCGAGTCTTTCGAGTGGAATTATTTCCAAGAATTGTGCTCGGTTTTGACCGAGTCTTTTGAGTAGAATCATTTCCAAGGTTTGTGCTCAATTTTGAACGAGTCTTTCGAGTGGAATCATTTCCAAGAATTGTGCTCAGTTTTGACCGAGTCTTTTGAGTGGAATCATTTCCAAGGTTTGTGCTCGGTTTTGACCAAGTCTTTCGAGTGGAATCATTTCCAAGATTTATGCTCGGTTTTGACCGAGTCTTTTGAGTGGAATCATTTCCAAGAATTGTGCTCGGTTTTAACCGAGTCTTTCGAGTGGAATCATTTCCAAGAATTATGCTCGATTTTGACCGAGTCTTTTGAGTGGAATCATTTCCAAGAAAAAAGACTCGGTTTTGACTGAGTCTTTCGAGTGGAGTCTTTGAGATAGTCTGCTCGGGAAATTCGATTTTCTTATTGATAATATTTCTTCAAATAAGATACATTCCATGGATGATTGAATTTCTCCCCATTTAAATATTTGAGCTCGTATGCGCCATTTGATAAAGTCTTGCTGATTTTGTACGGGCCTTACCAGGTCAGTTCTAACAGAGTGGGCTCGATTCCAGTGACTCTTTTTAAGACCAAGTCACCGACTAGGAACTTTGTTTCTTTCACCTTTGAGTTGTAGTACCTTTCACTTCTCTGCTTGTATATAACATTTTTCATCTTCGCACTGCATCTTTTTTCTTCAATAGGTCTAGTTCGGTTCTTAAGGCTACCTTATTCTTTTCTTCGGAGAAATTAGAAATTTTGAATGTTGGGGCTCCGATTTCTACTGGAATTATGGCCACGGCACCATATGCCAGGGAGAATGGTGTTTCTCCCGTGGCGGACCGATGCGTCGTTCTATAGGGCCATAATACTCCGGGTAATTCTTCGGGCCAATTTCCCTTGGATTCTTCAAGTCTGGTCTTTAATGTATATTTGAGGATTTTGTTTACAGCCTCGACCTGACTGTTTGATTGTGGGTGGTATGGAGTGGAAAAGTGGTTCTTGATATGGAATTTTTCGCGAAAAGCTTAAAATTTTCTGTTATCGAATTATTTCTGGTTGTCCGTTACTATTGAATAAGGTATCCCGAATCTGCATATATTTGACTTCCACACGAAACTGGTGGTATTTTCTTCACTTATTTTTGCCAAAGGTTTTGCTTCGGCCCACTTGGTGAAATAATCACGCGCGACCATGGCATATTTTACGCCCCCTTTGCCAGTGGGGAGTGGTCCGATGAGATCGACTCCCGATTTGGCAAATAGCCAGGGACTGAAGATTAAAGTGAGTTGTTCGGGATGGTACCTGACCTGTGGCGCGAACCGTTGGCACTTTTCACATTTCTTTACCATTGAGATCGCGTCTTGTTTTAGGGATGGCCAACAGTATCCTTGTCGGATCAACTTGTGTGCCAGTGTTTACCCTCCCGTGTGGTTCCCGCAGATCCCTTCATGCACTTCACGTAGTGCAAAGTCGGCGTCGATCTCTGATAAGCATTTGAGCAACGTGACTGAATATCCACGCTAACGGTTAGCTGACTCTACCTTTGATCGCTAAGGGTTAGCTGACTCTACCTCCATGTAAGCGACCTACCGAGATCGAGAAAGTGGATGATTCCAACTACTGCCAGTACCACAGGGACTGAATATCCACGCTTATATAGGATACCATCTACCATGGTGTACCGAGTTACCCTAGTTCTTAGAGTTTTGGCATGTGCCTTGTTTTCTGGATGGATTCCTTGCTCTAGGTATTGAATGATTGGGGTCATCCATGTTGGTTCGGCTCCTTCGTTGACATTTATTTTCTTAATGTTAAGTGATGGAGCAGTTAAATGAGTAACCGTTACTTCTTCGATCAAGTCGGCCCCCGAGCTAGATGCCAGTCGGGCCAGGGCGACTGCCTGTGCGTTCTCACTCCTAGGGATGTGTATTATTTCCGCCGTAAATTGCGAGATTCTACTCTTCGCGAGCTCCAAATATTGTGTTATCTTTGGCTCCTTTGCTCCTTTGCTTCGTAGTTCCCATTAATCTGATTTACTACCAATTGGGAGTTGCTGTGGATGAGTAGCTTTTTCAATCCCATGGAGGCCGCCATCTCTAAACCCGCTAGTAATGATTCATATTTCGCCTGATTATTTGTTGCGGGAAATTGAATCGATCGATAGAGTAGAAGCATTTGTTCTCCGGCTAATTATGACAATCCCGGCTCTTTCTGTTTGTGGTGGAGAGCCGTCACAAAACAATTTCCATTATTCTTCTTCGATGAGTTCAACTCGGATCGGTGGAGTGAATTTCGCGATGAAATCCGCCAAGCTTGCCCCTTTATGGATGTCCTCGGTTCGCACGAGATTTCAAATTGGTGAGCTCGATGGCCCACTTGATCATCCGACCAAGTGTCGGTCGGTGCGAGATCTGCTTTAACAGGTATTCGGTTAATACAATGATCTTATGCTCCAGGAGATATGGCCTCAATTTGCATGAGGAGACGACCAATGCGTATGTAAGTTTCTCCATTGGAGGGTATCTTAGCTCGGCGTCATGTAAGGCCTGACTGATGTAATAAACTGGGTGCTGAATTGAGCATCTAGCCGGAGGATTATCGAGCTGACGGCGCATCTAGACACAACGAGATAAATATACAGGTTTTCGCCTCGGGTTGGCTTTTGTAGAACAGGGACAATTGTCAAATGTTGTTTGAGTGCGTCGAATCCTGCCTGTGCTTGGTTTGTCCATTCGAAGTCTTTGTTCTTCTTGATTACTTCGAAGAAAGGCTTACATTTGTTGGTTGACCTCGAGACGAATCTGCTCAAAGCAGCTAGGCTCCCGTCAAGCTTTGTACCTTTTTCACTAAGTTAGGTGGATCTAGATTGATTATAGCCTTCATTTTATCCGGATTGGCCTTGATCCCTCTTTGACTGACCATATATCCCAAAGATTTGCCCGAGCCGACCCCAAACGTACATTTCTTTGGATTTAACATCATTTTGTACTCACGTAAGATTTTGAGCATTTCATTGAGCACATGTAGGTGATCAACAACATACAAGGATTTTACAAGCATTTCGTCTACATAGACTTCCATGGTGCGTCCAATCAGTTTTTGAAACATTATATTGACTAACCTCTGATAAGTCGCCCCAGCATTTTTCAGTCCGAATGGCATCATTTTGTAGAAGTAGACCCCTCTGGCTGAGTAGAAGGAAGTATTCTCTTCATCATTTGGATGCATTCGGATCTGGTTATAGCTAGAATATTCGTCCATGAAGCTCATCAATTCATGGCCTGCTGTTGCGTCGACCATGTAGTCTATGTTTAGGAGTGGGTAACTATCTTGGGGCATGCCTTGTTTAGGTCCGTGAAATCAACGCAGAGGTGCCACTATCCGCTACTCTTCTTTACCAGCACAGGGTTGGCTACCCATCGCGGGTAGAGTACTTCCTGGATGGATTTATTATCCAAGAGTTTACCTACTTCAGCTTCTAATGCGACTTGCCTGTCTGGACCTAACTTTCTTTACTTTTGAACCACTGGTCGGCAGGTGAGGTCGATATTTAGACGGTGGCAGGCATGTTTGGGGTCAATGCCAGACGTGTCGGCGTGAGTCTATGCGAAGACGTCTAAATTGTTGCTCAGAAATTCAATAATCTCCGATCGGAGTGGCTCTTGTAGATTGTGGCCGACCTGAGTTGTCGTCCCCCATTTTGCTTATCGACATCTACTATGTCGACCTCCTCTACCGGCTCGGCATGCTTTCGCTTTTTGCTCTGTCCTTCCTTTTTCTGGAGTAATTCTTCTTCTTCCTCCATCGGTTCTTTTCTGGGTTGTCTACCTAGGTCAACTCCGGTGTCAATGGTTTGATTTCTTAACTCGGCGTTTGGCTCAGCCTCGTCGGCCGACTCGATGTCTACACTCCCTATAACCTCGTCGGGCTCTCCTTCCTTAATAACATTTATCTCCGTGGGCCTAATCTTCAGGGAGCATTCCTGAGATTCCCTTTGATTCCCCTTGTGAATCCCTTCTTCATTTGGGGTTGGAAATTTGATGCAGAAGTGATACACCGAGACAGCTGCTTTCAAGTGATAAAGCAGAGGTCGGCGGATGATGGCGTTATATTCGGAGTCTGAATTGATTATTTTGAACGTGGTGATCACTATTCTTTTATGCGCCCGTCTGGCCTATTTGAATAGATAAATCCACTTCTCCTAGCGGGATGATTCTCCCTCCTCCGAACCCTAGAATGGTATCACACGGCCTGATGTAGCTGTCGTCTATGTTCAATCTATGGAAGGCCCTAATGTAAATGACCGAGGCGTAGCTGCCTGAGTCAACCAAAATCCTGTGCACCGGGATGCCCAAGATGGGGACCGTGATGACCAGAGGGTCCGAGTGGGTGTAGGTCCCAAGGGGTGTAAGTGTAAGGTTTAGAAGGGGGGGTTGAATAAACCTTACCAAATTTTCTTCTTAGTCCTTTTAAATATACGAGTTGATACTACACAATTTGTGTCTTTGATGGACAATCAATTTAGCCACTCAAGAGTTAAACTCTCAACGAGACTCAATCGAGCCGTTGATGGAATAACTCACCGTTGGCTCTAAATTAACTCAACCGTGGTTTTGTTTTCAAGCGCAAGACTTAACACCCTTAAATTTGATTAAGCAAGAGTTTAGTGCTTGGTTTAGTACTTATAAATTATCAAGTGGATAGCAAATTTATCAAGGATATAAGCGATTAAAAATGCGGAATTAAAGTCTTTGAAATGTAAATGACACAATGAAATTTTTATAGAGGTTCAAGATGGGGTAATTCTTCTACTCCTCTCTTCTCCAACTCCTGGAGGAATCCACTAGGTAATGATCGATATACAAAGTGGTAACACCAGGATACAAGTCTTGATCACACACCACTTGATCCTTTGGGACTCGATCCTGAGACGCCTTGATCACTCACCGGCTTCTCGTATGACTCAACTTCTTCACAGGCATTTGCCTTGCTACTACAACTCACTTGCTCAAGCTCTTTGGATTTGATCACGAAGCCCTCCAAAAGCTTAAGACTTGGTTCGACCTTGAACCTTCCTACAATCCTTCGTGGAATGTAGACCCCTTGATTTTTCAGTGTTTTCCTCTTCAACTGATTGAAGTTATCTTTCCTTCACAGGTGAGTGTTGGATTGATGTTCTTCGTAGTGTAGGCTTGAGGATTGAGAATGTTTCAGATTTTCTAATAATTGCTTGAACGTTGTTTTGTTCAGGTCTGTAACTTGTGTCACTCTCATATATCTTATGTGTCACACATTCTCAAACAAACTCCTCAGACTTTTATAGTGATCTTTCAAAAATTTGCTCGTTGAAGAGATAGGCTTCTTTTTGAAAGTCACTTGCGATCGTTGGCTTGTCTTATTGCGCCCTTGGAATTGCCATTTCCTCGTATGAATTGTTCTTTTACCTTTTCGAGTTCGACACGGTGTAGTGCTTCCCATTGGTTCATTCCATTTGCACGCTTCGGGACCGAGCACTCCGAGAAAGGTGGTATGGAGATATTACTTGTTTAAGTAATTCTCTTGATTTAAAGGCAACGGATCTTTTACAATTATCTCGACTTGACGCATTTCTTTGCTTTCCCCAGGTGACTTAGAGTCGACTTCCAATCATTTGATGACTCTTCTGTCACTTCAACTTGAGACTTGGCTTTTCTCGAGTTGACTTGACCGATACTCCACTCACCGTTTGCATCTCACCGCTTCTTCAAGAGTTCCCGTCTACTCTTCTTTGCCATACTCACTTGTCTCGCAATGAGTCTTCCTTCTAGTCTTCGATTGTCTTCTTGCATGTTAGGTCGTAGTGACTTAACTCGGCTTACTCTAATTTTTACAATGCATTTTACAACAAGAATTGGGGTGCCAACTTCCTATTCTAAGTTTTACATGGCATTCATCAAAATCTAAACAATAAATTTCCTAACAATTTCCCCCTTTTTGATGATGCCAAAACTTAAACCGTTCAAAAAAAAAATGCAAATAGCAAAGATACATACATATAGTGTATTGACATAGAATGTATGCGCAGAATCAATCCTTTTATTGATCATAACATTCTTGTTCTTTTTACACAATTGTTTACAAGGTGTATCAGAGCACATATTTGTCTACAAAAGAATAAAGAATTTATAGCTTTATTACAGAAGACTTACATTGTATGTATTTACATAATAAAATACACGAAGGGTGGACAACAACACTTCATCTCCTTCGCTTCTCCTTCTTTCATCTTGTTCAAAGATCTTCTTCTCTTCTTCTCTTTTTCTCATCGTCACCGCCTTTCTTTTTCTTTTCATATGCCTTCCTGGCAGCTTTCATCTCTTCTTATTCTTTCCTGTCTTTCCTCCCATAGCTGAGTTTGTCTCTTGTTTTCTTCATCTATTCTTTTGCATACTCAGCGTTACTTTTAGCCACTTGCAAATTTGCTACTTGGTCAAGCCCAGCCCAAGAGATCCCTCCTTTCTTTCCTGGATCTACGTATTCAATATTTTTGGGTAGAGGCCTAGTCCAAGCTTCTTCCTCCACCACATCGCTTCTTCCTCTACCTCTCAGGGCGTATCTTTGTCTTTGGGGTCTTCTTCTTTCCAAATGAGTGACCAGCGGAGTGACCAGCAGAGTGATCGGTAGTCTGTTTGTCAGCTCGTCGCCTTCTTCACATAACGTGAGACCCTTTTCCCAAGACAAGTCCCAAGCTTGAGCCATAGACATTTTTGCAAAGTATCCTTCGGATGCGAGCGTTTTAAATTCATCAACTGATCGTGGCTCTGTCCCGACATCCGAAATGGAATATGTATCTCTCGTCTCTTGGAATGCCTCCATGTTCTTTCAAGATGTTCATAACTCGGGCATCCATTCTTCCTTCCACTTCCTTCATCCCTCGCTTCAATTGTTTTTCTCTTTTCACCATAGATATAGCGAGTGTTGGAGTGGCAGAGTCACTGAGGAGTTTGCTTGATAATGTCACCGTGATGAGACCTTGTTGGGGGTTTGTGCAATCATCAAGGTCACATTTGTCGATCCTTCCCCCTCAACAAGCTTTCCTTTCTTTTGTTTCAACACTTCCTCACCGATTTTCCCTTCGCACCGCTTCCTTCCTTCTCAACTTCGATCCCCTTGCGCTTTTAGTATTCCTCTTCCCCCTTTTTGGCATCATCAAAGGAGAGAGGAACGCCCGGAAACAGACTTGCAAGCGGAAGTCGAGCTGCGATGGTAGAGTTAATGCTTGAGTCCGCTGCAGAGTATGCGGACGAAATCGGATCGAGTAGCGTTGGACTCTGTGAAATCAGCTTCATCTCACCATGAGAAGGCTGAATTTTGTATTCATGGTCTCTTCCAAACGCCGATCACTCTTGTTTTGCTCACGCAGCTGACTTAAGCTCGGTAATGTGAGCTTTATGCATGTGTTCAATATGTTCTCGCAGCTTCGTTTTGCATCAGACGGCATTTTCGCTCTCCATACCAAAGACTTGTTGAACAATGTCCTGAAGTATCTAACTTGTTCCACACGCATTGTTTCTTCATTGTTGCCACCATTCCCCGATCCTGACCGTTATGCCTCTTAAATCGGTAGTGAGATTGGCATCTCTCGTTGTCCGATCCGCATGTCCATAGAGGCCCGATGCCTCTCCATCCGTTCAATCTCGGAATAATGCTTTGAACACTTCGCGGACTTTAGCCGATTCTTCCGTTGCGGTGATGGCCATGTAGCGTCAAAATCATAATCACCGGAACAATGGTGCTGATTGAAAACGGAGCTGGTTCGTGGTAGCGTGCGCGTTCATTTTTCGACTCTTCATGGAGGTCGGGTACCTCCGAGAGAAAAAGGAAAAGATTCTACAAAGGATTCATCACCGCCAACCGGATCTGCTTCGATGATGAGCGGTGCGCGTGAAGTTCTTTTAGAATCGACTCTGCTGCGGCTTGAGGAGCTCGCGCGATTGACTCTGGTTCACCCGGGTTTGTTGTGAAGTGGACCCGACTTTGCCGAGCCTCATTCAACTCAACAACCGTTGGTCTCAAATGATTTTTCCAATTGAGTAATCGGTCCTCGGCCTTATCGGTAGCGTCATCGGACGATGATGAGATTTCCATTGGTGGCTCATCATCAAAATTAAATGTTTGACGAGTAGTCTTGGGATCGGACTTGCTCGTGCTTGGAACATCCGCACTGAGTCTTTTGGATCATCACGGGGATGACTCGGCTTCTTCTTCGCCCGGATCCCGAAGGTTACATCGATTATCCTGGGAATCATGAAATGCGCTTATCTCCTTCTCGGATGGGTCGATGATAGCAGGAGGGATGTTCTCTACTTGCCTTCTTTACCCCGAAGTCTCAACCTCCCGTGGCCTTCATTACCTCCAGCGGTCTCTCTACCGCAAGGGCCTTGTCCTCCCTTTCGGCAGTGTCAACTGTCTTAGGGTCTTCTGCGGTGGCATCCATTGGAGTCTCAACCCCATGGATTGCACTTTCATCGCCTGCAGTGTTGCCTCCTGGATTCATTGTTGAGTCATCTGCAGCATTCTCCGACCTTGCTGCAGGTGGAGGGAGTTTCCCCTCGGGGCGCACCACCGAGTGACTTGGAATGGGGTCACTCGTCTCCAAACTCCCGGTGTTTCAATTGAATGTTCAGTTGGGGCGGTGGTAAAACACCTTCAATAGGGGTTGCTCGATTTGGTCCCCACTATCCCGGTTTCATCGCCAGTTCCTTATCGCCTTCTTCCGAGTGAGCTGGGGGAAGTGGTAGCAAGAATAACAACGATGGCGATTTGTTTGAACCACTCCCATTGGATCAATTTCAGTTGTGTTCGAGGACTCTCCTGGTCCCTCCATCAATCTTTGCTCGTGAAGGATTCTTGATTCGTGCAATGCTTGCTGCATTTGCAACTCTTCTCAGGCGCGGCATTCTCCGGATCCTCATCATCACGGAGAAGACATCAAGGAGAGGAGGATGTGTGTTACGGGTGCCGAGATAGGGCATATCTTGGCCTTCTCACGTGCCTCGGCTTCCTCTCGCTTGCTTTTCTTTCTCCTTGTCCTCAAGATCTGCAGGATGTCCGTAGTTGTCTTCATCCAAATCTTTGGGAGTACAGTGGTCGACCCAGGAAGCTCAACAGTTCCTCTTCTTTCTTCTATAAACTCAGCCGTTGGAACTGTTCCCTGGATCGTCTCAACTTCCATTTCTCCACTCACGCAGACGATGTTGGATGTCCGGGTAAGGTGGGGATAAGATCATCACATCACTATCGACTTTATCGGCTTCTTCTTGTGTTTCACCGTGTGTGGACTACAACGTGTCTTCCGGTTGCCTCTGCTGATCGCGCTTCAGCAGACTTAGTCAATGTTTCATCAATTACATCCGAGACTCTACTTCTCCAGCGGTCTCAGATTCTGCTCCAAAATGAGTGGCTGACTCACCTTGGTTTCTCAAGCTTGGAGTGCTTGATGATTCTTCTTCGTCTCCCTAGTTTGTACCGTAGGGATTTACGTTCGAGACGGTTTCCTCTCGAGTCTTGGCGCGGCGGGGCCGTCTTGGTGTCTTTTTTTGAGGAGCAGCCGTCTTGGCTTCTCGCTTCTCCTCTTTTTGACGATCGGAGAAGGTATTTGTGAGTCCTTCTCGACCGCTGCGCAGAGGGCGGGAGACACGGCCATGGGCGGTGACTCTCACTGCAGGGGCGAGGAGCATGTTTGGCTTTCTTTGCTGCAGGGGCAGCAGATTTTTAGCAAAAATTTAGGGCAGCTTTTCTTCTTGGGTGGAGAGGAAACAACAGATCTTCGGGTCACCGATTCCCCCACTCGTGTCGCCTCTCTTGCGTAGCTCTCTTCTCGCGCCGAGAGAGGTTTGCTCAACATCCTCTTGTTAACATGGAATGCCTTCCCATGTCTAAGAGGGACTCCTTTCACCTCCATTAGCCGGCCAATTACTAGGCCATATCCTAGGATCCTCCAAATGAGCCATCTTCGTTGAAGAATTTGTTCCCTACGTTAAGCGCAGTCTCATTGAGACAAACTCAAAGTTTATTTTCTTTTCTTTTTGCGATGATTGCAGCCATTACAATCAGCTTTGCTTTTGATGATTGGTCAAAGCCGCCAAATTTGATGTCAATACATTTGGCAACTATGTCCAACAACTTGTGATAATCCTCCTTCAGCCAGCTCTCTTGTTTCTTTGTGTACACTATTTTATCGGAAAGTCGCTTGGCTATTTTTTCCCGGGCATCGCCCAGGTTTACATCAACTTCGTTAATCTCGATGCTCCTTCACAGTAGTGAGCAATGTTCACCAAATCCTTGGCGAGATAGTCACCGCTTTCCGTGAATGATGACTTTATTCCTTCATCGTGAATCTCAAAGCATTCACGTAGAATTGTGCGACCTCCTCCACATAGGTCATCGGATATTCTAACGCGAAACGGTTTCACCGGATGTTTCCAATTTTTCAGCGATTTTCTTCACTAGGGTGTCATCGGACCCCTGTTTCACCATTCCGTCGAAATCCACAGTAGACCCGGTGTGGATTTGCTTCCCTAATTTGACAAAGTCGTAGGTTGGTGCCATTTTTTCAGGATTTTATCAAGGAAAAACTAAGAGATTGATTTGAAGATAGATAGGGTTTCGAGAGAATTTTTGCCTTTGCTTTTGAGAGAAAGAGATGAACAGTTTTGGTAGTGTGAGAGAGAAACAGACGGAAATGGTTTAAGTATGGTTTATGAAAGGACGTGCGGGTGGTTTTTGAAATGTGATCGAAATCAACGGCTTAGATTTTGCACGCATATTTAGCATTTAATGTCTCGTATTTAATGCGGCAAAGATTTATATCCAATCATAAGCTTGGTGTGCGGCTTTATGTCCGTAGACACATCATCATTATCTTTGACGTATTCCTTAAAACATTCCCGCTTTGTCAAACGATCGTTTTTGTCACTTTGCTCATAAGTCACTCGAACATCCCTTAGCCGATTTAACTCTACTTCTCACGCTTCTCTTGGTGACTCAATTATCACCGACTTCGGTAATCATGTTGTCTTTCCGATCTGGTGATTCTTGAGCGATTTCGGTGTTCACTCTTTTTCACCTCCTTTTCTTTCCATTTCTTTTCTTTGATTCTTCCGAGTGTCACTTCATTAATTAACCCCAACTCATGTTTGAGTTCTTCAAATCTTGACTCACATAATGGTTTTGTGAAGATGTCACCATTGTTTATCGCTTGAGATATATTCCAAGATGATGTCCTTCTTTTCAACGTGATCTCTTATGAAGTGATATCGACATCGATATGCTTTGTTCTTGAGTGCAACACAGGATTTTGAGTAATGGCAATTGCACTTGTGTTATCACACATGATTGGAATTTCTTTTTCCTCAACTTCATAGTCTCTCATTGCCTCATCCATAGGACTTGGGCACAACAATTACTGCAGTATGTATTCTGCTTGGTAGAGGTGGCTATTGAATTTTGCTTCTTGCTAAACCAGAAATCATCTGTTTCAAAGATTTGACATGTGCCTCGAGGTGCTCTTCCCGTCCACTCGCATCCAAAGATAGTCGAATCAATAGCCAATTAGCTTGAATCCACCTTCCTTTGGATACCATAAGCCAACTTCTTGGCTTCCTTTCAAGATCTCAATATTTTCTTAGGCTTTCTTTGTCATGTGGCTCTCTTTTGGAGCGATTGAAATCTTGCACATACACCTACAAAAAAGGTGATGTCCGCCTGCTTCCGTGAGATAGAGCAATGATCCATAAGTGCTCAGATCTTGTTTGATCTACTGTGCTTGCCATCCGCATCCATGTCCATTTTGATGATGTATTCATTGGTATTTTCACGAGAAGACTTCTCCTCCATACCAAACTTCTTCATTAAATCTCGGTGTATTTTGTTTGACTTATGAAGGTTCCATCCTTCACCAAGTTTCACTTGGAGTCCAAGGAAGAATGTCGCTCTCCCATCATGCTCATTTCAAATTTACTTTGCATGAGGTTTGAAAATTTTTCACACAACTCTTTGTTTGTAGATCCAAAAATGATGTCATCCACATATATTTGAACAAGCGTATACTCTTTTTGTCTTGAATTAAAAAGTGTTCTATCTACTTTTCCTTTTGTGAATCCATTTTCGCCAGGAATTGTGACAAGGTATCATACCAGGCTCACGGGTGCTGTTTCAATCCATATAGAGCTTTCTTGAGTTTGTATACTTTATCTCCAAGAGTCTTCCGCTCAAATCCTGGAGGTTGTTCAACATACACTTCTTCTTCCAATAAACCATTTAGAAATGCACTTTTTACATCCATCGATATACGAGAAATTCTTGTGAGTCGCATAGGCAAGAAACATCCTTATAGCTTCCAATCTTGCTACGAGGGCAAATGTTTCATCAAAATCTATCCCTTCTTCTTGGCAATATCCTTTGGCTACTAACCTTGCTTTGTTTCTTACCACGTAACCTTCCTCGTTCATCTTATTTCGAACACCCATTTGGTGCCAATAACATTTTGATGTATGGGTCTTTGCACTAATTCCCATACTTTATTTCTTTCAAACTGATTCACTCTTCTTGCATAGCTTGAATCCAATGTGTGTCGTCCAATGCTTGTGACACGTCTTTGGGCTCTATTTGCGAGATGAAGCATGTGAACATTGCTTCTTGTTGAGTTCTCGATCTTGTTTTTACACCTTCTCTTATATCTCCAATGACAAGTTACGTGGATGGTCTCTCAACCATCTTACATCGAGGTTGGAGTAAGTTAGTTGGATTCATCAACTTGCAAAACGTGTTCTTTGTGGTCAACTCTCTCGTAATCACTTAGCCGCAAATTTTCCAAATTGTTTTTGAGATTCACTATCTCATCTTCTTCTCAATTGATAATTCGGCTTGACTTGAAAGATAGGGACTCTTCGCATGGTTGGATGACTCGGCTTATCAACCGACTCTTCAATGTCTTCTCCATTTACATTTGGCTCATCGAACACCACATGAATGGATTCCTCCGTAACCATAGTCCTTTTATTGAGTACTCAGAGGCTTTGCTTTCACAAATGAGTATCCTAAGAAGATACCTTCATCGACTTTAGCATCAAAAGCTTTTAGATTGTCTTTGCCATTGTTGTGGATGAAGCATTTACATCCAAATATTCTCAAATATGCAACATTTGGTTTTCTTCCATCCAAATCTCATAGGGAGTCTTTGTCACCGCCTCATTTATCATACATCTTTGTTTTGGGTGTAGCAAGTCGTGTTGATTGCTTGACCCAAAATCTTTTTAGTAACCCCTGCTCACTAACATGGTCCTTTCTTGCTTCTTTGAGGGTTCTCGTTTCCTTCTTTATGCAACTCCATTCTCACATGGAGTTCTTTAACTGCGATAGTTCATGACCAATACCATTTTCAATACAATCGAGTTATTATTCCATTGACAAACTCGGTTCCTCATCGATCTTATTTTGATAATGATTTGGCTCTTCTCGTTTTGAATCCTCTTCATCACCGTTTGTGGTAGTTTTTGTAGAGTTTCTTTCTTCTTACACATGAATATTGTCCATGTATATCTTGAGTAGTCATCTACTACCACCAAGGTGTATTTCTTTCCACTTATGTTGGCTTTGGTTCCACTTTGGGCCAAATAGATCCATATGTAGCGATGCAATATTCTTGTTGAAGATGAACATGTCTTTTCTTTGAATGAAGATTTGATTTGTTTTCCTTCCGACATGCATCACATATACTCTCCTTCTTGTATACTGAATGCTGGAAGTCCTTCCACAAGGTTACTTCTTGCAAGCTTGTTAATCATTTTGAAATTTAGGTGACTCGACTTTTTGTGCCACGGCCCAACTTGATTCGATTGCGCTCTTTGCTAGTAGGCAGTCTTTGGGTGTTGCGATTGACCAATCCACGACATACATATTCTTCTCGTTCACGCCCTTGAAGCACAACTTCATTTGATTCAATATCCTTGATTTGGCATACACCCATGTTGAATCCAACATTGTAACCCTTGTCACGAGTTGATCGATGCTCGATAAGTTGAAGTTGAGTCCTTCAACATATGCAACATCTGTGATCTCTAATCCATTCCTCTTGATGGATCCAATGCCTCTTATTTCACCAGGAGCTTCATTTCCTCCAAATATGACTTTTGCTCCTTTAACTTCCTTGAATTTTGATAGATTTTTCTTATTTCTGTCATATGTCCGGAATGACCACTATCCATGTACCAGGTTCCTTGGCACTCACTGCCTTGAACTCCAATCAAGGAAATTAAGTTTTAGGTACCCATACTTGTCCGGGTCCCGAGGGGTTAGAATTGTAAGATGATCCAACCAACTCCGTAGCCAAATGATTTGACTCTAATGGGTTGCCATCTATCGATGCCATAATCATAATTAATCCTGGCAAATTGCTTGGGGATTTTAGGTTCATACAAAATTTGTCTCTTTTGTCTCAGTATCCCCGCATATGTGTTTTAGCAATTGCCTTTCTTGGGTAATTGTGGTGTCTTTGAGTGTAGTGCCTAGGTGCATATGTGTCTTTGATAAAAGCTCTTATACTTTTGGAATGGCCTTTCTTGAGTTCTGGCCTTTGCCATTTGGGCTTATATTCCATAAGTCTATCTTTGATAGTTCACATTATTCCAATCACTTGGCTTGGATATTTTCTACCATTCCCATCATATGAATTTCTCTTATAGATTTTCTGGGTTTTGGTAGCTCTCGCTTCTTCTTTACTGAGTATTTTCTGTTTGGAGTTTGCTTTGAGAACTCGGTGAATCTCTTCTCACTGTCCTTTCAGCGCACTCAATCAAGTTGTTTTCCTTTTCCTTTATAACCAAGGCCGGTTTGCTTGTTATGGTGCTTTGGATTGAATGTGTGTGCAACATTTAGAGTTTTGGATTTTTCAGATTCTTCATGGCTTGAAGATCCTTTTTCCAAAATTACTTTTGAGGTGTGACATGGCACAGAGGAATTAAATCCTAGGCCTGTCTTGTCTCCACATTCTCTTTGACTCATAATAAGATCATCCAATGATTTAGATGCCTTAGTGAATGAGGCAATAACATTTTTGAGGTCATTTTCCCTCTTCTCTATAGCAGCAATTCCTCACACACTCTTTAAACTTTCATTCTCATCAGCTATTTGACTTAGAGTACTCAGCTCCTTAGTCAGCTTTGAGTTTTGACTCTTGAGTAGGCTGTTTTCCTCATTTAATAGAGTGTGTGAGGATTTAATGTGTTCAAAATCTTTCATCATTTTTCATAATGAATCATAAAGATCGAGTGGGTGATGAGGTGTGTGTGTCATACACGATCACTATCACTAGAGTCCGAGTTTGATGAGTTAGAGTGTACCTCATCTTCTTGGTCGGAGTTGATCTTGTTCCTTGGCCATCAAGCGGATCGGGCTTCTTCTTGAGTCACTTGAGTAGTCGGCTTCATCCGCTCTGCAATCACCGTCTCTCTTGACTTGGCTGTTTCGCGAGTCTCTCTATGCACCATCATTGCCTTTTTCTTTTCTTGTCTTCTTTCTCTCGAAGACCTTTCTTTCTTCTTCATTCCCGTATTTGTTGACTACGATATGAGCATCAATGGCATATTGACCTGGTTGTCTCTGATTCCAACATAGATATTCACCTTTTGATCGACTCTTTCCATTCTTGGATTGTCGACCCTTTGATACTCAACTTTTTGATGATATGTTCTCTTGGTTGGCCTATCTTCCCTTGATTTGGAGGAGCCGAGTGTCTTCGGAAGATTCACCCTTTCCTCTCTTGTAGTTCTTATTGAAGAACTTGTTGAACCTCTTAACCATCGGGCTATTTCTTCTCGGATCAATGACTTCTTTGACCTCGGCTCTCTTCCCATCTTTAACAATTAGAGCGGTTGTTTTGGGTACAATTGTCTCTTCCTCGGTCTTTTTCTTCTCGGCCAAACTCGTAGGCTTTGAGGTCGGAGAATAATTCATGGTTGGATGTCTTTGATAGGTCCATGGAATGTCTCGATCTGCCATGACCTTCATTTCCCATTCACCGAAGACTTTTTAGGATCTTCATACACATTTCATTCGTGTATATTCCTTTCCAAGTGCATGACTCATTTGTGATTTCGTGAACCGAGCATCCAGTTGATCCAGGTTTTCTCCGAGATCATTTTGAAGTTCTCAAATTTACGTACGACCACCGATAATTTGTTTTCTTTGATTTGCTCACGAGCCTTCACAAATCAATGTTAGCTTGTCCCCGATTTCTTTAGCCGTTTTGCAAGATTTGACTTTATTGAACATGGCTTTGTCCAAGGTTTTGTAAAGGATGTCCTTGGCTACATTGTCCAGGTTGTATCTTTTTTCTCATCATTTGTCCACTCGGTTCTTGGTTTTCAACCATGATCGGTGCAGGGAGCAACATCCTCTTCTCCTTCAAATGCAGCTCTTCTTACAAATTGTGTTCACCTTTAAGATTTGCGGTGGCCCATCTTCTATCACTATCCACATCTCATCATGTAATGCTTTGATAGATGAGCACTGCATCACGAATTTTCCAATCATCAAATTCTTCAATTGTGAACATAGGGATGCGTGTCAAATTTGCTTCCATGATAATAACTTTTAATGATAAAAAGTGTTTTGAAAGTTTAAGTACTAAAGCGGACTTTGAAAAGTTTGGAGATCTAGTTCAAGAACCGGTGCGGAGGGTTCAATGAACCAACCGCTCCGATACCACTTGTAGGTCCCAAGGGGTGTAAGTGTAAGGTTTAGAAGGGGGTTGAATAAACCTTACCAAATTTTCTTCTTAGTCCTTTTAAATATACGAGTTGATACTACACAAACCAGAACCTTGATGGATACAATTTAGCCACTCAAGAGTTAAACTCTCAATGACTCAACTCAAGCCGTTGATGGAATAACTCATTTGTTGGCTCTAAATTAACTCAACTGTGGTTTTGTTTTCAGCGGAAGACTTAACACCCTTAAATTTGATTAAGCAAGAGTTTAGTGCTTGGTTTAGTACTTATAAATTATCAAGTGGATATCAAATTTATCGTGAGATATAAGCGATTAAAAATGCGAGGAATTAAAGTGCTGAAATGTAAATGACACAATGAAATTTTTATAGAGGTTCAAGATGGGGTAATTCTTCTACTCCTCTCTTCTCCAACTCCTGGAGGAATCCACTAGGTAATGATCGGTATACAAAGTGGTAACAGTCCGGATACAAGTCTTGATCACACAAATGACTTGATCCTTTGGGACTCGATCCGAGACGCCTTGATCACTCACCGCTTCTCGTGACTCGGCTTCTTCACAGGGGCAGCTCCTTGCTACTACAGCTCACTTGCTCAAGCTCTTTGGATTTGATCACGAAGCCCTCCAAAAGCTTAAGACTTGGTTCGACCTTGAACCTTCCTACAATCCTTCGTGGAATGTAAACCCCTTGATTTTTCGGTGTTTTCCTCTTCAACCGATTGAAGTTATCTTTCCTTCACGGTGTGAGTGTTGGATTGATGTTCTTCGTAGTGTAGGCTTGAGGATTGAGAACGTTTGATTTTCTAATAATTGCTTGAACGTTGTTTTGTTCAGGTCAGAACTTGTGTCACTCTCATATATCTTATGTGTCACACATTCTCAAACAAACTCCTCACCTTTTATAGTGATCTTTCAAAAATTTGCCCGTTGAAGAGATAGGCTTCTTTTTGAAAGTCACTTGCGTCGTTAGCTTGTCTTATTGCATCCTTGGAATTGCCATTTCCTCGTATGAATTGTTCTTTTACCTTTTCGAGTTCGACACGGTGTAGTGCTTCCCATTGGTTCATTCCATTTGCACGCTCGGGGATGAGCACTCCGAAAAAGGTGGTATGGAGATATTACTTGTTTAAGTAATTCTCTTGATTTACGTACAACGGATCTTTTCTGATTATCTCGACTTGATCGCATTTCTTTGCTTTCCCCAAGTGACTTAGAGTCAGCTTCCAATCATTTGATGACTCTTCTCACTTCAACTTGAGACTTGGCTTTTCTCGAGTTGACTTGACGATACTCCACTCACCGCATCTCACCGCTTCTTCGATAAAGTTCCCGTCTACTCTTCTTTGCCATACTCACTGTCTCGCAATGAGTCTTCCTTCTAGTCTTGATTGTCTTCTTGCATGTTAGGTCGTAGGCGACTTAACTTAGCTTGGCTCTAATTTTTTTTACAATGCATTTTACAACAAGAATTGGGGTGCCGACTTCCTATTCTAAGTTTTACATGGCATTCATCAAAATCTAAACAATAAATTTCCTAACAGTGGGGGTGTACAAGTTGATTAGCATATTGGTCGGAAAAGAAGAAGTATCCGGTTGGTCAGCCTTCTCGGATCTCTGCAATTCGGATGTGCTGCTTCGCGTTGTCGGCTTCTCGAGCCTCAGCCTTCATTTTTCTATTAGAACCGGTTATCTTCAGCCCTATTCGCATTGATCATTGTTAAAATTTCTTGCCCGTTGTTGTCATTAGGCAGTTGTACTCGGGCAAGATTGGGACATTGTTCCGGATTTGTTCCGGCAGTGGGTGGTGGAGGTTGCGGGAGGCCATGCACATATTTTTTCAAGTCTCCTCTCTGGACCAGTCTTAGGATTTCTTGGAGAAGGTCTCGGCATTCATCTATTTCCTGGCCGATCGACCTGTGGTAGCTGCAATATCGGTTGGAATCCAATTTGGATGAGTCCAGCCAAATTGGGAGAGCAGGAGGTTGTAAGTCCAAGCGGCTACGATAATCTAGAGGGGGGGTGAATAGATTATCTCCATATTTTGATTTCGACCTCTTTTTCGAATCAATTACGCCAAGACAATAATAAAGGTGCGGAACGTAAACAACACGCATCGATTTATAGAGGTTCAACCCACCTAGGGCTAATCCTCTACCACCCCAAAGATCTCCGGATGGATTTCAAAAAGAAAAAGATTTTATTAATTTCCAAAATTAATACAACACCTTACAACATCACCTTGAAGAGCACCACACTCTTCTACAACACCACCTTTGCGATTTCCACAATCTCTCTTGAAGATTACCACAATCTCCAACGGAACCTTGTGAAGATTACCACAATCTTCAACCTTGAAGAATACTAAATTCTTCAATACCTCAAGAGCACCACACTCTTGAAACACCTATCACCTAGATCACCCAAGTGTATTCTTTCCACAAGAATACTCACAAGGATGTCTTGTGTTGAATGATGACAAAAATCAAGATTACAACTCAGTAATGAATATTACAATTTGAGTGCAAGTGTAATGAAGAAATAAAGCCTAGACCTCAAGATGTGAAAGTGAAATACTTAGGTTATAAATACAACAAGAGTGTTGAATATGAAAGCTTGAGAATTTGCAGATTTCTTGTTGTGTATTTTGCTTGTATGTGTTGTGTCTTGTGTCTTCAATTCATCCTCTATTTATAGGAGAGTCTTCACCAACATAGGCTCCTTCTTCTTCACTTTTGTCTACAAAAAGAGGATCACAAGATGTAGAAATATTGTACAAAATTGAAAAGCAAATCTTGTCACAAGGAGTTCAACGGTACAAATTTTCTTTGTCAAAAGATTACACAAATGACCGCCGCTCTCTGTATAAGATTTCGAACGTTTGAATGAAAATAGTGCGATCCAGGTAGGGGTTGCAGGGGTTGCGACCGGTCAAGGTGGGATGCGACCGGTCGCCCTAGGTTGTGACCGGTCGTAGGTACCCTTGACCAGTCACCCTCCCCCTTTTTTTCACAGAATTGGTTTCTGTTTCATTTTGTGTGCGTTCTTCGTGTCTGCGGTCGACCTTTTGTTCGACCGGTCGACCTTTTGTTCGACCGGTCGACCTCCAAATTGAAATGTTGTCCGATTTTTTATCTAAAATAAACTTTAAGAAATACTCCAAAAAATTAGTAAAAACATTCTAAATCAATTGGGAGTATTTGGATAACATTTATACACATTGTAAACTTATTTAAACTAAACCATCAAAAGTGTTATCCATTTTTATCGAATAATAAACTCTAAGAAATACTCCAAAAATTAGTAAAAACATTTTAAATCATTTATGAGTATTTGGACAACATTTATTAACATTGTTTTGGTATAAAAACTCATTTAAACATAATCATCAAAATCTTGATAAAAACATTTATCTAACAAACTCCCCCTTTTTGATGATTACAAACCAAAACAATTTTAGGAAGTCGATTTTAAAACAAAACCAATTTTCCGGTCTAAAACATCAAACCATTACAAGCAAGATTTATCATAAGTACAAACACACAAGGATAAGAGCAAAGATTTTTCAAAATCATTTTTGCACAAGCTCTCCCTATCAACATGCATAACACAATTAAGTAGAAGCAAACAACTACAAGCTAAAAGCTTGAATTTCATGAGCTTAAAAGCTCCCCCTGTCACAAAAGCATCATTAGTCAAGTATAAAAGTCCATAATACATCACATGGACTAAGTATTATCCATAGCTTTTGGCTTTTAAGAGCTTTAGCTTATAGCTTTTCTTGCGAGCTTATTTACGCTTCTTTGAGCTTATGAGCGTTTTTCCTGTTTCTCCCCCTTTGGAATCATCAAAAATAATGTTAGCACGATAAAAACAACATATAATTATATCAAAGTGTGCAATTTAATCGATTTATCGAGCATATTGAGCATTTAAGCTTAAATTCCGAATAAAAGGGAAAAAATTGCTCATTTGATTTGTAAAAGCTCATTTGATTGATAAAACATGATCTCTATAAACTTATAAGACTTTTCAAATCAAGAGAATCAAGTAGGTGATGAGTTCTTCATTGAAACATTTTGTCGAACACTTGGCGTGCATTGAATAAAACAAGAGAAATATAACGCCTTTGTGATTCGTTTAAGCCAAAAAATTTCATCACCAATTTCAATACAACAATATTCATTCATCATCAATCATCATAAACAACATATTAATACAAGAATTTCAACAAGATATCAAGATACAAGCACATTCTCAAGGGTTCAACCCAATTGAGATTAAAAGGAGAAATTCTTACCATTTAATCGGTAAAGATGAACAATGATGATGATAATCGAGCCCCATGAAGTCCAAAATATAAAATGTATGCAATAAAATAAATTTGAAGTGAAATTTGTGTGAAAAATGCGTAGGGGACGAGAAATTGACAAAATGAGCCAAAATGACTGTGACTGAGAACATAAACGTATTTAACCAAAATTTTGCTGTGGTCGACCGATTGGGGGCATGGGCGACCAGTCGACGTCATGGGCGACCGGTCGACCTTGCCCCAGTCAGACCAGTTTTTCATTCTGTTTTCCAAAATCCGAGGTTTGAACCAAAAATCCAAATTTTCGCCCCTAAGTTTTAAAAACGTGCAAAATGCAAATGTAGACCTCATTTAATATACATTATGTCATAATCAAGCTCGAAATGAGGTAAAATACTCGGCGGTTAAAAAAACAAATGTCCGCGAGTTATCTTTGAGACAGAATTAAGCACATCTCAAATTTTTGCTTAAGAAACGCAATCCCTTAGTATATCGAATCTCAAATATATATAGTTCGATTATAATGAACCATATTTTGAAAAATTATTATCACCGGACTTGTTATCCCGAAAAATATGAACGTTTTAAACTTTGGATATACAAGTCATAAGAAGAAGTGCCTTTCAAATATTTGAAAATTTCTTTTAACGGCACTTTAATGAGATTCGTTGGAATAGTTTTAAAATTCGAGCATATAGACATAAGGCATAGAAAATGTCGAGTCTAAAGAAATAAGAAAAGTTAGTGAACATACCTCGAATATGTTTGTCAATCAATATGCCTTCCTCAACCTTTGTCAAACTTTACATTGGTAGCCATAGAGGTTGAGATGATTCTTCCTTCTTCAATGCCTAACTTCTTCAAAAGGTACTTTTGTATACTTTGATTGTGAATTACAACCACTTTCTTGGCATTGTTTAACTTGAAGTTCAATGAAGAAATTTTAGCTCCCCCATCATGATCATCTTAAGTTTACCTTGCATCAACTTAGAAAATAACTTGCACAATAATTCATTAGTAACACCATAAATGATATCATAAATTTGTACAAGTAAACAATCTTGCCCTTTTCAAAAACAAAGAGAGTAGTATAAACTTTACCTCTTGTAAAACCATTTAGCAAAAATAGCTAAGTCTATCATACCATACATGGGGTACTTGTTTTAAACCATACAAGGCCTTTTATAAAAATCATTTGGCCTAGAAAAATTTTAAACCCCGGAGGTTGTTTTATATAGACTTTTTCTTGAATAAAACCATTTAGAAAATTGGATATAACATCCATTTGGTAAAGCTGAAAATTTTCTTAAAACAAGAATGGACAAGTAAAAAGCAAATAGCTTCTAAACGTGCTATGAGTGCAAATGTTACATCAAAATCAATACATTCTTCTTGACAATACCTTTTGAATTACTAACCTCCTCTTGGTCATTGAGCTTGTTCCAAGATATAAAAAAATTTCTGCAAAATCTTAATCAAGATATCTTGCACAAGAGCATAGTAATATCGAATAATAGAGACATAATAACAAGTAACACATACTATGCTTTCAAACAAATTATCACGAGTTTCATAAAGCATGTAAGTTCAAATAAGCTTATAGGAAGCTATATAAGGTCTCTTTTGAAATTTGAAAAATTCAAGAGCATATAGTTGAGACCTCATTTAAAAGAAGCATTTGAACAATAGTTTTGACAAGAATGAATATAAGCAATCAAATGCATAATTTTTGAGATAAGGATGAAAATCAAATGTTTTTACCAAAACAAATTATAATCCTTTATAAAACTCGGATAAAACAAGCTTTATCGAATAGTGCCTTTCAAAAATCGAAAAATCCTTTTAATGGCATTTGTATGAGATACTTTGAAATATCTTGAAAAATAAGCACATAGACACATATGGCAAAAATTATATTGAGTCTAAGAGATGAATAACAATGGTGAGCGTACCTCGATAGTTTATGTTTCTCTTGTCAAATAATGAGTGGATAACCATTGACGAAGATATATAAATCCTACACAATTCTTAGAACAAGTCTTGCACACAAGAATAATTGTAATAGTGTAGGCTAGAGCAATGATATATGTGACAAGTATGCTTATGCCATAAAAATCCATAAGAGATGATAAAACATTATAGTTTAAACAAATGCACAAGAACATGCAAGGTCCTCCTTTTTTAAAAAGAATTTTAGGAACACACAAATATATTGAAGACCTTAATTTTAAAAATAAATTTTTGAAAACTCATTTTGAAAAATTAGACACAATTACGAACATGCATAATAACAAAATAAAATGCATATTTAAATGAGGAGATACGGTTTACCAATTACGCCATTTCCATAGGTTATGTCTTTCCCGTTGTTGATGGTATCTTCCCCTTTGAAAATCATCTTGTAGATGATGACTTCTCCAATTTCTCCATTTCCAAGGATTATGTCCTTCCCATTGTTGATAATGCCTTTCTCTTGGAAATTCATTTTGGTGATGTCTTCTCCTTTGATTAAATAAGATGGTCATTTGATGTCTTCTTGGCGGTATGTATTTTCCTCGATTATTATTCCGTCGGGTACCTAATATGACATTATTTTATGGTACCCTCAAGTGTTTGGGTCCTTTGGAATTAGCTTTGAGACTTTTAGGTCTCCAAAAATAATTAGAGCTATTTCTAGCCCGACAAGTATTAACCGTGTGACCCATTTTACCACAATAAAAACAAGTAGTAATTTTGGGAGCATAATGACCAACATGCATAGAGACTTGATTTCTTTTCACATAATTAACAACACTAGGCTTATGATCAAGTCCTTGTTTTAATTTATCACAACTATGAACATCAATAATATCGGTCATTTTATCGGAACTCAAGTTGGATTTTGATAAATCATTTTTCATGCAATTAATATCCTCAACAAGAGTACTATTTTCTTTTTCAAGGTTTCTAACTTTGTCAAGTGTGGTGGTGTGATCCCATGAAAGTGATTCATAAGAGGAAAATAAATTATCCTTATTAATTTTCAAAATATTGAATTCCTTTTTCAAATTTTTGTATTTAACAAGTAAGCTTTGGAATTCATTTTGAAGTTCATCAAAATCATTTTGCAAATCACTATAATCATTTTGTAATTCATTATCATAAGAAGTGGAGGGTTTTGAACTTACCTCGTTTTCTTCTTCGAAGCCCATAAGACATCGTTCGTTTTCATCGACGTCGGAAATTGTAGGAAGCTCATCCCATGTTAGGTTTGTATCCATTTGAGAAGTAAATGCTTTTGAGTGGCTCCTTTCATTTGCATATACTTCTTCTAATTTTCTCCATACTTCATGTGCCGATTTAATTCCTACAATATAATTATATTCCAAAATGGTAAGTGAATAATACAAAATATTAAGAGCTTTACCATTTAAGGAGATGATTTTCTTTTCTTCATCATTGAGCTCTTTGAGGCCTTTGTGTGGTGTGTCCATTATTGGAATGGATTCTTCATTTACGACCGTGTTCCAAATATCGAACCCGCAACCTTGTAGATAGCATTCCATTCTTTCTTTCCAAAATGTAAAATGTTTGGAATCGAATAGTGGTGGCTTGTTGGTGGAGGCGCCGGTAAAGTAGACTTCGTTCGTAGCCAATGATCGTTCCTTTTTACTCGCGATGTGGAACGAGCTTGCCAAAGAGTTTGGCTTTGATACCACTTGTAAGTCCAAGCGGCTACGATAATCTAGAGGGGGGGTGAATAGATTATCTCCATATTTTGATTTCGCCCTCTTTTTCGAATCAATTACGCCAAGACAATAATAAAGGTGCGGAATGTAAACAACACGCATCCATTATAGAGGTTCAACCCACCTAGGGCCTAATCCTTTACCACCCCAGTATTTTCGGGATGGATTTCAAAAAGAAAAAAGATTTTATTAATTTCCAAAATTAATACAACACCTTACAACATCACCTTGAAGAGCACCACACTCTTCTACAACACCACCTTTGAGATTTCCACAATCTCTCTTGAAGATTACCACAATCTCCAACGGAACCTTGTGAATATTACCACAATCTTCAACCTTGAAGAATACCAAATTCTTCAATACCTCAAGAGCACCACACTCTTGAAACACCTATCACCAAGATCACCCAAGTGTATTCCTTCCACAAGAATACTCACAAGGATGTCTTGTGTTGAATGATGACAAAAATCAAGATTACAACTCAATAATGAATATTACAATTTGAGTGCAAGTGTAATCAAGAAATAAAACCTAGACCTCAAGATGTGAAAGTGAAATACTTAGGCTATAAATACAACAAGAGTGTTGAATATGAAAGCTTGAGAATTTGCAGATTTCTTGTTGTGTATTTCGCTTGTATGTGTTGTGTCTTGTGTCTTCAATTCATCCTTTATTTATAGGAGAGTCTTCACCAACATAGGCTCCTTCTTCTTCACTTTTGTCTACAAAAAGAGGATCACAAGATGTAGAAATATTGTACAAAATTGAAAAGCAAATCTTGCTGTCGAGGAGTTCAATGGTACAAATTTTGCTATCAAAAGATTACACAGCGTGACCGGTCGCTCAGTATAAGATTTCGAACGTTTGAATGAAAATAGTGCGATCCAGGTAGGGGTTGCGGGGGTGCGACCGGTCAAGGTGGGGTGCGACCGGTCGCCCTAGGGTGCGACGGTCGTAGGTACCTTGACCGTCACCCTCCTTTTTTTTTTTTTCACACTGGTTTCTGTTTCATTTTGTGCGTTCTTGGTACAGGCCGACCTTTTGTTCGGCCGACCTCCAAATTGAAATGTTGTCCGATTTTTATCAAAAATAAACTTCAAGAAATATTCCAAAAAATTAGTAAAAACATTCTAAATCAATTGGGAGTATTTGGACAACATTTATACACATTGTAAACTTATTTAAACTAAACCGTCAAAAGTGTTGTCCATTTTTATCGAATAATAAACTCTTAGAAATACTCCAAAAATTAGTAAAAACATTTTAAATCATTTAGGAGTATTTGGACAACATTTATTAACATTGTTTTGGTATAAAAACTCATTTAAACATAATCATCAAAATCTTGATAAAAACATTTATCTAACAGAAGTAACATGTTAAGATTCCTGATGTCCTTCTAAATAGCCGAAGGTGTGTGTGTGTTAATGTGCTCTTCAAAGCCACCACCTCAGATCTAATGTCTTGATGCACCCTATAGCCCGTCGCGGTGTTGTCAGAAAATGGTCTGAACCCAAAACCTGGCCCGGAAGGGGCGTCCTTTTTGGTGTCCTTTTGAGGATTCTGGTGTCTATGTTCGGTGGGGACGTTGGCCATGGCCTCCTCGGCACATATATGTCTTTATGCTTGGAGGAGAAACTCCTGAAAGGTGCTCGCCCAAGACTTGTGAATGGCGTAATTAAACCGGGTTCCAGGGGCGAGCCCTGTTAGATAAATGATTTTATCATGATTTTGATGATTTTGTTTTTACACCAAACAATGTTTTTAAATGTTGTCCAAATATTCCTAAATGATTTAAAATGTTTTTACTAATTTTTCGGAGTATTTCTTCAAGTTTATTTTCGATAAAAATCGGACAACACTTTTGTCTGAAGCATTTTCATCTTCTCTGTATTGGAAAATCAGTAGCCCAACTGGTCAGCACATGGGTCGACCCATCGGACCCCTGGTCGACCGGTCGCCCTGTGCATTTTTCAGTGTTTTTCTTCTAACGTCTATTTCTACGCGACCAGTCGCCCTATCGTTTTGACAACAAATTCTAGCCGTTGACAGCAGACATATATTCCTTAAATTGTGGGATTGATTTCTAACAGCTATATTCTAGATTTTAATTGTATTTGTCTGTAGATTTTCAATCCCCAAGAGGAGCCTATCCATGATCAATCATCTCCTATAAATAGAGGAAGTTTTGGAGCAACAAGACAAGAAATTGATATATAACATAACAAGATACATTCAAGCAAATACTTGTTCTTTCATTTTCAATATTCTTGTTGTAATAACCTAAGGTCTTACACTTTCACATCTTGAGGTCTAGGCTTTATTTCTTGATTACACTTGCACTCAAAATTGTATTATTCATTATAGAGTTGTAATCTTGAATTCGTGGTCATCATTCAACACAAGATATCCTTGTGAGTGTTCTTGCGGTAAGAACACACTTGGGTGATCTAGGTGTTAGGTACAAGAATATTGGGGTAAGAGTTTGGTGCTTTGAGGTGTTGAAGAATTTGGTGTTCATCAAGGTTGAAGATTGTGGTGATCTTCACTAGGTGCCGTTGCTAGAAGATTGTGGTAATCTTCACGGGAAATTTTGGAAATCTCCAAAGAGGTGTTGTAAGGTGATGTTGTATTAATTGTGGTAATTAATAAAATCTTTTTTTCTTTTTGAAATCTATCCCGGAGATGTTGGGGTGGTAGAGGATTAGGCCCTAGGTGGGTTGAACCTCTATAAATCGACGCGTGTTATTTACTTCCCGCACCTTCATTCTTATCTTGGCTTGTTTGATTTGAAAAAGAATGCATAATCGAGAAAATGGAGATAATCTATTCACCCTCCTCTAGATTATCGTAGCCGCTTGGACTTACAAGAACATGGGAAGGACTCCGTAAACTCATCTCAGTATATTCAATTAAACATGTGAACAATAGACAAGCATAATCAATTCTGAGCTTTAAAAATAATTGTCTAGTAATGTTTCTCATACCAAGCCAACGTCATGATGGACTCATCATGGATTAGGTTAATGTATTCATTTAGTTATGCTTTCGTTCAGCACCTCAAGCAAGTGAATTTTTTTTTCTGTAGTTGATATGTTTATACATATATAATAGGCTCCATATCATAAGAATATTGAACTATGGGTATGATGGTGAACATGGTACAAATCGCACGCCTCTATTTATCACAGTTCATAACGATTGAGTAGATTGAATACATGATTTTTCCTAATTAGTTGAAAGTAAGGTTTTTCATGATTAGTTGAAGTATGGTTTTTCCTAATTAAACGATGTAGGGTTTCCTATAACTAATTGGATATAGGGTTTTCTCTAACTAATTGGATATAGAGTTTTCCTTAATTAGTTGAATGAAGGATTTTTCTTAATTAGTTAAATGAAGGGTTTTCCCTAATTAATTAAATGGGGTTTTGCTCTAAAGTTGTTTAAGCTAACGAGATTTAATTATTATGATATATGCTTACGTTTATTCTCGTGTTTAATGATATGTTGCATCACTTAAGTTCATGCATCATGTTAATGTATGTTTACAGCATTTCACGAGCATCCCAAGATTAAGTAAAGTCAAGTTTAAATGTTTAGAATTAATAATATTTTTGAAAAAGAAATGGGTACATATTATTCTATGATGATGGGGTGAGTGGGAAATGGGTGCGGGGGACTGGCGTTCTGATAATGTGCCGCTTGTGGCTAGTGTTAATGTTAAAGGAAAAGGGCCTTCTGGAAAAATGAAGTAAATGAGCCTTCGGCAAAATGTTAATCGGGTTCCAAATAACACGGCCCACTGCGACTCTGATATGAACGTTTTACAAAAAGAAAGTCAAAGTTTTAAGTATGTATATGAAAGATTTTTAAGGAAACATAAAGTTTTACAAAGTTATGTTATTGCATTTGACATGCATTCATGCATGAGGTTACTTGTGAGCTTCTTCATTCCATGAATTGTTTTTTTCCAGATGAGAACAATGAGGAGGAATGAGATGGTGGGGTGCAGTAACTCAGGAACCCATGTCCCTCAGTTTATCTTATTTCAAAGTTTGACTTATTAGTATATTTGACGTTGAATGTCATTTTATTTTTCCGTATGATTGTTTTGGATTAATAGTTGTTAGTACTTATTTTCGCTGCAAAGTTTCGAATGAAGTAAGATTTTTTTCACTATTCCTTATTTTTAATCATTTTTTTAAGTATTTCTTTTTTCATTTCTTAATTTTCGCATTAAAAATTCAAGTAAGCTAGAAAAGACCATATATTTAGTGTTATCAGAGCCCAGACTTTTCCAAATCGGTTTGGTAGACTTTAAAAAGATTTAATTTAGGACATGTCTAAAGTCAACGAGTTATGGGTTATGAGTCGCGCTTCGAGTATCTCCCTCCATAATTTAGTAAGCTTTACATTTATTGTGATTATGAATTGGTATGTATATGTCTTTATGAAATGTATGTTTTGTGTGAATGCTTAATTGTGAATTTGATCTAATAGATGATAACTGAATTTCGAAAGATATGTATAGATAAAGAGACACTACACTAAGATTCTAAAACAGATAAAGAACGTTCAAGGCCTATAGGATGAAATCCCATCACACTTTTGTCCAACACTTTCGAGTAATGAAACAAATGAGCAATCATATCAAATTTCTCAGACGAAGTATATGGTCTATGTTAGGAGAGTGTAGGTCCCAAGGGGTGAGAGTTAAGTCTAGAAGGGGGGAGGGGGTTGAATAGACTTAACTAATTTTTTGATTTAAATATTATTCATAGTTTTCACAAGAAAACAGCTAAGTCTCTTGAGAGACAGCTGGGTCAAACTTCAGCAGGAGAGTTAACCACTCAACAGACTCTAAGAGACTTGTTGATAGAGTTACTCATTTGAATGAAGTTAGCTTTTACAAATACAGTTTTCTTGGTTTTCACAATGGAAGTCTTTACACCCTTTTTAAAGATTGGTTATCAACAATTATCTTTTGATCTTATTGTTATAAGTTGTATCACAAATATATTAAGCAAATAAGTAAATTGCAGAAATTAAATGCATAATATAAAATGACACAAATATTTATAGTGGTTCGAGGATTGGGTAATTTTACTCCACTATTCTCCTACTACAGGAAGAATCCACTAATGCAACAGTAAATTTGTTACAAAAGTACTGTTAGTCCAAGTGGCTACGATAATCTAGAGGGGGTGAATAGATTATCTCGGTTTTTCAGATATTGCCCTCTTTTTCGAATAATCAACCAAAGACGAGAATGTAAATGCGGAAATAAAACATCACTCGTCGATTTAAAGAGGTTCAACCCACCTAGGGCCTAATCCTCTACCACCCCCCAAGTATCTCAGGGATGGATTTCAAAAAGGAAAGAAAAGATTTTATTAATTTACAAAAATTAATACAACACCTGAGGATTACCACAACCCTCCTTCACCACTTTGAGGATTACCACAATCCTCTTACACCACCTTGAGGATTACCACAACCCTCTTACAACACCTTGAGGATTACCACAACCCTCTTACAACACCTTTGAAGATTACCACAACCTTCAAACACCTATCACCTAGATCACCCAAGTGTATTCTTACCACAAGAATACTCACAAGGATGTCTTGTGTTGAATGATGACCAAAATCAAGATTACAACTCAATAATGATTGATACAATATGAGTGCAAGTGTAATCAAGAATTGAAAGCCTAGACCTCAAATTTGTGCAAGTGAAAGTGCTAAAGGCTAATACAACAAGATATATGAAAGTGTTTGCTTTGTTTGCTCTTTGCTTGTATATTGTGTTGTATCTTGTTGCTTGAATGAAGCCTCTATTTATAGGAGAGGTCTTGGCTTTGATTTCCCAGACATTGGCTCCTCCTTGGGGAGTGATTTGCTGCAAAAGAAACCATTTAAAATCATCAATATAGCTGTTAGAAATCAATCCCACAAAATAGGAAAAGCTATGCAAAAAACGCATACGGATAGTTCTTTGTCAAACATGGGGTTCGGCCGTCGCGCAGAGATAAGATTGAAATTGAATTCTGCGAATTTTTACACAGGGGACCGGTCGAAGGGGGTGCGACCGTGCGCCTTCACCAGTGTGACCGGTTGCCCTTGAGCGTTTTTAAAAGCAGAAGTGCGGAACAAAAATCCAACTTGCGGTGCAGTCGCCCTCCGGTCGACCGGTCGACCACACCCGGTCGCCCACCTGGTCGACCGTGTCATCACTGCCCTTTTTTTTCTTACGTCCCATTTTCTTTTCAAAACTCAACTCGGGTATGGGTTGCCCTATAGAAGCGGCCGGTCGAACTGAAACAAAAGTGTTGTCCAATTTTAAATCGAAAATAAACCCCAAGAAATACTCCGAAAAATAGTAAAAACATTTTAGATCGATCGGAGGTATTGGGACAACATTTAGAGACATTGTTTTGGTATAAAAACTCATTTTAATAAAATCATCAAAATCATGATAAAAACATTTATCTAACAAGTACAAATAGTCCGAGAAAGCCTTGATCATACAACTGGCTTCACTCTTGGGACTCAGCTCTTTGCAAGGCAGCTGTTTCACTACTTCAACTCTTCAATTTTTCCGGACTTGATTACTTAGCCCTCCTTCAGATTTGAACCAGGTTTGAACTAGAACCTCACTGAACTTCTTTCATTTATTGGAAGAACAAACCCCATTTTTCTTGAAAACAAATTTTCCTCTTCAACTTTGAAGTATGACTTCTATCTTTCACAAGGATGTGTTGGATAAAATCACTTCGAGTTTCAGGCCTGGGGATTGAGAATTTTCGCGAGAGAGAGAGAGAGAGAGTATTGCAGATTGCTTTTATAGTGACAGTTTGAAATTTGTCTGTTGAAGAGATAGACAATTTCAAACTTTCAATTGTTCGTTGGCTTGTCTTGTTCTTGCAGCATTTTATGTTGACCCAACCTTTGTATTTATTACCTGTAGGCATCGTAAAAGAAGCAGAGTTCTGCAAGCATCCCATTGGTCCCTGCCACTATCACTCTTTCAGCAAGACAACTTTTAATGTTGCAAGTCTGTCTTCTTACCAAAAAGGGATAAGTCTTTGATTTTCTTCACAACAGATTTCTTCAGCTTTCTCTAAGTCCTTCAGCTGTTTTACCCCAAAAGTCGAGTCTCTTCTTCATTCCTTGGATGACTTTGCGGTAAGTCATCTAAAAGACACTGATTGTACTTGACTGAAGCTCTTCTTGACCACTCAGCTGCGACTCAACTGAATCTTCTCTGCACTTCTTCAGCAAGTCTTCTGCATCTTCAACTTGGTTGATTGATGATTCATCTAATATTCTAACTATTACAAAGTTGAAATTACATAAAGAAATTGGGGTGCCAACTTTCTAATATTAAGTTTTCTAAGCATCATCAAAATCTATACAATAAGTTTCCTAATAATTTCCCCTTTTTTGATGATGCCAGAACTTTTTTACACCATAAAATGCTGAATATAAAATAATTGAAAGAACGTATCAATTTATTGATAATCATTCAGCATTTACAGTATTTGTATGTATTTACAAAGAATTGTAAAAGTACAACACAAAATTTTCTTAATAGCTGATTTCTATCATCTGGGTTGTCTTCTTCTTCTTTTTTCTTCTTCCTCCTTTTTCCTTCTATCATCCTCTTATCTCTTTCTCCTCATTTCCTCTCCAGCTTTATTCTTCTCCTCTTCTTGTTCCCTTCTCAATCTGAGCTCATCTTGTTATATTTTTGGACCAGCTCAGCTGATCTGTGTCCAGCTTCCTTATTCTGAGCTTCATCTAGTCCCATCCAATAAACGGAGTCCTTCTTGAGAGGATTTATAACCATTATCCCACTTAATCTTCTTGTTGGAGAGCTTCTACCTCTCCCACAAGAGTGAGATTGTTTGCCTCTTCCTCTGTCTGAACTTCTTCCTCTAGCATGGCTTCCTCCCCTGGGAACTTGGCTGTTGGGCTGACTCTTGGAAGATTGCTGAGTCTTGGAAGACTTTCCTTGAGTTGGATGCTTTATATTCTCTTCTATATCTCTTAAGCCCTTTTTCTAATACAAGTCTCATGCATTAGCTAACTTCATTACTTTATAATACCCTTATGATAATAGAGTATCAAACTCTTCATTGGACCTTTCTTCTAAAAGACCAAGATTTGGAGTAGATTCTTCACTTAGGAGCATTTCATTTGGTGGAACAGCATATTGGATTTTTATTTTCCGAATTCTCTCCTCTTGACTTCTGTCCAGCTTTGTGATTTCTGACTTATTTTTCTGAATCGCTAGCTTAGCTTTCTTTTCAGCTGACAGGTCTTGAGGGACCCGAGAATGAATGGAGGTGGTGCCTTTGCCTTTGATAATCACCTTTATAAAGGTTTTTTTCAAGCTTTTCTTCCCCCTTTTTAGCATCATCACCTCAAGAAGATTGGACTGATCTGAGAAGGGAGTCCAATTTCTTGTGTGTTACAGAGCCTGCTGCCTCTTGGTTGGAGCTGAGTGTATGCAGCTCATTCTTCATGGACATAATCTCTGCTTTCAACGATGTTTCCATATGCTCTATTTTCATTTGCATCAACTCTATATCGGGCAAATGACTCCTTTCCACCCATTCTATATTTTCCCTCGGCGTTCTTTGGAAAGCAAGGCAAGGTTAGCTCCCGGACAACCAGGTTTTAATATAGTTGTCTGAAATAACTAAGTTGCTCCGTTTGTAAAGATTTTGTCTGTTGTGCCCATTCTTTGATCCACAACACAACTACTCGAATATCTCCAAATATAGTGGCATCATGATTGTTAATCATGGTGCTTAAATCAGCAAAACCTCTCTCTATTGCCTCCATTTCCTCGCACATAGCACCAAAGGCTTGTCAAAAGTCTGATGTTTCTTTACCTGAATCTCTAGGAGCAATTTTGGATTCAAAATCATGGCCAAACGGTACAATGAGTGTATCCGAAGGAACATGCAGATCATCTGGGTCGATTTGAACATTGAAACAGGCACCTTCCTCCACAGACTCTGCTTCAAAAGGGATCTCTTCAACAAAAGGGAAATGTTCCCAACATACCGCTAAGATCAGAGGAATGTCCTACTCCTCCTTCGGGAACACTTTTCTCATCTCCCTTGCCAATAGCTCTGTTTGCCTCGGCTGTGGAAGCTACATCGACGATGCATTAGAAGCCTGGGTGAGCCGATGTGCCTCATTTGTCTTAACAACTTCATTGGCAATAGTTGGTACTTCCATTTGAGTTACCTTTGCATCGGTTAATGCAACAACATCATGTATGCGGAGATTGAGCTAGTGGGGTGGGGCATTAACTAGTACGAATCTCATCTTGGTATATTTGAGAATTGCATCCAAATAACTAGCCTCTTTATCGAATTTGTTGATTCATTGAAGTCTTGACTATATCAGTACTCGACTTCGAAAGGATTTCGACAAGGGCATCAATTACCATAGGCTCGGTGGATTTTGATTTTACGGAATTTTTGGCATATCACCAAAATATCAACATTGCCCCTAGCGGTCTCAACCGCCATTGGGTCTTGACTACCCTTTCGGTAGTCTCCTGCAGCAGATCTAAGGCGATGTTGGGTCTTGAAAATGGCATCCTTAGAGGTCTCAACCTCGAGAAATTGAACTTTTCACCACGACCAACGTCTCTCAACGCTCATGGTCTCGTTGATCCATCCTTTGCCGCAGATTACACCGTCTCAACTTTGTAGCTTCATTGGCCTTCAACTCTGCTGGGGCCTTGGCTGTTTCAGTCTCAACCATCACAACTTCACTGGCAAGAATATTTTCTTCCTCAATGATCTCAGCTGTCTCACCATTGCTTCCAAACTTCAGAGTTTCTTGGTTCCCCACAGCCTCCTCCAACCTGGCTATAGTGTGACCAGTTTTCCCCTCAGTTGGCTCACCAGCTAATAGATTTGCGATAGGGTTGGGGTCAACTATTACTGGGACTTTGTTGTTTCACGAAGTCTCTGCCAATTTGTCATGTGATGTCTCAACAGTATCCATGGGGTATGGCTCCACTGGGTTACCCTTCTCAATTTCAACATCAAGGTCAACCACATCAATCCCGTTATCATCACCATCTCCCTTATTAACTTCTTCCTATGAGTGAGCTGGTGAGGTGACAACTGCTAAGTCCTCACAACATTTTCAATAATAGGGGTAGGAGAGGATGGTTCTCCAATACCAGACTGTTTCGCGCGTTCAGCAAACTCACGGGACTCTTGTAGGGCATGCTTTAGTTGTGCAACTTCAATTGCATCAACGCCCTCAATTTGTTCATCATCACTGCTAATGTTGTAATCAGGAATGACAACATCAGTGAAAGGGCATTTGTGAGGCTTATCAGTCTTACCATTCTCAAGGACCTTCACATTCTCTGCATGTTTCTTCTCGAAGAGCACTATACTGACATAGGAATCATCAAGTGCAAGAACAACTATAGCATTATCCAGAAAGTTCAGAAGCCATTCCTCATCTTCAATCATTTTGGGCCTCAGAAACTGAATTCTGATGTTGCTCAGCTTTCTCTTTCTCCACATATGCAACATGTCTTTAATGTCAGGATAAATGGGAGATCCTGGTTCATATGAAGCAGCTGGGTCTCTGGCAACACTCTCTTCTTTGACTTGAGGCAAGACAGCCCCACCTACTTCAACAATGGTCTCAACAGCTGCTTTTTCAAATACTAGTGCAACTGTGTCCTCGACCATAACTTCTTTTTGCTCAGTTGATGGGGGCTCGATAGCAATTGTGTCCACTGTAGCCTGTTCAATTGGCGCTGTTGCAGCAGACTGCAAGTCACGTCTCCTCTTGGATTGCCTCTCCAAGGGGATTTCATCCTCTTCTTAATCAGAAGTCTCAGCCATAACTCGAATGGCTGATTCTGTCTCAGAAGTTTCAGCTGCAGGCTGCATAGCTGATTCCCATGTTTCATCTCTCAAGCCACTCTTGGCCTGAGTTTTCTGCTTCTTGATAGCTGCCTTTCGAGGCGCTGCTGTCCTTTTCTTCTTGGTTAACATGAAGGCAACTGGGATTGGGATTGGAACTGGGGTAGTTGTCTCCTCCTCTAGGACACTTTCAGTCGTTTCCTCTCAGAAGCGCCCTTCTTCATGGCATGGGCCTTCTTCTGGGCAGCAGATAAGTTCCCCTTGAACAACATTTCATTCACATGGAATGTCTTACCCCTGCGCAGGGGCAATCCCTTCTTCTCCAAAATGTACCCAATGACTATCCCGTAGCTAAGATTCTTGAACTTGCCTTCAACCAGCTCCACGTTCTGGATGTTTTGACACAACTTGTTGAACATAAACTCACTCCAATTCACGTACAACTCCTCCATGAAAGTTGCTATCACAGTCAGCTTAGTCTGTGACAGCTGATTATAAGAACCAAACTTGATGTTGATGATTTTGCCACCACATCCATCAGTTTGTGATATTCCTCCTTAATCACAGTCTTGGTAGCTGAACAATTCAGCTTATCAGCTACCTCATCTTTGGCAATCTCCTTCCATATTTTCATAAAATCGAACTCATAGTCCTTCAGCACTGTGAGTCCACTGCTGGGAAGGTGAGGCAGGTCAGTCAAGTCTTCAGTAGCTAACTTGACTTCTTTTCCATTCATAGAAGAATAGATTTCATCATCGTGAATGGAGGCATTCACGTAGAACATATGAACCTCCTCCAAGAAGGTTTGGGGCATGGACCGGGTAAGAAACTTCAGCAACCCTAATTTTTCCAGATCCGATGATCTTCCTGCCCGATACTTATCAGTTCACTGTTTTACCAACTCTTAAGTTCACCGTAGTACACCTTTTCTTAAAGTTTGGCGAAATCCAGGGCAGAGCTTGAAGATTTCTTAGGTGCCATGATTGATTTTTGAGAAAAACTTGAAGAACTTCGAAGGTTTTTGCAGAGAGAAAATTCTAAAAGTTCGAAAGCTTTAATGCAAAGTGAGAGGAGAGAGAAAG
Source organism: Rehmannia glutinosa (assembly GCA_016081115.2). NCBI lineage: Eukaryota > Viridiplantae > Streptophyta > Magnoliopsida > Lamiales > Orobanchaceae > Rehmannia > Rehmannia glutinosa. Next base: position 527,049 of record JABTTQ020003393.1, on the reverse strand, counting down.
TAATTTCCGATATATATGGGACATGAAGAGACTATTTCAGGATATTGAAATTTGAATTGTGATCAATGGTTTAGATTAAACTGTATAAAGCCTTTAAGTACATCACATTAAATGCTCGCAACATTTATGCCCTACCATATGCTTCATGTAGCAGCTTTTCACTGTACAACATTAAATGATGTTGACATCATCTTCAAAAACATTCCCCCTTTAATTAAAACAACCTCATTTTGTCTCTTAGCTTATAAATGTGTCTGCTTACTCATTTAGGCTTTACTCTTCTTCTCTCTTTAGTCTTCTGATGGAACTCAGTTGTTCAGTTGACTCAATTTTGCTGAGCATCCAATTTAGTTGTTGTACTCCGCTGAAAAAATAAAACTATTTTGAAATGCAATTTTCCATCTTTAACTCTGCTGAATGAGTCTCTGAGCATTTTAACATAGCTCAATAAATCCCGACTCATTCTTCAGTTCTTCAGACCTTGATTCACATAAGGGTTTTGTGAATATATCAACTAACTACTTCTCAGTTGAGACATAATCTAATGTGATGTCTTTCTTTTCAACATGATCTCTTATGAAATGATATCTGACATCAATGTGCTTTGTTCTTGATTGCAATACTGGATTTTGAGTAATTGAAATATCACTTGTGTTATCACGCATGATTGGAATTTCCTTCTCTTCAATATCATAGTCTCTCATATGTTGCCTCATCCACAAGACATGGGCACAACAACTGCCTGCTGCAATATACTCAGCCTCAGTTGTTGATGTAGCTATTGAATTTTGTTTCTTGCTGAACCAAGAAACCAATCTATTTCCAAGCATTTGACAAGTACCAGATGTACTTTTCCTATCAACTCTACATCCAACATAGTCTGTATTTGAGTATCCAATCAATTTGAAGGCTTCTTACTTAGGATACCACAATCCAACTTCTTGGCTCCCTCTCAGATATCTCAATATTTTGTTTGCAGCTGTCATGTGACTTTTCTTAGGTGCATATTCAAAAAGGATTTAACAACGGGTGTTTACATCGGTTACTCAAGGAACCGATGTTAACAAGAGAATCCACCGAATCAGTCTCGGTTTGGCATCTTTCTTGTCGAATAGATGTTTGATCGTTGCATGGTCTGTGTGGACTATTGTCTTTGTTCCAATCAAGTAAGATCAGAACTTGTCGAATGCAAAAACAATTACCAGCATTTCCTTCTCAGTGGTAGTGTAATTATGTTGGGTACTGTCTAATGTTCTACTCGCGTAATAGATGGCTCTGAACAACTTATCCCTTTTCTGACCCAGAACAGCCCCTACTGTGAAATTACTGGCGTCACACATCAGCTCAAAGGGCTGACTCCAATCGGAACTACAAGAATTGGGGTTGTCATCAACGCCTTCTTTAAAATCTCGAATGCCTGCAAACAATCATCGGAAAAATTGAAAGATACTATACACCTACTACAAAGGTGGTGTCAGATCCGCTCGCAGTCAAGTAGAGCAATCTAATAAGTGCTCTATATCTTGTCTGATCCACTGGTTTGCCTTCTGCATCCATATCCATCTTGATTGAAGTATTCATTGGAATCTTCACAGATGACTTATCTTCTATATCAAATTTCTTCATTAAATATCTGGTATACGTGGTTGGCTTTTGAAGGTCCCATCCTCCATTTGTTTAACTTGAAGTCCTAGAAATTGAGACAATGTATCATACCATGCTCTTAGTGCTTCTTTCAATCCATACAGAGCTTTGTTGAGCTTGTACACCTTATCTCTAATTGTTTTCTACTCAAAGCCTGGAGGTTGTTCCACATAGATTTCTTCTTCAAAAAGTCCATTGAGAAATGCGTTCTTCATATCCATTTTGAAGTTCTTGCATGCAACATAAGCAAGAAACATTCCTTATTGCGTCCAATTTAGCAACAAGTGCAAAGGTCTCATCAAAATCTATACCTTCTTCTTGGCAATACCCTTTGGCTGTCAATCTTGTTTTGTTTCTTACTATAGATCCTTCTTCATTCATCTTATTTCTGAATACTCACTTTGTACCAATAATATTTTGGTGAGTAGTCCTTTGAACCAATTCCCAAACTTTGTTCCTTTCAAACTGATTCACCTCTTCCTTCATAGCTAGGATCTAATGTGTGTCATCCAATGCTTGTGACACATCCTATGGTTCAATTTGAGATATAAAGAAAGTGAACATTGCTTCATGTTGGGTTTTGGATCTTGTTTTACTCCTATGACATTTTCAATTACTAACTCAGGTGGAATGGGTTGATTCTTATTGCAGCTAAGTTGTCTTAAACAACTTATTCTTGATCATCTTCATTCAACTGCAATCCTTCCAACTGTCTCTGAGATTCAGCTAACTCGTCCTCATCATGATCAAATCTCCTGGGATCTGTCTCAGCATAAGGACTCTTCTGAATGGTTGGTTGATTCATCTTCTCACCTAACTCATGAATGTCTTCGCCATTCACATTAGGTTCATTAAAAACCACATGGACAGACTATTTTGCTACCATAGTCCTTTTGTTTAACACTCTGAATGCTTTGTTCTCAGTTGAATAACCAAGAAAGACACCTTCATCAACTTTAGCATCAAAGGCTTTTAGATTATCCTTGCCATTGTTATGAATGAAACACTTGTTTCCAAAAATATGAAAATATCCCACATTTGGCTTTCTTCTTGTCCAAATTTCATAGAGGGTTTTGGACAGTTGCCTATTGATCATACACCTATTCTGAGTGTAGAAAGCAGTGTTAATGGCTTCAACCCAAAATCTCTTAGGTAATACAACTTCAGTTAACATGGTCCTTGCAGTTTTCTTGAGGGTTCTGTTCCTTTTTTCAGCTACTCCATTCTGCTGTGGAGTTCTTGTAGTTGACAACTCATGAGCAATATAATTTTTCATGCAATATTGCGTTATAATCCCATTGACAAACTCAGTTTCTCTATCAAACCTTATCTTGATAATGGTTTGACTCTTCTCATTCTGGACTCTCTTCATCAGTTGAGGAAGCTTTTTCAAAGTTTCCTTCTTTTTTTACACAAAAAAAATAGTCCATGTGTATCTTGAGAAATCATCAACCACCATAGGGTTTATTTCCTTCTACTTATGCTAGCTAGCTCAACAGGTTCAAAAAGATCCATGTGCAATAAATGCAAGATCATTGTTTAAGAAGGACTTGGCTTATCCTTGAAAGATAATTTGATCTGCTTTCCTTTTTGACATGCATCGCATATGCTTTCCTTCTTGTAGACTGAGTCTGGCAATCCTTCAACCAATTGGCTTCTTGCAAGCTTGTTGATAGTCTTTAAATTCAGATGACTTAGCTTCTTGTGCCATAACCAACTTGATTCAGATGTGTTCTTTGCTAATAGACATGTGATTGGTGTAGCAGTAGACCAATCCACTACATACCTATTTTTCTTTCTCATTCCAGATAGCACAATTTCATCAGTTTCAACATCATTGATTTAGCAAACACACATGTTGAATCCAACATTATATCCTTTATCACAGAGTTGGGTGATACTTAACAGATTGAAATTTGCCCTTCAACATAAGCAACATCTTTGATTTCTAGTCCATTTTTCTTGATGGATCTAATGCCTTTGATTTCCCCTAAAGCCTCATTCCCTCCAAATATAATTTTGGCTCCTCTTGAATCCTTGAAGTTTGATAGATTCTTTTTATTCCCTGTCATATGTTTGGAACATCCACTATCCATGTACCAGGTTTCTTGGCACTATAAGGTGGTCCTTAAACCTGCAATCAAGGAAATCAAACTTTAGGTACCCATATTTGTTTGGGTCCTAAGGGGTTAGCACTATAAGGTGTTCCAACCAACCTATAGCAAAAATATCTGACTCTAAGAGGTTGCCACCTTTCAGTTCCATAATCATAATGAATTTTCGCAAATTGTTTTGGAGCTCTAGGAACATACAGATGTCTCTTTTGTCTGTATGCCTGTGTATATGTTTGTATATTTGCTTTTCTAGGAATGTATGGAAACTGATGTGCATGATATGCATTGTGTTGGGGTGCATATAAATGCTGATTTCTTTGCCTTGGGAATGACCCATGATGAGTTTGAGGTCTTTGCCACTTGGGCTTGTATCTCAAGGGACTCGGCTGATATTTCATTTGAGGGTTCCAATCATCTTGAGTTGGGTAATTTCTACCATTCTCTTCATATGGTTTCGTTTGATGAAACCTCTGGGGCTTTTGGTAGTTCTGTTTAGACTTTATAGAATATCTATTGTTAGGAGTCTGCTATTGAACTTTTCTGAATATAGTTTCAGCTATTCTTTCAGCATACTCAGATGATTTCTTTCCTTTTTCTTTATATCCAAGGCCAATATGTGAGTGTTTGTCATTGTGTGTGGGTGTCACATATGGTGTTTTGGATTTTTGGAATCCCCCATTGCTTGAGGATCATTTTTCCATAACCACTCTTGGAGTTTGATCATTGACAAATGAATTGAATCCTAAGCCTGCTTTATCTCATATTTCCTTTTGTATCATCATCAACTCATCCAATGTTTTAGATGATTTGATGAGTGATGCAATCACATTTGTCAGTTCTTGTTCCCTCTTTTCTTTCTCAGCAAGGTTTACTTTGACCTTTGTTATCTCAGCTTTCAACTCTTTATTCTCATCAGCTATGTGACTTAGAGTACTTAGCTCTTTAGTCAGCTGTGAGTTTTGGCATTTGAGTTAGATGTTTTCCTTATTTAAGAGTGTGTGTGAGGATTTAATGTGCTCAAAATCTTTCATCATTTTACCTAATGAATCATAAGATTAAAGGGTGATGAGGTGCGTGTATCATGATCATTGTCATCAGAATTTGAATCAGATGAGTTAGAATTTACCTCATCTTCATGTTCATTGGCCATGAGACATATCAATGACTCTTTTTTTGTGTCTGATGAGTAGTCAGTTTCACTGCTATCCGACTCTATTGTCTTCCTACACTTGGTTGTATCAGATTATGCAGCCATCATTGCTTTCTTTCTTTCTTGTCTTATTTCTCTGAAGACTTCCTTATCCTCTTCTTTTTATATTTGTTGACTCGTGGATAAAGACAGTCAAGCGCAAAAGTGACTTGGCTATCTGCAATTCAGAAAAAGATCTTGACTTTCTTCTTAGCTCTCTTGGAAGTTCTCTCTTCCTTTTCTTTGGAAGGAGCTGAGTGCCTTCTAGAGGATTCTCCTTTGTTTATGTTGTAGTTCTTGTTGAAAATTTTATTGAACCTCTTGACCATCAAGACAATCTCTTCTTTATCAATGATATCTTTGGAGTCAGTGGCCTTTGATTCTCCAGCCAATAGAACAGTTGTCTTTGGTATAACTATCTCATCCTCCTCTTTTCTCTTGAGCTCGAATTCATATGCTTTCATATTTGAGAATAGCTCATGGTTGGATACCTTGGTCAAGTCCATGGAATATCTGAGAGCCATTACCAAAAAGGGTAAGTCTTTGACTTTCTTCACAACAGACTTCTTCAGCTTTGTCTAAGTCCTTCAGTTGCTTTACCCCATATGTTGAGTCTCTCCTTCATTCCTTGGATGACTCTGCTGTAAATCTTCTGAAAGACATAGATGATTGTACTTGACTAAAGCTCTTCTTGACCACTTTGTTGCGACTCAGTTGGATCTTCTCTACACTTCTTCAACAAGTCTTCTGCATCTTCAACTTAGCTGCTTGATGATTCAACTAATATTCTAATTATTGCAAAGTTGAAATTGCATATAGAAATTGGGGTGCCAACTTTCTAATACTAAGGCCTAGTTTGTTTATGTTTCCAACAACCTATTTCCAGTTTCCAACTATTCATAAAACTGGAATCATGTTTATTTATAAATTTTCCAATGTAAATCATCATTTTCACATTCCATTTTTCACATAAAACAACATCTCAAACCTATAATTCCAATTCTCAACCCTATACACTATCCTACATCACTCATCAATCACTATTCTCATCTTTTCATCCCATTATACACATGGGACCCAGTATTACCAACTCTATCAACTTAAAATATTATTATTTTTTAATTATTTATACCTAATGGGACCCACTATCCTACAATCTCACAAATATAATACTATATATTCAATTAAAATATTCAACCACTATCAACTTTTCAAATTATTATATATATAAAATAATACTTTAAAACTACTCAACCAAACACAATCTCATTTCCAAACCTACATAAAACTCATTTCCATTCACTCAACCAAACATATTTCCAATTTTCACACGAAAACCAATAAATTCTCAAAATTCAATTTCCAACATTAGAAACTAGAAATGGTCCATGGAAACATAACCATACAAGGCCTAAGTTTTCTAAGCATCATCAAAATCTATACAATAAATTTCCTAATAGAGAGATCAAAATTGGAGAGAGTCATTACCTTAGAATGGCATAACTATTTGATGAGGCCAGGAGTAAAGTTGAGGGGGACACATAGGCTTCACAAGATAGTTGAAACTTATTTAAAGCTTTGGGAATAAGAAACTTGAAGACAGGCCCATACGATTTAATTCCTAGGTGTCCATACGAACCAATGGGAACTAAGGTTTAGATTGAGTAGATGCAAGTCTAGAGTTGGTAATGGGTTTGTTCCGAGGGACAGTTTCTCGAGAGCAATAGTTAGAGCATGTTCTAATAGAGAAATACATTCTACTAGTCGAGAGTAGAAGTTACTTTTTTTTCTTTTTATTACCTTATCTTGTAATTACAAGGAATTCTCTTTTGTATGCTATAAAAAAATTATCTTATTTTCCTATAAATTTCAGCGTGATTTTTATAAAGATATCGTTATGTGTTATATTGTATTGTGTTATGCTTAATAGATCAATATCATAATAGAATTTAGTTATTATTGTGAGTAGTTAATGACTTAGTGAACCTATAACTGCTAACCAATCATGAGTCGCAATACTCACGCTGCACACAAGGATGGCAATGGTGCCAATAACAACAACAATGCTCAAGGGACCCCTTTGACTGTCGAGACCCTTGTGCAAGCATTGGCTACTTATGGCCAGGCTGACCAGACCAAACGAGCTAAGGCCCTAAAAGAAACCGGCTATCAGACTTTATTAGATTATCCCCACCATCCATTATGGGCACCATTAATCCTATCGAAGCTGAAGGATGGCTTACGGAGATGCAAAAATTATTTTTTGTTATTGATTGCACTGTCAAGGAATGAGTTAACTATGCGACATTTGTACTGTGAGGTGACCCATATGTGTAATGCATGTTGGCTGGCATGATGATACAATGTGGTGATTGTTGAGCCATTGAACATGTCATTCACAACATTTGCATGTGCATGCATATTACAAGAGGATGTTTGCATGCACAAAAATATTTTCTGGAAGAAAATGGATATTTGTTGACCACTGCTAGTGCACCAAGGCACACTGGGCGTGCTTATTATATATGTTTAGGTACAATAGGTGGGATACTTCCTGGTGAACAGAGGGGTAGATATGTGGGATACTTCCTGGTGAACACAAGGCACACTGGGCGTGCTTATTGGCCATTTGACTATTGCTGTGTGCAGAGCTCTTTTCCGGTGCATAGTAGTTGGGTCAGGTGCCCAAATAAAAGAAAATGATTTGAGAAAAGTATTTCGATTCATGAATTTACATTTTTAGCATTACATGTTGGAAAAACATTACTATTCTCTGGGCATGCATGTTTTTTACTTGCTGAGCTTTAGCTCATGTAGTTCATGCATTGCAGGTGAGCATGAAAATGCCTGAGTCATTGGCTTACTGTGCAGTGCTGAAGCTTTCTCAGATTTTGAGGATCATGGATATGGATGACGACCTGTCGGGCTTATTTTTGGGTTCATTTTAGTTTTGCTTTTGTTGTGTTATATGGAGGAACTCCTATGTTTATAACTTTTGAAACTGTATTGTAAATATATGTAAATAGTGTGCTGGTTTGAGTTCTGGGTTTGTATATCTAGTCATCGTGTTTACGTACAAACAGGGTTGACAGGTCTTTTTCTTTGAAGTGGTAAAATCTTCATTACGGTGTACCAGATTTATTTCGTCATTCGTTTGTTATTAAATCACACATGAAAAAGGAAAAAAATTTACACATTTTGAATAGAGTTTTTGGTCGAGTTATACTATTTATATATTTTCTAACAATAGTAATAGGGGTGGGCATCACAATATGACTGGGGGAGAACGATGCAACGTGAAATTGAGGGTGATACTTGCCCTTCTACTTGGGCGAGGTTTACCAAAATCTTCAATGATAAGTGATCTCCACGGAGTGTCAGCCAACAGAAGAAAAAGGAGTTCATACGACTGGAGCAGGGGAGCCGTACAGTGGCTGAATATGAAGCCAAGTTTGCCAAGTTGTCCAAGTTTGCTCTTGACTTGGTTGCTACTGAGTAACAGAGGGCCAGGTGATTCGAGAAAGGATTGTGGTCCCAAATCAAGCTTGCAGTGGCACCGTTTGAGCTTACAGCATACCGTGAAGTCATCAAAAGGACTATATTGGTGGAGAGGGCTCAGGCAGTGAATCTAGAGGAGATGAGATCCAACAAGGTTATGTTCAAGTCTGAGAACCCAAATAACTGAAATAATGGTCAGAAAAGAAAGCAACTGGGCCCACAGGGTACCTCACAGAGAAAACAACCGACGACTGTTTGTACCAAATGTGGTAAGGCACATCGAGGTGAGTGCTTGCAGGGTTCGAGAGCTTACTTCAACTATAAAAAGCTAGGACACATCTCACTATGTTTCCCGGATAACAAGCAGTCGGCTCAGGCTCTAGGGTTCACTATGGCACAAGCTGAAGCTGAGGAAGCAACAGACGTGGTGGTCAGTACCATTTAACCTACCATTTTAATTTGTGAATTCCATGTCATTAGATTCATGCATGTTTAAGTGTGTAATTATTTCGTTTGACCTTTGAATGTTTTTGGCATATGTGTTTATATCTTAATTGATTATGGAGCTCCACACTCCTTCGTGAACTCCAAATTTGCTAAGGACCTATCTGATTATTCATTTTTATCGGACACTTATTCTAGCATATCAACTTCCTTAGGAGATGTCATGAACTTGGCCATAGTTACATTAATTGTCCAATTACTATCAAGAGAGGGGGGGAGAGAGAGATGGAATTCGCCATAGAGTTAGTGCCTGGAACGACTCCTATACCCAAGGCACCATATCGAATGGCTTCTGCAGAATTGAAAGAACTCGAGAAGCAACTACAAGATTTAGTTGAAAAGGGATTCATCAGACCGAGTTTCTCACTTTGGGATGCACTAGTCCTTTTTTTTTTAAAAGAAAGATGGATCAATGAAATTGTGTCTTGACTATTGTTAACCAAATAAGGTAACCATCAAGAACAAGTACCCTCTTCTAAGAATTGAGGAGTTATAAGACCAGCTTCAGGGTGTCATGCCTTTTGGTTTAACTTTTGCCCCAACTGCATTCATGGAGCTAACGAATCTAGCCTTTTCCATTTACCTTGATCAGTTCATCATCATCTTTATCGATGATATCTTTTTATACCCCCGATTATTTTATATAAATTGAGCTTTTAATACGAGACTTGATTTCATTCCTTCATATTTTTCTCATTCATTTATATTTGATAAGTTTCAAGGATGAAACTTTTTATAAGAGGGGGAGAATGTAACAACCTGAATTTTTTTAAATGCTTGATGATAATATTTTATTATGTTATTAAATTATTCTAGATTTTATAATGAAATTATTTTATTTTGTTGGATATTATAAAAACACCGTGGGCTTCTGTTTAGATTAGAGTTTTGAAACGGGCCCTTATTATTAGTAACTCCATTATAGGTCCATGTACCTTAAACCTAGTCCAATTAGGAGTAGTCTAAAATACAGATATAAGACTCGCAAAATACACATGGAGAACACAAAAACACCTGATAGAAGAAACACATAGGGAGAGAGAACGCGAGACGCAAAGAACGACCAAGAGAAAGAGAAGAGAAGAAGAAGACGAAGAAGAAGGAGAGAGAGAGAGAGAGAGAGAGAGAGAGAGAGAGAGAGAGAGAGAGAGAGAGAATTTCCCCAACGCAAATCTTGTAAGACTACGTTTAATTTCAAAGAACCTGAAAAGAATTTTTACTATCCATAAATTGAACAGACAACTAATCTTTTTATTTTCATGTAGAACTAAATTTAAATTATTATTATGTTTAATTGTAAAGCTTCTCGTCTAGTATGCATGAATGATTTTGTTTTGTGGGATTAATTGAGTTTCCACTCAATAAGGTTGGAATGTTTTGATTTTGGTTTTAGAAAGAATTTTGCGTTTAGGTTCTACGGCCTACTTGAAATCTCCACGCCTTTTTACGATTTATTCTGCCTAATACCATGAATCTATATTGAACATGGAAAGGACTCCGTAAACTCATCTCGGTATATTCATTTATACATGTGAACATTAGGCATGCATAATCAATTCTAAGCTTTATAAATAATTGTCTAGTAAGGTTTTTCATACCAAGTCAGACGTCATGATGGACATATAATGGATTAGATTAATGTGTTCAATTAGTTATGCTTTTGTTCAGCACCTCAACCAAGTGAAATTTGTTGTCTGTAGTTGAATTGTTTATACATATATAATAGGTTTCATATCCTAGGATTATTGAACTATGGGTATGATGGTCAGAACTTGGTACAAATCGCAAGCCTTAGTTCACTACGTCCTAAACGATTTGAGTAAATGTTTTTCCTAATTAGTTGAACATAAGGTTTTCCCTGATTAGTTGAAGTATGGGTTTTTCCTAATTAATTGAATTTAGGATTTTTCTTAACTAATTGGATATAGAGTTTTCCCCTAATTAGTTGAATGAATGATTTTTGTTAATTAGTTAAAGGAAGTGTTTTCCCTAATTAGTTGAATGGAGTTTTGCTCTAAAGTTGTTTCAGCTAACGTGATTTAATTATTATGATATACACTTACATTTATTCTCGTGTTTAATGATATAATACATCACTTAGGTTCATGCTTCATGTTAATGTATGTTTACAGCATTTCACGAGCATCCCAAGATTAAGTAAAGTCTAGGCTTAAAGTTTAGAATTAATAAAGTTTTTCAAAAATAAATCGGTGCACATTTTTTTTATGATGCTGGAGTGAGTAGAAAATGGGTGCGGGAAAGCGGTGTTCCGATAATGTGCCGCTTGCGGCTAATGTTAATATTAAAGGAAAAGGGCCTTCGGGCAAAATGTTAATCGGGTTCCAAATAACGAGGCCCACTGCGATTCTGATTAGAGCAATGTGTCGCCAAGTGAGCTCACGTCCTAAGAACATTTTACGAAAAGAAAGTCAAAGTTTTTAAGTATGTAGATGAAAGATTTTTAAGTAAAGGAAACATAAAGTTTTACAAAGTCAAGTTATTTCATTAGGCATGTATTATTCATGCATGAGGTTACTTGTTGAGCTTCTTTGAGCACATTCCACGAATATATTTTTTTTTCCAGATGAGAACAATGAGAAGGAAGTAGATGGCGGGACGCAGTAAATCAGGAATCTATGTCCCTCGGTTTATCTTATTTTCGAAGTTTCACTTATTGGTATATTTAACGTTAAATGTCATTTTACTTTTCCGTATGATTGTTTTGGACTAATAGTTATTGATACTTATTTTCGCTGTAAAGTTTTCGAATGAAGTAAGATTGTTTTTTACTATTAAGCATTTTTAATTAAAGTATTCCTATTTTAATTTCTTAATTTTTGAATTAGAAATTCAAGTAAGCTAGAAAGGGCCTACAAATTTAATTTGAATTTTTCATACAAATTTCGTTGTAGAAATTGAAAATCAAATTAAATCACAAGATGATAATATATGGATAAATCTTAATACTGAGTGATTATAGACTTCTGTTTATTTCTGTGTGATTCTTAATTTGCTCGTTTAAGTTTGCCCTACGATATTCTCAATACTTGCATTTTAGATTCACATTTGAATTAAATAGCTGGGAATATAAATTCACAGATACGAAATCCATTACTTCTTGCAAGAATTAGAAAGACGATTCTCTCATTTGTTAATTCTGAAACTAAATGGTTTGAGATCTCAAATTTATAATCCGATTATAAATTAACCAGTGAATTAATGGTAAATGAGTATAAGAAGTAATTGAAGAGGTTTAACAGATACTACCTAGCTTTCATTGCCCTTTGATTGTTGCATGTAGATTTCCTCATCTATATGGCCAATTAGAAAGACCGTCTTGACATCCATCTGCCATATCTCATTGTCCAGACATGTTGCAATTAAATGTAGTATGTGAATAGATTTTAGCATTGCTGCAGGTGAGAAAGTTTCCTCATAGTCGACTCCCTCATTTTGGGTGTAACCCTTAGCCACTAGCCTTGCTTTGAAAGTCTCAACCCATCTGCACCTTTCTTTCTCTTATAGATCCATTTACACCCAATGTGCTTGACATCCTCAAGAGGTCTACAAGAACCCAACACTGTTGGAGTACATAGACTCCATTTCTTGGTTCATAGCTTCAAACCACCTCACTTTATCAGAATCCTCCATTGTTTGTCGAAAAGACAATGGATCATCGTCCACCCCGTCGGAGACTGCAATATTTGCCTCTTTGATTTTACGATAGCGGATTGGTGGTCTAATCACCCTCCCACTGCATCGATGTGTCATGACATTCTGATCATGTATATATTAGTTAAATATTTTTATCGTAATTTTGATAATTTTATATAATTGAGTTTTGTACCAAAACAATGGCCCCAAATGTTGTCCAAACTTCAAAATATTTTCAATGATTTTTACTATTTTTTTGAAGTACTTCTTGAACTTTATTTTTGACAAAATTCAGACAACTTCTCTGTGTTGAGGTCGACAGGTCGCCCTATAGGGCAACCCGTACCTGAAATTTGTATTTTTGAAACAGAACCGAAACAAAAAGAAAGAAGGGGAGGGCAACCGGTGGGGTCGGCTGGTGCCTGTGGAATTCATTTTTTCCATGTATGTCTCTGAATCAAGGGGGATCGGTCGAGCATGAGGGGGACTGGTCGAACCCCCTAGTCGATCGATCACCCTCCCCAGTCGATCAGTCCAACCCCTAAGTCAACTCATATTAAAATATTTCGAACGTCTTTTTTGATTTCGAATTTGTTTGAGGCGACTGGTCGGCATAGTGTTTTATCACCAGAAACTATCTGTTGCAGAAGGCAACTTCATGAAATTGTGGCTTTGGTTCTAACAGTTATTTTCTTGGATTATTTGGCATTTCTTTTACAGATTTAACTCTTCTAGGAGGAGCTTATGTTGGTGTTCAAATCATGGAGCTCTCCTATAAATACTTGTAGGCTTGAAGGATCAAATAAAAAACACAAGCATACAAAGCAACAAGAAAAATCAGCAATTATATCATGCTTTCTTGTCAACATTCTTGTTGTATTTAGCTTAAGCGTTACAATTGCACATACTGAGTATTAGGCTTCCTTCTTGATTACACTTGCACTTCAAAGTTGTATATACTTCATTTGAATTGTAATCTTGATTGGTTCAAATCATCCAAAATAAGACATACTTCTTAAGCGTTCTTGTGGTAAGAACACACTTGGTTGATTCTAGGTGTTGAAGAGTTTGGTGCACTTCATTGGTATAAGAAGATTGTGGTAATCTTCATAGGTGGTGTTGTAAGAAGAGTGTGGTACTCCTAAAGGTAAAGGTTGTAATAGTTTGGCATCTATTAATATACATTTTCCTTTTCGAAATCCATTTGGACATACCGGGTGGTAGAGCATTAGGCCCTAGGTAGGTTGAAGCTCTATAAATCATTGTGTGTTGTTTATATTTCTGCACTTTTAATTCTTCACCATCTTCATATTCGAAAAACAAGGCGTAAATTGGAAAATTAGGAAAATCTATTCACCCTTCCTCTAGATTTTTATAGCTACTTGGGCTGACAAGTAGTATCAGAGCCAAACTCTTTGGCAAAATCGTTTAATCTTTGCGAGTAAAGAAGAGATCCATGGCTACGAAGCAAAGCTATCTCCCAACCGACGCCTCCACCAATAAGCCACCACTATTCGACGCCAACAACTATGACTTTTTGAAAGACCGAATGGAATAAATTCTACAAGGCTGCGGTTTGATATTTGGAATGATGTTGTTGAAGGAATTACACAACCAACAAAGAAATTAGAGGATGGAACTCTAGCTCCAAAAAGCCTCAAAGAATTTGACGAAAATGACAAGAAGGCATTCTCTCTAAACGGTAAGGCATTGAATATATTGCATTGCTCACTCATCGCCACCGAGTACAACCGTATTAGAGGAATAAGGTCGGCCCATGAAGTGTGGAAAAAAATAGAAACTATTTATAAGGTAATAAGAAAGTTAAACAAGCTAGAAAAACAATACTTGTTAAAGATTTTGAACACTTCATAATGCTCGAGGGTGAAGGAATTTTGAAAATGGTGGAAAGACTAGACAACATCATCAATCCCCTATTGGCGCTCGGAAAGGTCATCTCAGAGGAAGATAAGGTAACGAAAGTATTGAACGCTCATCCCAGCTCATGGTCCAAAAAGGTGACGGCTATAACGGAAGTATATGCAAAACCTTGAGACTCTCAAGTTTGATGAATTCATTGAAAATTTTCTCATCTATGTCTATATTAAGGAAAGAAAGAACTCCAAACTATCCACCTCACAATCGGGTATGCAATCTACTCCTAAGGGTCTTGCTTCAAATAATTCCTATTATGCTAGTTATGAGGATGATGAGAAAACCGCCGTCCTTGCTCGAAAATTTGCAAAATTTGTCAATTAAAACAAGGCAAGAAAAACTAGAGACAACTCTTGCTTTAAATGCGGGAAACCCGGGCACTTTATAGCCGATTGCCCGAAATTGGTGGAAGAGGAACAAAAGAAGAAAAAGCCTTTTCCGAAAAAAAAGGCTCTCAATGCGGATGTCAAAACATGGGATGAACTTCTTGTAACATCCGACGACGAAGAGAAAATCGAACATGGTCTTATGGCCATAAACAATGATAATAACGAGGTACGCTCTAACTCTTCCTCTTTCTCTTTAATTGATTAACTTCAATGTGATTATGATGAATTACAAAATGAGTTTAAAGATATTATTTGCAAGTCCAAAAATTTGAAAAAGGAGTTTAAAGAGTTAAAACTAGAAAAAGACAAGTTATTTATTTCTAATGAATCTCTTGATCATGCACACTCTATTACTCTTGCTAAAGTTCATAGTATTGATTCCTAAAAATAATTTGCTCACTAAAGAGATTGAAAGTTTTAAAAAGGATGTGCAACGTTTCAACTTGAGTACCAACAAGGTCACAAAAATTCTTGGTGCACAAAGAAGTGAGCAATCTAAACTAGGACTTGGTTATAAACCTTTTCAAATCGATTTTGAGAAAAATGACCAAGCTCCAACTTTTATTCGTGCTAGTAGTCCTAATATTATTACTTGTTATTATTGTGGTAAAAATGAACACTTTGCTAGTACATGTAAGCTTAGAAATAGCAATGGTCATTTTTGGAGACCCAAAGGTCTCAATGCTAAACCCCCATGGACCCTAAAACTTTAGGGTACCTAAAAAAAATTATTTGTAGGTACTAAGGGCAACAACAATCACGGAAGATTCCAAATGGCTCGTGGACAGTGGGTGTTCGCGCCACATGACCGAAAAGAATAACCTTTTACCAATATCAAGCTCCAAGAAGAAAGAATGGTCATGTTCGGGAATGGCTAAGGCAAAATTCTAGGCAATGGAGACATTGGTAATTCATCTTTCTCTCTTGGTGATGTTTTACTAGTAGAAGGGCTTAAGTTCAATTTGATAAGTGTAAGCCAACTTTATGATTCAAATTATGATGTTTTCAATAAAGATAAATGCCTTATTCTTAAAAATGGTAAAATTATTTGTGAAGCTAGTAGAAAAGGCAATCTTTATAAAATTTGTACAAGTGATTTGGTTAGTCAAAATATTTCTTGTCTTCTCTCCAATAATAATTTAACTAGTTTACGGCATAGGCAACCTGGACATGTTGGATACAAAAATTTACAAAAGATTTATAAAAACCAACATGTCAAAGGACTACCCAAATTAAATTTTGAAAATCTTGGCTTATGTGACACTTGTCAAAAGAACAAATTAGTTAAAAGTAGTTTTAAGCCCAAAAATAAAATTTCCACAACCAAGCCTCTACAACTTCTTCATTTAGATTTGCCTGGGGATATTGGTACCGAGAGTCTAAGTGGACATTACACCTTTGTTATAGTCGATGAATTCTCTAGTTATACTTGGGGTATGTTTCTTGCAAATAAAAGTGATACCGCTAATGAGTTTGCTAAGTTGTGTAGACTCTTAAAAAATGAAAAAAAAGATACTATTAAATCTATAAGGACTGACCGAGGAGGTGAATTTGATGGTGATTTTAGAATATTATGTGATACCAAGGGGTATGCACATAATGTTTCGGCTCCAAGAACTCCTCAACAAAATGGTGTTGCCGAGAGAAAAAATCAGACTCTTCAAGAAATGTGTCGGTCTATGCTCAACGAATTTTCACTTCCAAAATATTTTTGGGCCGAAGCCGTAAACACCACTTGTTATGTCATAAACCGGGTATATCTTCGTCCCAAGTTGAAAAAATACCTTATAAGCTTTGGAAAGGTAGAACACCAAATATTAGTTACTTCAAAATATTTGGTTGCAAGTGTTTCATTTTAAACACCAATGATCAATTGGACAAACTTGATCCTAAGGCCGATGAAGGAATATTTATGGGGTACTCGACTAAGAGCAAGGCATATTGGGTTTATAATAAGACTTGCATGGCGGTCGAGGAGTTTATTCATGTCAAATTCAATGAAGCCTCCGGAGTTGAAAAAATCACAAATGATGATAGTGATGAAGAAGATGAAGTTGGACCAATTGTTCCAAATGATGCTCAAAATAATTAACCTTCCACATCAAATTATCAACCTTCAACTTCCAATGTTCAACAAGAGGATAAGGGTAATAATTCGGATCTTCCCATGGCATTGAAATTCAAAGGAGATCATACAAAAGATCTTATAATTGGGAATCATCTAGACAAAGTAATGACTAGAAGGAAATTTGCCGAAAAAGCTCTTATATCCCAAAAAGAGCCTAAAAATGCCAGAGAAGCCTTTGAAGATGAAGATGGGTTTCTTGAGATGCAAGATGAGTTGAATCAATTTGAAAGGAATGATGTTTGGGAATTAGTACCTTGTCCTCCATCACAAATAATTATTGGCACAAAATGGGTATTCTGGAATAAACTCGATGATCAAGGCAACATAGTTCGAAATAAAGCAAGGTTAGTAGCTCAAGGGTATTTTCAAGAAGAAGGTATTGATTATGATGAAATATTTGTACCCATAGCACGATTAGAAGTTATTCATATTTTACTTGCCTACACTTGTTTTAATAATTTCAAACTTTACCAAATGGATGTTAAATTCACTTTTCAAAATAGTTTTATTCAAGAAGAAGTCTATGTCAATCAACCTCCGGGGTTTGAATTTTTTTTAAGCCAAATGATGTTTATAAACTTAAAAAGGCCTTATATGGTTTAAAATAAGCACCCCGAGCTTGGTATGATAGACTTAGTTCTTTTCTTTTGCAAAATGGTTTTTCAAGAGGTAAAGTTGATACTATTCTTTTTGTTTTTGAAAAAGAGAAAGATTGATTATTAGTGCAAATTTATGTTGATGATATAATTTTTGGTGCTACTAATGAATCTCTGTGCAAGAAATTTTCGAAGCTTATGCAAGGTGAATTTGAGATGAGTATGATGGGAGAACTTAATTTCTTCCTTGGGCTTCAAATAAAGCAATGTCAAGAAGGTATTTATATATCTCAATGCAAATACACCAAAGAGCTTCTAAAGAAGTTGTTCGGAATTGAAGAAGGAAGAACCGTTGCTACTCCTATGGCAACAAATATTAACCTTGGCAAAGATGAGAAAGGCAAGTCGGTTGATGAATAAAAATATCGAGGTATGATTGGTAATTTACTTTACTTAATCGCAAGTAGACCCGATATTCTTCATGTCGTATGTCTATGTGCTCGATTTTAAAGCAATCCCAAAGAATCTCATTTAAGTGCCGTTAAAATAATTTTTCGATATTTGAAAGACACTATTTCTTATGGTTTGTTTTGTTCAAAGAATGATTTTTTTTGGTATAGTGATTCGGATTATGCGGGAAATTGATGATCATAAAAGTACTTCTGGATCATGTCAATTCTTAGGCGATTGCCTAGTATTTTGGTTTTCAAAGAAACAAAATTGTGTATCTTTATCAACGGCCGACGCTGAATATATTTCCGCGGCTTTTTGTTGTACTCAACTTCTTTGGATGAAACAAACTCTAGCGGATTATAAATGCTCTTTCGAAAATGTTCCTATTTTTTGTGACAATACGTCCGCTATAAATATTTCTCAAAATCCGGTTCATCATAACTGAACTAAACATATTGAGGTTCGACACCATTTTCTAAGGGATTGTATTTCTAAACGAAAAATTGAGATGTGCTTTGTTCTGTCTCAAGATCAACTCGTGGATATTTTTACAAAACTATTGGCCACCGAGTCTTTTACTTCAATTCGAGCTCGTTTAGGCATAATGCATATCGAATAAGGTCTATGTTTGCATTTTGTATATTTTTAAAACATAGGGGGTGAAAAATTGCATTTTTAACTTAAAATTCGGACAAAAACTAGACTACAGAATAGGTACCAGTCGACCAAGGGGTCGACCGGTCGACCAGTTCCGGGACCGATCACATCCCCTGGTCGACCGGTCGCCCTAAGCCATTTTAGGACTTATATTGGTTTTGCCTATCTCTTCGGCTATTTTTCTTATTTTCACACTCCTTCGCCAAACTCACACACTTATCACTCAAAATGATTTTCTCTTGCAAATTCTACAATTTTAAGCTTCTAAAATGTATATCTCTTCCATATTATTCATCTTCCACAATCATTGGTAAGTTTAATTCCCTCTTTAATCTCAATTGGGTTGAACCCTTGAGAACTTTGTTGGAACTTGATGAATTGTTGTAATTCTTATATTTATGTGATGGGGATTATATATATTGATAATATATACTTGTAGAATTAGGATTGGTGTTGAATATTTAGGCATGATTGAATATACAAATGTCATATACAACTTCAAAAAATACGAATCGGAGTCCCTAAGCTTTCCGGCTCACTAGTAGGTGACGAGGTATTCTATGCATGCCAAGTGTTTGATAAAATGCCTCAATGAAAATTTCATCTTTTGCATTACTCTCTTGATTATCATTGATTTATATCTTTATGGTGATCATATCTTATCCATCAAATGAGTTTCTATATACTTTCTCCTATTGATTGCCCTTACATTTTGGAATTCTAAGATTTCCATTTAATAGCATGATATTGATATGGTTCAATGTGCACTTTGATGTCTATTTATGATGTTTTTATCGTGCTAATAGTCTTTCTGATAATTCCAAAGGGGGAGAAAGATGGAATGAGCTCATAAGCATATGGTAAGATCAAGTGACCTAGAAAAAGCTCGCAGAAAAAGCTATAAGCTATCACAGAAAAAACTATAAGTTGTGGATGGATTATGGACTATTGCTCTCATAATGGACTATTACTTATGAATAATGACTTATCTTTGACAGGGGGAGCTTTTAAGATCTTGAACTTTAAGTCATACTTGCAAAAGCTGAGCTTTTAGCTTTTAAGTTGATGGATTATATGCTTATTTTTATTTATCATGTTGATATGGGGAGCTTTTAAATTTTTTTTAAAAAATCTTTGCTCCTTTACTTATGATTTTCATCATGAAAAGTGTCGCTTAAAATGGATAGTTGATTTTGACTGCAAAAACGTATTTCGTTTTAAAATTCGCTCCCTTAAAATTATTTTGGTTTGTAATCATCAAAAAAGGGGAGTTTGTTAGATAAATATTTTTATCGTAATTTTGATAATTTCATATAATTGAGTTTTATACCAAAACAATGTCCCCAAATGTTGTCCAAATACTTCAAAATATTTTCAATGATTTTTACTAATTTTTTGAAGTACTTCTTCAAATTTATTTTTGACAAAATTCGGAGAACTTCTCTGTGTTGAAGTCGACCGATGGCCCTATAGGGCAACCCGTACCTGAAAGTTGTATTTTTGAAAAAGAACCAAAACAAAGAAGAAAGAGGGGGAGGGCGACCAGTGGGGTCGACCGGTCGACCTCTTGTTTGACAGGTGCCTAGGGAATTCATTTTTTCCCCGTGTCTCTCTGAATCAAAGGAACCGGTGGAACCCCCTTAACGACCAGTCCAACCCCAAGGGTAACCCGTATTAAAATATATCCAACATCTTTTTTGATTTCGAATTTGTTAGAGGGCGACCAGTCGCTCTAGTGTTTTATCAGCATAAACTATCCATTGTAGCAGATAACTTTTCATGAACTTGTGGCTTTGATTCTAACAACTATTTTCTTGGATTATTTGGCATTTCTTTTATAGATTTCACTCTTCTAGGAGGTGTCTATGTTGGTATTCAAATAAGGAGCTCTCCTATAAATGCTTGTCGGCATGAAAGATCAAATAAAAAAAAACAAACACAAAAAACAACAAGAAAAATCAGTAACTCTATCATTATTTCTTGTCAACATTATTGTTGTATTTATCCTAAGCTTTACACTTGCACATCTTGAGTATTAGACTTCCTTCTTGATTACCCTTGCACTTCAAAGTTGTATATACTTCATTTGAGTTATAATCTTGATTGGTTCAAATCATCCAAAATAAGATATACTTGTTAAGTGTGCTCTTCATTGGTGTAAGAAGATTGTGGTAATCTTCATAGGTGGTGTTGTAAGAAGAGTGTGGTGTTCTTCAAGGTAAAGGTTGTAATAGTTTGGTATTTATTAATATACTTTTTCCTTTTCGAAATCCATTCAGACATACCGGGTGGTAGAGCATTAGGCCCAAGGTGGGTTGAAGCTCTATAAATCATTGTGTGTTGTTTATATTTCTGCACTTTTAATTCTTCACCATCTTCATATTCAAAAAAGAGGGCCTAAATCGGAAAATTGAGAAAATCTATTCACCCCCCCCCCGCCCTAGATTTTCGTAGCCACTTGGACTAACAGTATAGTGGTATTTTTAGTGATTTCTCCAACAACTCTTGTTGGTTGTGGTCCGATCTCATCATAAAGTAACTCCTCAAGTATATAATCGTTCTCAAGAAAGTAGCATTAGTCAAGACTATTATTTTCTTTTCTTGCGGATCATAAAATAAACCTCCTCTCGTTCCTTTGGGATATCCAATGAATAGACACAGCTCTGAATCTGGATTCAACTTTCCAGTCTTTCCTTTCAGCATATGTTTTGGACACCCTATATGTGAAACTGGCGTAAACTAACTTTACAACTCTTGCAGTATTTTTGCGATTAACTTAGACAGAACTACATGCAAAATGTAAACCGTTGTTTGCAATGCATACCCCCAAAATGAATTAGGTAGTGTCCCATAGCTCATCATCGACTTAACCATATCAAGCAACGTTCGGTTTCTCCTTTCAGCAACATCATTTTGCTATGGGGTTCCAGGCGTTGTGAGTTAGTACAAAACACCATGCTCTAGCAAATAATCTTTGAACTCATTATCGATATACTCGCCCCCTCGGTCAGATTGGAGGCACTTCAAAGATTTGCCTAGTGGCTTTTCAGCTTCCATATGAAATTGCTTGAACTTATCAAAAGTCTCGGATTTCCTATGCATGAGAAGAACATATCCATACCTTGAGTAATCATCAATAAAAGTGATGAAGTACTCAAAGACACCTTTATCTTGTGTGGTCATGGGACCACAAACATCGTTATGTTCAAGCTCTAGTGGTTCTTAGGCTCTACTGCCCTTCCCAGAGAAATGTCTCTTAGTCATTTTTTCTTCTAGACAGGATTCACAAACAAGAAGAGTGCCAACTTTTAGCTCTCTCAAAGGACCATTCTTTAGAAGCATATTTATAATTTATATTGAAATATATCTTAATCTTAGATGCCAAAGATATGTTACATCATCTTGAGACACCTTTTGTCTTTTTGGTTCGTGATGTTCTACTTTAAACATTTTGACATTTAGCGGTGGTTATTCATTTGGCCTAATCAACAGTCAGTTTTCCAACTTTGCACTACAAATATCATGCCCATTCTTAGAAATAATAATCGAATTATGATCAAAAAATAGCAAAAATAGATGTTCATGAAACTTTAAAACATAAATAAAATTTCTACGAAAACCAGGAATATAATAAACATCAATTAAAATTAATATCTTATCTATAATATTAAGCCTAATTACTCCCACTGGTTTACCGAGACCACTGCACCATTGCCAACTCGCATTGTGAAAGAGCCCTCGGCAAGCTCTTCATAAGAGCTAAGCATTTGTAAAGAAAAACAAACATGATTAGTAGCTCCTAAATCAACTACCCAAGTAGAAGAATCTCTAGCTACCAAACAACTTTCAAGAAAAAGTAAATCGTATTTACCTTTCTTGTTCTTCTTTACTTCGGAGAGAAACTTGCGGCAGTTTCTCTTCCAATGTCCATTTTCTCTGCAGTGGAAATAATTTCCCTGTGGTTTAGAGGAATCTTTTTTCTTGCCTTTTAGGTTTTTACATACGAGTGCAATTTTCATGTTACTGTTCTAAATGTTAAAATTTTCTCCAATTAAAGAATCATTCAACAGTGCAAGCATAGGACTAGACATGATTACTGAAAAATAAATAAAGCAACATAAATAAGCGAACGAACATCATAAAGCATGCAACTTAAGAATCATAAACCTGTTTGATAAGTGGTAAATATGCATGCATTTAGAGGTATACTTGGGTGCATAATTAATACATTTTCATGGATATTAAGTGTGTTTAGGTTAGTTTCTCTTATTGTGCATGATATTGCATATCTTTGTGTACTTTAGTAGAATACAGAGCTATTTTGAAGGATATTAGTAGAACGACCCAGACCAGAATGTCAAGAGCCAAAGGACGAATGAAGACACGAAGGAAAGAAGCATGGACGATCGAACTGCAGGGGATTGCTTTCGAAAACATCCAAAGGCGTCAACAATTTTCAACACTGGCATGGTTTAGTATTTGAGCCATAACTTTCTATATAAAATTGATATTGAGCTTATTCAAGTTGCTATGGAAAATTAAGAGATATGCTACAAGTTTCATGAAGACACTAGGAACCAATTCACATGTTTGGAGATGCACACGACCATGTGAAATTCACAAAATCATGTGAAATGCAACGTGTGATTTACAGAGACTGAGGACCATGCACACGACCTGGCCGTGTGAAATTCACACGGACGTGGGAAATGTTACACGTTGTGGATTTTATTTCCATATTTCGCAAGGACTCTAATGGGGATCCCGAAAGGCAACTATAAAAGGGACACTTAACCCTAAAGTCAGATATAACACACTTGGGAGAAAATAAAACATATTAGAGAGAAAATAAATGGATACATGAAAAACAACAGGAGACTTCTATCAACCACGAAGGCACGAAGGTTCAAGATTGTGAAAACGGATCCATCTACGCAAGAGGGTTTCATCATCATAGTCTAGAACATTTGTTCTGTTCTTAACTCCATGTTTAACTCTTTGTTTACAGGTTTGTCAATGGATTTGCAAACAGTTATGTTAGGCTAAATCTTTTGATTCTAGGACGTGATCTCTCATGTTAATTCTAGTTTGATTGTTTCATATTAATTGGTTTCTTGTTATCTATTTATGGATTTGTGAGCTTATTTCTAGTAGATTATCTGGCCAATAATTTGTGTGCTTAATTTGTTAGTTCATAATTCGGGAGATGAGATCTAACATTAGATAACTGATTCATAACATAAATGGTTGTAGAGTCGGGAGGCTTACGACGTTTGTGGGGGTTTACTTTGATTTTGTATGTTTTTGGGAGTTGGTATTGATTGTTGAGTAGGGATACTAGCAATTCAATATTGATTTACAGTTTGTTTTCTTCAAGAGAGGAAATAAACTACGTTAGGATTTAAACCCATAGATACATGGAAAATGGTTATTGTGAAACACTAGTTGGAATTGATATTAATGAAGCATGTTAAGATCATAGTCCTATGATTGCTTTTGTGATTGATTGAATTTGTGAAGTTTGACGATTTACAATAATTAGCTATTTTAGTTTAATTGTTTTAGGGTTAATTAGATACACTTTTTGTTTTACAATCACTTTAAATAAAATTCGGCTACAAGATATGATGTACTTTATGTGCTTCAAATTAATCCCTGCGGAATACAACCTTGCTTGCCACTATCTATAATCTACATCGGTACACTTGCGGGTTAGTGTTAAAGATTTTAACGATCAAGTTTTTGATGCTATTGCCGGGGATTGAAAGATTCAATATAAATATAGTGATAAGTAATTCAATCTTAATTGGAGCAATAACTATTATTGATTTTTAATATTGTTCTTGTTAAGTGAAGATAATGTATGATCACGTGTTCATCAGCAGTTGAGCCAGTACCCATCGACTTGAAAATAGAAAGAACATCACAATAGTTAAGGATCGAGTAAAGTAGACAGTTGAGGACAATGGCAGAAGAGGTGAACAGTGTGAATAATAACAATAACGGGAATAATGAGGATCATCCGTTGATACCGTCGGGTAATGTTAATGGACATGATTAAGATGTGTATAGACTAGTGAGACGTGCTATGTGAGATTACTTCCAGCCGGAACTTAAACTCAAGTATGGAGAAGTTGCATTCCAGCCAATCAACACAAATAATTTTAAGCTGAAACCGGCATTGATTCAGATGGTGTCACAGAACAGAACCATTTTTGGGGAAGATCCAAATGCGCACCTTGTGCAATTCCTAGAAATCTGCAATACGATTAAAATGAACGGTGTTTCTAAACATGTCATTCACTATCATCTTTTTGCATTCTCTTTACGTGATAAGGCAACACCACCTGCTGCAAATTAGACGGAGCTAAGTCAGAAATTTCTAGCAAAATACTTCCCTCCAATCAAAACATTGCAATTGAAAAGTGAGATCGTTCAGTTTAGACAATTTGATTTGTAGCCACTATACGAGGCGTGGGACAAATAAGAAATTATTGAGGAAGTGCCCACAGCACGGATATCTAGACTATCAACTGGTGCAGTACTTTTATAATGGTCTTAGCGGAAACACAAGGACCGTTTTAGATGTTGTATACAGAGGTACATTATTAGGGAAATATCTGGATGAGGCATTGGAATTATTGGAGGAGATGGAAAAAAATAGTTATTAGTGGCCATCCAAAAGGTCTAATGTCAAGAGAGTGGCAGAGGTACAAGATGAGGATAAATTTTCCATGCTAACCGAGCAGATTTCCGTGCTGAGTATGAAACTAAATGAATTCCAGCTAGTCCGAGAGATTCATCACTAGTTGAAGAAGAGGTAAATTTCGTGGGGCAGTAGAATTTCAACAACTACTGGAATGATCAGGCACTAACATATTATCACCCGGGGCTGCGAAACCACGATAACTTTTCTTGCGCTAACAATAGAAATGTTTGCAACCACCCCCGTGTTTTAATATGGGGAATCAAGGTAGAAGTGAAGCGGACGAGAAATAGCCATCGTTGGATGAGATGCTCGCCTCATTTATTGGAGAGACACGAGCTATATTGAATAAAGATGAAGCTAAAATATATAGGATTGAAGAATAGGTTGCTCAGTTGAATATGAATATAACTAGGTTAAAATCTTTGGAGACACAGGTGGCTTAAATAGCAATAGCAGTGGGAAGCCAACATAAAAAAAGAAAATTCCCAAGCGATACTGAAATAAACCCAAGGGGGCAATGTAATGCCATTCATCTAAGGTGTGTTGCAGAATATGAGAGACCAAAGATATCGACCAAGACAAGGCAGAAAGAAAGGGACAAGCAACCTAAAATTACTTTTGTCGTCAAATGGCCAAAGATAGAAGTTACAATTTCGTTCTCGAAAAGACTTCAGAAGAGGAAATTGGATACACAATTCACAAAATTTCTTGAAATTTTCAAGAAAATCCATATCAATATTCCTTTTGCAGACACATTGGAAAAAATGCTGAATTATGCGAAATTCTTGAAGGAGGTGATGGCTAAGAAAAAAAAGGTGAAGGAGTGAACTTGACTGAGGAATGTAGAGCTATTATTCAAAGGAAGGTACCTCAAAAACGTAAAGATCTGGGGAGTTTTTCTATCCCTTGTGAAATTGGAGATTCTTGCTTTAATAAGGTGTTATGTGATTTTGGAGCAAGTATTAATCTTATGCCTCTTTCAATTTTCAGGAAACTTTGATTAGGTGAAGTGAAGCCCACCCCATCATACTACAATTGGTGGATCGATCTATGACTTATCCAAAGGGAATAATTGAAGACGTGTTAGTCAAAGCGGATAAGTTCATCTTCCCAGTGGACTTTATTGTGCTAGACATGGATGATGATAAGGATGTATCGTTGATTCTTGGATGACCATTCTTAGCTACAGCAGAGCACTCATAGATGTCGAAAGAGGAATTGACGTTGAGAGTGAATGATGAGCATATCTTATTTTCAATCTATAAAACAAGACCTTTCCAAGAGGATATCGAATAATACAACATGATAGAGGTCAAAACATTGAATTCAGTGGAAGAACTGGCACCAAAGAAAGGAGTCTGGATAGACACAAACGACCGTATGCCTTTACACGATCAGGTCATGCGAGCCAACACTAAAGATTCTGGGAGCCAAACACACAAGCGTGTGAAAGGACACGGTATGTCCGTGTGAACTGACCCGGACATGAACAATACACACGCACACAGGTGTGTGATTTCATATAACTGGTCGTCTGAACTGCTCCCTCATATACGGAATTGAAGGATGAACTCCCTGCTTTGCCAGAATGCAAAACCCCTTTTCGAACATATTCGCTATGCATTCTTGGGCACAAGCGAGACCCATCCAATAGCGAAGGAACTTTTTTTTTCCACTAGGGTGCGAAATTGCATTTACACTTTCAATATTTTCAAGTGTTAGTATTAGAACTGATGAAAAGAATGGAGCACTGGCAAAGTGGCCAAGGCCACTATCCTCGGCCACCTCCATTGCCATAAACGAAGTACGTACATATCGCGCTTTCCTTTCCTTTTGATAACTTCCTTATGTTTTTTGGGGCGTAAAATGATTTAAATTTTGGGGGTTTGTCAAGAATACGCGATAGTGTACTGTTGCATATTTGTATATCATATAAGTTGCATGTAGATTCATATATTTGTATTTTTTTTATTAGGCATGTTTATCGCTTTAGTGCGTTTACTGCTTCTGTGTGAGTTTGATAAAGTCATGGAATATGAATTGAGTGTTTTTGTGTGTTTTTACTGCAAATACTTGATTTTATGAGGAGACATACTTGGTAAGTATGTATTAAATTCGATAAGAGATTTATGTTGTTTATGGGGTATTGATTAAAAAAGTTGGGTATTTGGACATGATGCTAAAACTAAGCTTGTGGGCTTTTGTGGTGTTCTTGTTATCTATTTATAAATTTGTGGGTTTATTTCTTGTAAATTATCTGACCAATAATTTGCATGCTTAATTTGTTA
Source organism: Rehmannia glutinosa (assembly GCA_016081115.2). NCBI lineage: Eukaryota > Viridiplantae > Streptophyta > Magnoliopsida > Lamiales > Orobanchaceae > Rehmannia > Rehmannia glutinosa. The sequence goes on along the minus strand of JABTTQ020003393.1, from coordinate 499,291 downwards.
GTTCATAATTCGGGATATGAGACCTAACATTAGATAATGGATGCATAACATAAATGGGTGTAGACTCGAGATGTTTACGACGTTTGGGGGGTTTACTCTAATTATCTATGCTTTGAGAGTTGATATTGATTGTTGAGTAGGGATACTCGCAATTCAATATTGATCTACGGTTTGTTTATTTCGGGAGAGGTAATAAACTACGTTAGGAATTAAACCCATAGATACACGAAAACTGGTTATTGTGAAACACTAATTGGAATTAATATTGATGAAGCATGTTAAGATCATAGTCCTGGGATTGGTTTTGTGATTGATTGAATTTTGTGAAGTCTGTCGATTTACAATAATTAGGTATTTTAGTTTAATAGTTTTAGGGTTAATTAAATACACTTTTTGTTTTACAATCACTTCAATAAAATTGGGCTACGATATTTGTTATACGTTATGTGCGTCAAATCAATCCACGTGGAATACGACATTGCTTGCCACTATCTATAAACTACACTGTACACTTGTGGTTTGAAGTAAAATATTCTAGCGATCAGTGATGTTGAATGCAATAAAGTTTAACTTACGAATTCCAAGGTAATTTAATCTCACATATGAAAGCCGTCGTAGGGTAGGTCAAATCAAATGACGGTTAAATCTAGACCATCTCAGATTCATTTATTTATTAATCACCTTTTTATTTAGCCTCGATACATCCAAACTATTTGATTGTATCCTTATGAGTGTTACCCATTAATTCATGATTTAAAAGGTAACTCAAAATTGCCGCTGTAGGGTAGGAAGATTAAGAGTTAGTTTTAAATTTCTATCCTTTCTGAGATTATGGCTTGTTTATTGATTTAAGTGAAAATTATCCATAAGGGGACAAATCTGAGCATCGCAAGGCGTCACTTAAATCTCACGTTGCTTTGATCAATAATGGAGGTGATATGATTTATTGTCATGAATCTTTCTCCCACTCATTATTTTATAATAAATATTTCTAAACATTTAAGTTATAAAACATCTTATGTTTTAATAAACCAAGTCCAATCCTATTGGTCTTTTGATTAAAATTCTCTAATTTAATAATCTAACTTTTAGAAATAAATCATAATTTTAATCAACTTCAAATACCTCTAAATTATCTAAATAATTAAGGGAATATGGATGAAACGAAAAAATCTCATGAAAGAACAAAGCAAACGACTCGCTGACCGAAAATGGAAGGTGTCCGAGGCTGCTCGGCACCTACCCGAGACCTGTTCGGACGTGAACCCAAATTTATTTGTTTCAAAAATATGCAATTCGGTGCATTTTCATAACAATCGGATCCATTTTTCACAAAATTAAATCCAAAACAATTATTCCATTTTTAAAATCATATAAAATACTTTTATACAAATTTTAAAAATTATATAAAATACTTTTATATCAATTTCATTACATCTCATATATCTCTCATAATAATTAGACAATTTAAACATTATGATGCATGACATGCTTAGGAGTGGGTTCCATGAATGACATATTGATATGCATGGCACATATATTACATATATATCACATAAATATTAATTCACTAAAAAATAAATATGACGATGATGCCATAAATTACACCCTAAATCTAAAGAGAAAATTAAATAATACAAAAAAGGGGATAAATGGGAGTTGTAATTTACATCAACCCTATACCTGCAAGAATTGGGTGTACAATCAAATCTACACCAAAATATTATAATTTTCAATACCCTTTTAAATTCCGTGTGTACATTCATCCTATAAAAAACCAAAATAAAGGCATCGATTCCAAAACATCCCATGCATATATATATATATATATATATATATATATATATAAGGAGAGAGTTATATGAGACCACCTCATAGGGTGAGTCCACAGGGACCAATCCTAGCCACATATATAGATTTTTCAATGGCTGCGATTTTAGGGTTTAAATTGGAGATTAGATGTTGTTAATTAAAGAAATGGGTAAATTAGTCATCCTCCAAAACAATCCAATATTATCGAGATTCAGATTGTGATCATGCAATCTCTCCAAATCTCACAGCAAATTCAACGTGAACAAATCATCATCCTCCTTATTAAGCAAGTCATAAGCGACAAACCCATACTACATAAGCAACAAACCTATAATACATAAGCAACGAATACACACTACGTATGTACCACAGATATATTAACTACATAAGCAAGTCATAAGCAACAAATTCATACTACATAAGCAACAAGTGTATACTACATAAGCATCGAATATACACTTGTATGCATCACAATACATTAGCTACATAAGCAAGTCATAAGCAACAAACCCATACTACATAAGCAACAAGCCAATACTACATAAGCAATAAATATACACTACGTAGGCACAACAAATACATTAACTTCATAAGCAAGTCATAAGCAACACACCCATACTACATAAGTGTTAAGTTGGTTTTATACCAACGCATTGAGTATTCTAGACTAGGATTCTGCGTTGTTTTCGGGTATTTATAGCGTCGTTTGAGTCGAATTCATGTAATTAGTTGTCGTTTGAAAGTCAGGACTGGTCTTGGTAACCAAAATTGGTCAAGAACGATGAAAAACGTGTTTGGACGGTGAAGATCGCAATTTATAAGTAGAAAATAGCAAAAATAATGGGTCACGGACGAGTAGCGCCTTGCCAGGCCAAAACCCCGCCCACGTAAGCAAAGGCGCGGCGCCAAACGTATAGCAAGGCCAGTACATCGCGCGCTACAGCACCATCCAGGGTGGGCTCCAGGCCGATAAGACGATAGCAGAAGGGGGCGATATTCAAAGCGCGTTATTACCGACGATGGCAAAAAGGCCAGAGCACGCGTGCGGGCCGAACCTGAGCCTTCTTAGTTTTTGGGCTTTATGACGTGATTTCAAGGGCTTTGACCTACAAATACACCAATGGGACGTACATACAAGGGGTCAGACATTATTTGGAGCACAACGCAAGGCAATAGACTCATAGCTAGGGTTCGGGACGGCAATTGAAGGCACTTCTCATCTGGATACAGAGGGAATTCCTTTTGTTCTCTTCTCAATTCTTTCTTTGCTTTTCTTTGTAAATTCTTGAGATGTATAATTATTTCTTTATGAGTTTTTGTACATCTATTATGAGCTAAATCCATCTTTCTAGGGGATTGATGTAACTTACGTTTGAACCTATGTTTTGATTTCCAGTTTATGAAATTCGCATGTTAATTAATCTATTTGTGCTATTTGATTTGGTTGCATCTGAATTATGTGATCAATAGTTTAGATTGTTTGGCGTGTTTGATTTGACACTTGAGAGAGGTAATTGAACGCCTGGCCATAGAATAACACAACTTAGGGTTTCATAGAATCGAGAGGTTATGAATCTTTTGAAGCCTGTGATAGAATATTCATCGAGCGTATTAGGGTTTAATTTATGATTTTTATAGAGATATTTAAATCCAAATTGGATCCTAGAATCACTTGGCACTCGAGAGAGGAAGTGATAAACGGTATGAATATTGGCTTATAGATTAATAACTTGTGATTAATGAACTGGATTGAGAACATAAGGGATAACTAGGTGATATCAACCCTCTAGAATTCATATCTTAAGTGTTTGATAAATTGTCTGAACCAATTGTAGTTTAATTTTTAGTTTAATAAACATCCATCTCTTTTCGATTTCTAGAATAGAATTAAGCTATTTTAATTATAGTACTTAGTATAAAATTTGATAACAATCCCCGTGGAGACGATAATCCTACTTTCAAAACTATATTAAAACTTGACACCGTACGCTTGCGGTAAGAATTACTCGATCAAGTTTTTGGCGCCGTTGCCGGTGATTGTTTTATCCTATTTTAAACTAATACTATTACCAAGTAGTCTTAATCTTAATCTATACTCGTTTAGGAATTATAAATTTGTTTTTTTCATTTGACTTGTTTGTTTATGCGAGATTCTAAAAATATTAATTTGCTTCCTTTTGATCCAGAGATTGAAAGGACATTTCGAGCAATCAGAGCAGCAAAGTGAGCAAAGAATCGAGCAATGGCAGAAGACAGGGAAAATGAGAACGCCGAAATTCGGGTTGTGAACGTGCTACCACAGCCAGAGGCACAAGAAAGGGCAATCCGGGACTATTTCCTGCCGACCATGAACCAGAATTATTTCGGAATTGTGTGCCAGCCCATAAATGCGAATACTTTTGAATTGAAACTGGGCCTCATAAGCATGGTTCAGCAGAATCAGTTTGGGGGAGTCCAGTGGATGATCCGAATACACATCTGGCCACATTCTTAGAAATTTGTGAAACCATCAAGATGAATGGTGTGACTGATGAGGCCATTAAATTGAGGCTTTTCCGGTTTTCACTTCGGGATAAGGCTAGAGAGTGGTTACAGACATTCGCCCCTGGGAGTATTATGAGCTGGGATGATCTGACTCAAAAACCTTTAGCAAAATTCTTCCCTCCCAGCAAGACACTCCAACTGAAGAGTGAGATAGCCCAATTCCAAAAGATTGATTTTGAGCCGTTATACGAAGCTTGGGAGCGATTTAAAGATCTGTTGCGGAGATGCCCACAACATGGCTATGCAGACTGGCAGAGGGTTCATTATTTTTACAATGGGCTTAATGGGCATACGAGGACGATATTAGATGCGGCATCAGGAGGTACATTGATGGCTAAAACTCCGACTGAGGCATTACTTTTGCTTGAAGAAATGGCCACAAATAGTTATCAATGGCCCTACGAGAGGTCAGCACCAAAACCGGTTGTCGGTGTTCTTGAGCTTGATACAATGTCAGCTTTGGCAGCTCAAATCTTGAGTCTGGTGAAGCAATTAGCAATCATGAATAATGGCAACACACCACAGCAATCTGAGATCCCACCTGTAGCCGTTCACGCAGCCGCCACTCACGAGGCCGAGTAAGTCAATTATGTGAATAACCGGAATTTTAATAATAGAAGTAATATATTACCAACTCATTATCACCCGAGACTTTGCAATCATGAGAATCTCTCTTACAACAACAACAGGAATGTCTTGAACCCACCTCCGGGTTATCCCAACCCATCCAGTTCCAATGGACTCAGAGGTGAAAAGAAGCAGTCGCTAGAGGAGATATTTGGCTCATTCATCGGAGAGACCAGGAATCGGATGAACATGAGTGACGCTCAGATTGATAGTCTGAGTACTAAGATAAGCACAATGGAGATGCATATTAGGTCGATCGAGACACAAACAGGTCAGTTGGCGACAACAATAATTTTTTTGCAGCAGAAATGAAAATTTCCGAGGGATAGAGAGGTTAATCCGAGAGAGAACTGCAATGCGATTTATGTGAAAACTGAAGCAAAAATTCAGCATGCCCCAAAAGAATCACCCATTTATACGAAACCATTGGAATCCAAGAAAATGAAGTTGGAGGAGTTTGAGACCGTCTATCTGACAGAGGAATGTAGTGCTATAGTGCAAAGTAAACTACCTCAGAAAATGAAGGATCCAGGGAGTTTCACTATTCCTTGTACTATTGGAGGAGGTTTCTTTGGGAAACCACTTTGTGATCTTGGGTCCAGTTTGAATCTTATATCTCTCTCTGATGTGACGAAACTTGGGCTCGGGGAGGTGAAACCATCCAACATCACGTTGCAGTTTGCTGATCGATCAATCGCCTATCCGTGGGGAATCATTGAAGATATGTTGGTAAAATTGACAAATTTTCTTTTCCTGTGGATTTTGTAGTGTTGGATGTGAACGAGGACAAGAAAATACCTATAATCTTTGGGCGGCCATTTTTAGCTACAACACGAGCTTTGATAGATGTAGAAACGGGGGAGCTAACTCTGTGGGTAACTCAGGAGGAAGTCGTATTCACCATCCATCCAACCAACAGGCTAAAATTTGAATCAAATGATGGTAAGCAGATGGTTGGGAATATAACTGAAGACATTGGAGGTTTGGAAGTTTCAAAGAGTAACGTGGATAACGTGTTTATTGGAGCCCCAACTTGAGGATAATCTGACAAAGTTGGCTGAAGACTGTAAACTACTCGCTTCTTGGGGGCAACCCGAGCCCCTTTTATTGCTTTTGTAGTATTAATATAGTTTAGTAGTTGTTTTTTATTTTTTATGATTTTTTTTGCATTCTTAGGAGTAGTAAGTTGCATCACACCCCAACCCTCTTAGTTGTGCAAATCCCACATATCCCACTCCATCTTCACAAAGGAGCACTCTAACACCACATACACCATCTTCATCTCATCCACTCATTATTTGGTAACTTTGCAACTTCCAAACCCCACCCCATAGTTTTCTCCATTTTGTGATTTTTTGTGATTGCATTGTGGTAGTGCTAGAATAATTGTTGTTGATTGGTGGATTGTGGATTGGTTGATAATGCTAGATTTAGGTTGGTGTTGCATTTTGGGATTGAATTGAGCTATCCATTGCATTTACTATCTTTTCCCAAACTCATGCTTACGAAGTGTTTGATAAAATGCCCCAATGAAAGTTTCACATTGTTGAGTGCCATCTTGCATATCTAGGATTACCTTCTTGACATGACACTATATTTTTCACTTGGGTGCATTATGTACGTACTTTGATATTTGATTTCTCACCCATAACCGAATTCTATGGTTCCACGAGTTTTGTTTCCTTGTCTACGATGCTAGGTTACAAAGATGCGAAAGCAAAAAGGGGTCGGGCCAAGGCGAATGGGAAGAACAAGACCATACCTCGGAGGCATACAACACCCACGGGCTTGTGCGCTAGGATGCATTGTGTGCTTATACGAGACACCTCATACACGTAGTAGTACCACATGACTTTGATAAGGAGCCTTCGCTCCTCGACTACCATGAAAGTCCCTTTTTTCCACCTCTCCATTGGGGACAATGTCGTTAAGTTTCGGGGGGTGTAGTCTATTTTTTATTCATCGAGTCGAGTCTTGAGTTGAAAAAAAAACGAAAAAGAGACCAAAGATGTTCGAAGTCGGGTCGTCAGAAAACGTGAAACTGCATGACTAAGTTAATTTGTTGAATATGAGTTGAACGGTCAAGAGAGTATGTGTTTGAACTGTGATTTAATCTTCTTTCCATTAATTTCATCTATGCGTTTAATTATGTTGATTTATTTTATGCAGTTGAGTGTTTTTTTGTATGATCCCACCGGATTCTAGAACTTTTCTGGTCACTAGTCGAGGCGAAATCCTAGGTGAAGTAACACTAAGGAAGTGATTTAGGCCATCTTTGAACAAGCTAGAGCCTAAAATGCCTACCTTTGTATTATATTCTCCCTAGTGTCCCCCTTTGAGCCTTATAAACCCATTTCTTTGGCAACCAATCTAATACCCAGAGCCTAAATGTGAAAATCCTAATTACCCATCACTCATACACACAAAGTATAGAACAATATTGAAGGTTGAGGAGGGTATGATGAGAAGGGTATGTGTTTAATGGCATGAAGTCGCCCGAGAAAAGAAAAGACGAAACCCCATGTATAAAGCATGCAAAAGAATAAGTTTGGGAGTTCCGAAAAAAAATAAAAAAAAAAAGAGAAAAATCAGCGGATTGAAGGTTCAAAAACATTGGGGATGTCAAAAAGTGAAGGGTAGTGCTGAAAGACAAGCCTATGGAGTCCGGTAAGCATCTCATCTTTATACTCAGAAAGTGGATCATCTTGAAAACACTTGATTGCGTGAATCTATCTAGATAATGAAAACGGAGTTGGCATGAACATTCCACTTCCTTTCACATTGTGCAAACACGTGCTTGATTGATAGTGAAATGAAATTTGACGAATGAATTTGGTTGTGAAGTTTTACAGTTAGTCTATTGAGTCAGTCGTATTTATTTTTGTTTCCTTCATGTTTGTTGATTTTTAGAGTTTGTAATTGCTTGAGGACAAGAAAACGTCTAAGTTTGGGGGTATTTGTTAAGTTGGTTTTATACCAACGTATTGAGTATTCTAGACTAGGACCATGCATTGTGTTCGGGTATTTTAGCGTCGTTTGAGTTAAATTCATGTAATTAGTTGTCATTTTAGAGTTGGGACTGGTCTTGGTAGCCGAAATTGGTCAAGAACGATGAAAAACGTGTTTGGACGGTGAAGATCGCAATTTAGAAGTAGAAAATCGCAAAAATAATGGGTCACGGACGAGCGTCGCAGCGCCAAAACCCCCGCGCCGCAGTGCGGGGGCTGAAATTGGTACAGGAGCAAAAGAGTGATGGGCGCTGCAGCGCCCAGAAGCAAGGGTTGTAGCCCCCGATCGTATAGCAAAGCCAGCGCGCACGCGCATGCGCGCCATCCGGAGAGGGCGCAGCCACGACAGCAAAGCAGGGGCGATATTCAAAGGCACAAGGGCGCGCGATGGCAGGCGCTGTAGCGCGCGTACGGGGCTGAACCTGGGCCTTCATATTTTTTGAGCTTTTTAACATGATTTCAAGGGCTTCGACCTATAAATACACCAAGGGGACGTACATAGAAGGGGTCAGCCATTATTTGGAGCACAACGCAAAGCAAGAGACTCAGAGCTAGGGTTCGGGACGGCAATTGAAGGCACTTCTCATCTGGACACGGAGAAAATTTCTTCTCTTCTCTTCTCAATTCTTTCTTTGCTTTTCATTGTCAATTCTTGAGATGTATAATTATTTCTTTATGAGTTTTTGTACATCCATTATGAGCTAAATCCATCTTTCTAGGGGATTGATGTAACTTACGTTTGAACCTATGTTTTGATTTCCAGTTTATGAAATTCGCATGTTAATTAATCTATTTGTGCTATTTGATTTGATTGCATCTGAATTATCTGATCAATAGTTTAGATTGTTTAGCGTGTTTGATTTGACTCTCGAGAGAGGTAATTGAACGACTGGCCATAGAATAGCACAACCTAGGGTTTCATAGAATCGAGAGGTTTATGAATCTTTTGAAGCTTGTGATAGAATATTGATCGAGCGTATTAGGGTTCAATTTATGATTTTTATAGAGATATCGAAATCAGAATTGGAACCTAGAATCACATGGCACTCGAGAGAGGAAGTAATAAACGGTTGGAATATTGGCTTATAGATTAATAACTTGTGATTAATGAACTGGATTGAGAACATAGGGGATAACTAGGTGAAATCAACCCTCTAGAATTCATATCTTAAGTGTTTGATAAATTGTCTGAACTAATTGTTAGTTTAATTTTAGTTTTATTTTTAGTTTAATAAACATCCATCTCTTTTCGATTCCTCGATAGAATTAAGCTATTTTAATTATAGTACTTAGTATAAAATTCGATAACAATCCTTGTGGAGACGATAATCTTACTTTTAAAACTATACTAAAACTTGACATTGTACGCTTGCGGTGAGAATTACTAGATCAATAAGCAACGGATATACACTAACATATGCAAAACATATATGATTAAATTACATATGCAATATAGCTATACTACATATGCAATATAATACGCTGGAGAAAAAAAAACGTGAATATGGGGGATATGAGTTAATCAAAAACTAAAAGCACATGTTGCGTGAAAAGGGGAAGGAAATTAAACGTGATTGAGATCTCATCAAATCTCAATAACAGATTTATATTGTAAAATGATCACCTTACCCTTCTTAGTTGTTGAAACAATAAAAATAAATATAAAACCTCCCTAAAAATCTGGACCACCCAAAATATTAATCTATGGTTAGGATGAGGTCTTATGGACTCACCCCAAATAGGAGGACCCATTTGATCCATATCATATATATATATATCAAAACATGCAAGATCAAATCCTAAACCCACTCCAAAGTAAATTTAATAACATAATTCTAGTTCTTATATCAAAAACCAAATGGCTCTGAAACCATTTGTTGGAAATTAATTTGTGTCCCGGATCTAATTCGGGTCAAATAAGATCCGACTTTTTGATCTAATCGAACGAAGTGGAATCAAGGGATTTCAAAAATCGAGTTTTAGATATAAGAACAAAATATCATGCTTATTAAATTTATTTCAACTAAAGGAAGAATAAGAAAATTACCTCTTTCGACGGTTTGTAGTTCTTCGTTTTTTCTTCGTTAATCATCTGAATTATTGAATCTCGTAGATACCACGATCTTCCAGTTTGATCCTCCCTATCAACGGCAGTGTGGGGACATCCAAATAAAATTTTAAGTTTCTAACTTTGATTTTCCTATAATGTACTCAACTCATGAGTAGAATTGGACTAACTGAATAAATAAGGATATTTGAATTAGGCTTAAAACTAAACCCCAAACCCACAAAAGATAACAAGCACTGACGACGGCTCTTGAGAGAGAAAGTGATGAAAGACTACCTTTGCAATTAACTTGGCCAAGTAATAGTTTTAAATTTTGTTTGACCAATAACAGAATTCCCGTTTCTGTGTTGGCCGAAATCTTAAATTGGCCAAAAGTTTGCCTTTTCAATTCTTGAGAATAATTGAAGCGCTGGAAGTTGTTTTTCAAGTTAAACAACAAACAAAAAGTTTCAATCGCAAAGAAAAAGACAAATTTTCGGAAATGCCTCAACTTTTGGAAAAAAGACACTATTTACATTCCTATCATTTTTGTACTCTTTTTTTTTTTACTTTTTTACGCTTCTGCATATTTTTGGATATTTTACGTTTTTTTTTCAATTTTTTTGTTTCTGTATTGCTTTATATGTTATATATGTTGTTTCGATGTTGTTTATATTTGTTTCTTGGTTGTTTCGTTGTTGTTTCGATGTTTTAATACAACTTTTACTTATTTTTTACGCTCTTTTCTGTTCATGTTGTTTTATATATTGTTTCTATTATTTTTGGATTGTTTCTATACCATTTTTAATATTGTTCTGATGTTTCTTTGTTGTTTCCATATAGTTTTTGATGTTTCAATGCAATTTTACCTATTTTTAAGCTCTTTTGTTCAGGTGGTGTTTTCTATATTGTTTATGTTGTTTCTGTTTTGTTTCTGTATAGTTTCAATGGTGTTCTGTTCTTTCTTGGTTATTTCCATATTTTTGATGTTTTCAGTGCATTGGATCAGAAATTGAATTGTGTTTTTCTATTCATGTTGTTTCTATATTATTTTCAATTTGTTTGTGGTTTTAATATGTGTTGTTTTATGTATGTTTCTATATTTTTTATAAGATTTCGAGTATAAAATTAATTATTTAATGGGGGCATAAAATTATTTTTCCACTGAAATCGTATTAGATGAAGCATGTTTGAAACAACCTTGAAACAACAAAGTAAAAAACTTCGAAAAAATAGGTGGGAGCGTAAAATTGTCACAAAAAAGCACTGGAGCACAAAATTGTCCAAAAAACACCCGAGAGCATAAGAAGCTATCCTTTTCTCCAGAATGTGGGGCAATAGTATCCTTAATCCAAGAAAAAATGGACGACTGAATTCTTGATCAACTCCTTTGGGGGGCCCGAAAAAAATTCCATCTTGTAATTGTGAGGCTGTGAGTTTCTTTTATAGGTCTAGTTCAATCAGTTTTCCTTTCCAGCTCAGTCTCCTATCTTATCTAGAATTCATTATTCTATACATACTCTATCTCTAGTTGATAAGTATCCCTTTAATTGTCAACTTAATAAATATATTATTATCATAAATATCTTATATTTATTTAATTCCCAATACGATTAAAACTGTAGAATATCGGATGTTCCCGAAATTAACTGATATTAATATATTAGCCCGAATATTATGAAAAACCATTTTCCATAAACTCTTAGGAACCTAAACATTAGTACTAACCCGTTTACTCTAGGAAGGTGAATCGCAGACCATGGACCTATAATTATAAGCTCCAATAAATCAAATAAATAATTAAACTCTTTAATTAACTTATTCTACTTATTAATTTCGATATTGCTCCACTATAAATTTGAAATTGCACTCTTATAATTGTAGAATATCTTACTCTACGAATTTGAGGAGTCAATTGATATAATCATTACATATAGATTAATCCTCCATAGACAATTCATTTCTGAATCTAGCCAATGGTAATTAATTAAAACACTAGCAAATGGTTAATTTATAATTAAATTATAAATTATAGATCTCAAACCATTCAGTTCCATAATTAACAAATGAGAGAATCATTTTTCTGCTTCTTGCAAGAAGGAATGTAGTTCATATCTGTGAATTTATATTCCGAGCTATTTAATTCAAATGTGAATCTATAATGCAAGTTTTGGGAATATCGTAGGACAAACTTAAACGGGCAAATTAAGAATCACACAGAAATAAACAAGAGTCTATAATCACTCATGATTAAGATTTATCCATATATGATTATCTTGTTATTTAATTTGATTTTTTATTTCTGCGACATAATTTGTATAAAAAATTCAAATTAAATTGGTCCAAGTCCTATATGATCAAATCATATATAAATGCCTCCACTAAGATGTCTCCAAATTGACAGTCCGGATAAGACGATCACATTCAAAATATTCTGGGCCCCACTAGTGATGTTTTAATTAAAGATCTCATACTTAATTAATTTCATCACAGACTTAATTTTAGTTTATTATCGATAATCTTAATCCTCTTGTATATAACACTTATATACTAAGATTATGGTTATATTCCTTAAACTTGGGATTTTTATGATGTTCAAGAATATACATACAATATGCATAAGTGTTAGGAAATAAATATCTATCTTTATTAATAATAAAAAATAATTCACAATTGCTTTAAGGGCAATATCCCTAACAAAATCACCCCTTAACAATGAAGGACAAAGAAAAGAAGCAAAAAGAGAGAGTTTGAGAAAAAAGAAGGTAGGGTTTGAGTTTATTTATTTTTTATATCAAACTTAAAAATCTACTAAAAATAGTTGTTTCTGCTGAATTATTTTGGGCTTAAAAATTCAATCCGCTTTCTAGACTTTCTAAATTGAGGAGTTTTATTTTGTTAGCTGAATTTTCGTTTATGACATTGAAATGAAAATGAGCATGCTATCAATTTCTCCACAAGTTGTTACTGGTGAAAAAATGGCCGTTCTTGTGGACTAAAAGGCCTAACTTCCGTACACATCTGTGACATTCGTGCGACTAAAACACGGATTGCAAAATGTTGGTAACTAAGTTAAATTGTAATAAATCACGGTTTAGGAAATATGTTGTAAATTCTTAAAATTCATATGTTAGATATCATCCTTAAAATTTAGGAATACGTCAATAATATCCTGATGATAGAACACAAATTCATTTTTCGGTACACGATTAATCGGAAATATATCGATACATTATACATATGTCTAATTATTTTATTAAACTGATACATTAATATGGAAAAATTCTAAATAAACTATCCATAAATATTATATGATCTAATAAAATATGTATTATATTGAGAAACTAAAAAAAAATTATTTTGGTATTCTTTCATTGATGCTATGTTTTCGAGCAGATCACCCAAGTCAACTGAGTTGACCAAAATCCTCTTCCCGAGTGGGAAGTCTTCTCGTCTTCTGCTCCAGAAACTGCTAACTCCTTCGATTGGGAACTTACCTGCACATACGCGCAAAAGTTATAGGGCCTCGGGATTGTCCCGGGGAGGCCCCTCCGACGCTCAAGTCAGCATGGTGAACGAGAGAGAAATTAAGACATCAAACGAATACTGGATGCGTAGGAGAATTATTTATGAGTTAATTACTTACGATTAATCGGATGGACCTTTTTATACTTGAGAGATGAGCCCCCGGTCGTGGTAGGAGAAATTGGTCTATGCGTCGACCACGTAGGAGAAAACGACCGCTTGGGTAAACCCGGACTCCTTTGGGCCGGTTTAATTATCAAGAGCCCATTGGGAAATTAATATTAAATAAATAAAATATAAAATGAATTATATTTAGATAAATTATGAAATACCATTTTTGTCCCCAACATAAGCCCCTCACTCGTGACTGGAGGGAGGATAAAGTCATCGGGAGCTAATCCGGAGTAGAAAATATTAGGCTTGGCTTGTAGTATATGTTGTCTTGTCTTTGGAGAATCTTTGACCACTTTGCACAAGGACACTTTGGAGTGGAGGCTTGTGACCATGTCTTCCAAAGGTAATTCTCTCTCTCTCTCGCTACCTCCCAACTTATGAAATTTTTTGCTTTGTAGAAGACTTAATAAATTTCTTACAAGTGACCATGTCTTTGGATAAAGCTCTCTCTCTCTAAGCTCCCTTCCCAAGCGGCCACAAGGGCGCACCCTCGAGGGGCGTCCCGAGCCCCTCGGTCCATTTTCTTCCCATTTTTCCCGATCTTCCCCCAAGTATTCGTATGTTTCGAGCCACGCCCCGAATTTCGGTATTTCTTCCATTCCACTCGGAGGTCGAGGTGTTACTGGACGTTTTGTCCTTGGTTCAGTTCTATGCCCACGCTTTTCCAGGGAGTTTGATATTTCTCCCCTTGCTCCAGATCGGTATTTTGATGGTGGGAGGTTAAGCTTGAGCTGAATTCGAGCTCAAGTGATGAGTCTTCTAAGGAGGAGTCTGAAAGTGATAGTCCCGAAGAGGTTCGCCCCACCAAATATCAGCATAAACCTCCTCCCAGGAGCCGAGCAGTTGTCCCGGGCGAGTTGGCTAGTCGAGTGACTTCCGCTTGTCTTCGTAGGTTGCGTGAGCGGCTGGAGCTTCCTTCGGCCTTTGTGATGTTGGCCCCGGGTCCAAATGACAGGCAAACTCATCCCCCTGATGGCTTCATCACGATAAAGCTCTACAGCTTCTCAGTCGGCTTCGTGCTTTCTCCAGATGCCTTTCTCATCTCGATCCTTAGGTCGGTGGGAGCATGCGTTGGTATCAGATGATTCCCCAGGCCTATGCATGTATACGAGGATATTAGCATGTCATGCAGCAGTTGGGCTTGATTCCATTTGTAGACGGGTTCCATTCCATATTTCACGCCTGGAGGTCTCTGGGTGACACCTTCTTCCACTTCTTCCCACGTCCTCAGAGTAAGTTTCTTGATGGATTTCCTCCTCCTAGTGGGTTGTGGAAGGAGAACTTCTTCTTCGTGAGGGATAACAGTTGAGAGATTCTTCACGAGTGGGTTTGAGAGGTTAAGGTTGCCCGAGGTACTCTCGCTTCCCAAAAGGAGATGGCGGAGGCTTATAGGTCTCGGGGCTTATTTAAAAATCTTCTGAATATTAAGGATTTCTTAGGTATCCCGCCTTGTGTAATTTCCTCATGTTGCTTCCCCTTTTACTTGTATATTTTAACTGCTTCCTTTTTCTGATGTCGCTTCTACTTGGTTTTCAGGTAAGGAGAGTTACAGTATTGTAGAGTTGATGGCCTTTAAGAAGAAGGAGAAGGACAAGGGGAAGTCTGCTGGCGGAAGCTCGAGTGTGCCTCCCCGAAGTGATAGGTTGTGCCCCTCCCCCCGGGATGGTGCTAGGCGCCCTTTTCCCCATGAGGGTGCTGGGTGCCCTTCTCGCCAGGAGGGTGATCGGCGCCCCAGCTCACACTCCAGTGATCGTGTTGATGCCGCCCTGGCTCCTCGTCCTTCTGGAGACCCTTTGATTAGTGTGAGTTTTGCATGTATTTTGGGCATAATTGTGGATATAATAGGTTGATAAACATGCATTAGCTTAGTAAAATGGGTCGTGTTCTCATAAAGTGGAAAAGATATTACGCTTTGCTCGTTTTGTAGGAAAATAACGATGTTTGTAGTGCTTTTGTGGCAAATCGGCATTGCAAGAAAGGACCGTCAAGAATCGAGCGAATACACGAAGTTTGGAGTGAACCGAGAAGAGATCGCATTTAACGGGGCAAGATATGGCCGCGCACGGGGCAGCCCGCATAAACGGCGCATAGGCACGCCCGTGCGTTTGTAAGACAACAAGATTTGATGTTCTCATTGACGCATGAGCTGGTCGGCGTAAAGCGCCCGGCCGTGCGTCCCGCTCGAGGGAAAACAAATGCTGACTTGCCTTGACGACGGCTGGTTGTCGTAAGCCCACGGCCCATGCGTCTGTGCGGGTTTTGATAGTTTTAAGTCGTACCAACTTAGGTATGGTCCAAGAGAGTATAAATAGAGAGGAGGCGGACCCGAACGAGAGGACACTTACTTTTACCCTAGAAAGCAGAGAAAAGAACACCCTTCTACCGGAGGAATCGAGAGGAAGATCGAGGTCGTATCCAGGTTTGAGGATTGAAGATTGATCTAGAGATCATCGATATCCCTGAGTTTTCTTACTCCATTGTATTTTTGTTTTCACTTAGTTTGATATGGATATGAACAATTTGTCTATGAGTTCTTTGTTTTCCATGTCCGGCTAAACACCTTGTGATTCTGGGGTTTGGAATTATGTTAATTGACTCTTGTTTCATGTTTAATTTGAATTTAAGTTATTATTTCGAACCTTATTCGAGTACTTTGCTTTATTACTTGTTTTATCATATGGCCAATGGTTTAACATGCTTGATGTATTGATTCATAATTCAAGAGATAAGTTTCAATACTAGATCTTGAGTGCTTGACATGAATATTTTGCATGATTGAGAAGTCTATGAGTATTTGTGAGGATTACTAATCTTTTATACTTTTGGGAATTATTTATCTTATGTTGAGTAGAGATGCTAGCATAGATAATTCAATCAACGTATTTATTGTGTCTCGAGAGAGAGGATAAGTTACATTTTTGATCATCTTATAGGAAAGATAGATAATAACTTTGGTATTGATTAATCGGATAACAAGAGGGAGATTAACTGAAACCATAACCCTGGAATCCATCCATCTACTTGATCTTTTCAATCGTAACTCTTTGCTTTGTTCTTTTTATGATAAAATTTTGTTTCAATTTTACAAAACAACAATCACCTTTCGATCGTCTAAATAAAAATAATAATATTACAATCTCAATACTTAGTGCATCAATTTATTAGTCTCTACGGGATCGACCTTACTTACCCTATCAATTAACTACGCCGTTCACTTGCAGTGAAGCTAAAAATAAGGCGAACAAGTTTTTGGCGCCGTTGCCGGGGACTAATTAAATTTTTAGTACTAATATTGCGATAAATATTATTATTTTGAATTTAGATATTATTATTTTTATTTTGTTAAATTCCACTTCTACAGTGTTTGATTTATTTCTTTTCGTTGGTTCAGGTAGTGCCTGAACACTCGCTCAAAGCGAAGGGAATTAGACCCGTTCATACCGGAGGTTGAAGCTTTCGCCAGGTTAATAAGTGCAGCTACAAAATGAGCAGAAAGACATCTAGATCATACTATGGAGGTTGTGGAAGAGAACAACGGGGGTAACAACGGAGGTAACAATGGAGGTAACAATGGGATCAATAGGATTAATAATGAGGTACCGATACCAGACACTCCGGCAGTCCAACAACAAGCGATTCGCGATTACTTTCGCCCTCAGACAAATCGCAACTATGGTAGAATTGCTCATATCCCGATTAATGCTAATAACTTTGAAATGAAGGCGACGTTAATTTCAAAGATTCAACAGAACCAGTTTGGGGGATTTGCTACTGAAGATCCCAACTCCCATGTTGCACACTTCATGCAGATCTGTAACATGAACAAGATGAATGGAGCGCCGGGTGACGCTATACGTCTGCACCTATTCCCTTTCTCTTTATGGGATAAGGCTAGAAACTGGTTAGGCACATTGACTCAGGGCAGTGTTAATACTTGGGACGAGTTGAGCAAGAAGTTCTTATTCAAATTCTTTCCACCAAGCAAGACACTGCAACTTAAGAGCGAGATCACTCAGTTCAGACAGTTCGACTCTGAGCCATTGTACGAGGCTTGGGAGAGATTCAGGAATTTATTGAGGAGGTGTCCGCAACATGGGTTTCCAGAGGATCAGCAACTTTGTTTCTTCTATAACGGGTTGATGGGACAGATAAGGTCATTTATGGATGCCGCAGCAGGAGGAGCTTTACTAGAAAAATTCCCGCAAGATGCATTTAATTTGCTTAAGGAGATGGAAATGAATAGCTATCAGTGGCCCTCCGAGAGGACAAATGTGAAAAGGGTAGCCAAAGTTTTTGATTCGAACCCAATCAAAGCATTAACTGCTCAGATGACTGCATAGACGAATCAGAAAAGTGCTTTAATTCAAAGGGCCGAGACAAACACGGGTGCACATAATGGGTGAGTTCCCCAAGATCCTATGGAGGAAGCTAACTATGTCAATACCCGGAATTTCAATAATTTCCGGAATAATTCGACTCCCACCCATTATCATCCGAATTTGAGGAATCACGAAAATTTCTCTCATGCGAATACGAAGAACGTGATGCAACCACCACCGGGTTTCAGTTTGAAGAACGGAGTCATTAATACAGAGGGTAAGCCATCTATGGAAGACGTTCTCACTTCATTTATGAGTCAGACGAGCTCATTTATGAATGAAACGAGGAAATGATTTAGTATGGATGAGGCTAAGCTGGACAAAATTGAGAGACATGTCACACAATTGGCTAACACCATGGGCTCACAAATACAAAATCTTGAAACCCAGATTGGCCAATTAGCTACGATCGTTGGCGGACAACATCAGAGAGGCCAATTATCGCGTAACACTGAGGTCAATCTGAAGGAGCAGTGTAAGCCATTCGTCTGAGGAGTGGTACAAAGTACGAGGGGCCGAAAATTCCAGAAAACATTGAGAAATCGCAACCATGCACGGCCCATGCGCCTACACACGAGCTGCCCGTGCGTGGTGCCGATCAAGTAATTCTGACCCTGGGAGAGACAGATACTGTAGCAAATGGCAATGTTGAGGTCGAGGAAGGAACCGATGGACATAATGATGAACAAAAAGAGGTTGAGAAGCTTAAATCTTCTTCTAACTCTGATTTTTCAAAACTTACTACTCCACTTCCTTTTCCCCAACGATTTCAAAAGAAAAAGCTAGATTCTCAATTTGCAAAATTTCTCGATATATTTAAGAAACTACATATTAACATACCTTTTGCAGACGCATTGGAGCAAATGCCCAATTATGCAAACTTTCTGAAGGATGTGATGTCAAAAAAGCGAAAGATGACAGGTTTTGAGACAAGAACTGGGACGGAGGAAATGCAAATGCCATCACCAAAGAAAACTACCTCAGAAACTTAAAGATCCGGGGAGTTTCACTATCCCTTGTGCAATTGGTGGTGTTTTCTTCAATAAAGCACTTTGTGATCTAGGAGCAAGTATTAACTTAATGCACTTGTCCATTTTCAGGAAATTTGGATTAGGAGAGGTGAAGCCATCCATGGTCACTTTATAACTTGCGGATCGATCACTCGCATATCCTAAGGGAATCATAGAAGATGTGTCGTGAAAATCGACAAATTCATATTTCCTGTGGATTTCTTAGTACTGGACATGGAGAAAGACCGTGAGTCCCTCTGATACTTGGGCGTCCATTCCTAGCCGCCGGGAAGGCCTTGATAGATGTGCAGAAGGGAGAACTCACATTACGGGTTAATGATGAGCATGTTTCATTTTCTATCTATAAGGCTATGAGATTTCATGATATTGTTGAGAACTGTAATTTCTTAGACGTAATTGATTCGTGCATTGATGATTACGTAGATCATACATTGTCCCAGGATGGTTTAGAGTTTGGTTTAACCCATTCATGTTCGAAGTCAAGTGTAATGCTTGATTCCGATAATCAAGGTTTGTATGACTATGTTTGTGCTCTAGATACTATGCAGAAACTACCGAAAAGCGCGAGAGGCGAAAACATGAAGAAGGAATTAGGGAAATCAGGTTCGCAACCACGCACGGCCCGTGCATGGTGCCGAAGAAGACAAGGAACAGGACGAGACACGCACGACCCGTGCATGTGCGCATGGGCAGCCCATGTGCGACCCGAACAGCTTAATTCGACCATTACCTGAGCACCTCAAATACGCATTTCTTGGTGCAAACAACATGAATCTGGTAATCGTATCCTCTCTTTTAACTTCATCTCAGCTTCATAAATTGCTTAGGGTGTTGAGAAAATATAATTCTGCATTAGGTTGGTCGATATCTGATTTAAAAGGCATAAATCCATCGATTGTCATGCATAAAATTCGTATGGAAGATGTGTATAAACCTTCAGTGCAAAATCAAAGGCGATTGAACCCTATTATGCAAGAGGTTGTTAGGAAAGAAGTTTTAAAATGGTTAGATGTCGGGATTGTGTATGCCATATCTGATAGTTCTTGGGTGAACCCGGTACAAGTGGTACCAAAGAAAGTGGGGGTGGCAATAGTAAAAAATGAGAATGAAGAGTTAATAACTACTAGGATAGTTACAGGGTGGTGTATCCGTATTGATTATAGAAAATTGAATGATGCCACTCGTAAAGATCATTTTTCCCTCCCCTTTATTGATATGATGTTAGATCGTTTGGCGGGATTTGATTATTTCTATTTTCTGGATGGTTATTTCGGGTATAACCAGATCATGATTGCACCGGAAGATCAAGAGAAAATGATATTTACATGTCCCTATGGTACGTTTGCATTCCACAGAATGCCACTTGGACTATGTAATGCACCCGCGACTTTCCAGTGCTGTATGATGGCTATTTTTCATGATCTTATAGAGAAGATTATGGAGGTATTCATGGATGAGTTTTCTGTCTTTGGAGATTCTTTTGATCATTGCCTTCACAATCTTTCTTTAGTTTTATAGAGATGCGAAGAAACTAATCTTGTTATGAATTGGGAGAAGTGCCATTTTATGGTACGTGATGGCATTGTACTTGGCCACCGAGTTTCTGCTGCAGGTTTAGAAGTGGACAGAGCAAAGATTGTGGCAATTGAGAAACTCCCACCTCCAACAAATGAAAAAATGATCAGAAGTTTCTTGGGGCACGCCAGATTCTACAGAAGGTTCATCCGTGACTTTTCTAAAATCACTAAACCTTTGAGTCAATTATTAGAAAAAAATACTGCTTTCAATTTTTCTGATGATTTTTTGCAGGCATTCGAGATTTTGAAGAAGGCGTTGGTGACTGCACCAATTCTCGTAGTTTTGGATTGGAGTCAGCCCTTTGAGCTGATGTGTGATGCCAGTGATTTTGTAGTAGGGGCAGTTCTTGGTCAGAAAAGGGATAAGTTATTCAGAGCCATCTACTACGTGAGTAAAACATTAGACAATGCCCAACAGAATTACACTACCATTGAGAAAGAGATGCTGGCAATTGTATTCACATTGACAAATTCCGATCTTACTTGATTGGAACAAAGACGATAGTCCACACCCACCATACAGCTATCAAATATCTCTTTGACAAGAAAGATGCAAAACCGAGACTGATTCGGTGGATTTTTTTATTGCAAGAATTCGATATGGAAAATAGAGATAGAAAAGGATGTGAAAATGTGGTGGCAGACCAATTATCCAGGCTTGAGTATAAAAGGGATGATAAAGAGGGTACAAAATTGATCAAGGAAGAGTTTCCAGATGAGCAGCTTTTATTAGCACAGGCAAAAGAAGTTCCTCCACGATGTCAAGTTCTATATGTGGGATGACCCCTTGCTCTTTAAGAGGTGTGCATACATGATCATCAGACGATGTGTGCCTCAAGAAGAGTGGGAAGAGTCCTACAACAATGTCATTCTTCACCTTGTGGGGACACTTTGGCCTGACACGCACCGCAAAGAAAGGTACTACGAAGGGGGTTATACTGGCCTACTTTATATAATGATTGCTATTTGTATGTGCAACAGTGTGACAGATGCCAGTGGATGGGGAATATCTCTAGACGACATGAGATTCCTATGACAAATGTGATGGAAGTTGAGCTATTTGATGTGTGTGGGATTGACTTCATGGGTCCCTTTCCATCATCTTGGGCTATCAATATATTCTACTCGCAAAGGAGTATGTATCTCGATGGGTAGAAGCGATTCATTCACAGACGAATGATGCACAGGTAGTAATGTGGTTCCTGAAGAAAAATATATTCACTCGATTTGAAACTCCGAGAGCTTTGATTAGTGATGAGAGGTCACATTTGTGAATACATTGATGAGCAATCTACTTGCAAAGTATAGGGTTGGGCATAAAGTGGCATTGCCATACCATCCACAAGCAAATGGGCAAGCTGAAGCAGCCAATCGTGAGATCAAACAAATCCTGGAAAAGACGGTGAGCATAAATCACAAGGATTAGGTTGTGAAGTTAGATGATGCTTTATGGGCATACCGGGCAGCATTCAAGACGCCTTTGGGCACATATCCATACCAGCTGGTATTTGGAAAATCATGTCACTTACCCGTGGAGTTAGAGTATAAAGCATTTTGGGCAGTAAAGAAGTTAAATTTTGACTTCAAAACAACGGGTGAAGAAAGGTTACTTCATTTGAATGAGATGGAAGAATTCCGAGACGAGGCCTACGAGAACAACCGAATTTACAAGGAGCGCACAAAGAGATGGCACGACATGATGACTAAGAAACGAGAGTTTTTACCGGGTGAACAAGTCCTCTTGTACAACTCACGTCTCAAACTTTTTTCTGGAAAACTCAAATCTTGGTGGTCGGGGCCATTCATAATTAAGAAAGTGTTATCACCCCCAGGAGTAGTAAAATTGTTGACATGGGATGGTGAGACATTTATGGTCAATGGTTAGAGGATCAAGCATTATTTCCACAGAGATCAAAAGGAGGAGGTGGCATACATCACCTTGCGGAATCCTTGATCGAGATATACAGGCGTCAAGCTATAGACGTTAAATTTAGCGCTTGTTGGGAGGCAACACAGTGGTTTGTTGTTTTCTTTTCTATTTTTTCTTTTTTTAGATAGGATTTACTTGTTTTTATATTAACAAAAAAATGGAAAAAAGTGCTTTGCATTGACGCACGGGTAGCCGTGCGCCTACGCACGCCCGTGCGCAAATGCGAAAGAGTGCCCTGCTCTCGACTTGACGCACGGGCAGGTCGTGCGTAAGTGTTGGGAAATTTATTTTATAGATTTTGATGAATGCCATGTAAAACTTAAAATAGAAAGGTGGCACTCTATTTTCCTTGTAATTTACATTGTAATAGATAGGGCTGGAAAAACTGAGTCATGTCAGCTATGCCTGGAAATACAAGAAGTCAATCAAGATCAAGTGAAGACTCACATGGGAATAACCGAGTATGGCCAAGATAAAGATCAAGAGCTCGATCAAGATGTATCAGCTGAGGAACAGTTGTGTTAAGAGTCAGTCAAGTTAACTCAAGAAGCCAAGTCTCAAGTTGAAAGTGACGGATAAGTCATCCAATGATTGGAGCAGACTTAAGTCACCTGGGGAAAAAGGCAGCAGCCAAGAGGAGTTAACTGAAATGAATCTGTTCCATAGAAGTCAAGAACATTACTTAAATAAGTAATACTTCCATGCTGCAAGGTCTTAAAGTGCTCATCCCGAAGCGTAAAGCCGCAAATTCATTTAATACGAGGAAGGGTCTACATATCAAGATTGAGGACTAAGAAAAGACAACCCAACGAACACAAGTGACATTCGAAGTTAGCATATCTCTTCAACAGGTAGATTTTCGAAAGTTCACTATAAAAGGCTGAGGAAATTCATTGAGAAAAGGTCACCTGAACCACGAACAAGCAAGCAATGTTCAAGCTATTAACCTGAAAATTCTCAAGTATATTCAAGCAAATCCTCAAGCCTGAAACTCGAAGGAAATCGATCCAACACAAGCTGTGAAGGAAAGACAACTTCAAACATGTTGAAGAGGAAACTTTTGAAGAATCAAAAGGGGTCTACTTTCCAAGGAGGATTGTAGGAAGGTTCAAGGTTGAACCAGTATCAAGTTATTGGAGGGCTTCGTGATCAAATTCAAGAGCTTGAGAAAGTGAGTCAAGTAGCAAGCAACGCCTCCCGTGAAGAAGGCGAGTCGACGAGAAGCCACCGTGTGACCAAGGCGTCTCTGGATCGTGACCACTTTGTAAACAGATCTTTTACATAGTGAATTCCTCTAGGAGTTGGAGAAGAGAGGATTAGAAGAATTACCCCATCTTCGAACCTCTATAAAAATTAATCAGATCATTTATTTTTCAAAGACATTTACATTTCTGCATAAATACATTATATCTGCTGATAAATTCATGTTTGTTGTCCAACTGATTAATAACCAAGTGCTAAAATCAAGTGTTAAAACAAGTTTAAAACAAATCAAAGGGTGTTAAGTCTTCCGCTGATAAAACCAATACAACTAAGTTAATGTTTAAGTTAAACAAATGAGTTATTCTATCAACAAAATCTATCGAAATCATTGAGTGGCTAACTCTCACGAATAACCAACTTAGTCATCCTCAAGGACTCACTTTGTTTGTGTTAACTCTGTTTGAAGAAGCAATGTTCACTTGTTTTATTTCCCAAATAGAGCCAAAAGATGTGTCTCAAGCATTGGATGACACACATTGGATTCAAGCCATGCAAGAAGAGCTAAATCAGTTTGAAAGAAACAAGGTATAGGAATTGGTGCGAGACCAACCCATCAAAATATTATTGGTACAAAATGGGTTTTGAAACAAGATGAATGAGGAAGGATCTGTGGTAAGAAACAAAGCAAGATTAGTAGCCAAAGGGTATTGCCAAGAAGAGGGAATAGATTTTGATGAAACATTTGCTCCTGTTGCAAGATTAGAAGCAATAAGGATGTTTCTTGCCTATCTTTTATAAGAACTTAATCGTATATCAAATGGATGTGAAGAGTGCATTTCTAAATGGATCAAGCTAGAGGAAGAAGTCTATGTTGAACAACCTCCAGGTTTTGAGCGGAAGACTATTGGAGATAAGGTGTACAAGCTCAAGAAAGCATTATATGGATTGAAACAGGCACCAAGAGCATGGTATGATACATTGTCTCAATTTCTGACTAACAATGGATTCACCAAAGGCAAGGTGGACATAACACTCTTCAGAATTCAAGATGGAGAGAGTATACTGCTTGTTCAAATATATGTGGATGATATCATTTTTGGATCCACAAATAAACAGTTGTGTGATAAGTTCTCAAACCTCATGCAAGGCAAATTTGAAATGAGCATGATGGGAGAGCTAACTTTCTTCCTAGGAATTCAAGTCAAGCAATTGAAAGATGGAACCTTTATAAGTCAAACAAAATACACCAGAGATTTAATGAAAACATTTGGTATGGAAGAGAAGTCTTCTGTGAAAATACCAATGAACACATCAGTCAAGATGGATATGGATGCAGATGGCAAGCCTGTAGATCAAACCAGATATAGAGCTCTAATTGGATCATTGCTCTGTTTAACAAAGAGGCGGGCGGACATCACCTTCGCGAGAGGGTGTATGTGCAAGATTTCAATCTGCACCAAAAGAGAGCCACATGATTGCGACTAAGAGAATCCTAAGGTATTTGAAGGGATGCCAGGAAGTTGGCTTATGGTATCCAAAGGAAGGAGGATTCAAGCTTATTGGTTACTCAGACTCAGACTATGCTGGATGTATAGTTGATAGGAAAAGTACCTCTGGTACATGTCAAATGCTTGGAAATAGATTGGTTTCCTGGTTCAGCAAGAAGCAAAACTCAATAGCCACCCATAGCTGAAGCAGAGTACGGGCAATTTTTGTGTATTGCTTGTTGGAATCTAGAAAGCTTACCAAGAAAAAATATACCTTGGGTAATTTGATTTGCCGACTCTTATATTTATCGGGATACCCGAAAAATGAAATGAATACCGAAATTCGTCACAATGATTTTGATAATGCCAACATTCTACAAATGGTAAGAATGCGACGACATTTACCACGGGTTCCTACCAAAGCCGCTAGGGGACGTGCCCGACATCAACAACAACCTCGGGATGATTTCTTTAATGACAATGAGGTTGAAAATATTGGAAGAGGTGAGTTTGACGAACAAAGAAATGATGAAGAGGAAAATGAAGAAGAAAATGTGGGAAATGAACAAGAAATTAGGGAGGAAGAAAATGAGGAAGGAGATGAAGACGAGTTGGATGTTGAAGATCTAAATCTCAAAGATAGAATGGCCAAAGTGGAAAGAGAAACATTTAGAGATGTGGCCTCTCTTAGAAAAGAGCTCCGGGTTGTGAAAAAGGAAAATTCCAGTTTGAAAAAGTCAATTGGCAAATTGAAGAAATTCATCAAAGATCTCATTCCCGGAACTTGCTTCTCTTCGGATGAAGATTGATGTCCCCCCCTTTCTTTACTTTCTAGCATTTTCGTTGCTTTGTATTTTTATGAACTTTTGTAAAACTCTCTCATACTAATAAAATTTGCTTGTCTTATTGAAAGGGTGAAAATTACAAGTTGATAATGACTTGTGGGTGATCATGGTATTGGTGGAGTATTTGATGGTAAAAATACTCTAATTTAGCATATTGTTTGATAATTGGTATGAAGTACTTGATGGTAAAAGTGCTTCTTTTAATGCTTTGATCATTATGCTTAGTTGGATATGTTGGAACATTTAATTTATCTTACATGTATTGTTTAAGGCATGACTTGTATAATTTGACGGATGCTCTAATTTTTTAGCATTTGTAATGCCTTGATCCTTTTTGGCTTATATTATCTCAATTGGGTTGAACCCTTGAGAATCTCTTTGTTGAGCCTCTTATTTGATGGACTAATGTTGCATATTTTGCATATGATATTGTTGAGCTTTGAAATGAAGATGATTGATGATGATATGGAAACTTTTTGGTTTGAACCATTTACAAAGGTTATATACAACCTCTTTTATTTTTCACGCACACATAGTGTTCGATGAAATGTCGCAATGAATATTTCAACTTCTACATGATTCTCTTGCTTCCTAATGTCTTAAAATCATTTTGAGATCATGTTTTTGGCTAACAAATGAGCTTATGGATCTCTTATGATATATTTCTCCAATTTTTTTTGGAGTTTTTAAGCTTAAATTGCTCAACGGTTGATAAACCGTCTCTTTGGTGCACTTTGATGACATTGTATGATGTTTCTATCATCCTAACACTCTTTTTGATGATTCCAAAGGGGGAGAAACAGGAAATTGGCGCATTAGCTCAAAGAACCTAATAAAAGCTTGTTATAAAAGCTATAAGATATGGCTCATAAAAGCCATAAGTTATGATTTATTTTTAGTCCAATTATTGCTTGATGGACTTATACAAGTGTTTAATGATGTTTTGTGACAGGGGGAGCTTATAAGCTTTTGAACAAATTGTAAAAGCTAAAGCTTTTAGCTTATGGAAAATTGCTTTTACATTATTCTTGATATGCTTGTTGATAGGGGGAGCTTGTGCTTATTATTGAAAATATTTACTCCCTACTTGGTTGCTTTAATATTTTTGGAAATTTTGGTTGCTTCCAAATGGTCAAATGTTTTTACCGAAAAATCATTTCTAAAAGTGTTCTCCCAATTTGTGTAAAAATTGTTTTGGTTTGTAATCATCAAAAAGGGGGAGATTGTTTGATACATGTTTTTATCTTAACTTTGATGATTTTATTTTGTCACCAAAACAATGTTTTTAAAGGTTGTCCAAATACTCCTAAATGATTTAAAATGGTTTTAATATTTTCCGGAGTATTTCCTCAAGTTTATTTTTGATAATAATGGACAACACTTTTAATGATTTTATGTCAATGGGCTTTTACTCCTAAACAAGATTTCTAAATGTTGTCTAAATACTCCCGATTGGTTTAAAATGTTTTTACTAAATTTTCGGAGTATTTCTTGAGTTTTATTTTTACAAAAATGGACAACATTTTAAATGTCTCGTGGTCGACCATCATCTATAGGCAACCCGCACTGAAGATGATTTTTTGAAACAGAAAAAATGAGACGGAAGGAAAATCGTAGGTCGACCCAGTCGCTCGGCGTCGACCAGGTCGGTCGATCGGTCGCCAGGGTCGGCCAGACTGCAAGTTCGTGTTGAAACAGAACTAAAAACCTTGCATTTTTGAGTTAGGGGGGGACCGGTTGAGACAGTCGGTCGACCGGTCGCCTATGTCGACCGTCGCCTGTTGTAATTTCCAAAGTGTTCTTCAATTCTCTTATTTCGTACGATCGTCGCCTCGCAGTACATTGACAAAAAATATGACCGTTTGACAACAGACACATTTCCTTAAATTGTGGGATTGATTTCTAACACTATATTCTTGATTTTAATTGTATTTTTCTCGAGATTTTCAATCCCCAAGAGGAGCCTATGCTTGATCAATCATCTCCTATAAATAGAGGAAATTTTGGAGCAACCAACACAACAATTGAGATACAACACAACAAGATACACTTCAAGTAAATATTTGTTCTTCATTGTTATTATTCTTGTTGTAAATTTGTCTAGCTTATCACTTTCACATCCTTGAGGTCTAGGCTATTCTTGATTACACTTTGCACTCAAATTGTATTATTCATTATTGAGTTGTAATCTTGATTTTTGGTTATCATTCAAACACAAGATATCCTTGTGAGTGTTCTTGTGGTAAGAACACACTTGGATGATCTAGGTGATAGGTGCAAGAAGATTGTGGTGATCTTCTTATTGAGGTGTTGAAGAATTTGGTATTCTTCAAGGTTGAAGATTGTGGTAATCTTCACAAGGTGCCGTTGGAGATTGTGGTAATCTTCAAGAAGAGATTGTGGTAATCTCAAAGGTGGTGTTGAAGAAGAGTGTGGTGCTCTTCAAGGTGTTGTAAGTTGAATTTGTATTAATTTTGGTAATTAATAAAATCCTTTTTCTTTTGAAATCCATCCCGGATATCTTTGGGGTGGTAGAGGATTAGGCCCTAGGTGGGTTGAACCTCTTTAAATCGACGTGTGTTGTTTACATTCCGCACCTTTATTATTGTGTTTGAGCATTCGGTTATAAAAAGAGGGCGAAATCGAAAAGATGGAGATAATCTATTCACCCCCCTCTAGATTATCGTAGCCGCTTGGACTTACAAAGTCTAGGGAGAGGTGTTGTTCATGGCTGTGAGGGGCTTTTATTATTTGGTCTTAGTAGCTTGCTCATCTTCAAGGTGGCCACGTAGCACTCCCGAGCCGTCTTGATGTCTTCGATAGTCTCTACTACTCCTGATTCTGTAGGGAACTTTAGCTTCAGGTGAACCATAGATGGAATAGCCCGGAAGTGATTCAAGCTTGGCCTTCCCAAAATCAAGTTATACGGAGATGGAGCATCTACAACGATGAAGCAGACCATCTTCGTAACCTGGTAAGGGGCATCCATGCCCAGAGTGAGTGGCAAGTTGATTTCGCCCGAGGACTTGATTACCTCTCCCGTGAAGCCAATCAGCAATGCTGATATTGGAACAACTTGTGCTGGATAGATTCTTATCTTGTCGAAGGCTTCCCGGAATATGACGTCCACCGTGCTCCTCGTGTCAACCAAGACTCTTTTGACCAAAAAATTTGCCAGCATGACTGATATGACGATAGCGTCTGGATGAACTTGGGTCTCAGGGATGTAATCTTGAGTGCCAAAGGTGATTGGCATGCCCTTGGCTTGAGGCTGCTCCACGACACTCTTCTTAGATGGGTTCTCCTCAACGCGTCCTCTTCTCTGTTTGCTACATTCCCGGAACTCCGGGCATCCTTTGCCTCTCGGCCTTCGGAGATCACATTGATGACTCCAGCCACGTTATTGTTGCACCTATCTTTCCTTTGGTGATCTAAGCGGTGCTGGTCTTGGGGATATTTCTCTTCTTGCGCCCTAGGATCACGGCAAAACTTGCTCTGATCCACATAGTCTTTTAGATGGCTTTTTTGGATGAGTCGTTCTATCTCCTTCTTCAAAACAAAACAGTCTTTGGTGGTGTGTCCCCGATCTCTGTGATATCTACAGTATAAATTGGAACGCGCCCCCGAAGGGTTATTCTTCAGTGACTGTGGAGGATCAATGATCCCCTTCTTCTGAGCGGCTATTAGCACCTCTGATATTGGAGCGTTGAAAGGTGTATAGCCTGGTCCATTATCCTTTCTCGAGCCCTTCCACTCTTGATTCTTCTCTTCATCCCATGACTTGTGCTTGACGTCGGGCTTAGGCTTGGTAGACTCCTCGACACGAATGTGTTTCTCTGTTTGGCTCAACAGCTCCTGTTGGATGGAGGCTTCCCAGCAAGGGATTCTTTTAGACGCCCTTAGCGTAGATTTTGCTGCAGTATCCTTGCCAATGTCTCATGCTGGACATTGGCCACTTCGTTGAAGGCCTCCACAAAATGCTTCATGAACTCTTGTAGTGCCTCTCCTTCTGTAGGTCCCAAGGGGTGTAAGTAAGGTTTAAAAGAGGGGGGTCAAATAAACCTTACCAACTTTCCGATTTTAGTCCTTTTAAAATATTACAGAGTTAACACAAACATCTAAGTCCTTGAGGGACAACTAAGTTGGTTATTCAGCAAAGTTAGCCACTCAACTGACTCGATAGAGCTGTTGATAGAATAACTCAACTGTTTAACCTGAAACTTAACTTGGCTGTGTTGAGTTTTTCAGCGGAAGACTTAACACCCTTTGATTTGTTTTAACACTTGATTTTAGCACTTAGTTATTAATCAGTTAGATAGCAATTTATCAGCAGATATAAATAAGTATGCAAAGATAAAAGTGCTGAAATGTAAATAACACAAATAATTTTTATAGAGGTTCGAAGATCGGGTAATTCTTCTAATCCTCTCTTCTCCAACTTCTGGAGGAATCCACTAAGTAATGATCAGTTCACAAAGTGGTTATCAGTCTAGAGACAAGTCTTGATCACACAGCTGACTTGCTCCTTGGACTCAGTCTAGACATGCCTTGGTCATACAGCTGGCTTCTCGTCCGACTCAGCTTCTTCACAGGGCAGCTGCCTTGCTACTTCAGCTCACTTTCTCAAGCTTCTTGGATTTGATCACGAAGCCCTCCAATAACTTGATACTGGTTCGACCTTGAACCTTCCTACAATCCTCCTTGGAAAGTAGACCCCTTTTGATTCTTCAAAAGTTTCATCTTCAACAGTTTAAAGTTATCTTTCCTTCACAACTTTGTGTTGGATTGATGTCCTTCGAGATTTAGGCTTGAGGATTTTGCTTGAATATCTTGAGAATATTTTGCAGGTTACAGTTTGAATAATGCTTGCTCGTTTGTGGTTCAGGTTGCCTTTTCTCAATGAGATTCCTCAGCCTTTTATAGTGAACTTTCAAAAATCTGCTTGTTGAAGAGATAGGCTTATTTTTAAAAGTCACTTGTGTTCTTTGGCTTGTCTTGTTGCAGTCCTTGATGTTGACATTTCCTCGTATTTAATGTCTTGCAGCATTGCAGCATATCTAAGACTTGGTGCAGTGCTTCCCATTGGTTTGTTTCTTTTGCACACAACTGGAACTAACACTTTATCTTTAAAACTTTAACAGGTTACTATTCTGAGTAACATTATTGACTTTCATCAACGGATCTCGTTCAGTTGGCTTGACTTGCCTGCAGTCTTTTATTCCCCAGGTGACTTGAGTTAGCTTCCAATCTTTAGATGACTCATCTGTCACTTCAACTAGAGACTTGGCTTCTTGAGATGACTTAGACTGACATTTCACACAGCTATTCCTTAGTTGATACATCTTCAGTCAAGATCTTGATCTACCTTCTTGGCCATACTTAGCTGTTCCACAGCGGAGTCTTCACTTCAGTCTTCAGTTGACTTCTTGTATTTCCAGGCTTAGTTGACTTGACTCAGCTTTTCCAGCCCTATCTATTACAAAGAAAATTACAAGGAAAATGGGGTGCCAACTTTCTAGTTTAAGCTTTACATGGCATTCATCAAAATCTAACCAATAAATTTCCCAACAATATCCCCCTTTTTGATGATGCCAAAACTTAAAAACATTAAACAACATGTAAACAACAAAGATACATACAGACAATGCAAGAATAAAGAATGTATGCATAGAATCAATCATTTTACTCGATCATAGCATTCTTGTCCTTTACACAATCATATACAAGTGTATCGAACATATTTAAATCTAAGCAAATTACAGTCTATGCTAATATACAAATACATAATATTTTATTGAAAGTACAAATGACTTACACAACAATGTATTTACAAAAGTAAAATACATGAAGGGTTCACATCAATACTTCATCTCCTTCGCCGCTTCCTCCTTTCATATTCACTCTGTCATCATCCTAGGTTCCTTTCTTTTTCTTTCATCTTCAATTTCTTTTTATTCTTTTCATAGGCTCTCTTCAGCAAAGATCTTTTCTCTTCCTTTCTTCCCATAGTTGTCTTGTCTTTTTTTTCTCTTCTTTTCACATAATCGATTCTTTCTAGCCACTTCCATTCGCTACTTCATCGTCGTACCCGGCCCAGGTAGATCCTTCCCTTCTTGCCAGGATCAACATATTTGATATTTTTGGGGCGGAGTCTGGTCTAGTCGAAAACCTCTTCCTCCACCACTTCTTCCTCCTCCTCCGGGTGTATACTTGTCAGAGTCTTACCATTACCGGTAATGGCTCTTGGTAGTCGATGATGTCTATCGGCTTTTTCGCATAACTTCATACCCTTCTCCCAAGATAGATCCCGGCTTAGGCTCTGGACATCTCTTCTCGAAATAGCCTTCGGATTCGAGCGTCTTGAATTCTTCAATGAGATCTTGGCTTGATCCGTCATCCGGAATAGATATTGATCCTTCCCCTACCGGAATGCCACCGAATTGTTTCATCATCGCTTCAATGCGGGCATCCATCTTTTTATTGAACTATAAATCGACCGCTACTACAATCTTTCTTTTCTCTCGACGGGCACAACAGCTAGTGTTCGACGGCGGAGATTCTTGGAAGTTTGCTTGATAATGGATCTTTGACATGACCTTCTTTGAGGGGTTTCAAGAATCATTATTGTCAAATCCTTTGACTTTTCCCCCTCAACTGCTTTTCCTTCTTCTTCTCAACATTACTTCTTCCTTTTACTTCTCAATTTGTTTCTTCCTTCAATTTCCTCGTATTCCTCTTCCCCCTTTTTGGCATCATCAAAGGAGAGAGGAACCCTAGAAACATTCTGCGAGCATGAAGTCCATCTGTTTGAGAGCCGAGTTCTCGCTTGAGTCTCACGCGGCATGTCTTTGTTCGAAATTAAATGGGTTGCCTTTGATTCACCGCCACCGCTTTCATTTCAGCCCATGAGAAGGCTGAACTTTGTATTCATGTTCTCAACACGCACAATTTCTTTTCGATGAAATTCACGTAGTAACTCCATTTCAGTTGTATGGGAGGCATGCAATCTTTCCATATACACCGCATCCTCCTCGCTTCATATCGGATTGTCGGCCTCCAAACAAGCATCTTGTTGTACAATGCCTTGAAATATCGAACTTGTTCGTATCGCATTGCACTCTGCTGCTAACACCACTCCCTGATCCGTACCACAATCCCTCTTAAGTCTGTTGTGAGAGTGGAATCTCTATTGTCCAGACGTAGATCTAATGAGGCCTGGTGCCATTTAATCTTCTCAATCTCTCCACGATTTTCTTGAAGACTTCACGGATCTCAAACATCACCCTAATTCAACAAAGGCCATTCAAAGATCGAAATCAAAGTCTCATTGGTACAATGGAGTCGATGGGGATGACTGGATCTTCTCGAACGGTGTATCGTCGCCGCTTTCTTTAGTCATCTCTTCCTCTAGCTCGCGGCTCAAGTGAAAAGGGAAATAATTGCTCAAAAGTATCATCTCACACATAAGGGATTGAAATTTGGTCTATGCTGTGATGATCCCGTGGAGTCGGTCTTCTGCCGCACTTTGTGGGAGCCGCCGCAGATGACTTCGGTTCAAGCCGGGCCTTGTTGAGTAGGTTGGCGGTCTGCGAACAACCTTCTTCGATGGAGATTTTTCTAAATGAATTACATGTTCCTCGACTGCAACATCAGCCTCATTGGAAGATGATGAAACTTTGGGGCTTGGTTCATCATCGAAGTTGAATGTTTGACGAGCAACTTTGAAACTCGACTGACTCGTCTGTGGGAGAGCATCCTCAGCGGGGTCCTTTTGATGTTCAACAGGGGTGGACTCAGCTTTATCTTCAGATCCCATAAATGATATGTTAGGATTGTCCTGGGAATCATGAAGTGCACTAATATCCTTCTCAGTTTCAGCAATGTTAACAGGAGGGATGTTCAACTTCTTGAGCTTTACCCGGAAGTCTCAACCTCTCTTGGGCCTTCAACACCTCCAGCGAGCTCTGTGCATCGAGGCCTT
Organism: Rehmannia glutinosa; assembly: GCA_016081115.2. Lineage (NCBI taxonomy): Eukaryota > Viridiplantae > Streptophyta > Magnoliopsida > Lamiales > Orobanchaceae > Rehmannia > Rehmannia glutinosa. The sequence continues at coordinate 465,121 of JABTTQ020003393.1, read as the reverse complement.
CTTCATTTCCTTCGACAGGCGCAACTGTCTTAGGGTCTTTAGCAGTGGCATCCATAGGAGTCTCAACCCCTTGGATCGCACTTTCATTGCCCAGAGTGTTAACTCCCGGGGCATTTCCATCATGTGCCTCGACTGCAACAGCAATGTCCTTAGCCTACAAAGCAGCTGACACTTCAGCTGGGACAGACTCAACTGTCCAAGCTTCGTTAATGTCATTCTACTGTGGTTCTTTTTTAGTTTCCACTTCGCATCCTTTCTTCAGTATGGAGTCATCCGCAGCAACCTCCGACCCTGCTGTAGTAGAGTGAGTTTCCCCCTCCGCTGGCACACCAGCTGAGTGACTGATGATGGGGTCACTTTTCTCCAGACTCGCGGTTGCTTCCGTTGAGTGCTCAGCCATGGGGTGCTCAGCCATGGGGGCAGGTGGTAACACACCTTCAGTAGGGGTTGGCTCAACTTGGGTGCCCAAATTCCCAGTCTCATCGCCAAGTCCCTTGGACCCATCTCTTGAGTGTCTTTGGGGATGTAGTTGCGCTATAATCGTGGCAATCACGCACTACTCCCATTGGGTCTATCTACAGGAGAGATTGTGAGGACTCTCCTGGTCCTTCAAACATGTGTTGTTCATGCAACATCCTGGATTCGCTCATAGCTTGCTGCATGACTGACTTCTCCTTTGCAGCAACAGGATCCATATCTTCATCACTCTCTGACAACACATCTATATGAGGGTGAGTGTGTTCCAGAGTTCCAGTAAGAGGACATATACTGGCTTTTTTCGAGAGCTTGACTTCCTCACCGCTTCTGTCTTGAGCCTTCTCCTTGAAAATTTGCAAGATGTTCAAGCAGTTTCTTCATCAAGGGCCTGAACTACTTTGGTGATACGGAGAAATTCGAACAACTCCTCCTCTTCTTCTATGAACTCAGGGCGTTCAAACTGATCACTTGAGTGACTTAGCTTCCACGCCCTCCATTCACGTAGACGGCGCTGGATGTCTGGATATACAGGAGAAAGTATGATAACATCCTCATCCTCATCCTCATCTTCTTGTCCTTGTTGTTCTGGAATGGAAGGTAGCATGCTCTGTTGCTCTTCTCCTCCAGCAGCGTCCGTAGCAGGTGGAGAGACAATTTTTTCAACTGAAGATTCAGTTGTCTTAGCTGCTTCTGTTTCCTCAGCTGTCCTCTCCACAGCTGGGTCTTCTTGGGGCCTCTGCTGATCACCCTTAGCAGACTTGGCTGTTTCATTTATTACTTCGGGAGACTGCACTTCCTGAGTGTCAGCAGTCTCAAAAGCTTTCTCCAGCTGAGTGGCAGATCAGCTGTCTTCTCGCGCTCTGAACGCTTGACTAGCCTTCTTCGTTTGGTTTTAACCAGAGCGATTTCTGGTTCTTTGTCCTCTTCTTCTGATTCTCCGGCGGCGGGGGCCGGGGCATCTTTCTTGGACGGAGCTGCCTTCCTAGGCTTAGCAGTCCTTTTCTTGCATATGGTTGGAGAATATATTTGGGCTTCCTTCTCTGCCTCGGCTGCAGGGGCAGGAGACACGGCTGCTCAGGCAGGTGACTCGGCTGCAGGGGCAAGTGCATCTTGTTTCTTTGCTGCAGGGGCAACCTTCTTCTTTGCAGCTTTCTTCTTGGAATGGGAGGTTACAGCTGTGTCCTCGGGGTCAGCTGATTCGCCCGCACTTGTATCCGCCCTCTTCGCATGGGCTCTCTTCTGGGCTCTTGAAAGATTAGCCCTGAACATTTTCTTGTTTACATGGAAAGGCTTTCCATGTTGAAGGGGAATGCCCTTCACTTCCATCAGATGGCCAATTAACAGGCCATATCCGAGTGATCCTCCAAAGGATCCATCTTCCTTGTACGATTTGTTCCCAACATTCTGGCAGAGTCTGCTGTACACGAACTCAGCCCAGTTGACTTTTTTCCCCTGCATGATCGCAGCCGCATGATGATCGGCTTAGTCTTTGACAAATGATTGAAGGCGCCAAACTTCATGTCTACACACTTTGCAACGACATCCATCGCTTGTGATAGTCGTCCTTCAAATATTTCTTCTCGGTGTGTAGACTACCTTCGCAAGAAGACACTCCGGTTTGGCTACTTCTTTCCATGCAACAGCCAAGTTAACATCAACTTCGTTTATTTCCTTCATACCCTCAATCGGCAGCAAACAGTGTTGTGCAAGGTCCTTAGCAGTAATCATGATGTCCTTGCGGTGGATGGAGGACTTGATTCCTTCGTCCTGCACCTCAGTGTTTACATAGAACTGCGCCACCTCTTCAAGGTAGGTGAGCGAGTACTCCATAGTAAGAAAAGGCCTGAGACCGGACTTTTCCAGCATGTCAGCGATCTTCTTTACTAGGGTTTCATCTGAACCCTACTTTACTATCCCTTCAAAATCCACGGTTGATCCAGAGTGGATTTGCTTTGATAGCTTAACAAAATCGAACTTTGGTGCCATTTGCAAAGAGTTTTACCGAATAAACTTGATAAACTTGCTTGAGAACTCGTAGGGTTTGCGAGAGAGAAATGAACTTGCTTTGAAAATGAACAGTTATCAGTAAAGTGTGAGAGAGAAGACTGAAAACCGTATATAAGGGTTATGAAAGGACGGGTTTTTGAATTTTGAAATTTGATCAAGATCAACGGCTCAGATTTAGCACGTCAAACCGCATTTAATTCCTCGCATTTAATGCGGCAAATTTATATCCAATCATATGCTTCTTTGTCGGCGACTTTTGGTATGCCCGTCATTATTATCTTGACGTCATCCTTAAAAACATTCCCGCTCATTTAAAACGATTGCGTTTTTGTCACTTAGCTCATAAATGACTCGAAACATTTCACAAATGACTTAACTCTTCTTCTCTCTTTTCATTAAGCGACTCAGCTATCAGCTAACTCAATAAAGCTGACTTTCCGATATGGCTGTTTCACTTGGTTGATGTGGAAAACTTGTTCATTTCTTACTTTCTATCTTCCATCTCTTCTGATTGAGTCTTCTGAGTGTTAACTCAGCTCAATTAACCCAAGCTCATGCTTAGGCTCTTCAAATCTTGATTCACATAGGGGCTTGGTGAATATGCCCAATAAGCTTTTATCAGTTGAGATATACTCCAAAATGATGTCTTTCTTTTCAACATGATCTCTTATAAAATGATATCTGACATCAATGTGCTTTGTTCTTGAATGCAACACGGGATTTTGAGTGATTGCAATAGCACTTGTGTTATCACACATAATAGGAATCTCTTTTTCTTCAATTTCATAATCTCTCAGCTGTTGTCTCATCCATAAGACTTGGGCACAACAGATGCCCGCAGCTATGTACTCTGCTTCAGCTGTGGATGTGGCTATTGAGTTTTGTTTCTTGTTAAACCAGGAAACCAATCTTTCAAGCATTTGACATGTACCAAGTACTCTTCCTGTCAACTCTACATCCAGCATAGTCTGAGTTTGAGTAACCAATAAGCTTGAATCCACCTTCCTTTGGATACCATAAGCCAACTTCCTGGCATCCCTTCATATATCTTAGGATTCTCTTAGCTGCAGTCATGTGGCTCTCCTTTGGTGCAAATTGGAATCTTGCACATTCATCTACAACAAAGGTGATGTCTGGTCTGCTGGCTGTTAAATAGAGCAGTGATCCAATAAGTGCTCTGTATCTTGTTTGATCTACAGCCTTTCCATCTGCATCCATGTCCATCTTGACTGATGTGTTCATTGGTATTTTCACAGAAGACTTCTCTTCCATACCAAATTTCTTCATTAAATCTCTAGTGTACTTTGTTTGACTTATGAAAATTCCATCCTTCAGTTGCTTAACTTGAAGTACGAGGAAGAAAGTCAGCTCTCCCATCATGCTCATTTCAAATTTGTCTTGCATGAGGTTTGAGAACTTATCACACATCTCTTTATTTGTGGATCCAAAAATGATATCATCCACATATATTTGAACTAGCAATATACTCTCTCCATCTTGGATTCTAAAGAGTGTTTTGTCCACTTTGCCTTTGGTGAATCCATTGTCAGTTAGAAATTGAGACAATGTATCATACCATGCTCTTGGTGCCTGCTTCAGTCCATATAATGCTTTCTTGCTTGTACACCTTGTCTCCAAGAGTCTTGCTCAAAACCGGAGGTTGCTCAACATAGACTTCTTCTTCTAATACCATTTAAAAATGCACTTTTCACATCCATTTGATATACCATGAAGTTCTTGTGTGCGGCGTAGGCAAGAAACATCTTTATTGCTTCTAGTCTTGCAACAGGAGCAAATGTTTCATCAAAATCTATTCCCTCTTCTTGGAAATACCCTTTGGCTACCAATCTTGCTTTGTTTCTTACAACAGATCCTTCCTCATTCATCTTGTTTCTGAAAACCCATTTTGTGCCAATAACATTTTGATGGGTTGGTCTCTGCACCAATTCCCATACTTTGTTACTTTCAAACTGATTCAGCTCTTCTTGCATGGCTTGAATCCAATGTGTGTCATCCAATGCTTGGGACACATCTTTTGGCTCTATTTGGGAAATAAAACAAGTGATCATTGCTTTCTTGAGCTCGGATCGGTTCTTACACCATCTCTCACATCTCCAATGACTAGCTCGGTGGTAGTCTCTCGGCCATCTCACATCGGGTTGAAGCAAATCGGTGGGTTTAGTTGTCTCGCAATTTGTGTTGACTTGAGCGACTCTTTCATTATCATTCGATTCTGCATTTTCCACTTTGTCTTTGAGATTGACTATCTCATCTTCATCTTGATTGATTACTCTTGCTTGAACTTCAACATAAGGACTCTTCTCGCATATAATTAAGTTGGGTGATTCGACATCGCTAATTCATCAATGTCTTCTCCATTCACATTAGGTTCATCAAAAATCACATGAATAGACTCTTACGTGACCATAGTCCTCTTGTTCAGCACTCTATAGGCTTTGCTCTCAGCTGAGTATCCCAAAGCCTTTAGATTATCCTTGCCATTGTTGTGGATGAAGCATTTACATCCAAATATTCTCAAGTACCCAACATTTGACTTTCTCCTGTCCCGTTTCATAGGTCTTTGTCACCGTCTATTTATCATGCATCTATTTTGAGTATATAGCATGCGGTGTTGATGGCTTCAACCCAAAAATCTCTTAGGCAATCCGATCGCTAACATGGTTCTTGCGAACTTCCTTGAGAGTTCTGTTCCTCCTTTAAGCTACTCCATTTTGCTGTGGAGTTCTAGCTGCAGATAACTCATGAGCAATACCATTTTCAACACGGAAGCTCGAGTTATTATCCCATTGACAAACTCGGTTCTCTATCGGACCTTATCTTTATAATGGTTTGGCTCTTTTCATTTTGAACTCTTCTCATCAGCTTAGGTAACTTCTGCAAAGTTTCCTTCTTTTTGCACATGAAGATTGTCCATGTATATCTTGAATAATCATCTACCATCACTAAAGTGTATTTCTTTCCACTTATGTTGGCTGGTTCAACTGGACCAAACAAATCCATATGCAACAGATGCAATATCCTTATTGAAGAAGTATTAGGCTTCTCCTTGAATGCAGATTTATTCTGCTTTTCCATCTGGCATGCATCACATACACTCTCTTTCTTGTACACTGAGTCTGGCAATTCTTCCACAAGATGACTCCTTGCAAGCTTGTTGATTGTCTTGGAGTTCAGATGACTCAGCTTCTTATGCCACATCCAACTTGATTCGGTACTTTTTTGCTAACAGACAAGTGCTTGGTGTTGCGATGACCAATCTACCGCATACATATTCTTCTGTCTTGATCCTTGCAGCACTATTTCATTTGATTCATCATCTTTAATCTGGCATCTCCCATATTGAATCCAACATTGTAGCCCTTATCACAGACTTGACTTATGCTGAGCAAGTTAAAGTTGAGTCCCTGAACATAAGCAACATCTGTGATTTCCAATCCATTTTTCTTGATGGATCCAGTGCCTCTTATTCCCCTGGAGCTTCATTTCCTCCAAATATGACTTTTGCGCCTCTAATCTCCTCGAATCTTGACGGATTTTTCTTGTTGCCTGTCATATGTCTGGAACAGCCACTATCCATGTACCAGGTTCCTTGGCACTCAGCTGTTCATTGAACCTGCAATCAAGGAAATTAGTTTTTAGGTACTCATGCTTATCTGGGTCCTTAGGGGTTAGTGTTGTAAGATTATCCAACCAACCTATAGCCAAATGACTTGACTCTAAGAGGTTGCCATCTATCTGTGCCATAATCATAATTCACTTTGGCAAATTGTTTGGGGGCTTTAGGTTCATACAGCTGTCTCTTTTGTCTGTATGCTTGTGTGTGTGTTTTAGCAATTGCTTTCTTTGGGTAGTTGTGATATTTTTGAGTGTAGTGCCTGGGTGCATATGTGTGGTGATAATAGCTCTTTTGCCTTTAGAATGACCTTTGTTGAGGTCTAGGTCTTTGCCATCTACGCTTGTATTCCATTGGTCTTTGTTGATTTTTCACATTGTTCCAATCAGCTTGGCTTGGGTAATTTCTACCATTCCCATCGTATGTGTTTCTTTGATAAAACTTCTGGGGTTTTTGGTAGCTCTGTTTATTCTTCACAGAGTACTTTCTATTTGGAGTTTGCAGAGGAACTCTGCTGGATTTCTTCTCAGTTGTCCTCTCAGCATACTCAACTGGCTGTTTTCCTTTCCCTTTATATCTAAGGCCAATTTATTTGTGATTGTGCTTTGGAATGAATGTGGGTGCAATATTTGGTGTCTTGGATTTTTGAGATGCTTCATTACTTGAAGATCATTTTTCCAAAATCACTCTAGGAGTTTGACTGTGCACAAAGGAATTGAATCCTATGTCTGTCTTATCTCCACATTCTTTTTGGCTCATAATAAGGTCATTCAATGATTTAGATGCCTTTGTAAATGAGGCAATCACATTTTTGAGATCATTTTCCCTCTTTTCTATAGCAGCTATCTCTGCTATTAGTTTAGCATTCTCGGCCTTGACTCCTTGTTCTCACCAGTTATGTGACTTAGAGTACTCGGCTCCTTTGTCACCGTGAGTTTTGGCTTTTAAATGGATGTTTTCCTCATTTAATAGTGTGTGTGAGGATTTAATGTGCTCAAAGTCTTTCATCATTTTGCCTAATAAATCATAAAGATCGAGTGGGTGATGAAGTGTGTGTATCACAATCACTATCACTAGAATCGAATGAGATGAGTTAGAGTGTACCTCATCTTCTTGTCTGTTGATCTTGTTCTTTAGCCATTAGACAAATCGATTGTGCTTTTTCTTCCAAATCACTTGAGTAGTCACTTCACTACTCTCTCTGCTTTGCTTCTTTCGACTTAGTTTGTCTCGGCCCGACCAACATGGCTTTCTTCTTTTCTGTCTTCTTTCTCAAGAAGACTTTTCTTTCTTCTTCATTCCTGTATTTATTGGTGGTGGATAGGAACAGTGAATTGCAAAATGTCCTGGTTGTCTGCAGTTCCAACACAGGTTCTCAGCTCTTTGATCAGCTCTTTCTGTCCTTGGGTTATCAGCTCTCTGATATTCAACCCTTTGATGCTCAGCTCTCTTGGGTGGCCTGTCTTCCCTTGACTTGTAGGGAGCTGAATATCTCCTGGAGGATTCACCCTCATTTCTTTTATAGTTCTTATTGAAGAACTTGTTGAATCTTTTAACCATCAGGGCAATCTCCTCCTGGTCTATGGCTTCCTTGACTTCAGCTTTCTTTCCATCCTTGACTATAAGTGCAACTGTCTTGGGTACAGCTGTCTCCTCTTGATCTTTTCTTCTCAGCTCAAACTCATAAGCTTTGAGATCTGAGAATAGCTCATGATTGGATGTTGTTGTCAGGGTCATTGAATGTCTCAGAGCCATGACTTTCATTTCCCATTCAGCTGGGAGGCTTCTCAGACTCTTCATACACATTTCCTTTTGTGTATATTCTTTCCCAAGTGCTGATAGCTCATTTGTGATTTCAGTGAATGCGGCATCCAAATGATCCAGGTTTCACACTGCAAGCATTTTAAAATTTCAAATTTTTGTAAACTCTGAGACAATTTATTTTCTTTAATTTGCTCGGATCCTTCACAAATTAAAGTTAATTTATCCCATATTTCTTTTGCGATTTGCAAGATTTGACTTTATTGAACATTGCTTTGTCCAATGTCTTGTAGAGAATGTCCTTGCCACATTATCCAAGTTGTATCTCTTTCTGTCATCATTGGTCCACTCGGTCCTTGGCTTTTCAACCGTAGGTGGTCTTGCCTTTCGCCACATCTTGTTCTCCTTTCAAATTGCTTCTTTCTTAACTGCGGTTGTGTTCACTTTACTGTATTTGCGGTGGCTCATCCTCTATCACTAGCGACATTTCATCATGTAAAGCGGTAGATGAGCACATACGGATTTTCCGATCATCAAAATCCTCAACGGTGAACATAGGAATGCGTGTCGATTTGCTTCCATGATAATAACTTTTGCTAAGAATGAAAGATTTTTAAAATATAAGTGTTAAAAATGTTTTAGAAAAGATAGAGATCTAGTTCGATAACTTGGTCACGGAAGGCTCAATGAACCAACCACTCGATACCACTTGTAGGTCCCAAGGGGTGTAAGTAAGGTTTAGAAGGGGGTTGAATAAACCTTACCAACTTTTCGATTTTAGTCCTTTTAAAATATTACTGAGAGTTAACACAAACAAGTCCTTGAGGGATGACTAAGTTGGTTATTCAAATGATTAGCCACTCAATAGACTCGATAAAGCTGTTGATAGAATAACTCAACCTGTTTAACTGAAACTTAACTTAGGTTTGTGTTGAGTTTTTCATTGGAAAGACTTAACACCCGTTGATTTGGTTTAAACTTGTTTTAACACTTGATTTTAGCACTTAGTTATTAATCAATTAGATAGCAATTTATCAGCAGATGTAAATAAGTATGCAGAGATAAAAGTGCTGAAATGTAAATGACACAAATAATTTTTATAGTGGTTCGAAGATGGGGTAATTCTTCTAATCCTCTCTTCTCCAACTCCTGGAGGAATCCACTAAGTAATGATCGATTCAAAGCGGTTATCGATCGAGAGACAAGTCTTGATCACACAGTTGACTTGCACCTTGGACTCGGTCTAGAGATGCCTTGGTCACACACAGTGGCTTCTCGTCCGACTCGAAACTTCTTCACAGGCAGGCCTTTGCTATTTCAAATACTTACTTTCTCAAGCTTCTTGGATTTGATCATGAAGCCCTCCAATAACTTGATACTGGTTCGACCTTGAACCTTCCTACAATCCTCCTTGGAAAGTAGACCCCTTTTGATTCTTCAAAAGTTTCCTCTTCAACAGTTTGAAGTTATCTTTCCTTCAAAGCTTTGTGTTGGATTGATGTCCTTCGAGATTTAGGCTTGAGGATTTTGCTTGAATATCTTGAGAATATTTTGCAGGTTACAGTTTAAATAATGCTTGCTCGTTTGTGGTTCAGGTTGCCTTTTCTCAATGAGATTCCTCAGCCTTTTATAGTGAACTTTCAAAAATCTCCCCGTTGAAGAGATAGGTTGATTTTCAAAAGTCACTTATGTTCGTTGGCTTGTCTTGTTGCAGTCCTTGATGTTGACATTTTCTCGTATTTAATGTCTTGCAGCATTGCAGCATATCTGACACTTGGTGCTGTGCTTTCCATTGGTTTGTTCCTTTTGCACACAACTGGAACTAACACTTTATCTCTGACAACTTTAACAGATTACTATTCTGAGTAACATTCTTGACTTTCATCAACGGATCTCGTTCAGTTGTCTTGACTTGACTGCAGTCTTTTATTCCCCAGGTGACTTGAGTTAGCTTCCAATCTTTGGATGACTCATCTGTCACTTCAACTTGAGACTTGGATTCTTGACATGACTTAGACTGACACTTCACACAGCTGTTCCTCAGCTGATACATCTTCAGTCAAGATCTTGATCTACCTTCTTGGCCATACTCAGTTGTTCCACAGCGGAGTCTTCACTTCAGTCTTCAGTTGACTTCTTGTATTTCGAGGCTTAGCCGACTTGACTCACCTTTTCCAGCTCTATCTATTACAAAGAAAATTACAAGGAAAATGGGGTGCCAACTTTCTAGTTTAAGTTTTACATGGCATTCATCAAAATCTAACTAATAAATTTCCCAACACCTTCCTTTTGCCTCACCTAAAAGAGGTGAGCGATGGTTTTGGGACACTTTCTGTTCATAGTGAATTGCTGCATGAATGCCTCTATGAGCTTATCCATCCTGGAGATTGACCCTACTGGGAGCTGATTGAACCACTGACAGCACCCGCTTGGTCAGGGTAGTGTGGAATACATTGCAGTAAGAGGCACCCGTCATGTCGTAGAGATCCGTATTGGCATAGAATTTGTTCAAGTGCTTTGGCGGGTCTCCGGTGCCATCATACTCGGGAGGTTGGTGGTCTTGATACCTGATGGCAATGGTTCATATAAGACCATTGGAGCTAATGGGCTCCTCTTCATCAACGTCGTAGCCCGCGAGTTGGCTAGGCTAGGTTGTGCAGCTTGAGATTCTTCAACTGGTGGTGGCTCTTCACGATTTTGATTCTCGCCGCGACCTTATCCTCTCTCCTTCTGATCATCCTGAGCAGGGTCTTCCGCGGCTGGGGCGGGCCGCGGTGGTCCTCTTCTGCAAAGATCTGTTGTGGGCTTGATGTCTTAAAGCATTCCGAGCAGTTTCTTCCAGGAGAGCCTGGAGGGCTTCCCGGGACAAACGAATTTCTTCAACAGGCGGAGGCCCCCCAAGAGGAGGAGGAGGCGGCACTCCTCCAGGAGGAGGAAGAGGGCTGGCTCCCCGTTTTCCAGCGGCCTCTCTTCTTACTAGTATCCAGCGCCTCGGCCTGTAGCTTGAGATCCACCATCATGCGTTTGCGATCGAGTCTGCATCTTCGTGTATTTTAGTTATTCCCACAGACGACGCCAAAATAATGCTGCTTTTTCGAGTAGATCACCCAAGTCAACTGAATTGACCAATATCTTCTTCCCAGGAGGGAAGTCTTCGAGCTTGTCCTCTTCTCGAGGGGGAAGTCTTCTCGTCTTCTGCTCCTGGAACTGCTAACTCCTTCGATTGAGAACTTGCATGCACACACGCACAACCATTTAAGGGCCCAGGGGGTTGTCCCGAGGAGGCCCCTCCGGCGCTCAAGTCAGCACGGTGAACGAGAGATAAATTAAAACAGTAAACAAATATTGAATGCGTAGAAGAGTTAATTATGAGTTAATTACTTACGATTAATCGGGATGACCTTTTTATACAGGGAGATGGGCCCCATGGGGTGTAGGAAGAAATTGGCCTATGGGCGATCCACCTGGAAAAACGACCGCTTGGGCAAAACCCGGACTCCTTTCGACCGATTTAATTATCAAGAGTTCATTGGGCAATTAATATTAAATAAATAAAATATAAAATGAATTATATTTAAATAAATTATGAAATACAATTTTTGTTCCCAACATTCATTAAAATAGAAACCAAAAATTGTGAGATTTTGTAACACTATTATTTGTGAATAATATGAACGGGATTTCAACACAATATTAATAACTCTTATTTTACTCAAAATATATTTAAAATTTGCTGAATTTTATTACTATGCTAAGAGATTTAAAACTATTAAAAACAATTAATGTAAACACCTACAAAAAATCTCGACTTTTGAAAGCAACTTTTTGGTAGAAGACAATAACCTATCTATGTTTTCTCAATTGAATTTTAATTTTAATTTTGTATTATATTTTATATTATAGATCACACGTGTCATGTATCTGATTAATTATAAGTATATATTTAAAAATATGCACGTTATTGTCCATGTATGATACGCATACAAGCTAGATATAATACATAATTGTAATGAAAAAATCAAACTAATATGTTCAATGTGATTTGAATTGAAGAGTTCATAAGTTACATTAATGGTCATTGGCTAGAAAATTAAACCATTTTAAAATCCAATACAGTACTATTTTTTAAGATTATTGATGCATATTCTCCATAAATTCCCAGTCGCAATTCATTATATATTGAGTATTCTTCTTCATTAAATAACATTGAAAATTGTAGAGTCAATAGTACACTTTAGAAAGAAAATTATCTATTCCCATTATCCCTATAGCTCAGCCTCATTTTTTTTTTTTTCATTTCCTTTTTATGGTTGAACTTGAAAGACATGAAAATAAAGATTAAGGTATCATTTTCCTTAAGTACAATCTAAAGAAAGTAATTACTTATTTAAATAAAATCCATCTCAAAACATATTTTCTCCAGAACATACGTATGTGTGTATATATGAGTTTTCTCCTAAAAATTCCTCAAAGTACATTTTCAACTTTCTATAGGTGATTTGAAAAAAAAAATCTAGAGGTATTCACATACAAATATTTTCTCATAAAAGAAGTATATATGTCAAATTAACTATATCCATTTTACAGCTTTCTTCACTAGATATAACTTATTCTGAAAATATATATCCAGGAGGGCTTTCCCAAAAAGGACATTGATATAATAATTAAATATTGAGATAGTCTCGTGTTAGACGGTCTAAAGGTTAAATGGATCGAGCCTAACATATTTACCCGATTCGCGAACCCAACAACCTAACTGACCCGGTTTGCAATGACCCAGCCCCAACCAAGCGTCAGCAACCCATCGGAAAGTCTAATATTTTTTAGGAGTTCTACTATAATATATTTTCAGGGAAATTACTAAAAGTATTTAAGGGGAAAAATTAATATTTTTCAGGAGAACTACTAATACATTTCATGGGGATGATTAATATTTTTGACGGAGAAAACTACTACTTTTTAACCGGACTATTAAATATTTTTAAATGAACTATGTACTAATACTTTTTAGATGGACTACTAATACTTTTTTGTGCTCTTGTGTTATTATATCACTGTCCAATATTACAAAATTAATACTTTCAAGTGAACTATGTACTAATACTTTTCAGATAGACTGCTAATACCGGTCTTTGGATATTACAAAAATGTTATTGTTAATGTTATAAAAACGTCACCGAGTCTTTTTTGGGATCCGTGAATGAATTTTGGCCCATTAAACCGTCTAACAGGAATTTTTGTCTTAAATATTTATTTCATTTTCATCCAAATTACGAAGAATTATTATATATGTTTAAAATTATTTTGTCTATATATATATATAGATATTCAGAACTGCAGCTGCTACTAAATAGATTAAAGGGCCTATTAGACCAAACTCTTTTACTAGCAAGATAATTGGATTATAACGTACTTTTTTTTTTAACTGAATTCATTAGGTTGTAATTGAGGGAAAAATCGCTTCAAGATAATTTTTTTTTTTTACAAATGTTTATAAATATTTCTTAAAGGATTTCCCAAAATATATTATTCCACTTTTGAATACTATGTTTATATCAAAATAACTTTTCATGAAAATAGAGTATTACATCAACGATAATCAGGGCCGGCCCTGACTTTCAGGGGTCCATGGCGACAAGAAAAAAAGGGGCTCCTAATGAAAAAAAAGGTACAATATAAAACTTCAAACTCCAACGATAAACATCTTTTTCATCATCCAGAATATTCAACTAGTGCAACATCTACAAACATATAAGAAAAAAGTATCAAATAGTTATTGAAAAAAATCTAGATTTCCCAACATCTTATTAGTTTCAATACACAAAATTGTCAACTCATTTAATTTTTCTTGAGACATAGTTGAACGCAAGTGTGATTTTATCAATTTTAATTTTGAAACTTCTCTCTGTTGATGCTAAGTAACTGATATAGTTAATGTTAGCAAATATGGGTCGAATAATAAACACATATTTGCACATATAAGATGGATCGAGTATACCTATTTGCAGCGGAATTGTCGATCCACTTAGCCAGGATTGAGCCCGTCTACAAGCCTCCTTTTGATCCATGATTAAGCCATCTACAAGCCTCCTCTTGGTTGAATCGTGAGCAACGAACAAACCTCATAGATTGGTTGAACCACGAACAAGGTCACGAACCGCCTTTCTCGTTGGCGTAAATAATGGGAGAGGTTTCTAGATAAACCTCATCTAAATAGGACTCCCTATTATCTCAAATATGGATGCAACCTAATTGCACCCAATATCTCCCACTCATACATATTTGACTCGACTCATTCGAATCATATCCTCATAGTTCTCATCTCACGTTTCTTCTTTCATACAGGGAATAAGGCGTGCGACCAAGCGAGAAGGCAAAGGTGAGGAGAGTTATATTAAGTCATCACCAAACTAACATAACCCTACAACTCAATAACTCGCTATGTACCCCAAACCAAGTGGTCGCACCCAGTCAAACATCTCTAGATCCCTCAATAAAATAAATAGAGCATGCTCGACTCACTCAAATATGTTTCTATATTCATGACTAGTCAAACACATTTCGACATAGTCTCCCGGGCTATGAATCATAGAACATAAGTGCGTTACCAACTTAATTCTTTCTCGGCCCCACATGCCAATTAGCTTGGTCTTGACAGCTTTCCTAGACATGCTCCGACAGACCGAATCACACATAGCCATTGGATACATGCTAAAGTAGCATCATCAAGCTTACACCTCATGACATGGTCCAAAGTCCCAAAGGGTACAAGAAAATAATATGGGCTCACACAGCGACGAAGCAGGGACCCATTCAGTCATTTTCCCATAGGCGTTCGCCTCAAAGCGCATGTAGTATGAATACATGCTATGATTGAGCTCCCACTCAATTTAGGCATGTCACGCTCTAGACATCATACAAATTTTAGTCCAGTCGCTATTCAAGCACCCGACTTGCGCACTACTCGCAGTCACTCCCAAAGTATCATACGATAGTTCGCACATTCGGCTACAAACAGGCTTTTATGAAGTTTGGACATACTTCATAATCGATCAACTCGGATCTCATCTTAACCTCTAGTTAAGGCGACTGTTAATTATACTTATTAACCTTCCTCACTGCTTTAGCGCGAAGGCGATCGTTCGCAAACCTCCTTATGCAACACAATCTTTTAAGTCTCATCCTGCTCGCTCTTTTAGCGCCAGGGCGATTACCCGTGTGAGAGGGCCAATCAAAGCCTGGTGACAACTCACAAATTCAGTACCAAACACATAATGAGAATCCAACATATCTCACTAATCACAATATGTTCTCAAAGGCCACATAATCAATTCTACTTTATCCCTAATGACTCACATGCCTTTGGAGCATATCTCCAAACAAAGGCTCGTAAAAGGGATGAGCGCCCACACCGCTCGTAAGTATGCCTGAGAACAATATTAACTATGCGCAAAAACTCTTAAGTGAAGTAAAGCATCGAGTAAATATGTTTGGTCTACCATCCATGATTGGCGCCCAAACCATACACCACAGTGGTTTTACTATCACAAAGACAACAAAATACATCATGGATGTGCGCGCAATGTGCATCATTTCAAGATGCCAAATTTGCCTCTAGCAAATCATAGACCAATCTATTAAGATATCTAAGTATCCATTTATCGGCATCACAATAGCGCATGGATCACTTCGATATCCACTCACCAATCACACTGTTAAGTACTTGACTTACTTAGTACGTACATAGCGCACATGAGACATTCGATAGTACTTACATAAACTAGCTAGCATTTCTTTTTATCTTCCGAAAATATCGTTTTTTGACTAAGAATATGATCTTTAACCATGGAGTGTAAAGACAGCCAACACTAAGTGGCGATAACTCCAAGTTCTTTCCAGTCATCACATTTTTGCCATATACAGTGAGATACAAATCTTGACATATGTTCAGTGAATTAATTGACCATTGTGGGCCTATCAAAATAATAGCTCGATGAAATCAATGATGACTCAAGTCACAACTGGAGCTTCTTGATCAGCAATCAATGCGCTCTTACTCCACTTGTTGAATTCATCGAGTGATCCACATAGATCTCCTAATTCAACTTTCACTGAACTATGTCAACATCAATCATCTAGGACAAACCCAGACGAAAGTGGCAATATAGATTACATATCAGACGAATTGAGGCAATCTCACCACTTAGAGAGAACATCTCAAAAAATTTACGCTCTTCTAACAAGCGTAAACATTTCGTCCTTAGTCGAGCTACAACACATATTAATCAACCCATCTATATTGCACTTGACCTTCTGAAACCACATGTTTCAAATGGTCTTGCATCTAGACAGAATATTAACAAGCTCTTAGACTTTATTCTTAGCCATTCGACTCATCTTTTCCTTTGCAACAACTATCCACTTAGGGCATCGAGTGAAGTCACATGTTCCATCGACTCATCAACACCCACAAAAGTAATTGTGAAGGATACCCACTCAATCTCATATAGATGATGGGGAATATTTCATATTCTCTCCTTTTACTCGTGGAATTTGAGAATCCTTTGCGTGTGAGACACTAGATCCCACTGAGTTAGTGTCGCTCCCACTATCCCAGCGATTGCTAGATGAGTATAAAATATAACATCCTCACTAGAGAAATGAGCGCCTCCTAAGGATCTTTCAACTCGCATAGTTTTAAGATCTCTTTAGACTTCACATATGCTCTTGAAATCCCTTTGAAGGGAAACCTAAATCGTGCGACTTGATTCTCCACGTGAGAACACATTTTCTCGAACTTTCATAGGCGCAGACCCACTAATTTGGGCTTGTTACCAAACTAAAGCTCATACAGGGTTGAAAAATCATTTGGAGACACATATTTTATGATGTAGGCAGGAACAAAACACACAAATCAATTTGCGCCATCATAAATCTAACCATTTTGAAGTGATTGTCCCTTCTTCGCGAGCTCATATAGCTGCAAAGTATTTAGAACCATCATTCAACTTGCAACTTTATTTCCTTCAACTTTGTGTCCAAACTAATTAGACACACTATTTTTCGCTCCCTATTAGCACATCTCCATCTGTTAAGAATCGCTCAAAGTAATTTGGCGCTTCTAACTGATGAGAGTGGGAATGTACTAACTTATAGCGTAAATAACAATGAAAGAAAATATAATGCGTTAATTTGTGTCTCCCACTCATAAGTCTGCACTCAATTTAGTGGACTTAGCTTTATAGGAAAAATAGTCATCTTACATTCTTCCAGCAAGCTTATCCCGCTGGAAAAATAATTATGCAGAGGGAGATTGACCTTAGCGAGTTAGACAATAAAGCCTCCTCGAGCTAATACAGTCGTCCTCCTAACCTCACATTCCACAATATCTTTAGAAGATCTAAAAAGAAATACTATCTAAAGCCAAGCATCACAAAGAAAAGATAGACAAGTCTTCTCACTCAACAAATATCTTACAAGTACATTTATCCGCGTAAGACTATATCGACACATCAAGTTGCTCACACCAACTGTTGAGCTTGAGGTGACTCTTTTTATCCTCCTCTTGTGCGCTCTATAGCTGCACAACCTGATTATAGTCATACACATTTGCTCAATCTCAAAACCACATGCTAAGTCAACCAATATCTACAATCCACCCATGGAGAGATTTGGAAATATTAGTGAAAAAATAAGAGAGCAAATAAATAGTCAAACTTCATCTCAGTACAACTACGAGCGAAGTTACCAATCTCATAAGTGCACTTAATATTTGTTGATACTTAATTGCCTCATTCAATAAGGTAACACGACTTCTTATCACTTTATGGATCAATTTTTTAGTTCTAGTTTTATCTTTTGCTCTCGTCAAGCTACATTATGCTTGTTCCAACATTCACCCGAGTTGGTTTATGTCGGTCAGCACAAGCGACAAGTGCACTCACTTGTGTATTTCTCAACTTTTTATAATCAGCCTCTAGATAGGCGATTTTCATTAATAATAACACAAATAACTAATATCCTTAATTCAACTCAAATAGCGAATTTGGATAACTAGAGTATTTACTTGGGAGTAAGCTCAAATTCCAAAAATAGAGATTAAACCCTTTTAGTAAATTTGCAGCTCAAACAAATTAAAGTGCAAAATTAATTCTTGATCCATAAGCATATCATCGGCATCTCAACTGCGATTATTTCGGGCAATTAAGTTCTTATATTTGCGGCTTAAACAAATAAAGCGCAAATACTTTCTTTAATCCATTAAAATACCGTCCGCGTCTAAGCCGCGACAATACTGGATACTTTGTCTATTTTCATGCTAAATTGGCTAAACTAAAGTAGGTGAGTTTGGTCTAAACACATCTCAATAAATTGCGCAAATAATTAGGTATTGATCTAAAAAATTTATTCCGGATCCAAGTAATTTTTATTATTTTCTTCAATTCAATGAGATCGAAAATTTGCCACCAAGGCTAGTAATCATCTCCCACCGAATTGAAGATCACAATAAAAATTACTGATCCATGAATAAAATTATCAAAGTCCATAAATACATCATGCATGCATCCATGCGATATAAGTAATTCCGAAAAAAAATATAGCACCCATGGGCGATATTGACATATAGTGCATCATGTGGAGATAATTTAGACATATGGTGGTAATACAAAAAATATCCTCGTAAGATTGATGTTACATAGCCTCCAAAAAATTGATAAATACATGCCCCGAAAAAAAAATAAAAAATACATATTTTCAAGGCCTACTACATCAATCTAGAAAAAGTAAAAAAATATAAATGAGGATACCAAATTACCACCATTGTCAAAAATTAACTCACACAAATAATATTAATATAAAATAGTAAACATTTAAATACATGAGCACCCGTATGTCAATGTCCATTCATTCTCAACATATGATAATTCATATCACATCAACAAAATAATTGCAGCACAAAAAAAATTGCATCACATAAGCAATTAATTAAGCATGCAACTCAAAAATTAAAAAATCACATAAAATATTTTTGATTGTACCTCAATGCGCAAAACATATAATTTTTTTTAACGCACCTTATGCGGAAAAAAAATTCCATGCACCAATGTGCAAAATATAATTTTTCCATGCATCACAATGCACAAAAATAATTTTTCTTTCATGCAACTAATGCGAAAGAAAAAAAATATCATTGCTACATATATGCAATAAACAATTATTCATGCATCATATTGCACAATTAATAATTTTGCAAGCATTCTCATGCGCAAAAATAATTTTTTGCAAGCACTAAATTGCGCAAAATAATTTTATATATGTATTAACACTATCACAAATAAATAATGCACAAAAAATAATTTTGCAAGCGTCCCAACGCGCAAAAAAAAAAAAAACTTAATATCCGATTTCTACATAAATAGAAAACAAACTAGATAATAACAAAAATCATCTTAGCCTAATGGTGAACATTAATATGATAAATCATGTTGGGTTCTAATCCATGTTAGACCAACAATCCAACATATATTTTTTTTTTTAATAAAGGGATACACCACTTAGGCACTACTCAGCGCCACATCATTGCCCACGTGGCAACTGATGCGCCATGTCAGCCGCGCTTCGCCATGCCAGCGACCATCGCGCCACATCAGCACATCATCTGGTCGCGTGCCACGTCAGGCGTCTGGTCTACGATTCAATACAGGGCCAAGTCAACATCCACAAAGCCAATCAGGAGTTGCCACATGGCAATTTAAAAAATAGAGAAAAAAAATATCCGCCTCATCTGCATCTAACGGAAGTTGGGGTACAACTCCAAAAAAATTCAGCACTTTGGCACAAAAAACAATGCAGTTTTTGTTTTTTCTCTACAAAATTTTGAATCGCCATAACTTTCTCGTTTCAAATCCGTTTTACATGCATAATATATCAAATTAATCGTCTTTCCGAGATCTACAATTTGACACCAATAGTGCATATATAAAAACGGAAAAATCAGATTCGAATTTTTTAAATAAAAAACAATCTCACACGTTATCAAACTCAAGCACATCAAATAGGCGAGAACGAGCCCTAATGGCCCTGATACCACTGTTAGCAAATATGGGTCGAATAATAAACACATATTTGCACATATAAGGTGGATCGAGTATACCTTTGCGGGAATTGTCGATCCACTTAGCCGCGGATTGAGCCGCTACAACCTCCTTTTGATCCATGATTAAGCCCATCTGGCCTCCTCTTGGTTGAATCGTGAGCAATGAACAAACCTCATAGATTGGTTGAACCACGAACAAGGTCACGAACCGCCTTTCTCGTTGGCGTAAATAATTACTAGAATTATTTACTTGGATTTGCACACCTTAAACCCTTGGAGAACTTTGGTGATGGTCCAAGAAGAAAACCGTAGAGAGAAATTTTAGGAGAGATTATTCTTACTATGTGGGGAACGATATTTTTCTTGGGCTGATATTGTAGGGAGAGATATCAATATATATCTCAATCCCATATCTCAGTTAGAGTCCTAATGGGAGAGGTTTCTAGATAAACCTCATCTAAATAGGACTCCCTATTATCTCAAATATGAATGCAACCTAATTGCACCCAATAGTTAAGAAAGCTCTATAATCAATGGAAGTATTTGGAAAACAATCCAAAACTTTTACAATTTTAGAAAAAACCTGTCATATTCCTTTTCTAGTTTAAAAAAAAACGACTTTGTCTTTGAGTAGAAATAGAATATGAAAGAAAAACATGTTTATTTTATTTTGAATTTAGCAGTTAGATTAATTTTCTTAGTACAAATTTGAAAGCAAAAAGCCTTTTGGTATTTTTCATTTTTTTCTATTTAGTATTTTTTTCATTTTTTGGGCCCCCTATAATTTGTTTTTAATAAAACATGTATACTTATATAAATTATAAACACTTAATTATTTAAAATTGGGGCTCCTCAAAATCGGGAGCCCTAGGTGGTTGCCCTTGGTGACTATCCTTAGGACCGGCCCTGGCGATAATCATTACAATTTCTCCCATCACTGTATTATTTTTAAAAAAACTAAGTTTTATATTTAATATATTTTTTTCGAAAATAATATGAACTGCATGCAACCATTACGTTTCCATTTTATAAGCAATAATCTCAAAACTGTTTTCGTTTTTTTTTAAAAAATGATTTTAACAAAGTTCTATATTTTAATATATATTTTCAAAAAAAAAAATTGAATTAAAGCAATCATTAATTTGCATTTTATAAGCATAATCTCAAAACTCTTCAAAATGAGTTTTCTCACTATTCACATAACAAGAACAAACAATTTATTACATTCAAAATGTGGAGAAAATCCAAACCCGTTGACCAGTTTAGATATATATAGTGATCCAACGGCCACAAATACATGCACCAATAATCTTTAGAGTTGTCCTCTTGTGTAAGGTAGCAAAGCACAATAAAAGAGATAAGACCACTACCTTGTCTTTGTCCTCCTTCCATTTAACACCACCTTCCCAGTTCCCACCCACCATTATCATATTTATATTATATACAAATACATACAAAACATGCATCTATACAAGTTGCAGAAAGAATAGGTTGACTCTTGGGAAGCAAGACCAAGAAAAGTCAACCCGTTTTAATTTGTGCTTTTGCGAAAGTCTTTTGAAAAATATAATTATACTAGTGGCCAGCTTCTCGTGAACCCAACCCCTACAGGCTACAAACAAAAGAAAAAAATAAAATAAAAAACAATTGACATAGATAGAGTCATCAATTCAGTACGGTAGGCATATCTGTCTCCCTCTGGCCATATATATACATTTTTCTTGTATTAGTTCACACCTTCAGGTTTTTGCCTACGCCATATATTCTAAAAATATTGAATTTTCTTCGGTTCTTTCTTTGTTTATTTTTATGTGAAGAGCAAATTAGAAGGGTCTGAATTTTGGGGTGTTTTTGTTGATGGGTTCTTGCTGCAGTGTTCGAATAAGGGCTGATCATAGTCCTCGACGAGATGGTTAGTGAATTCTCAATTTCTGATGTTGCCTTAATTTTTTATTTTTTATTTTTTAAATAAGAGGTTTATTTTATTTTTATGACTTGGGAAAGACCCCTTTTGCTGCTGTCTCCATTTTGTAAGATGAACTGAGTTTTTTCATTTTTGCAGACTTCACATTGTAACTTAGATTTTATTTTAAAAGTTTGGTCAAAATATGCAGTCCATTTTAGTTATTGCTTGAACTCTGCAATCTTCAACAAAATTGATACTATCATTATTTCACCTTCACCATTGATAGGTTGATTTTAATTTAATTACGTGGATTGGGGTTTTGAGAAATGATATTCTTTTTCAGACCAAGATTAATAGGAATTCTAACTAAAATATTAGGGATCGTTACAAAAACACTGAGGTTTAGGTTAGCTACAAAAAAAAATCAGGACATGTTTGAAAATCACAAAAAAAACTACTTGAGGATTGATTTTTGTATTAAATGTAAGGGGTAATTCCAGTATTTTCACAAATGTAAAGGGGTGTTTGAAATGTTTTTGCTTATGAAGGGGTAAAGTGTAATTAATACATAATTAAACCTCACGGGTCTTTTTGTAATTTTAAAAAACTTGTGGGGGATTTTTTGTAATTAATCTAAACCTGAGAGGTAGTGTTTGTAATTATCCCAAAAATCTTATTGCCTTACCGACTGCAGCTTCAAATATTAGTACTAATGTTGATACGGTGCAAAGTAATTGATTGGAAAGTCACCACTAAAAAACAAATGTTGACAGTGTTTGTGTGGGAAATTGAAGCACCTTTTGTCAGCCTAAATGCTCAAGAAAATATTGTGTCAATAATTGTTGATAGTTAGGGACTGTTTGCAAACTCTAAAAAAAATGATTTTCAACTTTTAGATGCAAAAAAACAATTATTTTGTGGAGAATCACTTTTGTTTAGAGTTTTCAAACACTCCCTTCTCTTAAGAACACAGATGATGTTTTCAATTGTCTGATATCTAACCGGTACGAGATATATAACTTGCCATTGCAGGCCTGAGTTCGAGGTACGTTAGCTTCGATGGAAGAGACACAAGTAGCCGGCGTTCTTCTTCTTCCTCAGTACCATTGACCCCTCGGAATGAAGGTGAAATTTTGGAGTCGACGAATTTGAAGACCTTTGGTTTTAATGATCTCAGAATAGCCACACGGAACTTTCGTCCCGACAGTGTTTTAGGCGAAGGTGGTTTTGGCTGTGTCTTCAAAGGGTGGATTGATGAGAATACATTTAAAGCGGCCAAGCCAGGGACCGGTACCGTTATTGCTGTCAAGAGATTGAATCAAGAAGGTTTCCAAGGTCACAAGGAATGGTTGGTAAGTACAAACACTTTGCTTTCTTTAAGAGGTCTAGGAGTGTTTGCAAACACTTAAAATAAGTGATTGTCAGCTTTTGGCTGAAGAAAATGCAGTTTTAGTGTTTTCAAATGTGAACTTATGCTTCTGATTTTACATAATTTAATAAAAAAAATCTAGAAGTAGGGGAATGAGTGGTTTAGATTTCTGATTCTGCCTCTGGTCTGACTTTTACACATAAATAAAGCACTTTTACCACTCATTCGCCAAACACTCTCTTAATATTGAATTGAACAACTCTGTTCATCAAATTACAAACTGAAGACATATTTCTAGTGCTTGTGTTTTTATGACATTACAACTATAATCCAGAATATCTGACTTGTTCTCTTGGATTTCAGACTGAAATCAATTATCTGGGGCAGCTATACCATCCTAATCTAGTGAAATTGATTGGTTATTGCTTAGAGGATGAACACAGACTTTTGGTTTACGAGTTCATGCCTCGCGGCAGCTTGGAGAATCATCTATTCAGGAGTAAGTTGTTGTTGATCTTTATTTAAGCAGTCGATGCTTATTACAAGCGGAGACTTTCATTTGCCTTACATATCGACCTAAATTCTTGAATGTCTTTGAATAGGGACGTCTTACTTCCAGCCACTGTCTTGGAAACTACGCATGAGAGTCGCTCTCGGTGCAGCAAAGGGACTTGCGTACCTTCACAGCCCTAATGCCAAAGTTATATATCGCGATTTCAAATCCTCCAATATCTTGCTTGACTCGGTATGTGGAACACTTTGGAATTTCAGACAGGTTTTATGCTATTAGTAATTTTATGATTGATTCTCTTACATATTTTACTGATGGACTAACAGAATTACAATGCGAAGCTGTCTGATTTTGGTTGGCCAAGGATGGGCCTATGGATGGTAAGAGCCATGTATCGACAAGAGTAATGGGCACCTACGGCTATGCAGCTCCCGAGTACATGGCCACAGGTATGCATAAATATTCTTAAGTTTAACAATTTCATTATGAATGAATATCAGCCTATATCCTTAAACAGATTAAAGAATTAATTGGACTTGTTATTTCCAAATTTGGGAGAATTACAAAAAGTACCCATGAGGTTTGGCCCAATTACAAAAAAAAAAAAAACGCAGTTATCTTTGAAAATTATAAGTACCCCTCAAGGGTATTTTATCTCATGTCTGTTCTGTCAGGGATTTTAGCTACCATCAAATCCATTTTTCAGGTGTAAAGAGGTCTGCTCTTAGCTAAACTACGACGATGTCGATGAAAATGTGCGAATCATCTGTGTTCTCTTCTGATCTTCTTTTTTATTTTCTTTGAAGGCCATCTAACTGCAAGAAGCGACGTGTATAGTTTCGAGTCGTCCTCCTCGAGATGCTGACGGGCCGACGTGTATTGGACAAAAACCGTCCTCACGGGGAACAAAATCTCATCGAATGGGCTCGACCATACCTAGCCAGCAAACGGAGAGTGCTTCGAGTCATGGATGCCCGTATAGAAGGCCAATACTCGCCAAGTGGAGCGTTGAAGGCGGCAACTATTGCCGTTAAATGCCTAGCTGTTGAACCGAAATACCGACCGACAATGAACGAAGTTGTAAAAGCTTTAGAACAACTTCAAGATACAGACATTGTGAAAGCTGAAGAAGCTCAGAAGCATCGACGGACGTGTGCAAGATTCTAGCAGAAAAGCTACTTCTTCTTATCCAAGACCTGCTTCTCCTATTGTTGCTTAGATGGGAAAAAGAGTGTCTCAAAAATGTAGTTGTATTTATGAGTTGAACTACTCTGAGAAAATGCATTGGTGGCGCTAGCAAGACCCAATTTAACTTTGTGGGGAGTTTTTGAGAGATTCTGCACAGTTCATTTCTTTTATTAACTTGGTGGTGTGTAGATACTATAATTCTGCACATAGTGGTTATTGTTCGTGTCTTGTCATCTGATAAGACTACTTGTCTATAAAATGATAAAGCATATAAACATATGTTTTTAATTTTTTAACTGATACTTACATTTAGGCCCGGCTACTGTTCTCGAACCGCCCGTTCCAGGAACCGGAACCTTGAAACCAATGGTTCATTCCGGTTCTCGAACCGCCGAACCCCCCGCTTCCCTTTTGTTGTACAAAAATAAAATTAATAAGTTTTTAAAATGTAACACAATATAAATCAATACCTTTATTTGAAGATTGGAAATTAAGTAGAACAAAAAAAAGGAAAACAAATGGGCTTGGACTTAATATTAATAATTAATATTAATATTAAGTTGCCTACATATCCTTTTAGGGTATAGAGGAATCAAAGTCCACGTAGTTAGCTTACATTTTTACCCCCTTATTATCTTTTGGGAGTGGCGTGGCTCAATCACTCTCGTTGCCGATTCTGGTCATGGTTGTTCCTTCCGTGTCATAATCATCATTGAGATCCAAATGAGCTTTTCATTCATTTTGTTCGTTTTTCAGCTCTAGTCCAATCAACCAAAAAGCATTGCGCTTCCAAGTTGTCCGGATGCAAACACAACCTTTGCTCATCCAACATGTTACCACCGAGCTAAAAGCTTGCTCCACCGCCATGGTTGAAACAAGACATCTGAAAACTCATTTGCTAGGATTGAAAGGATTGGATAACATTGAGTTTTCTTGTGACCCCCACTCCAAATCATCATTATCTATTTCACTAAATTCAAAACTTGTAGTATAATAATTCCCAAGTTCTATGTTAGAAGTTGAGAAACTACGTGGTCGTTTACTTTTTTCCCTAATTAAGCGTTGAATTTACTTGAATCGGAAGTACTAGTAGGTGTAGGTTGCACTTCTTATTGACTTGCTTCTCCCTTAAATTTTAAACTATATTCATTATAAGGTTCATTTAGTCCTTGTCTAACTTGAAGTAAAATTAGTCAAGCAATAGGTTTATTCGGACTTGGATCATTATCCGGATATAAAGAATCATAATATATTTAACAAATCTTCTAATAAATCTAATTTACATATATAATCTAATACAAAAGCAATTAAATAAAGTTTCGGAACAATTTTAAAATATACACACCATTTCGATTTCATATTTACAATACAATCATGTAAAAATGGATCTTTTATGCATTCATTAAAAGTGGTAGCAATATTAATATAATTCATTAAAACTAAATTTGCAGTTAGATAATAAACACCAGATAATAAAAATTTGTTGATTCGGAAAAAACTCCTAACATTTCATATAAAGAAACGCATTTATTCCTGTTAGCAAATATGGGCTAAAATATAAATCACATATTTGCACATATAAAGTGGATCAAGTATACCTATTTGCAGGGGAACTGTCGATCCACGAAGCCAGGATTGCGTCCGTCTACAAGCCTCCTTTTGATCCTTGATTAAGACATCTACAAGCCTCCTCTTGATTGAACCGTGAACAAGATCATGAACCGTCTTTCTTGTTGGTGTAAATAACTAATAGAGTTATTAACTTTGATGTGCATACCTTAAGCCCTTGGAGACCTTTGGTGATGCTCCAAGAAAGAACGTATAGAGAAATTGTAGGAGAGAGATTTCTGATATATCGTAGGAGAGAGATAATGATCTTTACTACTTATAATATAGGAAGATAATATAAAATGTTATATCTCAATCCCTATTACAATAGGATCTTTCCATATTAGATGAAATCCAAAGATGCATGTTAATCAATTAGGATCCCCAATATCTTTCCTTATTTAAAAGATATAGATGTAATCTCCAATATCTCCCACTCATACATATCTGATCCAACTCATTCGAATCACATTATAATATTCTCATCTCATGTCCCTCATCCCACGTCCCTTCTATCATACAGGGAATAAGGTGTGTGGCCAAACGAGAAAGAAAAGGTGAGGAGAGTTATATTAATTCATCACCAAACTAACATAACCCTAAAACTCAATAACTCGTTGTATACGTAAGTCCAAGCGGCTACGATAATCTAGAGGGGGGGTGAATAGATTATCTCCATCTTTTCAATTTCGCCCTCTTTTTCGAACCGAATGCTCAAAAACAATAATAAAGGTGCGGAATGTAAACAACACGCTGCGTCGATTTATAGTAGTTCAACCCACTTTAGGGCCTAATCTACTACCACCCCAAAGATATCCTGGGATGGATTTCAAAAAGAAAAAGAATTTTATTAATTACCAAAATTAATACAAACTCAACTTACAACACCTTGAAGAGCACCACACTCTTCTTCAACACCACCTTTGGAGATTACCACAATCTCCCTTTGAAGATTACCACAATCTTCTTTCAACGGCACCTTGTCAAGATTACCACAATCTTCAACCTTGAAGAATACCAAATTCTTCAACACCTCAATAAGAAGATCGCCACAATCTTCTTGTACCTATCACCTAGATCATCCAAGTGTGTTCTTACCACAAGAACACTCACAAGGATATCTTGTGTTTGAATGATAACCAAAAATCAAGATTACAAATCAATAATGAATATTACAATTTGAGTGCAATGTGTAATCAAGAATAGCCTAGACCTCAAAGACGTGAAAATGATAAGCTAGGCAAATTTACAACAAGAATAATAACAATGAAGAACAAATATTTGCTTGAAGTGTATCTTGTTGTGTTGTATCTCAATTGTTGTGTTGGTTGCTCCAAAATTTCCTCTATTTATAGGAGATGATTGATCAAGCATCGGCTCCTCTTGGGGATTGAAAATCTACAGAAAAATACAATTAAAATCAAGAATATAGCTGTTAGAAATCAATCCCACATTTTAAGGAAATATGTCCATTTGTCAAACGGTCATATTTTTTTCAAAAGCACATGGCGGCCGTCCGCACGAAATAGAAGTTTGAAAGAACATATCAACATTTAACACGGCGGCCGGTCCGACGAGGGTTCGACCGGTCGTCCCCATCTCGGTCGGTCCCCTCATTTGCATTTTAAGGAATACGAAGTTCTGTTTCAAAAACGAACTTGCGGCGACGTCGACCCCTCGGCGGCCGGTCGACGCCAATGGCGACCGTCGACCTGCTTGATTTTTCTTCCGTCTCATTTTCTGTTTCAAAAATCATCTTTAGGTACGGGTTGCCCTATAGTAGCGACCTGGTCGACAAAGAGACAAATGTTGTCCAATTTTTATCGAAAATAAAACCCAAGAAATACTCAAAAATTTAGTAAAAATATTTTAAACCAATCGTAAGTATTTAGACAACATTTAGAAACCTTGTTTTGAAGTAAAAACATATAAACATAAAATCATAAGAAGTGTTGTCCAATTTTATCAAAAGTAAAACTTGAAGAAATACTCCTAAAATATTAAAACCATTTTAAATCATTTAGGAGTATTTGCACAACAATTAAAAACATTGTTTTGGTGTAAAATAAAATCATCAAAATTAAGATAAAAACATGTATCAAACAATCTCCCCTTTCGATGATTACAAACCAAAACAATTTTTACACAAAATAGGAGAACAATTTTAGAAATGATTTTCCTAAAAACATTTAACCGTTTGGAAGCAACCACAATTTAAAAAATATAAAAGCAACCAAGTAGGGAAGTAAATATATTCAGTAATAAGCACAAGCTCCCCCTATCAACAAGCACATCAAGAATAATGTAAAAGCAATTAACCATAAGCTAGAAGCTTAGCTTTTACATATTGTTCAAGAGCTTATAAGCTCCCCCTGTCACAAAACATCATTAGACAAGTATATAAGTCCATCAAGCAATAATTGGACTAAAAAAATCACAACTTATGGCTTTTATGAGCCATAGCTTATAGCTTTTATAACAAGCTTTTATTAGCTTCTTTGAGCTAATGAGCCAATTTCATGTTTCTCCCCCTTTGGAATCATCAAAAAGAATGTTAGGATGATAAAAACATCATTCAAGTTTATCAAAGTGCGCCAACAATACGTTTTATCAACCATGAAAGAATTAAGCTTAGAATCCAAGAGAAAATGAGAGAAATATATCATAAGAAATCCAAAAGCTCATTTGTTAGCCAAAAATATGATCTCAAAAAGATTTTAAGACTTTTGGAAGCAAGAGACTCATGTACAAGTTGAAATTTTCATTGTGACATTTCATCGAACACTTTGTGGGCTTGAAAATTAAAAGAAGTTGTATATAGCCTTTGTAAATGATCCAAGCCAAAAATTTTCATACCATCACCAAAAGCAATTTTTAACATATATCCAACAAATAATAGTCATAAACAAAGTAAATTATCAAGGGTTCAACCCAATTGAGATAATTTAGCCAAAAAGATCAAGGCATTTACAAATGCCATCAAAAAAATAAGAGAGCCATCAAGTAATACAAGTCATGCCTCAAACAATACATATAAGACATTACAAATGTCCCAAAATTTCCATCTAAGCATAATGATCAAAGCATCTCAAATACATCTAAGCAAAAATTAAAAGAAGCGCTTTTACCATCAAGTACTTCATACCAATTAACAAACAATGCCATATAAGAGTATTTTTACCATCAAATACTCCATCAATATCATGATCATCCACAAGTTATTATCAACTTGCAATTTTAACCCTTTCAAGAAAACAAGCAAATTTCATTAGTGCAAAAGAGTTTTACAAAGTTCATAGAAGTACAAAGCAATATGAAAGAAAATGCTAAAGAGTAAAGGGGTGGGGAAATTATTCCTCGTCCGAAGAGAAGCAAGATTCGGGAATAAAGTCTTTGATGAATTTCTTCAACTTGCCGATTGATTTTTGCATTTTGGAGGTCTTTTGCTCCAAAGCCTCATACCTTGCCTCATGAAAAGCCCTTAAATCATCAAACTCGGCTTGGGTGTACCTCCTAGGCGGTTGAGCACCGGTATTACCCTCCGGATTGCTTTGTTCGCCTTCCTCCGCCAATCTCGCGGCCTCGGCATCATCAAAGAAGTCGTTTGGATCGGGGGAATCTTGACCTCTTCCTCTAGCCATTTTAGTTGGTCGGATGTCCATATTCTTGCGCATAGTGACCATTTGGGAGATGTTATCAATGTCAAAGTCATTTTGAAATACTTCCTAGTTGCACTCCGATGAAGGTAGTCCCGATTGTATAAGAAGTTTACAAATCCAATTTCCCATAGCCAACTTCTTATTACCTTGAGTGATGGACTCGATTAGACATTGAATAAGTATGGCGCCAAAGTTTAGTTGTTCCCTCCTAGCAATCTTATAAGTCAAAAAGTAATCCATGTTGCTAGGCATTTTACCCGCCTTTCCACAAATACAGTAGGCGAAAATAACAGATAAAATACGGTGCTCAAGTGTCATCGCCAACAGAGAATATTTTGGCCATACGTCCAAATACGTCTTAACTTCTTTCATAGACACCCCCAGCATTTCATCATTCCAAGTACCACAAGAGAAATAGTCCCAACCACCGTCTCTAACATGTAAAAGCCGACAAATATCATTAGGAGTCCACCTAAAATGACGACCCCTTATAAACGAATTTACGGCAATCGGCTTCCTTTCATCATGATATTGCACCCACATATTAGCATAAAAATGTTGGATAATATCATCATCATATAAGACATAAGCATGCTCCCATAAAAACATCCAACCTTGCTCCTCAAAGAATCCTCTAATCGTAGGATATTCATTTGTAAATGAATTAAAATGACACATTTTAGTCCGAGCAATCGATTTTCCTCCCATTCCCGAATCTTCATAGTACCATTCTGCATATTTATTGATGAAATTAAGAACATTATTAGAATGAAGAGCTTGAGTAATAAAAGATTTCTTACTTTTTGCCCAACGGCAATTTTGGAGCGAAATTGTTCCGCGGAGCTCGGCAATTTGGGCCCGAGAGAGTATGGGATTTTGAACGTCATCACCTTCTTGAGCCACGTTTCTCTGGGTAGCTCGAATATCCCTTTGTTCGGCTTCTTCTTGCCGATTTCTCGAAGAACCCTCTCCGCCCCTTCTACGCTTGGAGATGGGATTTCGACTGGTAGAATTTCTTGAAGGAGCCATAAATGTGAGATTCTTGCAAAAATAAGAGGATTAGCAACAAGAATCGTGAAAAATGATGAAGAATTGAAGAACTTATTAAAAAGGGGTGATTTTCGCTGTTTAAGGGTTTGAGAGCGATTTCAATCTGTTTCAGAAAAGAAGAACAGACGGGTTATAGCCTTGAAAATTTGCCCTGGGCGACCGGTCGATGTGCAGGGTGACCGACCGCCCCTGCTTTGACCGTCCCAGTGCAATTTTCTCATTCTCCTTTTCAAAAATTCGATTTTTCACCCCAAAAGTTTTTAAAACTTTGCAAAAAGATAATTTTGGACCAAGTCCAACAAATACGGGTTTTGAGAAAACACAAATACGAGAAAAACTAGTAGTGCCCTTTTAAGAAAAATTTACAAAATAATTTAGGGGCACTTGAGGGGTTGAAATGAAATATTTTGAAAGATATGTGCATAAGCATAATATCGAGTTCTAAGAGAAATACGAGTGAACATACCTCGATAGTTTAAGAAACTTGATAACGAAAAAGCCAATGAATATGAGATATATATCCTACACAATTCTTAAACAAAATTTTGCACAAAAGCACAAGTGTAGGCAAGTAATAGGAGATATTAAAAAGGTGTTTATGCTATAAACGTACATAAGAGATAATAAACCACATAAGTCTAATTAAATGCACAAGAGTTTTAGAAACAACATGCAAGGTCTTCTTTTTTAAAAAAAAATTTTAAAAGCACAAATATATATTGAAGACCTTAATCAAAAAAAATAAATATTTGAAAAACTCGTTTTGCAATTACGACACAAATAAAAGCATGCATAATAACAAAATAAAATGCATATTTAACTAGGGAGATACGGGTTACCAATTACGCCATTTCCATGGGTTGTGCCGTTCCCGTTGTTGATGATATCTTCCCTTTTGAAAATCTTCTTGTTGATGATGGTTTCTCCAATTGCTCCATTTCCAAGATTTTTGTCCTTCCCATTTATAGTCTCTTCTTCTTTGAAATTGGCTTTGTTGAAAATGTTTTTCTCCTTTGATCAAATGAATTTGTCATTTGATGTCTTTTTGGCGGTATGAATTTTCTCCGATTATTATTTCGCCGGGTACCTAATAAAACATTATTTTGTGGTACCCTCAAGTGTTTGGGTCCTTTAGGATTATCTTTGAGACTTTTAGGTATCCAACAATAATGAGAGCTATTTCTAGCCCGACAAGTATTTACCGTATGACCCTTTTTACCGCAATAAAAGCAAGTAATAATTCTAGGAGCATAATGACCAACGTGCTTAGAGACTTGATTCTTTTTCATGCGACTGACACCCTTAGGCTTATGATCAAGTTCTAGTTTCGAATTATCACAACAACCAACAAAATCGGTCATTCTATCGGTACTCAAGTTGGATTTAGATAAATCATTTTTCAAGTAATTTGTATCCTCAACAAGATTACTATTTTCTTTCTCAAGGTTTCTAACCTTGTCAAGAGTGGTGGTGTGAGCACATGATAGTGATTCATAGGAAGTAAATAAACTATCCATATCATTTTTCAAAACAATGAATTCCTTTTTCAAATTTTTGTATTTAACAAGCAAGCTTTGGAATTCATTTTGAAGTTCATCATAATCATTTTGCAAATCACTATAATCATTATCATAAGAGGTAGAAGGTTTAGAACTTACCTCGTTTTCTTTTTCGATGCCCATAAAACATTTTTCGACTTCATAATCATGGGAGGTTGTAGAAGGCTCATCCCATGTTGTTGGATTTGATGTTGTATCTATTTGTGAAGTAGATGCTTTTGAGTTGCTCCTTTCATTTGCATATACTTCATAGATGGCTTCTAATTTTTGCCATACTTCATGTGCCGATCGAATACCTACAACATGATCGAATTCCAAAGTGGTAAGTGAACAATACAAAATATTAAGAGCTTTACCATTTAAGGAGATGATTTTCTTCTCTTCATCATTGAGCTCTTTGAAGCCTTTGGAGGTGTGTGGTGTGTCCTTCGTCGGAATGGATTCTCCATTGATGACGGTGTTCCAAATATCGAACCCGGAACTTTGTAAATAGCATTCCATTCTTTCTTTCCAAAAATCATAATTTTTGGAGTCGAATAGTGGTGGCTTGGTGGTGGAGACGCCGGCAAGGTAGACTTCATTCGTAGCCGATGATCGTTCCTCTTTACTCGCGATGTGAAACGAGCTTGCCAAAGAGTTTGGCTCTGATACCACTTGTAAGTCCAAGCGGCTACGATAATCTAGAGGGGGGGTGAATAGATTATCTCCATCTTTTCAATTTCGCCCTCTTTTTTGAACCGAATGCTCAAAGACAATAATAAAGGTGCGGAATGTAAACAACATACGTCGATTTATAGTAGTTCAACCCACCTAGGGCCTAATCTACTATCACCCCAGTATATCCGGGATGGATTTCAAAAAGAAAAAGAATTTTATTAATTACCAAAATTAATACAAACTCAACTTACAACACCTTGAAGAGCACCACACTCTTCTTCAACACCACCTTTGGAGATTACCACAATCTCCCTTTGAAGATTACCACAATCTTCCTTCAACGGCACCTTGTGAAGATTACCACAATCTTCAACCTTGAAGAATACCAAATTCTTCAACACCTCAATAAGAAGATCACCACAATCTTCTTGCACCTATCACCTAGATCATCCAAGTGTGTTCTTACCACAAGAACACTCACAAGGATATCTTGTGTTTGAATGATAACCAAAAATCAAGATTACAACTCAATAATGAATATTACAATTTAAGTGCAATGTGTAATCAAGAATAGCCTAGACCTCAAAGATGTGAAAGTGATAAGCTAGGCATATTTACAACAAGAATAATAACAATGAAGAACAAATATTTGCTTGAAGTGTATCTTGTTGTGTTGTATCTCAATTGTTGTGTTGGTTGCTCCAAAATTTCCTCTATTTATAGGAGATGATTGATCAAGCATAGACTCCTCTTGGGGATTGAAAATCTACAGAAAAATACAATTAAAATCAAGAATATAGTCATTAGAAATCAATCCCACATTTTAAGGAAATATGTCTCATTTGTCAAACGGTCATATTTTTTTGTCAAAGCATTGGCGACCGATCGGCCGCAAAATAGAAGTTGAAAGAACATTTCAACATTTAACACGGGCGACCGGTCGACGTAGGGTTCGACCGGTCGTCCCCATCTCGCGGTCCCCCTCATTTGCATTTTAAGGAATACGATGTTCGTTTCAAAACGAACTTGCACCGTGCGACCTCGATCGGTCGACGACGGTCGACGCCCGACGCCCGTGACACTCGGCCGACCGCTTGATTTTTCTTCCGCCTCATTTTCTCGCTTCAAAATCATCATCGCACGGTTGTTGCCCTATAGAGGCGGCCGGTCGACAAGAGACAAAAATGTTGTCCAATTTTTATCGAAAATAAAACCCAAGAAATACTTCAAAAATTTAGTAAAAACATTTTAAACTAATCGGAAGTATTTAGACAACATTTAGAAACCTTGTTTTGAAGTAAAAACATATAAACATAAAATCATAAGAAGTGCTTTCCAATTTTATCAAAAGTAAAACTTGAAGAAATACTCCGGAAAATATTAAAACCATTTTAAATCATTTAGGAGTATTTGGACAACAATTGAAAACATTGTTTTGGTGTAAAAATAAAATCATCAAAATTAAGATAAAAACATGTATCAAACAGTATACTCCAAACCAAATGATCGCACCCAGTCAAACATCTCTAGATCCCTCAATGAAATAAATAGATCATGTTCGACTCACTTAAATATGTTTCTATATTCATGACTTGTCAAACACATTTCGACATAGTCGCTCGGGCTGTATATGAATCATAGAACATAAGTGCGTTACCGATTTAGTTCCTCCTCGGCCCCACATGCCAATTAGTTTGGTCTTGACAGCTTTTGTAGACATGCTCCGACATACCGAATCATACATGGCCATTGGATACATGCTAAAGTAGCATCATCAACCTTACACCTCTTGACATGGTCCAGAGTCCCAAATGGTACAAGAAAATAATATGGGCTCACACAGTGACAAAGAAGGGACCCATTCAGTCACTTTCCCATAGGCGGTCGCCTCAAAGCACATGTAGAATGAATACATGCTATGATGGAGCTCCCACTCAATTTAGGCATGTCATGCTTTAGACATCATACAAATCTTAGTCCAGTCGCTATCCAAGCGCCCGACGTGCGTACTATTCGTAGTTACTCCCAAAGTGTCATACGATAGTTCGCACATTTGGTTACAAATAGACTTTTATGAAGTTTGGACATACTTCATTATTCATCAACTCAGATCTCATCTCAACCTCCAACTAAGGCGACTGTTAATTATACTTATTAACATTTCTTACTGCTCTAGCGCGAAGGCGATCATCCGCAAACCTCCTTATGCCACACAATCTTTTAAGTCTCATTCTGCTCACTCTTTTAGTGTCAGGGCGATTGCCCATGTGAGAGGGCCAATCATAGCCTGGTCACAACTTACAAATTCAAACAAGCTACTGCAGTCATAATCCCGCAGGCCAACCACTTCTCACTTATTCCACCATATCTTGATGTATAGTGCTTGGAATTCATTCAAATCAGTTGGAGAATGCAACCAAGACATGTGAGAATGGATTTGTTAAATCAAATCATGATGATTCAGCAAAAAACCTTGACAAAAAGACCAGCCAAAGAAGGTATTGGAGTTAGTTTTAAATTTTCATCATTTTCTCAATTATCTTGAAAATAAATAATAAAATAATTCCAAAAGGAATTATTGTGTTGCCTATAAATAGAGGTCATTTACATTTACCAAAAACGCATGTTTGTATAGAAAGTTAGAGTTTCAAAAGAAAGTTTTATTATTGTTTTTCCAAAATTGTAGTAGATTTTCTAGTCTTTTATAAAATGCTTTCTTTAGTTTTCATACAATCTTTTGTTTTCTCTACTTTCTTCATGTCTTTCTAAGTTTATTTTGTTGAGGAATAGAGTGAAACTCTTGATGGAGGAAAATGAATGATTGTAGCTTTACACTAAATTTAATTGTTTTGATCATCAATTTATCTTTTAGATTATACCCTTCTTGTTTAGTGGTGCTCTTGATTTATGCATTCTATTGACACAATGAATACTTGATTCCATTTAGTTAAATGTCTGGTTTTACTTCAACCGACTACTAATGTGTGTACCTTGATTTGTTGTAGACAAGAGAATATATGAATACTTGAGTCCATAAGCAAGTATTGGCGTCATAAGATATAATTATAATTGGTAATAAAACATGTTTACCTTATTGCATGATTTATATTTATGATATCTTCTTATTGGAACCTTCGTTGTGCATGGATTCCAATAGTAGTAATTCAAAAGGTAAGAAAATATAATCATTTCTTTATCCAAAATCAAGAGTGAATCTCTATCCTCAACAATTTTATTATTCAAATTTATTGTAAAAAAAATATTTCTTACTAGTTTAAAATACATCTATTTGTTTTACAAAGAAAATATTATCTGTAAACTTACATCAGCTTCCCTTTGGATTGACCTCGGACTCACGAAAAATTTATTACTTGAGACAACCTGCACTTGGGTTTGCAACCTTAAAGTTGTAGCAAGTTTATGGCGCCGTTGCCGGGGAAGGCAAGGTAGGTTTCCAGGTTTGTATATATTTATATATATATATATATCACTGTAAATATTATGTGTTTGTATGCTTACATGGTGTCGTAGTCCAAATTCTCATCGTTTAGTTAGAAATAATTCAGAAAATTTGATAGAAAATCTTGATTCACCTCCACACACACCAATTATGGCTGAAGAAGAAACTGTTCAAAATGAGATGGAAAGAGTGGAAAATCAAGAAGTGCGTAATATGCGTTATTATTTGCAACCTCCTCGAAATTCTACTCCTTCGTGTTTCATTTTCCCACTAAATGTAAATAACTTTCGATTTATGCCAGGGATGATTCCTTTACTTCCTAATTTCCATGGTATGGATTCTGAAAGCCCATATTTACATTTAAAGGAGTTTGAAGAAGTATGTGCCACATTTGATGATCAAAATTGCACGAATGAAATTGTTAAGCTCAAATTGTTTTCTTTTACTTTAAATGATAAAGCAAAAACTTGGCTTAGTTCATTAAAACCTAGATCAATTGGTAATTGGCAAGAAATGCAAACTGAATTTCTGAAAAAATTCTTTCCACTCATAAAACTAATGCTTTGAAAAGACAAATCGATTTTTCTCAAAATCCTAAAGAAGTTTCTTTGAATGTTGGGAAAAGTTGAAAGAGTTGTTGAATTCCTGCCCACATCATGGATTTGAAAATTGGCGTAAAATCAGTTTCTTTTATGAATGTTTAACTCCTGAAACAAAGCAATTTATTGAATCGATGTGTAATGGTCAATTTCTTAATAAAGAACCCGATGAAGCGCTAGAATATCTTGACTATTTGGCAGAAAATTCTCAATCTTGGTATAGTGTTGATAAAAATAAAGGAAAACTCCACCTTATGAAGACGATAGTTTAAGTGATAGGCTTGCGCTTTTGGCTAAAAGAATCGATGACATGGAAGTTAAGAAAGTAAAAGAAGTTAAATCTGTGCAAGATAAAAAACGTTAGTGATATTTGTGGACTTAAAGAACATTCCACTAATGATTGTCCTCACATTCTTGTTGAAGTAAATGCATGAATGGATTCAAAAAACCTTTTCAATCTCCATATTCTGAAACCTACAATCCACTATGGAGAAATCATCCTAATTTCAGTTGACGTGATAATAATCAAGCTCAACCAATAAATTCACAAAAGCCACCAAATTTTCCTTCATATCCAGCCCCACATGTAAAATCCCTTGAGGAGACTTTGCAAGCATTTATGAATGAACAAACAAACATCAATAATAAAACTTCTCAAGCCATCAATGAGATCAAGAATTCACTTTCAACACTCACAACTTCTTTGCGAACTCAAGAAAAGGGTAAGTTTCCTGCTCAACCTCAACCTAATCCTTCCACACAGTGTTCTGTTTCTACTTCAGGTGAAAATCCAGTAAATTAGGCCAATTCAGTCACAACACTTCGAAGTGGAAAAATTGTTGGCAAAACATTCATCCTAAGAAAGTTCCAAATAGATCTTCAAAAATGAAGAATGAAAATAGTGATGATGAAGAAGGTAAGTTGAATGGAGATAAGTTTGAAATAGATGAAACATATTCACCTCCTGCACCTAGATTGCAACCAACTCAGAAATTGAACTCAAATTCTGAAATTTTTGAGATTTTTTAACAAGTCAAAATTAATATTCCTTTGTTAGATGCAATCAAACAAGTCCCACCTTATGCAAAAATTTTGAAAAATTTGTGCACAATTAAAAGAAAACATCATGTGAAGAAAAAAAATATTTTTAACTGAAAGTGGGAGTCCAATTATACAACAATTTGCTCCACTTAAGTACAAAGATCCAGGTTGTCCAACAATTTCATGCGTCATAGGAGACACTAGAATTGAACGTGCTTTACTTGATCTTGGTGCTAGTGTAAATCTTTTACCTTTTTCAGTCTATGAACAACTAGGTTTGGGTGAACTTAAAGAAACACCAATTGTACTCCAACTAGTTGATCGATCAATTAAAGTTCCAAAAGAATAGTAGAAGATGTGTTGGTACAAATTGACAAGTTTTATTTTCCTATTGATTTCATTGTTTTGGATACTCAGCTGGTTATGGATACAAAGACACAAATTCCTATCATTTTAGGTCGTCCATGTCTTGTAACTTCAAATGCATTGATTAACTGTAGAAATGGTATTTTGAAATTATCTTTTGAAAATATGACTTTGGAATTAATGTGTTTGATGTTTGCAAACAACCTGCTGATGATACTGAACTACATGAAGTGAATTTAATTGAAGAAATTGTTCATGAAAATTTTACTATTAATAATTCTTTTGAATTTACTAAAACATGTTTTGAAAGTGAAAGAATTTGTGTAAGAAATGTTTTGATGTGTCCACTGAATTTTTACAAGCACTAGAAAACCATTTTTGGAAACCAAAATTTGAGGAGTTGTCATCATCAAAAGTGCAACCTATTCCTTCAAGCATGAAAGCTCCAAAAATCGATTTGAAACATTTACCATCTGATTTGAAATACTCTTTTCTTGGTGAGAATGATACTTTTTCTGTAATAATTTCTTTCAAACTTGATGCATCTCCTCGGAAAGTAAGTTGATCGAGATTAAAAATGCATAAAAATGCCTTATGGTGGACCATTCTTTGACATAAAAGGTATTAGTCCTCTGATTTGCACACATAATATTTATTTAGAGGAAAATGCAAAACCCTCTAGAGAAATACAACGAAGACTAAATCCTAATATGAAAGAAGTAGTTAGAAATAAAATCATTAAACTCTTAGATAATGAAATCATCTATCCCATTTCTGACAGTAAATGGGTAAATCTTATTCATGTTGTACCTAAGAAGTCTGAAGTTACTGTAGTAAAAAATGAAAATATTGAGATAATTCCAACTAGAACTATTACTGGTTGCGTTTATGTGTTGACTATAGAAAACTTAACTTGGTTACTCGAAAATATCATTTTCCATTTCCCTTTATGGATCAAATTTTAGAAAGAGTTGCAGGTCATAAATTTTATTGTTTCTTAGATGGATATTCTGGGTATAATCAAATTGAAATTGCACTTCAAGATCAAGAGAAAACAACTTTTACATGTCCTTTTAGTACATTTACATATAGAAGGATGCCTTTTGGATTATGTAATGCACCAGCTACATTCCAATGATGCATGCTTAGCATGTTTAGTGACATGGTTGAACGTTTTCTTGAAGTCTTTATGGATGATTTTTCAATTTTTGGTGAATCATTTGAAGATTGTTTGTTGAACTTAGAAAAAGTGTTGATAAGATGTGAAGAAAAGATTCTTGTGCTTAATTGGGAAAAATGTCATTTTATGGTAACAACGGGTATTGTTCTTGGACACATTATTTCAGTAAAAGGTATTGAGGTAGATAAATCCAAAGTTGAGTTCATTGCTAATCTACCTGTACCAAAATCAGTGAAGGAGGTAAGATCATTTTTAGGGCATGCATGTTTTTACAGAAGATTTATTCAAAGACTTTAGTATAATTTCTAAACCATTATGTAATCTTCTTACAAAAGATGTTAGTTTTGAATGGACCGAAAATTATGAAAATGCTTTTGTCAAACTTAAAAACATGCTTACATCTGCCCCAATAATCCAACCACCTGATTGGACTTTACCTTTTGAAATAATGTGCGATGCTAGTGATTATGCAGCTTTGAAAAAATTTCGATCCTATCTTGTTGGTTCACCAATTATTGTTTTCAGTGATGATGCAGCTTTGAAATATCTTTTATCAAAAAAGGATTCCAAACCAAGATTGATTAGGTGGATTCTCTTACTCCAAGAGTTTAATATTACCATTCGTGATAAGAAAGGAGTAGAGAATGTGGTAGCTGATCATTTATCAAGACTTATTTGTGATGATTCATTTCAAACTCCACCTATCAATGATACTTTTCCTGATGAACAACTATTCAATGTTACGGTGGTACCTTGGTTTGCAGATATTGTTAATTTTCTTGTGACAGGAATGATGCCATCAAATTGGAATTCACAAGACAAAAAGAAGTTTCTGACTGAGGTAAAAAAGTTTTACTGGGATGATCCTTACCTTACAATGTGGATTTTATTGGCCAAATCTTTTCAAAGATACTTACACTTTTTGCAAAAGTTGTGAAAATTGTCAAAAGTTAGGATGAATTTCAAAACGAAACATGATGCCTTTGAATCCTATTTTGGTGATTGTAATCTTTGACTATTGGGGTATTGATTTTATGGGGCCGTTTCCAGTATCATTTGGTTTTGTTTACATTTTAGTCGCAATAGAATATGTTTCAAAATGGATCGAGGCAATTCCTTGTCGAAATAATGATCGTAAAACTGTGATAAAATTTCTAAAGGAAAATATTTTGAGTAGATTTGGAATTCCTCGAGTCATTATTAGTAATGAGGGAACACATTTTTGCAACAAAGGTTTTGCAACTTTAATGAGAAAATATGGAATCACATATGAAGTTGAAACCCCTTATCACTCACAGACAAATGGATAGGTTGAACTTGCAAATAGGGAGATAAAACAAATTTTAGAAAAAAACTGTTAACCCGAATCGTAAAGATTGGTGTTTTAGACTTATCGATACACTTTGGGCATACAGAACTGGTTTTAAAACATCATTGGGAATGTCTCCTTATAGAATAGTTTATGGAAAACCTTGCCATTTACCTGTGGAACTTGAACATAAAGCTTATTGGGCAATTAAAATGTTTAACTTCAACCTTGATGATGCTTTAAAATTGCGAAAATTGCAAATCAATGAGCTTGAAGAATTGAGAAGTGATGCATAT
Source organism: Rehmannia glutinosa (assembly GCA_016081115.2). Classification (NCBI taxonomy): domain Eukaryota; kingdom Viridiplantae; phylum Streptophyta; class Magnoliopsida; order Lamiales; family Orobanchaceae; genus Rehmannia; species Rehmannia glutinosa. The sequence goes on along the minus strand of JABTTQ020003393.1, from coordinate 423,387 downwards.
GAGAATTCAAAAATTCATAAAGCAAGAATCAAAGAATTTCATGATAGTAAAATTGCAAGAAACATATTTGAGATTGGTCAACAGGTTTTGCTTTATAATTCTCGATTGCATTTATTTCCTGGAAAATTAAGGTCAAGGTGGAGTGGTCCTTTTATTGTGAAAAATATATATCCATATGGAGCTGTTGATATTGAGAGTCCTAGAAATGGCAATGTATTCAAAGTTAATGGACAAAGACTTAAACTGTTTCTAGAGAATCAATTCCTTCCAGAGGAAGTTCTTTTTCTTTATAATCCTTGTTATATTTAGTGTACATATTTGTTTCCTATAAATTTGTGTGTTTTGTAGGGTTTCATTATTTGTTTTCCTGGTTAAATGGCGGATAACAGTACTCCGTGACTATTAAGTCGGACTCATCAGTTTCCCCACAAACACTGATATTTGTACACGAAAAATATATATTTTTTCTCATTCTCTTTAATTAGATTTTTTTTTCTAAAAAAATGGATAAAAGTATTCACCCTACTCTCAAAAAGCGATTTTATTTTCTTCCTAAAAATGAAATTTTAGAAATATATGAAGTCAGGCTTGAAAGGTTAATAATGTTTATATACAAAGGTATTCTAGAGGATATACGTTGGATCATTGAACCAAAAGGTAAGATTTTTCCTTCCAAATGCATGCTTGGTTTAGGGAAAAGTTCATATTCAAAAAAACGAAGGGCGAAAAGAATGCAAGTTTGTCACAAATGTGCTAGATGGACTTGTGACACAAGGTATCATTCTTTAGGTATGGTTTCTAGAAATCGAGAGGATAAAATTCAATTCATAAAGTCTGGACTGAGTAAGGAGTTTTTAGATAACATTCTACGGACTCTTGATACGCATCCTTGTGGATTCGTGCATCGTTGAATTCTCCGTTTATGGATCCAATTTCGAGAAGAATGTGAACATAGTCTTGGGAATCTGACGTTAAAAGACCCTGTTTGCCAATTTATAAGAAAATTGGATGGAAAACATATCCCCGACCCATAAAGGGTGTTTGAGTCGTTTCTGGACGTAAAACCAGAGAAAGATGTGAGCCACAGTCACAACTACTTTACTGTTCATTCACACGTTAGCATTTGATTGCTTGTTTTTACTTTCTTGTCCTTATTTCAAACTTTTTGACAAAAAAAAAAGATTGCAATAATTAAATTTACTTTATAAAAAACAAAAAAACAAAGAGAAAAGAAAAATGGAAGTGTCTTCTTTCCGTAGATTTAACACTATTGATGTATTATGTGGTTCAAGTCCTAGAAAAAATAGTTATTTCCTTGAGGAAGCCAATAATCTTGGTAAAGTTCTTGCAAAAAAAAACAAATTCACTTAGTATATGGGGGAGGTTGTTTGGGGTTAATGGGGCGTATTGCTGGTTCTGCCTATTTGGAAGGAGTCAAAGTCTTAGGAGTTATCCCAAAATCTTTAAGTCGACATATCACCGATGAAACCATTGGAGATGAGTTAAGAGTATTGAACATGCAAGATAGAATGGTGAATATGATGAATAATGTTGATGCCGTTATCACCCTACCTGGTTGTTTTGGTACACTGGAAGAGTTATTCCAAATGGTCTTCTGGGCACAACTCAACATTCACCAGAAACCTATAGGTATTCTGAATGTTAATGGTTTCTTTGATGGTTTGTTATTGTTTTAGATTATGCTCTATCATGCACATGGTGTTGCAACACCAAATCCACACTTTGCTCGAGAGAGCATGAGACACCCGGACTGACTTTGAGGCAATTAAACCTTTGGAAGTCTAGGGCTTTGGTGAAAATATCGCAATTTGATTCTCAATTAAGTAACAAAATCAATGGTAACAATTTTATTCTCAACCAAGTCTCTAATAAAATGGTGTCGAATATCGATGTGTGTAGTTAGAGTGTTGCAGACCGGTTTTTAAAAATATTTATGGCACTTGAATTATCACGATGCGAAGAGTTTTCTCTTCAACCCCATAGTCAGTCAACACTTGTCTCATCCACAACATTTGAGAACAAAAGCTCCCTAAGGCTGTATATTCAGACTCAATAGTGAATAGGGATACACAACTTTGTTCCTTACTGTACAATGAAACCAAATTGTTACCAAGGTAGACACATCCTCCAGGAGTGCTCTTTAAATCATTGATATCACCTGTCAAATTAACATCACTAAACCCAGTCAAGTTAGTGTTATGACACTTGGTGTTGTAACACTGGAGCTCTTCCTGCAACAAATAACAGTTCGCGGAGGACCTGTTTCCCTTCATAATACAATTGTCAGAATTATCAAAGACATTACAAAAATTTTATCAAATTTGACACACAAATCATCATCAAAAAGTGATCGACATCGATAAGATTGGCTTTTAGTCCTTCAACATACAAAACATTTTTGAGAGAAGAAATACCGAGATACATTCAAGGTTCCTTTTCCCAAAACTTTGCCTTTAGCACCATCACCAAAAGTGACCAATCCATTTTCATGTTTTTCAAAATCAATCGGTTTTTCCAACTCTCCAAATATGACGAGATCAACCACCGTCAAAAGTACCATGATTGATCACATTAGCTTTTAAAGCGAAAGTGTGTACAACATAGCAAGAGAATTCATCCTTCCTAACCTTGATTTTCTTGGGTTTGTTTGATAAATCAATTTTAAAACGAGGAGTGTTTCTTTGCGATGTTGGAACACCGAGTTTGCACTCGCCTTGCCTATAGTGTTTCAAGACGATAACACTTAGGTCTTATATGGCCAGGGATTTGGTTGCAATAGTGACATATAGGAACAAAAGCATTGCTTCTTTTTCCATTATGATCGAATGATGTTCCTTCTTTAACAAAAGCAATCATAGAATTTTTATCCTTTTTAGCATAGTTTTTGTTAGCATTAAAACCAAAACCAATACCGCACGATCTTCTTTGGTATTTTCCTTGAGAAAGAATTTCATCTAATCTCCCTTGCCGTTGTTCGTTTTTTGACGAGAATTTGTCATCTCATTGAGTTCTTTCTTTACTTTGGCAAGTTCTTCTTTTCTATCTGTGGCAAGTATTTCAAGCTTGACAACTTCTCCCTTGAGTGTCTCTTTTTCAGCAGTAATGGATACAACCTTCTTTTCCAGAGTTACATTTATCTTGCTGACAAATTCGCATTTATCAAGCATCTTTTGATAAATTCTCCTAAGCTCCTCATTTCTTGACTCTTCATCTAGATCGGAGTCATCCTTTGAACTTTCAGTGTCGGAATTATTCTTTTCTGTAGGGAGTATAGAATTTAGACACGTTTCAGTAAAAGGAAAGTTAGAGTTATACCTGCTCGGTGTTGTAACACCAGAAGTAGCACTAGGGTGCGTTTGATTACATCCAACCTCTTCTTTTATCACAGTGAAGGCAACTTGATTGCTCATGTTGTCTTCTTCTTTGTCATCTTCTGGTTCATCATCACTCCATGATGTGGTGAATGATTTTCCATTCTTCTTCAAGGTATTCGCACATTCAGCTTGAATGTGTCCAAAACCTCCACATTCTCTACACTTAATGCCTTTACCACCATCATATTGCTTTCTTTGAGTTCCAGAATTTTTTCCAGGCCTGGGAAAATTTCCTCCTTTGTTTCCCTGCTTGAAGATCTTATTGAAATTCTTGGTGAGCTGTGCGAAAGATTCCTGAATTTCTTTTCTTGCATCACTAGTTAATTCATCAAAAGTTTCAGCTTGAAAAGCAATCTCCCTATTTTTCTCTTTTTTGTAACTAGCCTCTTTCAGTTTTTCTTTCTTTGTTTCTTCAAGATTCATCCCAAAGGTTTGGAGAGACCCAATTAATTCATCAAGTTTCATTTCTGAAAGCACTTTTGATTCTTCAATGGCAGTTGCCTTGTAGGCAAACCTTTCAGGAAGAGACCTTAGAACTTTCTTAACAAGTTTAAAATTAGAGTATTTCTTTCCCAAAGAAAAAGACTCATTAGAGATATCACAGAGTTTTGAGTTAAAATCACTTATGGTTTCATTTTCACTCATTCGAAGATTCTCAAATTTAGAAGTAAGCATTTGGAGTTTAGACATTCTTACAGCTTCAGTCCCTTCATACGCAACTTGTAGGATATCCCATGCTTCTTTCGAGGTTTCACAGGTAGATATCAGTTTGAACTGATTTTCATCTACAACATTGAAGATTGCATTGAGTGCTTTTGAGTTTGCATTAGCAAGTTGATCCTCGCAGGTTGTCCATTCGGTTTCATTCTTTGGGACACTTTTGCCGTCAACAACTTGGGTGGGTGGTGTCCAGCCAGTTAGAATAGATTTCCAAGCGCGTTCATCTACAGATTTGATGAAGGCTCTCATTTTTGCTTTCCAATAGGAGAAATTTGTCCCAATGAGAAGAGGTGGTCGAGAAATAGAGCTTCCCTCACGATAGTTGTCCATGTTAGCAACAGATAAAAAAAAAACAGGATCACACTAATAAGGATTAGTGGAAGGCTCTTGATGCCAATTGATAGAATCTGATGCCTTGTGACTTTAAACAATTCAGATTCTTATGGTGTTGTATGTTAATGTTGTAACACTGGACCAAACAACACAAGTACACAGCGGAATAAAAAAAAATAACACGGGGATTTTTTACGTGCTTAGATTCCTCAATCTTAATGCACGAGGCCACGCCCAGAGAAGAAACAATCCAATATTAGAAACAAACAGTTATTACAAATACGACTGGATTTACGTAAAGCATAAAGACTCCCTCTTTATCTTATACACCAACACTCGTATAAAACTAATATTCTTGATCGATTCTTCCAAAACCTCAACCTTGTTGGAGTCCTCCAACTTCAAATCCCTTGAGCGAGTTGAATCGATCCACACCGTAGATCTTCACCGTCTTCTCCCGAAGACTAGAATTATAACACAAATATTTCTTGAAGAAGAACAATAAGCTCAATATGTATTTTCTCGATAGCTTCTTCAAAGGTCTGACTCCCCTCTTTATAGCAATCAAGAGGACGATTTCTTGCAAAAGGAAGGAAATCAGAAAAAATCATTTCCTTGTGGGTAAGAATCAATTACACAAGGAAAGTGATTTGAAAGGAATAATTGACAATTAATAAATGGTTGAATCAATTAAGATAAAGTTTATCCAATAATATCAGCAACATTCACAATATAAAGATCTTGCCAAAAACACACCACAGAATCTGTCATAAAATCCGCCCAGATTCTGTGAGCTAGTGTTGCATTACCAGTGTTACAACACTAGAACATGCAATGTGTTAAACGGACCAAATTTGCCAACTTCAATAACACTACCATTATCAAACATGAAAATAGTTTTATTGTTGAATTCAATGATGCTATCTTGATTAAATAAATAAAAAAAAGAAACAAAAGAAATTGTTTTGTGCACATTCTAAGCTTTGTGGAGAGATTGATTGTGATACATATAACTGAAAGTTTGATCATGATAAAGTGTTTTATTTTTAATATTCACACATCTTTTGTGAATAAGTGGTGAGTTTGAGAAAACAAGAATTCTAAACTTTAATTGGTCATTTGAAAAGGTTATGTTGTGATCTGAAATACTTAAATATGTCTACCTAACATGCGGATAAATGATTTGGTTAATACCTATATTTTCAATTTCTATTACAATACTCCATTACAAAGTTTGTGATGAGTATTTCTCATTGTTATATTATCATGTAAATTCATGTTGTAAAGATGAAAAACAAAAAACATTAAAAAAAAAGAGAGAAAAAAAAAAAAAAGAAAAAGAAAAAAAGAAAAAAAAAGAAAAAAAAAGAAGAAAATAAAAAAAAATGCGTATTATTACTTTGTTTGCCATTCTAACTAATTCAATTTCGAAACATTTTTGGGTATGAAAATTTAGGTATTTCAAATTTTATAACTCTAGGTCCCAAGAGGTGTGAGTAAGGTTTAGAAGGGGGGGGTGAATAAACCTTACCAACATTTCGATTTTAGTCCTTTTAAAATATTACAGAGTTAACACAAATAGTTAAGTCCTTGAGGGACAGCTAAGTTGGTTATTCAAATTGAGTTAGCCACTCAATGACTCAATAGAGTCATTTGATAGAATAACTCAACTGTTTAACCTGAATCTTAACTTGGTTGTGTTGGTTTTATCAGCGGAAGACTTAACACCCTTTGATTTGTTTTAAGTTTGTTTTAACACTTGATTTTAGGACTTGGTTATTAATCAGTTGAATAGCAAATAAGTTTATCAGCAGATATAAAGTAAGTATGCAGAAATGTAAATGTGCTGAAAAAAATAAATGACAATTAATTTTTATAGAGGTTTGAAGATGGGGTAATTCTTCTAATCCTCTCTTCTCCAACTCCTGGAGGAATCCACTATGTAAAAGATCTATTTACAAAGTGGTCAACAGTCTAGAGATAACCTTGGTCACATAGCTGGCTTCTCTTCCGACTCAGCTTCTTCACAGGGCAGCTGCCTTGCTACTTCAGATCACTTTCTCAAGCTCTTGGATTTGATCATGAAGGCCTCCAATAACTCGATATTGGTTTGACCTTGAACCTTCCTACAATCCTCCTTGGAAAGTAGACCCCTTTTGATTATTCAAAAGTTTCCTCTTCAACAGTTTGAAGTTGTTTTTCCTTCACAGCTTTGTGTTGGATCGATTTTCTTCGAGTTTTAGGCTTGAGGATTTGCTTGAATATCTATTAGAATATTTGCAGGTTTATAGCTTGAATATTTCTTGCTTGTTTGTGGTTCAGGTGACCTTTTCTCAATGAATTTTCTCAGCCTTTTATAGTGAACTTTCAAAAATCTGCCCGTTGAAGAGATAGGCTAATTTCAAAAGTCACTTATGTTTGTTGGCTTGTCTTTTCTTGGTCTTCAATCTTGAGATGTAGACCCTTTCTCGTATTAAATGAGTTTGCAGCTTTTCAGGTTCTGACACGTGGTGCAGTGCTTCCCATTGGTTTATTCCTTTTGCACGCTTCTGGGATGAGCACTTTAAGACCTGGCAGCATGGAAATATTACTTGATTAAGTAATGTTCTTGACTTCTGTGTAACAGATTCATTTCAGTTAACTCCTCTTGGCTGCTGCCTTTTTCCCCAGGTGACTTGAGTCTGCTCCAATCATTAGATGACTCATCTGTCACTTCAACTTAAGACTTGGCTTCTTGAGTTGACTTTGACTGACTCTTCACACAATTGTTCCTCAGCTGATACATCTTCAGTCGAGTTCTTGATCTTTCTTCTTTGCCATACTCAGCTGTTCCACATCGGAGTCTTTACTTCATTCTTCAGTTGACTTCTTGTATTTCCAGGCATAGCTGACTTGACTCAGCTTTTCCAGCCCTATCTATTACAATGAAAATTACAAGGAAAATGGGGTGCCAACTTTCTAGTTTAAGTTTTACATGGCATTCATCAGAATCTATAAAATAAATTTCCCAACAATTTCCCCCTTTTTGATGATGCCAAAACTTAAAAGCATTAAACAAAGAATGTATGCGTAGAATTTGATCATTTTATTGATCATAGCATTCTTGTTCTTTACACAGCTGTTTACATTTGGTATCAGAGCATTTTATATCCGAGCAACAACATCTATGCTAGGATACTAATACAAATTAAAAGAATTATAGAAAACTTCACTAAGTATACAAATGACTTACAAAAGTGTATTTACATAAGTAAAATACATGAAGGGTTTGCAGCAACACTTCAATGCCTTCACTGCCTCCTTCTATCTTCTTCAGCTCTGTCAAAGTCATCAGCTCTCTTCCTTTTTCTTTCTTCTTCAGCTGCTTTCTGCTTCTTTTCATTAGCTCTTTTAGAAGCATCATCCTTCCACTTCCTCTCGAGCCATTGCTCTGTTTGCCTTTTGTTCTCCTCTTCCTGTCTTCTCACGTATTTTGCATTCTTCTTTGCCACTTCCAGGTTTGCCACTTCATCATACCCAGCCCAGTAGATCCTTCCCTTCTTTCCGGGATCTACATATTCAATGTTTTTAGGTTTTGGACGAGGTCGAGAACCTCTTCCACCACCACTTCTTCCTCCTCCCCGTAGGTGTATACTTCATAGGAGTCTTACGCTGCCGAGTTGAGTGGTCGCTAGTAGTCCGCCGCTATCGGCCTTCTTCGCACAATGTAAGACCCTTATCCCAAGATGCATCCCGGCTTGGGCTAGTGACATCCCTTGGAAATAACCTTCGGATTCGAGCGTCTTGAATTCTTCAACAGATCTTGGCTCGGATCCATTGTCAGGAATAACATCTTGATCCTTCCCTGCCGGAATGCCGCCAAATTGTTTCATTACTTCTTCAATGCGGGCATCCGTCCTTTTGTCGAACTCTTCCATCCCTACTTCGATGATTTTTATTTTCTCCGACATTGGCACATCATAGTGTTCGATCGGCAGAGTTACTGGAAGTTTACTGATAATAGAAGCAGTAATATGACCCTGCTGATGGGTTTCAGCTATCATTAACGTCAAATCCTTTGAACGCTCCCCCTCAGCTGCTTTTCCCTTCACCTCAGCTTCAGATTCTTTTAACTTCTCTTCTTTTAACTTTCTTAGGGAGTCCTCTTCCCCCTTTTTGGCATCATCAAAGGAAAGAGGGACCCCAGGGAACATGCCTGTGAGCATAAAGTCGAGTTTGCTGAGAGCGAAATTCTGTTTGGAGTTTGCTGCTGCATAAGCTATTCGAAATTCTGAGCGAGTAGCCTTGGACTCGGCTACCACCAACTTCATTTCAGCCATGATAAGGCTGAATCTATCATTCATTGAGTTCTCTAGATGCAGAATTTCTTTTCTTTGGAATTCTTGCAACATCTCCATTTTTGTTTTGTGATATGCATGCAACCTTTCAATGTATGCCTGCGTCCTTTATTTGATATCAGCATTGTCAGCCATCCAGACAAGCATTCTGCCATACAGTGCTTTGAAATAACGAACTTGCTCGATTCGCATGGCAGAATGCTGTTGAGACCATTCTCGGATCCGCACCACTATTCCTCTTAAATCTGGTGTGAGGGTAGCGTCCCTGTTGTCTAGTCTTAAGTCGAGTGAGGCCTGATGTCTTTCGATCTTCTCAATCTCTTCACAGATCTTCTTGAAGATTTTGCAAAATTCAGCTGTTTCACTTGATTCAGCTGCAGGACACTCTTCAACAAAGTTGAACTCGGCTGGAACAATTGTGTCAGTGGGGATGATTGGATCTTCTCTCACGATGAATCTTTCGTCGTTCAGCAGTGGTCTCTTCCTCCAAATATGGTAGGATCGGCGTGAAAGGGAATACTTTTGGAAAGGCATCATCACTCACATATGGGATTGTTTGTGAGGGTTGTGCCTGTGATGATTCAGCTCTTCGTGCCTCAGCTGTGATAGCTTCATCGGCAGGGTCGAGTCAGGGAGCTGTGACGGAGCTTGAGTAGTCGAATTCTTTCTATCGCAGCATTTGTGGGAGCTGCGTGATTGACTCGGTTTCAACCGAGATTGAGATATTTTGCCCGGTGACCGAGCCTCACTTTGTCTTAATAGCGTCTTGGGTCTCGGTGGATTTTTCTAAATGAATGACGATTCTCCTGCATCATCATCGGCGTCATCGGATGATGATGAATCAGTGGGCCTGGCTCATCATCGAAATTGAATTTTTGACGAGCAGCTTTATCACTTAGCTGACTCGTGGTTTTGAGAACATCCTCAGCTGGGTCCTTTGGATCTGCAATTGGGGTGGACTCAACCTCATCTTCAGATCCCAAGAATGATGTGTCTAAGTTCTCCTGGGAGTCATGAAGTGCACTTATCTCTTCTTCTATTTCAGTGCTTTGAACATGAGGAATGTTCTGTGTCTCTTGAACTTTACCCAGGGAAGTCTCAACTTCCCTTGGGCCTTCACTACCTCCAGCAGTCTCAACTGCAGCGAGGCCTTCAATATTCCCTTCAACAGTCGTAGTTGTCTTAGGGTCTTAGACCGTGGCATCCATAGGAGTCTCAACCCCTAGGATTGCACTTCCACTGCCCAGAGTGTTGACTCCCGGGGCATCTCTATCATGTGCCTTGACTATAATAACAGTGTCATTAGCCTTCATAGCAGCTGCCATTTCAACTGGGACAGACTCAACTGTCCGAGCCTCGTCAATGTCACTCTACTGTGGTTGTTTCTAGGTTTCCACTTCGCCTCCTTGCTTCAAGTTAGAGTCATCTGCAACATCCTCTGACCCTGCTGCAGTGGAGAGAGGTTCCCCCTCAGCTGGCACACCAGCTGAGTGACTGATGATGGGGTCACTCTGCTCTAGACTCGCAACTTTTTCTTTTGAATGCTCAGCCACTGGGGCAGGTGGTAAAACACCTTCTTCAGGGGTTGGCTCAACTTGGGTGCCCAAAGTCCCAATTTCATTGCCAATTCCCTTAGACCCATCTTCCGATAGCACTGGGGACGTGGCTACAACGATGTCTGTGGCAATCTGCTACACCACTCCCAAAGGGTCAATTTGCAGGAGAGATTGAGACGACTCTCCTGGTCCTTCAACCAATTGCTGCTCATGCATTATTCTAGATACCCTCAGAGCCTGCAGCATGTCTGACTTTTCTGTTGCAGCAGCGGGATTCATATCTTCATCACTGTCTATGTACTCAACTAGATTGTCATGAGTATGCTCGTGAGTTCAAGTGAACATGCACATCTTTGCTTTCTCGAGAGCTTGTGCTTCCTCGGCTGCTTTGGCTTTTTCCTTTTCCTTGAAGATGTGGAGAATATCCATGCAGTTATCTTCATTCAGGGCCTGAAGCACAGTATTGACTCCGAGAAATCGCAGCAATTCCTCATCTTCTTCGATATACTCAGGGTGAGCGAACTGCGCCCTTGAGTGATCTAGCTTCTATGCTCTCCATTCTCTGAGGCGGCGCTGAATGTCTGGGTATACTGGAGAGTACATGATTACATCATCGTCATCATCTTCTTCTTGTCCTTCCTTTTCATGGATTGAAGGCAAGATATTTTGCTGCTGCTCGCCTTCAGCAGTGTCAGTAGCAGGTGGGGAGACAACTTTTCAAATGGATGTTCAGTTGTCTCAGCTTCTTTGCTTCCTCACTCGATGCCCAGCCGAGTCTTCATCGGGACTCTATTGATGACCTTCAGCAGTCTTGTCAGACTCATCAATTACATCTGGAGACTGCACTTACTGAGTTGCAGCAGTCCCAGATGCTTTCTCTAGTTGAGTGGTTGATTCAGCTTTCTTCTCCAGTTCAGAGTTTCTTACCAGTCTTCTTTTTCTCTTGTGTAGCAGGGAAACTTCTTTTTCTACATTCTCTGGTTCCTGGAGGGGAAGGCTTTCGCAGCTGCCTTCCTTGTCTTGGTAGTGCGCTTCTTCTTTTTGATAGCAGGAGAAGGAGTATGGTGTTCCTCCTCTCCTTCGGTTGTAGGGGCAGGCGACTTGGCTGCACGGGCAGGCGACTCGGCTTCAGGGGCAGGTGCATCCTTTTTCTTAGCTGCAGGGGCAGCTTTCTTCTTCGCAGCTGCAGGGGCAGCTTTCTTCTTGGGAGGAGGGGTAACAACTGTGTCCTCGAGTTCAGCTGATTCCTCCTCACTTGTTTCCGCCTTCTTCGCGTGGGCTCTCTTCTGGGCTCCAGAGAGGTTAGCCCTGAACATTTTCTTGTTGACATGGAAAGGTTTTCCATGTCGAAGGGGAATACCCTTCACTTCCATCAAGTGGCCAATCACAAGGCCATATCCAAGAGATCCTCGTCTTCCTTGAATGACTTATTCATCACATTCAGGCAGAGTCTGCTATACACAAACTCAACCCAATTGACTTTCTTGCCCTGCATGATCGCAGCCATGACGATCAGCTTTGTCTTGGATAGCTGATTAAAGCTTCCAAACTTCATGTCTACACACTTTGAGACGACATACATCAACTTATGATAGTTATCCTTCAGCAACTTCTTATCAGCTGTGTAGACCACCTTAGCAGCGCACTCCGGTTTGGCTATCTCTTTCCATGCAGCAGCCAAGTTAACGTCAGCTTCATTTATCTCCTTCATGCCTTCCGATGGCAACAAACAGTGTTCCGCAAGGTCCTTAGCATTTATCATTATGTCCTTGCAGTGGACAGAAGACTTGATTCCTTCATCCTGCACTTTCGCGTTAACATAGAACTGCGCCACCTCTTCTAGGTAGGTGTGTGAGAATCCCATAGTCAGAAAAGCCTTGAGACCTGACTTTTCTAGCATTTCAGCGATTTTCTTAACAAGGGTTTCATCGGAACCCTGCTTCACCATACCTTCAAAATCCACTGACCATCCTGAGTGGATTTGCGTCGATAGCTTGACGAAATCAAACTTAGGTGCCATTTTCAGAGATTTTCATCGATTAAAACTTGACGAATTTGCTTGAGTACACTTTGGGTTTTCGAGAGAAAAGAAACTTGCTTTTCTTTTTGCTTGAAGATGAACAGTTTCCGAATGTGAGAGAGAAAGCTGGAAAATGTGTATATAAGGGTTATGAAAGGACATGTCTTCGGATTTTGAAATTTTGATCGAGATCAACGGTTCAGATTTAGCACGTCAAACCACATTTAATTCCCCGCATTTAATGCGGCAGCATTTATATCCAATCATATGCTTACTGTGCAGCTTTTGTCTGTACCCGTCATTAATACTTTGACGTCATCCTTAAAAACATTCCCGCTCATTAAAAATGACTGCGTTTTTGTCACTTAGCTCATAAATGACTCAACTTATATCAAAAATGATTTAACTCTGCTTCTCTCCTTTCATTAAGCGACTCAGCTGTCAGCTAACTCAATACAACTGACTTTCCGACATAGCTGTTTCACATGGTTGATTCATGAAACTTGCTCATTTCTCATTTTCTCATCTTTTATCTCTGCTGATTGAGTCTTTTGAGTGTTAACTCAGCTCAATTAACCCTAGCTCATGCTTAAGCTCTTTAAATCTTGATTCACATAGAGGCTTAGTGAATATGTCAGCTAACTGCTTATCAGTTGAGATATATTCCAATGTGATGTATTTCTTTTCAACATGATCTCTTATAAAATGATACCTTGACATCAATGTTCTTTGTTCTTGAATGCAACACAGGATTCTGAGTGATTGCAATAGCACTTGTGTTATCACACATAATTGGTATCTCTTTTTCTTCAATTTCATAGTCTCTCAGCTGCTGTCTCATACATAAGAGCACAACAATTTGCCCAGCCTATGTACTCTTCTTCAGCTGTGGATGTGGCTATTGAGTTTTGCTTCTTGCTAAACCAGGAAACCAATCTATTTCCAAGCATTTGACATGTACCTGAAGTACTCTTCCTGTCAACTCTACATCCAGCATAGTCTGAGTCTAAGTAACCAATAAGCTTGAATCCACCTTCCTTTGGATACCATTAGCCAACTTCCTAGCATCCCTTCAAATACCTTAGGATTTTCTTAGCTGCAGTCATGTGGCTCTCCTTTGGTGCAGATTGAAATCTTGCACATACACCTACTGCAAAGGTGATGTCTGGTCTGCTGGTTGTTAAGTAGAGCAATGATCCAATAAGTGCTCTATATCTGGTTTGATCTACAACCTTACCATCTGCATCCATGTCCATCTTGACTGATGTGTTCATTGGTATTTTTACAGAAGACTCCTCTTCCATACCAATATTCTTCATTAAGTCTCTGGTGTACTTTGTTTAACTTATAAAGGTTCCATCCTTCAATTGCTTAACTTGAATTCCTAGGAAGAAAGTCAGCTCTCCCATCATGCTCATCTCAAATTTGCCTTGCATGAGGTTTGAGAACTTATCACACAGCTCTTTATTTGTGGATCCAAAAATGATGTCATCCACATATATTTGAACAAGCAGTATACTCTCTTCATCTTGAATCCTGAAGAGTGTTCTGTCCACTTTGCCTTTGGTGAAGCCATTGTTAGTTAAAAATTGAGACAATGTATCATACCATGCTCTTGGTGCCTGTTTCAATCCATATAATGTTTTCTTGAGCTTGTATACCTTATCTCCAATAGTCTTCTGCTCAAAACCTGGAGGTTGTTCAACATAGACTTCTTTCTCTAGCAGTCCATTTAAAAATGCACTTTTCACATCCATTTGATATACAGTGAAGTTCTTTTGTGAAACATAGGCAAGAAACATCCTTATTGCTTCTCATCTTGCAACAGGAGCAAATGTTTCATCAAAATCTATTCCCTCTTCTTGGCAATACCCTTTGGCTACCAATCTTGCTTTGTTTCTCACCACAGATCCTTCCTCATTCATTTTGTTTCTAAAAACCCATTTTGTACCAATAAAATTTTGATGGGTTGGCCTCTGCACTAATTCCCATACTTTGTTCCTTTCAAACTTATTCAACTCTTCTTGCATGGCTTGAATCCAATGTGTGTCATCCAATGCTTGAGACACATTTTTTGGCTCTATTTGGGAAATAAAAGAAGTGAACATTGCTTCTTGCAGAGCTTCGGATATGGTTCTTACACAATCTCTAACATCTCCAATAACTAGCTCTGGTGGATGGTCTCTCAGCCATCTTACATCAGGTTGGAGCAAGTCAGCTGGATTCAGCCGTCTCACAGCTATGTTGTCTTGAACAGCTCTTTCATCATCATTCAACTGTAGACTTTCCAGTTGTCTTTGAGATTCAACTATCTCATCTTCATTTGGGTTGATTGCTCTTACTTCAGCTTCAACATAAGGACTCTTCTGCATAGTTGGCTGATTCAGCTTATCAGCTAATTCTTAAATGTCCTCTCCATTCACATTAGGTTCATCAAAAACCACATGGATAGACTCTTCTGTGACCATAGTCCTTTTGTTCAACACTCTACAGGCTTTGCTCTCAGTTGAGTATCCTAAAAAGATATCTTCATCAGCTTTAGCATCGAAAGCCTTCAAATTATCTTTGCCATTGTTGTGGATGAAGCATTTACATCCAAATATCCTGAAGTATCCAACATTTGGTTTTCTCCCTGTCCAAATCTCATAGGGAGTCTTGGTTAATTTCCTGTTTATCATGCATCTATTGTGAGTATAGCATGTTGTGTTAATGGCTTGACCAAAATCTCTTAGGCAATTAAACCCAAAAACATGGTCCATTGCAGCTTCCTTGAGAGTTATGTTCCTTCTTTCACTACTCCATTCGATGTGGAGTCCTTGTCATGCAAAAACTCATGAGCAATACCATTTTCAACACAATACTGAGTAATTATTCCATTGACAAACTCAGTTTCTCTATCAGACCTTATCTTTATAATGGTTTGGCTCTTTTCATTTTGAACTCTTTTTATCAGCTGAGGTAACCTCTGCAAAATTTCCTTCCTTTTGCACATGAAGATTGTCCATGTATATCTTGAATAATCATCCACCACCACTAAGGTGTATTTCTTTCCACTTATGCTGGTTGGTTCAACAGGGCCAAATAGATCCATATGCAACATATGTAATATCCTTGTTGAAGAAGGACTAGGCTTTTCCTTGAATGAAGATTTGATTTGCTTTCCCATCTGGCATGCATCACATACACTTTCCTTCTTGTACATTGAGTCTGGCAATCATTCCACAAGATGACTCCTTGCAAGCTTGTTAATTGTCTTGAAATTCAGATGACTCAGCTTCTTGTGCCACAACCAACTTGATTCGGCTGTACTTTTTGCTAACAGACAAGTGCTTGGTGTAGCAGTAGACCAATCTACCACATACATATTCTTCTGTCTTGATCCTTGCAGCACTATTTCATTTGATTCAATATCTTTGATCTGGCATACTTCTATATTGAATCCAACATTGTAGCCCTTGTCACGAGTTGGTGATGCTTAACAAAGTTGAAGTTGAGGCCTTCAACATATGCAACATCCGTGATTTCCAATCCATTTCTCTTGATAGATCCAAGATTTTGATTTCCCCGAGCTTCATTTCCTCCAAATATGACTTTTGCACCTCTGACTTCCTTGAATCTTGACAGGTTTTTCTTGTTCCCTGTCATGTGTCTGGAACAACCACTATCCATGTACCAGGTTCCTTGGCACTCAGCTGTTCCTTGAACTTGCAATCAAGGAAATTAGTTTTTAGGTACCCATACTTGCCTGGGTCCTGAGGGGTTAGTGCTATAAGATGATCCAAACAACCTATAGCCAAATGACTTGACTCTAAGAGGTTCCCATCTATCGCTGCCATAATCATAGTGCACATTTGTAAATTGCTTTCTTTGGGGTTTTTTGTTCATTCAACTTGCAATCAAGGAAATTAGTCTCTTTTGTCTCCCGAGGGGTTAGTGCTATGATGATCATGTGTGTGTGTGTTTTAGCAATTGCTTTCTTTGGGTAGTTGTGATATTTTTCTTTGGGTAGTGTAGTGCCTGGTTGCCTTCATACAACTGTCTCTTTTGTCTTTATGCCTTTGTTGAGGTTTTGGTCTTTGCCATCTAGGGCTTGTATTCCATTGGTCTTTGCTGATATTTCACATTTTTCCAATCAGCTTGGCTTGGGTAGTTTCTACCATTCCCATCATATGTGTTTCTCTGATGAAACTTTTGGGGTTTTTGGTAGCTCTGTTTATTCTTCACAGAGTACTTTCTGTTTGGAGTTTGCTGAGGAACTCTGCTGGATTTCTTCTCAGCTGTCCTCTCAGCGTACTCAACTGGCTATTTTTCTTTCCCTTTATATCCAAGGCCAGTTTGTTTGTGGTTGTGTTTAGGAGTGAATGTGGGTGCAACATTTGGTGTTTTGGATTTTTGAGATGCTTCATTGCTTGAAGATCCTTTTTCCAAAATCACTCTAGGAGTTTGACTGTGCACAAGGGAATTGAATCATATTCCTGCCTTATCTCCACATTCTTTTTGACTCATGATAAGGTCATCCAATGATTTGGATGCTTTTGTAAATGAGGCAATTAAATTTTTAAGATCATTTTCTCTTTTTTCTATAGCAGCTATATCTGCTATTAGTTTGGTATTCTCAGCCTTCAGCACTTTATTCTCATCAGCTATGTGACTTAGAGTACTCAGCTCCTTAGTCAGTTGTGAGTTTTGGCTTTTGAGCTGGTTGTTTTCCTCATTTAAAAGTGTGTGTGAGGATTTTATGTGCTCAAAGTCCTTCATCATTTTGCCTAATAAATCATAAAGATCAGTGGGTGATGAAGTGTGTGTATCACAATCACTATCACCTGAATCTGAATGAGATGAGTTAGAGTGTACCTCATCTTCTTGGTCTGGTTGATCTTGTTCTTTAGCCATAAAACATATCATGGCTTCTTCTTCAGAATCACTTGAGTAGTCAGCTTCACTACTTTCTCGAGTCACCGCTTCTTTTAGACTTAGCTTGTCTCAAATATCTCGGCAAAGACCAACATGGCTTTCTTCTTTTCCTGCCTTCTTTCTCTGAAGACTTTTCTTTTTTCTTCATTCCTGTATTTATTGATTGATGGATAAGAACAATCAACTGCAAAATGTCCTGGTTGTCTGCGATTCCAACACAGGTTCTCAGCTCTTTCTGTCCTTGGGTTATCAACTCTCTGATATTCAACTCTTTGATGCTCAACTCTCTTGGGTGGCCTTTTTTCCCTTCACTTAGAGGGAGCTGAATGTCTCCTGGAGGTTTCACCCTTGTTTCTCTTATAGTTCTTATTGAAGAACTTGTTGAATCTTTTAACCATTAGGGCTATTTCCTCCTGGTCTATGGCTTCCTTTGGTTCAGCTCTCTTTCCATCCTTAACTATCAGTGCAGCTGTCTTGGGTACGGCTGTTTCTTCTTGATCCTTTCTTCTTAGTTCAAACTCATAGGCTTTGAGGTTTGAGAATAGCTCATGATTGGATGTTTTTGAGAGGTCCATTGAGTGTCTCAGGGCCATAGTCTTCATTTCCCATTCAGTTGGTAGGCTCCTCAAGATCTTCATACACATCTCCTTCTATGTGTATTCCTTCCCAAGAGCTGAAAGCTCATTTGTGATCTCAGTGAATCTTGCATCCAGATGATCCATAGATTCTCCTGCAAATATTTTGAAATTTTCAAATTTTTGAATAGCAACAGATAATTTATTTTCTTTAATTTGCTCTGATCCTTCACAAATTGAAGTTTGTTTATCCCAGATTTCTTTTGTTGTTTTGCAGGATTTAACTTTATTGAACATTTCTTTGTCCAAAGTCTTGTAGAGTATATCCTTGGCCACATTGTCCAAGTTGTATCTCTTTCTATCATCATTTGTCCATTCAGTCCTTGGTTTTTCAACCAGGGTTGGTCTTTCTTCAACAGCAACTTCTTCTCCTTCACCAGAATCGCTTTCTTTCTTACAAATTAGTGTTCACTTTCAATATTTGCAGTGGCCCATCCTCTATCACAAGCCACATTTCCTCGTGTAGAGCAGATAGATGAGCCTGCATATGAATTTTCCAGTCATCAAATTCCTCAACAGTGAACATAAGAATGCGTGTCAAATTTGCTTCCATGACAATAACTTTGCTAAATATGAAAGGTTTTAGAAAATACAAGTGTTTGAAACCTTTTTTGAAAAGATAGAGATCTAGTTCAGTAACCAGTGCGGAAGGCTCAATGAACCAACCGCTCTGATACCACTTGTAGATCCCAAGAGGTGTGAGTAAGGTTTAGAAGGGGGTTTGAATAAACTTTACCAACTTTTTGATTTTAGTCCTTTTAAAATATTATAGAGTTAACAAAAACAGCTAAGTCCTTGAGGGACAACTAAGTTGGTTATTCAGCAGAGTTAGCCACTCAACAGACTCGATAGAGCTGTTGATAGAATAACTCGGCTATCTAACCTGAATCTTAAATTGGTTGTGTTGGTTTTATCAGCGGAAGACTTAACACCCTTTGATTTGTTTTAAGCTTGTTTTAACACTTGATTTTAGCACTTGGTTATTATTCAGTTGAATAGCAAATAAGTTTATCAGTAGATATAAAGTAAGTATGCAGAAATGTAAATGTGCTGAAAAAAATAAATGACACAGTTAATTTTTATAGAGGTTTGAAGATGGGGTAATTCTTCTAATCCTCTCTTCTCCAACTCCTGGAGGAATCCACTATGTAAAAGATCTGTTTACAAAGTAGTCAACAGTCTAGAGACATCCTTGGTCACACGGTTGGCTTCTCTTCCGACTCAGCTTCTTCACAGGGCAGTTGCCTTGCTACTTCAGATCACTTTCTAAAGCTCTTGGATTTGATCATGAAGGCCTCCAATAACTCGATACTGGTTCGATCTTGAACCTTCCTACAATCTTTCTTGGAAAGTAGACCCCTTTTGATTCTTCAAAAGTTTCCTCTTCAACAGTTTGAAGTTGTTTTTCCTTCACAGCTTTGTGTTGAATCGATTTTCTTCGAGTTTCAGGCTTGAGGATTTGCTTGAATATCTTTGAGAATATTTGCAGGTTTATAGCTTGAATATTTCTTGCTTGTTTGTGGTTCAAGTGACCTTTTCTCAATGAATTTTCTCAGCCTTTTATAGTGAACTTTCAAAAATCTGCCCGTTGAAGAGATAGGCTAATTTCAAAAGTCACTTGTGTTTGTTGGCTTGTCTTTTCTTGGTCTTCAGTCTTGAGATGTAGACCATTCCTCGTATTAAATGAGTTTGCAGCTTTTCAGGTTCTGACACGAGGTGCAGTGCTTCCCATTGGTTTATTCCTTTTGCACGCTTCTGGGATGAGCACTTTAAGACCTGGCAGCATGGAAATAGTACTTGATTAAGTAATGTTCTTGACTTCTGTGCAATAGATTCATTTCAGTTAACTCCTCTTGGCTGATGCCTTTTTCCCTAGGTGACTTGAGTCTGCTCCAATCATTGGATGACTCATCTGTCACTTCAACTTAAGACTTGGCTTCTTGAGTTGACTTTGACTGACTCTTCACACAGTTGTTCCTCAGCTGATACATCTTCAGTCGAGTTCTTGATTTTCCTTATTTGCCATACTCAGCTGTTTCACAGCGGAGTCTTCACTTCAGTCTTCAGTTGACTTCTTGTATTTAACTGTTTTCCAACTTCATGAGTGAACACCTTACCAGTTTAAATGATAAATACCGCGAGGATATGGAATTAAGGATTTTTCATGATTAATTTGATGTTTATGTATCCTGGTTTGCAGAATGCAATGGTGGTTTTTTTGCATATATATACAATATTTCTTCTCTATAAAAAAAATAATTATAAAAATAAATATATTTATTCTTGATAGCATCTATGATGATTGACAAATAAACTTTTTGATTGTTAGATATTTTAACAAGTTTTTAAAAATAAAATAATGATATCATGTCATGTTCATAAAAATTTCGTTTGTATTTCGTGTGCTTTAATTACTATGGACTAGTAATAAGCTGGTTGGGGGGGTGTGATGAACGTTAAAGAATATACAATTACTTTTGGTTTATAATAGTATTTTACTTTATTAATTTTATTAATAATATAAATTTTTAGTATTATTATATGTTATAAATAAAATAGGAAATCAACACAAAATTGTAGTAGGATGCATTATTAATGTAGGTTTGGATCAACGAGCATAACTTTCAATTCCGACATGATTTTGGGATAATTCTTGAAGATATGGATGGATTCACAAACTTGCAGATATATTGAAGCCTAAATCAAAGTTTGGAATGATATTTTCTTGGATCAAAAGTTCATCACAATTTAAAGTTTGAAAAGACTCATTCACAGTCCACACTTGAGTAAGGTTTGTATTTTGGGCATACCTCGAAGACCACAAGTGCTTTGGATATGATATTTTAACTGGGTATCCCCAACGCATTTGTCTACAACGTTCACGAAGAACCCAAAGTCAAATTCGGTTGGAAAGTATTTGTAAAAAAATCAAACAAACTGCTGCAGTCATAATCCCGCAGGCCAACCACTCCTCACTTATTCCACCATATCTTGGTGTATAGTGCTTGGAATTCATTCAAATCAGTTGGAGAATGCAGCCAAGACATGTTAGAATGGATTTGTTAAATTAAATCATGAATCATCAGCAGAAATCCTTGACAAAAAAGACCAGCCAAAGAAGGTATTGGAGTTGGTTTCAAATTTTCAGCATTTTCTCAATTGTCTTGAAAATAAATAATAAAATAATTCCAAAAGGAATTATTGTGTTGCCTATAAATAGAGGTCATTTACATTTGCCAAAAACACAAGTTTGTATAGAAAGTTAGAGTTTCAAAAGAAAGTTTCATTGTTGTTTTTCCTATATTATAGTAGATTTTCTATTCTTTTATAAAATGATTTCTTTAGTTTTCATACTCTTTTTTTTTCTCTACTTTCTTCATGTCTTTATAAGTTTATTTTGTTGAGGAATAGAGTGAAACTCTTGATGGAGTAAAAGGAAGGATTGTAGCTTTACACTAAATTTTATTGTTTTGATCATCAATTTATCTTTTAGATTATACTTTTCTTGTTTAGTGGTGTTCTTGATTTATGCATTCTATTGTCATAATAAATACTTGGTTCCATTTAGTTAAATAACTGGTTTTACTTCAACCGACTACTAATGTAGATATCTTGATTTGTTGTAGACAAGAGAATATATGAATACTTGAGTCCATAAGTAAGTATTGGCATTATAAGATAAATTGTAATTGGTAATAAAACATGTTCACCTTATTGCATGATTTATATTTATATATAATATCTTCCTATTAGGGATGTACTAACTTATAACATAGATAGTAATAAAGAAATATATAATGCATTTAGTCAGAAATATAATTTGGCGTTTCTTTTTGATAAAAGTGGGGATGTACTAACTTATAGCATAGATAGCAATAAAGAAATATATAATGCATTAATTTGTGCCTCAAACTCATAAGTCTGCACTCAATTTAGTGGACTTAGCTTTAAAGGAAAAATAATCATCTTTTATTCTGCCAACAAGCTTATCCTACTGGAAAATATTTATGCAGAGGGAGATTGACCTTAGCGAGTTAGACAATAAAGCCTCCTCGAGCTAATGCAGTCGTCCTCCTAACCTCACTTGCCATATCAATAGAAGACCTAAAAGAAATAATATCTAAAGCTAAGCATCACAAAGAAACTGTAGACAAGTCTTCTCACTTAACAAATATCTTACAAGTGCATTTATCCGAGTAAGACTACATCGATACATCAAGTCGCTCACACCAACTGTTGAGCTTGAGGTGACTCTTTTTAGCCTCCTCTTGTGCGCTCTATAATTGACAACCCGATAATAGTCATATACGTATGCTCAATCTCAAATCACATGCTAAGTCAACTAATATCTACAATCCACCCGTGGAAATATTTGGAAATATTAGCAAAAAAATAAGAGTGCAATTAATTATAGTCAAACTTCATCTCAGTACAATTACGAGCGAAGTTACCAATCTTATAAGTGCACTAAATATTTGTTGACACTTAATCGCCTCATATTATAAGGTGACACGTCTTGTCACTTTATGGATCAATTTATAGTTCTGGTTTTAGCTTTTGATCTCGTCATGCTATATTATGCTTGTTCCAACCTTCACCCGAGTTGGTTTATGTAGGTCAGCATAAGCGACAAGTGCAATTACTTGTGTATTTCTCAACTTCTTATAATTAACCTCTAGACATGCGATTTCCATTAATAAAAGCACAAGCTACTAATATCCTTTATTCAACTCAAATAGCGAATTTAGATAACTGGAGTTTTTACTCGTGAGTAAGCTCATATTCCAGAAATAGAGCTTAAAATCTTTTATTAAATTCTTAAATTTGCAGCTTAAACAAATTAAAGCGCAAACTTAATTATTGGTCCATAAGTATATTGTCAGCATCTCAGCTGCGACAATTTCGAGCAATTAAGTTCTTATATTTGCGACTTAAACAAACAAAGCGCAAATACTTTCTTTAATCCACAAAAATATTGTTCGCGTCTAAGTCGCGGCAATATTGGATACCATGACTATTTTTATGCTAAATTGGCTAAACTAAATTTGGTGAGTTTAGTCTAAACACACTTCAATAAATTGCGCAAACAATCAGGTAATGATCTAAAAAAAAATTATTCTTGATCCAAGTAATATTTATTCTTTTCTTCAATTCAATGAGATCGAAAATTTGCCACCAAGGCTAGTAATCATCTCCCACCAAGTTGAAGATCACAATAAAAATTACTGATCCATGAATAAAATTACCAATGTCCATAAATAAATCATACATACAACCATGTGATATAAGTAATTACAAAAAATAACCTCTATTTTGCATGTTTTTTAGTATAATTTTTGTGTGTTTCTCGTCTTATTTTGTGTGTGATTACGCATATTTACATCGCTTTAAGTATTGGTTATAGTGTCGAGTGTTACGTAGGGTGTTTTTTTGTCATTTTTATAGGTTATGATGAAAAGAGGCTCGAAAACGGATGAAAAATGGAGAAAACAGGCACAAAGACAAACACCGCAAGCAGCAGGGCGCGCGCGAAAGGCAGGCCACGGGCGCGTGTGGAAGGATGGCACGCGGCATTGTGCGGGCAGGCGCGGGGGCGCGTGGTGTCGTGCTGAACATGAAATTTCTGATTTTTTTCCGATTTTTGGCTCTTCCACCTTGTTTAGGACTCTAGGCTTATAAATAGGACTTGGGGAGCCTCTATTTTGGATACACCTTCATTCTTAACACTTCTAGACTTTAGTTTTTGGTATTTTTCCCTTCCATTCAGCATTGGGATTGCTTAGGTTCTTCCCCTTGAAGTTATTTTGCTTGTTAATCAAAGAATAAGATTTCTTCATCTCTTTTGTCTGATTTCAATTGTTGGGTGATTATTATTGTTGCATGATTATGTTTAGGATTGTTTTCTTTCCTTAAATTGAGATTATGATCCCATCCCAAGCATGACCTAATTTCCTTGTTCTAGGATTAAGATGATTTGATTCAAACAAACAAGCATGAGTATTGATTAATTGATTTGCTTTCCTGAATAAATTGCTTTATCTGATAATTGATTGTTTGATCAACTTTTGATTATTTTGGGGAAATAATTGAGATCGAGAGAAGATATTATTCCTGGACTAAATTTATTCAGGGGGTTAGATATGAATCAGAGATGTATTATCTAACCCTGGGCTTAATGAAAATATCAAATTATGTTGGGATAGCCCTAATATGTGAATACGTGAGTTATCAGATATAGGCCTAGTTTTTACATGTTTGTTATACTTGTTAACCGCATGATCAATTAATTGATATTCTGCTTGCATGTTTGATGGGATCACTCCAAAATCCTGGACTTTAATTCATATATTTTTCTCAAAGTTTATCCGTGTTCAGTTTGATTATTGTCTTTTTACTTATTTTCTTAATTTAATTAAAAATCACAAATCTTGTTAGGGTATTTTGGATTTAATTTATGTTATTTGTGAAATATAATAATTATTTGTCGGCTAAGTCTTCCTTGAGAGATGACTTGTGGTTAACTTGCTACCCTACAATTGATCTTGTTCTCTTGCGAGGATTGTTAGACTTTTATAGGTGTTTAGCGGTCGAACAAAATTTTGGCGCCATTGCCGGGGAAGGCTTTAGGTGTAATAATTTATTGTGTCTATTTTCTGTGTTTTTAGTTTAGTATTCCTTTTTGTTTACTTTTTGATTTTTACATTATTCCATAGGTACGTTTGATTTGTTTTTCTCAGTTTGTTTATGCAAAGACATAGAAATCTCAACCTGGAGCTTGCGCCTTTCGTAGACGACATTCACCGTGTTTTGAGACGTACAAGGAATGAGGGGGACGATTCTTCGGTTAGTAGAGAGGATTCTCAGGATCACCTTCCAAAGGAAGAACAAACAGACAAGCCAGCAATGGGTGATAATCAAAATAGAAACAACGCGGAAGCACGCCAGCCTTTGATGCGTGAGTTCGCGCACCCAGTCATCAGAACCGCGACCACTTGCATCGCTTTGGGACAAGCAGCATGCAACTATGAGCTAAAAAATATACACTTCAATCAGTTACCGTCTTTTTATGGAATGCCCAATGAAGATCTTCTCAACTTTATTCAGGAATTCTATTCTGTCATTCAAACTTTTCTTCTATAGGATTTGAATGAGGATCAGCTTAGGATGCACTGCTTTCCATATACTCTGAAGGATCGGGCAAAAACATGGCTTATATCTCTACCTCCCAACTCTCTTCTTAATTGGGAGGCGGTGTACTATAAGTTCATGGGCAGGTACTACTCTCATCAGAAAATGTCATATCTGCGAGGTAAGATAGCTACCTTTAGTTAAATGGAAGGTGAGCCTTTTCATGAGGCCTAGGATCGTTTTACAGATTTACAGACTAAATTCCTACATCATTACTACCCACTGGAATTATTAAATCAATTCTTCTATGATGGTTTATCACATAACTTTCAATATATGGCTGACAATCTGTTACTGGGGTGACATGGGTGTGCATACATCCCATGAAATTTATGATATTCTAGAGATGATGAGTGATAACTCCCAACAAAAGAGTGCCCAAGGTAAACGGGCTACCGTGAATGAAGTAGCTCCAAGTTATGATGTGACAAAACAATTGGTTGAGTTGACTAAACAAGTACAATTATTGGCTACAGGGGGCATCCATCTTCCGCCCCTCCCTCTGCTGAGTCATGCGGAATTTGTGGTGAATTTGGTCATGGGGCTAATGTTTGTAATATGGTGATTGAACAACATGTTGAGGACATTAACGCTATCCAGAGTTTTTAGCAAAGGCCTTGTAATGATCCTTACGCTCAAACTTACAACCCAGGTTGGCGGAATCATCCGAACTTTAGTTGGGGAAATTCGCAAAATCCATCTTAAATCCATCCGAGACCACCACCCCAAGGTCAGTCATCAAACCAATCTCGGCCTCCATCTATTGAGGATAGCTTGAGTTCGTTCATCCAGGTTAGTAAGAAAACTCAAGAAGCCAACATTCAGCAGTTTGAATCCATGGAAGCTTCATTTAAACGTCTTGAAACCTAAGTTGGTCAATTGGCCACTCAAGTTGGTGAAATTCCTCAACATGTGGTAAATAAAGGAAAGCTACCTAGCCAACCATTACAAGCCCAAGCCTTCACTGTGTTACGAAGTGGGAAAGTTATTGATAACAAAGTTGAAATTCCATTTTTTACTACTTTGACTAACCCTATAGGTGACGAGGAGATAGAGAAGGGCCCAAATTCAAAAGAAATGCAAAAGGATGAAGAGGGGAGTAAAGGATCTGTCTTGCACAAAACCAACAATCCTGACAAACATTCAATTCCTTCCCCAAGTCGTATTCAGAATGAAAAACAAGATAATAAGTTCTTGGATTTCTATAACATGTTATCTAAAGTTAATGTTAATTTACCTCTGCTAGATGTTATTAGAAATGTGCCAGCTTATGTCAAATGTTTTTAAGAACTCGCATCCAACAAAAGGAAGTTTGGTGACAACGAGAAGGTAATAGTTTCAGAAGTGGCAAGTGCAATTCTTCAGCACCAATTACCTCCTAAACAACGAGATCCAGGTAGTTTTGTTATTATAATTGCAATGGAAATTGGTAAGGAAACTTTTGGGATGCTTGATTTGGGGTCGGGATCAATTTGATGCCTTATTCTATTTGTAAACAACTTGATTTAGGGGAACTGAAGCCCACTAGAATGTGTCTTCAACTTGCTGATAGGTCAATTCGGTACTATAAAGGTATTGTTAAAGATATTTTGGTAAAAGTGGGTGGTCTCATTGTCCCAGTTGATTTTGTTGTATTAGAAGTTGGGGAGGTGCAAAATCAAGGTAATGAGCACACACTGCTGTTAGGCTGCCCATTTATCGCCACCATGCACACACTTATTGATGTTAAAAATGGGCGCTTGACTATGACTGTGCTCGGTGAAACTGTGACTTTCTCTATTTCTGACACTAACCCCATCCCCTCACATACGTCACTTGAAAATTGCTCTTTCGTTAGTTTAATTGATGGGGCAGTCAAAAATACATTCTTGTATAATTATAGTTTTGACACTTTATTTCTTGAGCAGGATGATATTTTTGACGTCATGGAAGATATATGGGTAAGCCTAAAATGAGTGGGGTGATGGAAATATTCGCGTTAGAAGACGTGGATAGTAAACCCCAACAAAAACTTGAATTGAAAGAACTCCATAAGTAGGTGAGCAGAAGCCGGTGATTATTTCTGCTATACTTTCTAAAGAAGAAGAGGGAGAATTATTGGTGGTGCTTAGAAAATTTAAAAATGCAATTGGATGGTGGTTGAGTGATATCAAAGAGATTAGCCGTGCTACATGCATGCATAGAATTATTCTAGAAGAAGGAGCTAAGCCTAGTAGAAAAGCTCAAAGATGATTGAACCCCGTTATGATGAAAGTAGTGAAAAAAGAGGTATTAAAGCTCCTAGCTGAAGGGGTGATATACCCGATTACGAATAGTGAATGGGTGAGTCTGGTGCATGTTGTACCGAAAAAGAGTGGGATAACAGTTGTAGAGAACGAAAAAGGTGAAATTATTCCCACTAGGACCACGACCGGATGGAGGATGTGCATAGATTATAGGAAGTTGAATGCTGCTACTAAAAAAGATCACTTCCCCTTCCCTTTATTGATCAAATGCTTGACAAACTTGCAGGGCATAGTTTCTATTGTTTTTTGGATGGTTTGTCAGGTTATTATCAAGTGGCCATCGCACCGGAGGATCAAGCAAAAACTACTTTCACATGCCCGGTTGGGACTTTTTCATTTCAAGGAATGTCGTTTGGACTTTGCAATGCGCCAGCAGCCTTCCAGAGGTGCATGTTTTCAATTCTCTCTGACATGGTTGAGGACTTCATTGAGGTATTTATGGATGATTTTTCTATACTTGGATCCTCTTATTCTGATTGTCTTAATAAATTGGTTAAGGTTCTTGAACGATGTATTGAATACAATTTAACTTTAAGTTGGGAAAAAAGCCATTTTATGGTGACAAATGGAATTGTTTTAGGCCATGTGGTTTCAAAAAAGTGATTGAGGTTGATAAAGCTAAAATTGATGTTATTGAAAAACTACCTCCTCCCATTAATGTTAAGGGCATTAGGAGTTTTCTTGGGTATGCAGGATTTTATAGAAGGTTTATTAAGGATTTTTCAAAAATTAACCAACCTCTTTGTAAATTGCTTGCTAAGGATGCCTCTTTTAATTTTGATGAAAAGTGTTTAAATTCTTTTAACACATTAAAAGAGAAATTGATAACCGTGCCTGTTGTTGTTGCTCCAGATTGGTCACTTCCTTTTGAAATTATGTGTGATGCGTCTAATCATGCGGTAAGGGTCGTCTTAAGACAAAGAATTGATAAATTGCTCCATGTGATTTACTATGCTAGTTTGAATCTTAATGATGCGCAAGTAAATTACACTACTAGTGAAAAATAACTGTTAGCTGTTGTTTTCTCCTTGGATAAATTCAGATCTTACATTGTTGGGTCTAAGGTAATTATTCATGATGATCACACAACCCTGCGATACTTGTTGAGTAAGCCACAAGCTAAACCTAGGTTAATTCGGTGGATTTTGATGCTGCAAGAATTTAATGTTGAAATAAAAGATAGAAAAAGGTGCGAGAATGTAGTGGCAGATCACTTGTCTCGTCTTACTCTTACTGATGATACTCTTGCTTCTCATAAACACGAGCATATAATTGTCTCTTTCCCCCATGAGCAATTATTTGAGGTTACTTCAATGCTAAAGCCCTTCCCGAGCATTTCTGCGAGTTGATTCGGTTTGTTCTTATTCTTTTGTGAACATTAACTGAACCATTACCTGCTTGGTATGCCGACATTGTAAATTATCTTGCATGTGGAATTGTGAGAACTAACCTTTCATTTCAGGAAAAGAAACTATTTTTATCTACTTGTAGATTCTACTTTTGGGATGACCCATACCTGTTTAGAATCTGCAAGGATGAAATTATCCAAAGATGCATTCCTGAAGACTAACAGAATAATGTTTTGGCTTTTTGTCATGAAATGCACTGTGGTGGGCACTTTGGAGGCCGTAAAATAGCCTTTAAGGTTCTACAGTCAGGACTCTATTGCCATCATTGTTCAAAGACGCACACAATTTTGGGTAGACATGCGATAGATGCCAAAGGACTGGAATTATTAGTAGGAGGAATGAATGCATCTGAATAATAACTTGGTAGTTGAAATATTTGATGTGTGTGGGGTATTGATTTAATGAATGTCTTTTGGTTATGAATATATACTTGTTGCTGTTGACTACGTGTCTCGATGGGTTGAGGCAATCCCCATGAGGACTTGCGATGCTAACACTGTCATCAAGTTTGTGCAGGAAAATATTTTAAGCAGGTTTGGATTCCCGAGAGCTATCATTAGCAATGGGAGAAAACAGTTTTGCAACAAATTATTCAAAAAACTGATGAAGAAAATGGCATCACACATAAGGTAGCTACACTTTATCATCCTCAAACTTGCGGGCAAGTGGAAACCACCAACAAACAAATAAAGGGGATTTTTGAGAAGACAGTAAACCCTACAAGGAAGACTGGGCTACCAAGTTAAATGATGCGCTCTAGGGCATATAGAACAGCTAATAGAACAATTTTGGGAATGATCCCCTATAGAGTAGTTTTCGGGAAAGCGTGTCATTTGCCAGTTGAAGTGGAGCACAAGGCATATTGGGCTATCAAAGCAACAAATTTTGATTTGGACAAAGCATAAGTCGAAAAAAGTTGCAATTGTCTGAACTTGACGAGCTTCGCAATGATGCATATGAAAATACGCGAATATATAAAGATAAAGTCAAACGGTTGCACGATAAAATAATTATCCATAAAAATCTTGAACTAGGAATGAAGGTCCCTTTATTTTTTTATAACTCACGACTGCGGTTATTCCCAGGGAAACTAAAATAAAGATGGAGCAGGCCGTTTGATATCAAAGAGGTATACCCTTATGGAACGGTGAAATTACTTAATCCAAGGACGCATGAATCATTCAAGATGAATGGCCATCGGGTTAAGCCATACTTCGAAGAGGTGTGTCGAGCTGAAGGAATCGAGACCATAAGGCTCAAAGAGGTCACTTAAGACCGTACTCAGGTATCGTCAAGCTAAGACATTAAATAAGCGCTTATTGGGAGGCAACCCAATTTGTTTTCCTTTTATATATTTTTTATTTTTCTCTTTTTATTTTCTCGACTAACCGTATCTAATGGTTTGATTGAGTTTTATCTTTTTATAAGTATATATAAAATAGTTATTAAAATTAAAAGAAAATATAAAAAATAAAAAAATTTGCAGGTCAGGTGCAGGCGTGCGGGGGCGCGCGTGGTACACCAGTCGTGCGGTCACGCGCGAGAGACAGACAATAGACCTTAAATCGCGAATTGGGGTTTTTTAACCTTATTTTACATACCCAATTGAAAGTTCCTCTCCCCCTCTCCAAATTCTCTTTACCAAATCATTAAATTTCACCATCAAAATCACATTCCACTATGATTACTCAACTATACTCGAAAAATCATGAATAGAAGGACCAAAAGGGCTCAAAATCAACAACCTAGAGTGCAAGAAGATGACCCGATGATTTCGATGGATTTAGCCGAGCAATTCAACACCCCTTTTCCGATTTATTCCGAGGATGAGGGCCAAAGGTACACTAACCTACTCTCTCGCGAGATACCTCCGTCTACCTTCTTATCTATAGATACATTGCAAGAATTGGGGTTGGTTGATGAATTTATGAGATTTGTCAATTTTTTTGGATGGAAAAAATTTGCCCCACTTACTTCTAGGGTATTGATTGAGTTGGTACTGGAGTTTTATACGACATTGCATTTTTTGGATTCACATCTTACAGATTTTACATGTCGTTTGTTTGGGGAGGAATGTGAAGTAAATTTTAGAGTAATAAAATCCGTTTTTGGGCTATCTAGGCATGGTATTCGGGCAGTGCCCAATTCATTTACCCCAACTTAATTTTGGCGAGAATTGATGGGTTATAATAACTTTTCTACAAAGGGAACCCCAAATGGTTTTATTACAGATCCTGCCTTTATACTTATTGCACAAATTCATTACTCACTGTGTTTTTGGAAAAGATGAGAGTAGTCGGGTGACTACCCCAGATTGTTCTTTATATGGTGCTTTTGCCATAACACCAAAATTTGCACTACGACATTCATTTTCGACACTTTCTACCGCAACCTTCGGAACCGTAAGCATAAGCTGGGTTTGGGACACCTAATTTTCCAACTAGCTATTCATTTCAACGTGGTCGCCGATCATCTCGACCACCTTGTTGAAATTCCATGTGGGTCCTTGAACACGACTTTGCTAAAAATACGGATTTTCTAACAAAAGAAGGCACCTTAAAGGACCTCGCCTCCCGGAAATATTTTCGTAGTGATATATGGAACCCGATGGGTTTTCTACCATGCCGATAGGAACGGGGGGGAGCAGTTGAGACATATGGGCGAAGAGACAATATTCAACCTCCACACAAGGGGTTACAACCACGAGTTGATCCATTTACAGTCGGTCCCTCCACTAGCACCAGTCAGGGCCCTACCACCGTTGGGAGGCCATTATGGGACGCCTCGATGTTATGCAGAGCCACTTTGACCATTTTCAGCATCAAATGACCGGGCTCCATGAACTTATGCAAAACATGAACACGCGGGTCGAGTCCATTGACACTCGAGTGCAAAACATTAAACAAAACTGGGTGAACATATCCTTCTCGCCATTCCCGTCTCCACCTTCAGATACAAAACAGTGAAACTTTTAGAGTTTTTTTTTTCTTTTATTTTCTTTTATGTGTGTTGCATGCGTATTAGTGTGTTTCCATTCCTTGTTGTCATTAATATAGCTTTAGTGTTTCTATTTTGGTATTGTGTTTCCCTCCACATATGTGTTTTGCAGAATTGTAAGCGGATGTAACTATGGTGCCATTATTCAATCATCACATTTTCAGGGATGTATCTTTTTTCCTTCTCTTTTACTTTTACGCATTGAGGTCATTGTGTGATGTAAGTGTGGGGGGAACAATTAGTCGCTGTAAGAATTAGGTGATTTCTTATGGTTAGTTTTTAACTTGCCTATTGATTATCCCAAGTTTAATAAGGGTGCTGTTTAGTCAACTTGAAATAGATGTATTAATTTGAGTTTCAAATATGAAATGACTTTGTGAACTTGATACGTAGGATTTGACTAAGTTGTGAATTAGCCTTTGCGGTGAACGAATGAGGTGACGGTTAAATAATAGTCCGAGTTGTGGGGCTTGAATTATGAGATTTCATTGATGTGAATTAAGTTAAACCCTGTTTTGATTTGTGTGTATACAAAATTGCTAGCCTTGGGGGAAAAAAGCATTATATAGCTAAAAAAAGCATGATAGATCTATATATAAAAAAATAAATGGAACAATCGAGATTATACTCCGCTGGTTGAGCTTCTTAGTAACTAGGAGCATTCATGAGCCCCATGTTTGACTTTTACGTAAAACGGCGGCTCAAACATGAGTATGGGAAACCAACCGTAGGAGCCTTTGCAAAACATCCAAAGTTTATACCTAGTGGAATAATATCTCGGGAGTTCTAGCAAAAAAAAAATATATATATATATACACATGGCTAGTGATTGCGTGATTGGTTGTGTGAATAAAAGGGTTGCAACTTTTGACACAAATTTGAAATTTAGTAAGGAAGGCCAAACACTTTGATTAATGTTTCATTTGAGCCGAGTGAGTTTATTTTGAAGATTGGGGATCGATGAGGAAATCTGAGGTAGATAGAACATGGTGTTATGGATTAATTGATTCTCAAATTGGACATAATATTTTTTGTTGGGTTTATTGACATTATTATTTGCTTGAGGACAAGCAAAAGTCTAAGTGTGGGGGAGTTGTTTTGCATATTTTTTAGTATAATTTTGTGTGTTTCTCATCTTATTTTGTATGTGATTATGCGTATTTACATAGCTTTAAGTATTGGATATAGTGTCGAGTGTTACGTAGGGTGTTTTTGTTATTTTTATAGGCTATGATGAAAAGAGGCTCGAAAACGGATGAAAAATGAAGAAAACGGGCACAAAGACAAACATCAGCCGGCAGTAAGGGCGCGCGCTGGCAGGCCTCGGGCGCGCGCGGTGTCATGCTGAACACGAAATTTATGATTTTTTCCCGATTTTTGGCTCTTCCACCTTGTTTAGGACTCTAGGCTTATAAATAGGACTTGGAGAGCATCTATTTTCGACACACCTTCATTCTTAGCACTTCTAGACTTTAAGTTTTGGTATTTTTCTCTTCCATTCAACATTGGGATTGCTTGGGTTCTTCCCCTTGAAGTTATTTTGCTTCTTAATCAAAGAGTGATATTTCTTCATCTCTTTTGTCTGATTTCAATTATTGGGTGATTATTACTGTTGCATGATTATGTTTATGATTGTTTTCATTACTTCATTGAGATTATGATCTCATCCCCAAGCATGAACTAATTTCCTTGCTCTAGGATTAGTATGATTTGATTCAAACAAACAAGCATGAGTATCGATTAATTGATTTGCTTTCCTGAATAAATTGTTTTATCTAATAATTGGTTGTCTGATCAACTTTTGATTGTTTTGGGGGAATAATTGAGATCGAGAGAAGATATTATTCCTGGACTAAATTTATTCAGGGGGTTAGATATGAATTAGAGATGTATTATCTAACCATGGGGTTAATGAAAATAGAAAATTATGTTGGGATAGTCCTAATCTGTGAATACGTGAGTTACCAGATCTAGGCCTAGTTTTTACATGTTTGTATATTTGTTAACTTCATGATCAATTAATTGATATTCTGCTTGCAAGTTTGATGAGATGACTCCGAAATCCTAGACTTTCATTCATATATTTTTCTCAAAGTTTATCCGTGTTCAGTTTGATTATTGTCTTTTTATTTATTTTTCTTTATTTAATTAAAAATCACAAATCTTGATAGGGTGTTTAGGATTTTATTTCTGTTATTTGTGAAACATAATAATTATTTGTCGGCTAAGTCTTTCTTGATAGACGACTTGTGGTTAACTTGCTACCCTACAATTGATCTCGTTCTCTTGCGAGAATTGTTAGACTTTTATAGGTGTTTA
Organism: Rehmannia glutinosa; assembly: GCA_016081115.2. Lineage (NCBI taxonomy): Eukaryota > Viridiplantae > Streptophyta > Magnoliopsida > Lamiales > Orobanchaceae > Rehmannia > Rehmannia glutinosa. The sequence continues at coordinate 389,279 of JABTTQ020003393.1, read as the reverse complement.
GCGGTCGAACAGCCCCGATGGGCGATATTGACATATGGTGCATCATATGGAGATAATTTAGACTATTGGCGGTAAAACAAAAATATTCTCGTAAAATAGATGTTACATAACCTCCAAAAGTGGCTCCATAAATACATGCCTTGAAAAAAATATTAAAAAATGCATATTTTCAAGGCCTACTACATCAATCTAGAAAAAGTAAAAAAAAAATGAGGATACCGAATTACCACCATTGTTAAAAATTAACTCCCACAATAATATTAATATAAAACAGTAAACATTCACATATAAATAAGCACCCGTATGTCAATGTCCATTCATTCCCGACACATGATAATTCATATCACATCAACAAAATTAATTTCAACATAAAAAAAATGCATACACATAAGCAATTAATAAAGTATGCAACTCATAAATTAATAATCACAAATATTTTTGCTTGCACCTCAATGCACAAAAAATATAAAAAAAATTATGCACCTTATGCGAAAAATATATTTTCTATGCACAAATGTGCAAAAATAATTTTTGCATGCATCACAGTGCACCAAAAAAATATTTATCTGTTGCAAGCATCTTAATGCGCAAAAATAATTTTTCTTTCATGCACCTAATACGAAAACAATACCATTGCTACATATGTGCAAAAAATAATTCTTGATGCATCACATTGCATAATAATAATTTGCCAACATTCTCATGAGCAAAAAATAAATTATTTATTTTCGCAAGCACTAAATTACACAAAATATTCTACATGCATTAATACTATAACAAGAAAAAATACGCAAAAAATAATTTTGCAAGCGTCCCAACGCGCAAAAAATAACTTCCATATACATCAAATAATTTCTAAATCAGTGAAAAAGGTTACAATGCATCTACGCCACAATCTACAACAAAATTAGTAGGTAGCCTAATGGCAAACATGGTGGCTAATCCATAAAATATCAAGGGTTCAATTCGTTTGGAAAACATTAACCATCATTTTTTTTATAAAGACCCCATCATTTTTTTTATAAAGATATAGTTGTCTGCCACATCAGCTAGGCGCCCATGTGGCTTTCAATCAGTCGCCACATCAGCGCCTGAGGTCGCCACATCAGCACCAGCACAGCACCACCACCTCAACTAATTGTTGCTGTGTGGCAGCCACATATGCGCCACATCAGCGCCCATGTCAGCTATTTGTGCTTCTATTGTGCACCACACAATTTTAATTGTATTCACACTAAATCATCCAACAAAAGACACATGGCAAATCCTTTTTTTTAATGTGAAAAACGCGGACTCACGCGTTCAAGAGGGTGTGTGTGAGCGTCAAGGCAATGATGTACATTGTTTCTTTTAACTATATTCACATTTCTTGTTTTAAATCCGTTTTTCATGCATAATATATCAAATTAATCGTCTTTTCGAGATCTTCAATTTGACACCAATATTGCATATGTAAAAAGGGAAAAAATAGGTTCGAAATTTTATAATAAAAAATCAAATAACGTATATCATCAAACTCAAGCACATCAAATAGGCGAGAATAGGGATGACAATGGGTAGGGTACCCACTAATTTAAGGTTATCCATACCCGAACCCTATAATATTTATACTACCCGTACCCGTCCCAAACCCGATTAGAAAACTATATATATTACCCATATCCATTCCAAATCCATTTCACGATACCCACATAATACCCGTACCCGCCTAAAACCCATTTATTTGATATAAAAACTTATAATTATATGAATATTTAGATAATGAATAAATGGACACCCTACCAAAAACTAATTATTATATAAGAAAATGCTAATATGTTAAATTCTTAATAAGTATAACAATTAACCATCTTAATTTTATAAGTCACTACAGGCTATCATCATTCATAAACTAAATCAAAAGCATCAGATAAATACCAATGTAATCAATACATTCCTTAAAACTGTAGAATCAACATTAGTACATCACTTAATTATAAACTACACCATCAGACATGTAGTTTTATCAAGCTTGGCAAAGATAAAACAGAGTTGATATGATCACAGATTCAAAATAAATAACAACTTTATATCTTCTTTGTACAAAAAAAAATTATGTGTGGATTCTATGAATAAATGTATTTGTGAGATGAAAAAAATAAATTGAAGTTATTAAGGATTAAATGGGTTTGGGTAGTGGTGGGTATCTGAGGGGTAAATCCATACCCTACCCGTATATAAATGGGTAGTAATTTATCATCTCATACCCATCCCAAATTCAAAAAAGACTATCCATAACCATCCATTAGGGTCTGAGCGGGTGGGTGCCCGTGTCTACCCGTCCCACTGCCATCCCTAGGCGAGAACAAACCCTAATAGCTCTGATACCACTGTTAGCAAATATGGTCTAAAACATAAATCACATATTTGCACATATAAAGTGGATTGAGTAGGGGTGGCAAATCGTGTTATCGTGTCGTGTTTCGTGTTGACACGATAATGACATGACATGATAAGGACACACACGAACACGACACGATAAGGATCTGCTCCGACACGAACATGAAATTTTTTTGTGTCGATACGACACGATACGATAATGACACGATAAGTTAAAAAGAAAAAGAAAATGATTTATATGTTAATAAACGATAACAAATTACATGACAATACACGATAGAAACATACAAAATATCAGGTTATCGTGTCACTAACAGGTAAACGTGTCATTATCGTGTTCGTGTCATGTCACTATCGTGTTACTAGCAGGTAAACGTGTCATTATTGTGTCCTTATCGTGTTCTTGTCATGTCATTATCGTGTTACTATCGTGTTCGTGTCCTTATCGTGTAAACACATAAACACACGAACCCGACACAAAATTTTTGTGTCCTTATCATGTTGATACGATAAGGACACGAACACGATAAGGCTAAACACTAACCCGCTATTTTTGTATCATTTTCATCGCGCTATCGTGTCGTGTCAAAAATTGTCACCCCTAGGATTGAGTGGTTCGAGTGTACCTATTTGCAGCGGAACTGTCAATCCACGAAGCCAGGATTGAGCCCGTGTACAAGCCTCATTTTAATCCATGATTAAGCCATCTACAAGTGTCATAACCCGAAACTTTATATTTTAATTATCATAACTATTACATATATATTGTATAGTACTTATTTATTATATATATATATATAGATACATGTGTGATAAAGTGGTGTGAGATTCTTATATATACAACATTTGGGTTGGTAAATTAAAATATATATGTGTATGTTGTGTTTAGTCTTCATCTGCCCATAACCGACTCAACCAAATGGATAAGATGTATATGCATGTGTGTTTAATTACTAATAATCTAATTTGGCATATAAACATTAGTTTAGTTGGATATAAAATTAATACATGTATATCTTATTTATCCCACCGCCTCAGCCATACTATTAGATAAATATCTATATTCTACTATCTCAATTGGCCTAAGTATACAAACACACAATTAGGAAAATAACAGTGAAAAAAAAAGAAACTAAAAGAGAAAAAAAAATACTGGACATGAGATATGACGTAAGTAATCACCCTGGCTATTTCTCCTTTGTTCAACTAGTCATAATAGCACAATCTTATTCTAGTGTTGATTATTTTGCTATTTACCTATAAGTTCAATGGATATAATTCTTAAATGGTGGAACAGGGAGAATTCGGTTGTGAATGAAATTTGTTAAACTCAATTTTGTGGGTAAACTTGATTTGTGGTTAATTCTTATATTTGTTGGGGAAGATAGCATAATGGTTAAGGTTTTGAATTTGTTGAATTAATTTAATTTTTATTCCTCTATATCGTTGCTTAAAAATTAAGGTAAAAATACTAATAAAAATGCAAAATTAATTCACATGTGCAGATTTTGGTTTAGTAGTAAAAAGAATATACTTTATGCAATCTACATATAATGATTGATCATAAGACTATAAGGAGTCCAAAAAATATTATTATTATATTGTGAAAAGTGAAAAATGTTAATCTCAATTATACAAATAAATCCGAGCAGTTCTCAATTCATTTATGTGATCCGAGAAAGGCCAGTATATATTTCATCCTTATTAATATGATTTCAGATTTCCTTTTAGTAGTTGATTTTATTAATAAAATAAAATATAGTTTATTTTAATTTAATTACATGATAAATATTATAATTGAATGATACATATACTGACTTAGAGTAATAATAAGATAATGGAATCAAATGAAATATTCTGTTAATTTAGTTAAGAATCCTTACAAATAGGATTCCATTGCAGAGATATATTATAAATTACATACACATGATATCAGTAGTGTTAAATCTATAATTTTGAATTTGTCTATGCATTTTTAATATATTAATAGGACAAAGTCTTGATAGAGCAGCAGATAAGGCCAATTAGGCGGAAGTCGTCGAGATAAGAGCACCACTTGTGAGTATAATCTTTTAGTTTCTTATTTGACTTTTGTGATTGTATGATTGATGTGTTGGAATGAATTGCTTACTTGTTTGGCTACAATGATTAGAAAATTATCGTGTTCTAACATAAATTGTATGATTCTCTATGATGATATTGTGATGAAATGGAGAAACATGATCTCTATGTGATGAGATTGAAATGAAATTGAGATATGTGATCTTCACTGATGTTATTGAAGTGGAAATGAGATATGTGATCTCTACTGATGTCATTGATACGGAAATAAAATATGTGATTACAGAAAATGCGTTCATGAGAGATTAATGTATTCTCAATGGCCGCTAATGACCTTGAATCATGTGTTCTACGAATTAAAGATATACAGAAATTCTGGATTACAGAGTACCGTACGGCTACCCCGAGTTCACTGAACACTACGTGAATTAAGAATTACATTGTGTCATGGCCATTATCGTGATCACGATTTATTCTTGGTACTAGTTGGCCTATAACAGTAAAAGAATATGATCAAACACGTGCATTTATGTGTTTATCAATATTATGAACAAAGAGTGTGAAATGGTTTTGATGATGTGCTTATGTGATGTTAAATAACTTGTTATTAGATTATACTTGGTGAGTTTGCAACTCACCAAATGCAATATTGCCAATTTTTAGTTGTTGTAGATAAAAGTTGATCCATGGGGTGTGACGGAGTTTAAAGTGTGGATCCAAGGTCGGCCGACTGAATTCCCATCATTCTACCTCAGCTCATCATTTGATTTTCATATAGGGATTTTTGTTTTTGATCTTTGTATAAAAGGGCATTGCCATTAATGTTCTGTAATATGGGTAAATACACATGTGTGTATAAATATTGTTAAGTCAATCTTCTGACTAAATGCTTTTTCTCGTGTAAATGGGTTTGGATTATAAAAATAGATTAATCCGATATGTGATAATTACTAGAAATACAGTTGTGTTGCCTATGAACTGTTGTTTTATGCTATGTGAATATGTGTTACAAGAGTAAGGATGTTACATGTTAGTTTGGTATCAGAGCCCAGATTGGGGTTCTGCAGACCATGTGCATTATCATTCATGTAGAGCAGCCGAGCCAGAGTCACACTCATCTCATTCACCTCCTCATAAAGTACATGGATTATTTTCTCATCTTTGTATCCACAATCTCTACTGAAAAATCCCTGATGCACGGGAACAGAAGTATTATCACTACTACAAAAAAGCTGATAGACACCGGTTTTAAACCCGTGTCTATTGGTAAACCAAATCGGTGTTAAAGCCACCGGTGTTAAAAGTCTGACTTTTTGACACCGGTTTAAAACCTTGTCTTTTTCTTCAACGACACCGGTTTTAAAACCGGTGTCTATTAGTAAAAATAACCTTGGTGTTAAAGCCACTGTGTTAAAAGTCTGAACTTTTTGACACCGGTTTTAAACCGTGTCTTTTCCTTCAACGACATCGATTTTAAACCGTGTCTATTAGTAAAACAACCTAATGTTAAAGCCATCGGTGTTAAAAGCCTAAAATTTTTGACAGGTTTAAAACCGTGTCTTTTCTTTGAAAGACACCGGTTTTATACCGTTTCTTTGACAAAAATTATCCGCTTTCTAATGTTAAAAATTTATGTATTTGACACGGTTTTTAAAACCGGTGTCTTTTGATGAATAGACACCGCATCAAAACCTCGGTGTCTTTTGATGTTTTTAGAAGTGGTTTTAAAAGGGTTGTTTATTTACACAAAAACACCTACTTAAACCGCAAAAAAAATCATATAAATAAATAATTCATCATGAACTCCAATTCTAGCAAACATCATTAGTGCACTACCAACAACCAACAAAAAGACTATAATTCAACTATAGGCAAAAAAATCCATATGATCCAACAACAAAATACAATTAAACATGGAATGTTTGACTTGTTCAGTTCACCCACATAATATTCCTCCAACATTGCCCAAGCATCCTGGTTGTGCCCAACATCATCAAACTCGTCTGCTACGTCCTTGCAAAGGAAGAATATCAAATCAAGATTATAAATGATGTCATTTTACAAAGGCCTAAAACATTAAAAAGGAAATAAGAATAATCTGTCACCATTGTCTACCAGGTCTTCATATGAGATATTACACATAATGTCTTATTCACACAACTGTTCGGTTAATGTTCTCCTAGAACATGATCCATCCATTAAATTATCTTTTTCAAAAAAGAAATATTGTACTTAATGAGAAAAAAAATATTGGTCAATGCAGTCTAGATAGGATAAGTGATAACCATGTCAAAAGGAGATTTGCACCTTTTCCCAACTTTTTCCATGTGTCAATCAACATAACTCAGTAAAAAATAAGGAAGATTTCTACATTTGCCCCAAATATTCTTTGCTTCTAACCCCAAAAATGGAGCATTTTACAAGCATTAACACTACATATCGGCCATTGCTGGTAAACTATACATTAATCAGAATTAAGGATAATTGCAAAAACATCCCTGAGGTTCAGGCTAAGTACAAAAAAACCCAGAAGATTTTGAAAATCTCATCAATGTTACTGCATTTGGCATTTCCTTAGGTATTCTTTACCATTCAAAATCTGATCAACAAACACAGTTTGTCATATAAAAACAAACCCAAACAAGTGAACAACAAACCCGTAGTCTTGTACGAAAAGCAACAGGTTCTTAAAATACCCACAAACATACATAAAAGCTGATTACAACTTCCAAAACTCATAACAAATGCAAAGGTCACACCTACAAAAACATCACGGCCCATACAAACATGTGATCTTGTACGCATACAACACACCATACAAGAGCCACAACACACCATACAAGAGCCACATTGATGCATATAAGGTCATGCAATCATAATGGTGAGAAAAATTCAACGTAAAAATTACCTACCTCAAAAATAAAATCACGGCTATTCAAACATGTGATCTTGTACGCATTTAGCCCACTCCAAACGCACTTCATCAATTTCAGCTTTAGAGTACTCCTTATTTTTGAACTGTGAATAAATACCTATTTTGTTAGCTAAAGCCAATCATGAAAATTTGAAATCTAAAATCTAAAATATTACCATTGATCGAAGTGGGGCCTTGTCACTCTTTATGAATTCATCTACTATATCTTTCATGTAACGCATTGTATAAAAACCACACTGAAATTCATCCGGTTGAATTGGAGCCTATATTAGAAATAAATTATTAATGACCAATCCATATACAATGAAACGATATATTAATAGATATAGCATACCTTAATGAGTTCCCTAATGGGTTGTTTTTTTTCCTTTTCTTCCCTTCTTCTCATTGAACAACTTTAATGTCGTTCATACACATAAGAGTTGATAATTAAAATTACATGTGAGGACAAACACGACTTCTTCCATTTTGGATCCACATTGAATGTCAACTATAAAAAAGAAAGTAAACACAAAAATTAGGTTCTTGGTTCGAGATCCAAAATAAATTATAAGATGCAAAAAAAAAGAACAAAATATATTTCTTTTTTTACTTACACTAATAGTGTCCCAAATTAGATCCTTGTCACTTTTTGGCACCTGTTTCCATGAGTTGTAGGTAATCTTAACTTTCTCTCGGACCAGGACTCCAATAAAGCTTTGCATCTCCGCCACTCCTTTCCCTATTGGTTGTCCACGACTATTAAAGCCAATATTAGGCGTAATCCCCTGACTCCTTTGGACGGCCAACTTATTTAGCTTTGTACGACCTCTAGTTGATTGTGTATCTTGAGATTCGACATCCATGTCCTCGTCACCCTCTTGCGTAGAAACAGATGTATTTACCTTTCTTGTTTTCTTTGACCTTATCACTGTCATTGTGTCCATTTTTTAACTTTTTACGAGCCATGGAGCCCAAACCTATGGAACACAAATATTAAAAGCAAATATTAAAAGAAGATAATCACAGAATTAGTGAATAGTAAATGTAGGAATATATATGTTCATTCCAAAAAAAAATGAAATTTGATTGTAGTCATGGTTTGTTTGTAGTCAAATTTGATTCATCAAAGTGTGATTATTTCTGCTTCAAGTCAATCCAGCAGAAATCATTTTCATTAAACTCAATCAACAATGATACAGAGAATGATTTAATTCCTTTCTCTCCTGCAAATCCAATTTTTTGTTATTCAAGTTTTTCTATCCTTGTATTCATCATTAATTCCTTTCTCTAATATCTCAGGATGATTTAATTCAGTTGCAGAGAAAATACAACAAAATGTGCAGAGTCTCCACAAAGGAAGCTATAATAATCCAAACAATCCCAACTCTGTCATTAGCAATCAATGATATCTTGGGAGGGATTATAATTGGCCAAACAAGAACAACATCTATGCTGATTCTGAAACAATTTCATTTGCTTATCCTGTTGTCATCAAGACTACTAATCCATTCTTTGTCCATTTTAACACTGACTAAAAACCTTCATAACAATTACAACAATAGGCCACATCAAATATACGTATAAATACAATTGATATAAATATATTCTATTAGGTTTGTAATAGAGTGTGGACTGTATTAGAATGTGGACTGTATTATCTTGATTATGTTAGTGGAAGCTGTTTTTTTATCTGTCAGATTGTAATCATTTCAAAGTTGGTATCTTTTTGCTCAGATTAAAGTGTTATGGCTTTAATTTACATACCTCTCTGGTGATGGTTTTGAGTAGTTTGAGTGCCAAATTCCGAAAACGAACGCAGCTAAAGATCCTCTGAAAAGAACAGAACATCATAAGTAAACACCATTTGTAAGTAGAATCCAAATGACTTATGATTTGATTTCATGCAAATCAAACGAAGTCGGGTTACGACCAATAATCTAAAACTCAAAGAAGGTGCTACATGTTTAAGAGCACATAAACAAATCAGTATAAGTAATATTTGAGAAGAATTGCTTTAACGAATCATCACATCAAGCCCACAAAATAAAGTAGCATTACTACTAATAATTAAAACATTGATCGCTACTACGAGAAAGAAATGAAATCACTTTCACCTTGAAAAGCCCACCAACCGAGAGATCGGGAAAAAAATATATGCAACAATACTATCACAATATCTCCTCTTCAATTTTCATAAAAAAAAAAATAGAAATAAAAAGTCAATATGGATAGAACTCACTTTAAATGACTTACTCTTAATAAATGAAAGCTTAAAAGTAAAGGGAAAGGCCACACCTTTAAGAGTGGTGTATATGTAAGAAATAAAGGGAAAAATTGGAGAAATTCCGGGTCAATAGTTTTGGCAGAACCATGTGCTAGCGTACCTCGTAGAGAGATCTATGAACATAAACAAAGAATTCTTAGAGTTGAAAAACAAATAAATAAATAGAAAACTAGTACTATTTGCTACTCTGAATAATTTTCCTTTAGTAACGCTAAAGACACATGAGCTAAAGGCACATGAACTTTAGTCACATCTCATGCCAAAGTGAATACACACCCCAAAGCACCTCAAAGAAAAGAAAAATTATCAAAAATGCAAACATAATCACAAAAAGAAAAGCCATAACACTTTAATATGAGCAAAAAGATAACAACTTTGAAAAAATTACAATCTGACAGATAAAAAAACAGCTTTAAAGAATGCAATCCATATTCTAACACAAAATTTATACCAACTGATATAAATATATTCTATGTGTTTTTAAACCCTTTTAATCTCAAAGACCCAAAACCCTGTTTCCCCTTTTTAAGCCACATTCTCCACTGATTGAGTTGCAGGAAGATAATACATATAGTGATGGCAGAGGATTTTGTGGCAAAACAAAAAAGGTGATTAAAATGGGAATGGGGTTGCATACCCATCATTGGTTAAATTTTCTGATTCTTGTTTTAGGACTCAAAAAACCCAAATAAATATCTGCAAAAACTAATTACTTTAAGCTCATTCACATGTAAAGAAATTGAACATAATTAGCAGAAATAAATATATTAATCAAGGACTGCAACCCAAATAAATATTTGCAACCTGAAATTCCGAGGGATTGCAGAAAAACCAGAAGGCTTGAGATGCTAAATGTATTAATCAAGGAATGCAACATCAATCACATGTAAAGAAGGCACTCAGACTCCAAATTGCCTTTCAACAGTTGTTTGGCCAAACCAATTTGCAACAAAGCCCATGGAAATTTGTGCAAATCAACTAAGATACCACTAGAATGTAATCATATTAGAAGACTTTCTTTGCACACAAAGGAGAAGAATCATTAATCCTTAAAAAAATTTGACTTCACTGTTTTGTACATTTAGCCCATTAACAACACAGAGCACAAATCAGAAAAACCCTACTACAAGAAATAAAACAACCAGTTATTATTGACTAAGACCAAAAGCATCAAACATTTCCATTAAATCGTTTTTACCTCAAGAACACAAATCGAAAAAACCCAACTACAAGAAATAAAAATTTGCAAGGTCTTGGCTTACCAATGATAGTCGATATTGATTATCCCGGCTACGGGTCAGCAAATTTGTAGCAAAAAAAAACAAGCGGCGACCAAGCGAGGTTGTTGGCGGCGGCGACCCGTGAAGGGAGTGAGGCAACGACCTGCGAAGGAGAGCGGACGGCTATGGCGACAAAGCGCGGGAGGAGAAGGTACGGGTGACGACGACGGGCGGCGGAGGGGAGAGACGATGGGTGATGGACACAAAGTAGCGGAAGGAAGGAGAGGGTGCGTGACGGCGATGGCAACCTAGAGGAGAGGGGATGGGTGACGGCGACAGTGGGCGTAGGGGAGATGGCAAGGGTGACGGCGACGGACGAGATGGTTTGGGGCAATACTATCCTTAATCTAATTACACTAAAAAGTAAACCCTAGCTAATTAATTAGGAGCACTAAACCCTAATTAAAAATAAAAACACACCTGTTCTATAACTTTGAAAAATGTGGTTTCAAAAATATTATGACACCGGTTTTATAACCGGTGTCGAAAATTGTGGTTTTAAAATATTATAGACACCGGGTTCTATAACCGGTGTCAAAAGATTTGGTGTCTAATCTAAAATAATTTATATAAATAGACACCGGTTTAGAAATCCGATGCCAAAACCGGTGTCTATTTGGGAAATTGTTTTAGAATAGACACCGGTTCTAGGAAACCGGTGTTGTTTATCAAATGACAGCACTTGAATAACACACGTTTCTTACAAAACCGTGTTAAAAGGAAAAGACACCAGTAAAGTCATAAAACCGGTGTCTTTTTGGTGGTGTCTATTAGCAGTTTTCTTGTAGTGTATAAACTTAGAAAAATGGGAGCTGTTGATTTTGTGGGTACTTCTGATCCAGCAGAGGCAGAAACGTGGCTGAAATGAACAGAAAGGGTTCTGAATTTTATTAAATGTACTCCTGAAGAAAAGTTTGATTATGCAGTATCACTCCTTGCATATGATTGGTGGGAGACTATACCTCATAGTACTGTTCAACCACCTATATTGACATGCAATGATTTTCTAAGGGAATTTCATGATACATACCTGCTAGAGGTTTATAGGGATCAGAAAGAGAAAGAGTTTCTTGAACTTTAATAGGGAAATCGATCAGTTGCAGAGTATGAAGTATTGGTTAATAAACTTTCTCATTACCGCATGCATGATAGCTACCAAGAAAAAAATAGAAGAAATATACTAGATTTGAGTCTGGACTTTGATTTGCTATTAAAAATCATATTACACTTACAAATTTGGAGTCCTATAATAAATTAAAAGTTGTAGTGATACGTGTGGAGAAAATTGAAGTTGAATCAATACAAAACTTTTAACACAACAAGAAGAGAAAGGGTGATGAAACTAGAGGATTTAGAAATAAAAAGGATTGTATTTAACCTACTACACAAAGAGGTTATTCGAGTAGTTCTAAAGGTGGTAGTTTTAGGAATACAATGTCAGCTAGTAAGAGTGTGGTTTCTACGCCATCAGTCACCACTTGTGTTCATTGTGGGAAAAATCATTACGGAGAATGCATATAGTTTATAGGGAAATGTTTTAGATATGGCTAACATGGTCATATATATAGCAAGGAACTTCACAAAACAATGCTAAGAACTCACGGTTGAGCAAACTATATTTAGTGGTTTCTACTCTAATAGAGGTAGATATCGATGAAGATTTGGTATAGGGAGAGGCGCTATTGTAGAAAAAAGTCAAGCATGTAGACAAAAAAAAAAACTCCAGGTTAAGTTTTTGATATGACACAGGAAGAAGCTAAAGCTACAAAGACTGTAGTTATTTGTAATCTTTGTATTTCTGGAGTTATTTGATCCAAGAGCAACACATTCATTTGTGTTACAATCATTTGCATCACATTTGGGTAATAAATCAGAAATATTAGGCTATGATTTACTAGTTCAAACTTTATTAAGGAGTGTGGTTATTGTAAATAATGTATATCATATATAAAATTCTGATTGACGAATTCGGAATTACGTGCTACTGTACTTCGTATGCCCATAATAGATTTCATTATGATTCTTACGATGAATTGGTTAACTAAATACCACGCTAAGCTGGATTATTTTACTAAAGAGATAGTGTTGGAGCTTTCTGATCAGACGTATATAGTATTTAAGGGTGAAAGAGAAATTTTGCCTATGTGTATAATATATGCATCTATTGCATTCAAAATGATTAAGAAATGATGTGAATGTTACTTAGCCCATGTAATAGACACCTGATTATGTTGATTGAATTCTCTTTTAAGTTTCTTCATGTACATTGGCTGATTGGTGCCTTGAATTGTTTTAAACGGAATGGGTAAGGTTACTGGAAGATCTTATATGGGTTTATTTATGATGATATTCAAAGATGATATCTTGGTGTACTCTAAATGATATAGAAACTTTAGCTGATATTTAAAAAGATGCTCGGAACCATGAGGATTGGAAAATAAGTATTATTAGTAGGATAAACTTATAAACATGTGGTCTTTAGGCTACATAATACAATATGATTTTGAGACTAGTAAATCGGAAAAAAGGTGTTCGTGTAAATATACTAGATTTTGATGTTATAAAGGACCAAAAAGATGATTGAAAGAAGAAACATTTTTGGGTAAATGATGATGGGTGTGATAAACTTTCTTTTAGATTATTGACCATAGTCATTTACGCAAAGTATATGGTCATGTTGTATTTAATTGAATGAAGATACTTGTAATTAATTATGGATAGTTTAATATGAGCTTAGCGTGAATCCGACTTACATATTAATTATGAATTTCCTATAGTGGTGTTACCTTTGGATTTCAATCCATGTCGATTTAAGATGATAGAGATACTCATATTCTTCACATGAACTAGATCATTTTACAAAGTATATTGAATCGAGAATTAAAAGGGTTGAGTAATAATATGAATTAATATTCATTACTGATATTTTGGTTTAACATAAATTATTCAATTAAATTTCTAGGAAAAAGATAGCATAGGTTCAGTTGAGACGGAAATCACATGGGAAAATTTATATAGGTTTTTGATAACTAACTAGAAGACCGCATATGAATCTAGATAACATAATAGTGTATGATTGTGTTTTGGATAATGATCAAACCGTCTTATATTTGGGTTAATCTAATGGTGCAAAGTGTTGCGATCGAAAGAAAGTTATATGTATCTGGTACTAGGAGATTGCATCCAGACAACTTAAGGTTACAAGGGCACTAATGAGATTGCGTTAGAGCTTAGAGATTATAATATAGTTGTTGCTCATTTTTTAGATTTACTTATTGATAGATTACCAGACACATATACATACATATATATATATATATATGTAGAGAGAGAGAGAGAGAGAGAGAGAGAGAGAGACTATATAAATCTAATGGGCTCATTTTTGAATATAATTTATAGATTTTGATATAGACCCAATGATCTTATGGAAGACCCAAATCTGATTCAAGACATAGTTGAAAAAGTGAAAATAGTTAAAAATCAATTAAAAGCAACTCAAGATAGACAAAAGAGTTATATTGTCCACATAGGTGGGAAATGGAATATCAAGTTGGTGAGAAAATATTTCTCCGTGTTTTCCTTGAAAGGGTATTATCATATTTGGAAAAAAAGGTATACTGAGTCCTCGTTATATCTGCCCATATGAAATACTTGAAAGAGTTGAACCATTAGTTTATAGGCTTTCCTTACCACATGGGTAGTCTCAGATTCGTAATGTGTTTTATGTTAGTATGCTTCGACGATATAGGTCAGACTTATCACATGTTCTTCGTGATGAAATCATTCAAATTACTGATAATTTGAATTATGTTGAAGAACCGGTTGAAAAATGGGGTGAATTAAAAACAACATAGGAATAAAGTGATACCATTAGTAAAAATTGTATGGAAAAAAAAATCATTCTAAACAAGAAGCTATATGGAAAACGGAACAATACATGAAAGAATAATATCCGTTGTGGTTTACTGTTATAGGTACAAATTTCGAGGACGAAATTTTTAAGCGGAGCAGAATTTTCATAACCTGAAACTTTATATTTTAATTATCATAACTAATACATATATATTGTATAATACTTATTTATTATATATATAGATACACGTGTGATGAAGTGGTGTGAGATTCTTATATATATAACTTGTGGGTTGGTGAATTAAAATATATGTGTATGTTGTGTTTAGTCCTCATCTGCCCATAACTGACTCAACCAAATGGATAAGGTGCATATGCATGTGTGTTTAATTACTAATAATCTAATTTGGCACATAAACATAGTTTAGTTGGATATAATATTAATACATGTATATCTTATTTATCCCACTGCCTCGGCCATACTATTAGATAAATATCTATATTCTACTATCTCAATTGGCCTAAGTATACAAACACACAAGGAAAATAACAATGGAAAAAAAAAGAAACTAAAAGAGAAATAAATACTGGACATGAGATATGACGTAAGTAATCACCCTGGCTATTTCTCCGTTATTCAACTAGTCATATTAGCACAATCTTATTCTACTGTTGATTATGGTTTTCTATAAAATTCCTTTTTGTTGTTTACATATAAAGATCGGGGAAAGAAAAAGAATTACACGAAGTTTAATGGATATAATTCTTAAACGGTGGAAAAGAGAGAATTTGGTTGTGAATGAAATATGTTAAACTCAATTTTGGGGTAAACTTGAATTGGGCTTAATTCTTATATTTGCTGGGGAAGATAGCATATTGGTTCAGGTTTTGAATTTGTTGAATTAATTTAATTTTTATTCTTCTATATCGTTGCTTAAAAATTAAGGTAAAAATACTAATAATGCAAAATTAATTCACATGTGCAGATTTTGGTTTAGTAGTAAAAAGAATATACTTTATGCAATCTAAATATAATGATTGGTCATAAGACTATAATGAGTCCAATAAATATTATTATTATATTGTGAAAAGTGAAAAATATTAATCTCAATTATACAAATAAATCCAAGCAGTTCTCAATTCATTTATGTTATCCGGGAAAGGTCGGTAAATATTTCATCCTTATTGATATGATTTCAGATTTTCTTTTAGTAGTTGATTTTCAAATAAAGATAAATGTATTAATAAAATAAAATATAATTTATTTTAATTTAATTACATGATAAATATTGTTATAATTGAATGATACATATCCTGATTTAAAGTAATAACAAGATAATGGAATCAAATGAAATATTCTGTTAATTTAGTTAAGAATCCTTACAAATAGGATTCCATTGCAGAGACATATTATAAATTACATACACATGATATCAGTAGTGTTAAATCTCTGATTTTGAAATTGTCTATGCATTTTTAATAATTAATAGGACAAAGCTTTGATAGAGCAGCAAATAAGGGCAATTAGGTGGAAGTTGTCGAGATAAGAGCACCCCTTGTGAGTATAATATTTTAGTTTGTTATTTGACTTTTGTGATTATATGATTAATTTGTTGGAATGAATTGCTTACTTGTTTGGCTATAGTGATTAGAAGTTTATCGTGTTCTAACATAAATTGTATGATTCTATGGTGATATTGTGATGAAATGGAGAAACATGATCTCTACGTGATGAGATTGAAATGAAATTGAGATATGTGATCTCCACTGATGTTATTGATGTGGAAATGAGATATGTGATCTCTACTGATGTTATTGATACAGAAATGAACAAATATGTGATTACATAAAATGCATTCATGAGAGATTAATGGAATCTGTTATGGCCGCTAATGACCTTGAATCATGTGTTACATAATTAAAGATATCCAGAAATTCTTGATTACAGAGTACCGTACAGCCTCTCTGAGTTCACTGAACTCTACGTGAATTAAGAATTACAGAGTGCCATGGCCATCATCGCAATCACGATTTATTCTTGGTATTAGTTGGCCTATAACAGTAAAAGAATATGATCAAGCACGTGCATTTATGTGTTTATGAATATTATGAACAAAGAGTGTGAAATGGTTGTGATGATGTGCTTGTGTGATGTTAAATAACTTGTTATTGGATTATACTTACTGAGTTTGCAACTCACTTTATGCAATGTTGCCAATTATTATTTGTTGTAGATAAAAGTTGATCCGTGGGGTGTGACGGAAGTTTAAAGTATGGATCGAAGGTCGGCCAGCTAAATTCCCATCCTTCTACCTCAGCTTATCATTTGCTTTTCATATAGGGATTTTTGTTTTTGATCTTTGTATAAAAGGGCATTGCCATTAATGTTCTGTAATATGGGTAAATACACATGTGTGTATAAGTATTGTTAAGTTAATCTTCTGACTAAATGCTTTTGCTCGTGTAAAATGGTTTTGGATGATAAAAACAGATTAATCTGATATGTGATAATTACTAGAAATGCAGTTGTGCTGCCTATGAACTATTGTTTTATGCTATGTGAATATGTGCTACTAGGGTAAAGGTGTTACAACAAGCCTCCTCTTGATTGAACCGCGAAGAAGATCACGAACAAGATCATGAACCATCTTTCTCGTTGGTGTAAATAACTACTAGAGTTATTCACTTTGATATGCACACCTTAAACCCTTGGAGACCTTTGGTGATGCTCCAAGAAAGAACGTAGAGAGAAATTGTAGGAGAGAGATTTCTGATATATCGTAGGAGAGAGATAATAATCTATACTACTTATAATATAGAGAGAGAATATAAAACGATATATCTCAATCCCTATTATAATTAGATCTTTCCATGTTAGATGCAATCCCAAGATGCATGCTAATCAATTAGGATCTGCAATATCTTTCTTTATTTAAAAGATATGGATGTAATCTCCAATAATTCCATTGTTAAGGATATAAATAAAGAGTGAGTCTCTTGTAAGACTGCTTACGGATCTTTATCCGTAAGATGGATCCTCACAGTTTTTCTCCTCCCTCACACACTCTCTCTCCTCCCTCCTCTCACTGCCAGCAGCATCTCTCTCCTCCCATTTTTTTATTTTTTTAGTATTTTTCTCTCTCTCCTTAATTTTCTCTTTCCTCATGTTTTCTCTCACTTCTTATTTTCATTCTCCAATTTATTTCAAAAAACCTGATAGTTTATCTCAAAAAATCGATACTTTAATTCATAAAAGTGTTACTTTAACTATGTTAAATCTATTTTTCTTTCTTGAGTGTAATGCATTTCTAATATGTGACTGTATTAAAAAAATGATACTTTATCTCAAAAAACGGATACTTTAACTATATCAAATTTATTTTTTATTTTTCCTTCTTTCTTTCATTCCTAATTTGTGACTATATTAAAAAACATGATATTTTATCTCAAAAAATAGATACTTTAACGTATAAAAGTGTTACTTGAACTCATATATATATATATATATATATATATATATATTTTATTGTAATATATTCATAATTTGTGATTATATTAAAAGATATGTTACTTTATCTCAAAAAATAAATATTTTTACATATAAAAGATTTACTTAACTCTTATCATATTTATTATTCATCTTTCTTTGTATTGAATTCATAACATGTAACTATATTAAAAAACGTGATACTTTATTTCAAAAAACAGATACTTTTACTCTTAAAACATGATACTTTTTCTCAAAAAATATATACTTTTACTCATAAAGATGTTACTTTAACTATGAAAATTTTATTTTTCCTTCACTGTAAGGTAATCATAATCTGTGACTATATTAAAAATATATTACTTTATCTAAAAATCCGATACTTTTACTCAAAAAACTGTTACTTTAACTGAGGAAGAAAAACAGGAAAAAAAAGGAGCAAGTGGCTTTGACCCGCGTACCTGGTCAATAGGATCCGCGGGTTAATAGGATCCATCTTGTGGATTTAGACCCGTAAGACGGTCCTATATGAGTTTTTGCCATAAATAAAGGCCTACATCAAAGAGTTAAAAAAAATACACACAATAATTTCTTATAATCAAATGAAGCTTTAAGTAAATCCTATGTTGAGTTCCAACGTGTTGGTACATCTCTAGGAAATATTTTAGGTCTTTTATTATTAATTTTATAAAATTTACCCCATTGATGCATAATTATTGCATATCCCCATAAATATTGAAGTATGTGTCTAATTGGTTGACTATGTTTATTTAAATATGTTAATCCATCTTGTACACATAAATTTATAATATGGCAAATACATTTAATATGAAAATATATACCCCCTAAAGAAAATATCTACCCCTAAAGATGATTTACATAATGAAGTAAGTTCTTTATTACTAGCATTATTTGCACTAGCATTATCAAATGAAAGAGAAAATATTTTATCAATTAATGATATTCTTGCAAGATTAAATTTATCATATTAACAATATTCTCGGTCGTATGTCTATCATGAAATAATCTCTAAGCTATTAGTTATTTTTGTAAATGCCAAGAATTATCTACCAATGACATGTAATACCCATATAACTATGTGTTCGATAATGATCACTCCAAATATCGAAACAAATATTTACTTTTTGAATTAAAGAACTATATTCTTTAATTATATTATTTTACATACACTAATTTTCTAATTTCACGTGTAAGAGAAGTTCTAGGAACACGTCTAGTAGCGGGATTTAGTGAAGATTGACAAAGTTCTTCAAAACTTAATTTTTCTCCAAAACTAAATGAAAGATGTTTTATAAATACAATTTAAGCTAAATTTTCTAGCTCTCCATACTCTATCATAATATTTAAATAAATTTTGCATACCTCCACCGGGACTTGAAGATCCGACATACCCGTGCAATTGAGTTTGTATTGGAGCATATCCAAATTCCACTGGATAATTTTTCTTTGTATCCTTTTTCAAAGATCCATACCCACCATGTTGTTGAAATTTACAAGAAACATAAAAATTAAGAATAAAAAAATAAGTAACTTATTTATTCAATAAAAACTTAAAATTAAAAAATTAAAAAATTAAAAAAATGAGAATTATCTCACAATATTTGCATTTTGCTCAGATTTCATCAGATGGAAGCTTGACATTGTTGAAATGTTTAATAAACATATTGGATTTAGGAGCTCGAGCCTTTCTACCACTTGTTGGAGTTGGAATTTATCAACACTTTCTTATGTATCAAATAGTTAAAATGAAACGATGATATGTGTCAATTTTTTTTTTCGTATACAGAGTATGCTTTAAAGATAACAAATTTAAAAGATTGTGTAGATAGAATCAATGATTATTGGATTATTAGTTATCTTTTTAGTTTGTACATATTGTGGCCGCGTAGACAACCATGAAGCCGCTGTGTGGAATTAGAAGATAATATGTTGATAAAGATCTAAAATTAATAAGGTGATGACATGTGTTAATTTTGCCTTTTCTTTTAGTATATAGTGATTATGTTAGTGGACTCCATCATCCCTTTATATTATTATTTTATTATGGTTTTCATAAAGCAAATTTAAAAAAAAAAAAACACTAAACCAATCATATTTGTGGTCTACATCGTATAATATTTTCTTAATTAAATTTACAAAATGAAAAATTGATCTCAATTTGAAGGAAAATAAGATTTTTTCATTAGGATCAATACATGTACCTTGTGACATGAGTCTGTGCTATTTACACATATAATCTTTGTTTAGAGGAAATAAGGAAGACGAAAACTCATGTTAGGCGGTCTAACGGGCCAAAATCCATTAGACAGTTGCCACAACTTACCCGGTGTCATTTTTGTTTATCAGCAGTGGAGTTTTTGTAATATTCAGGGACCAATATTAGTAATCTTTCTGAAAAGTATTAGCAGTCCATCTGAAAAGTATTAGTACGTAGTTCATTTGGAAATTTTAAGTTTTGTAAGATTGGGCAGTGATATAGTATCACGAGAGCGCTAAAAAGTATTATTTTTTCATCTAAGAAGTAATAGTTTTCGTCTAAGAATTATTAGTAGTCCCTCTGTAAAGTATTAGTATGTAGTTTACTTGAAAATAATAATTTTTATAATATTGGACAGTGGTATAGTATCATGAGAACGCTGAAAAATATTAGATTTACATCTGAGAAGTATTAGTAATCTCTCTGAAAAGTATTAGTACGTCGTTCACTTGAAAATATTAGTTTTTGTAATATTGGACAATGATATAGTTTCACGAGACCGCTGAAAAGTGTTAGCTTTTTATCTGAGAAGTATTAATAGTCTATCTAAAAGTATTAATACATAGTTCATTTGAAAATGTTTAATAGCACTCCTAAAAAATATTAGTTTTTTCCGTCAAAAGTATTAGTAGTTCCTGTGAAACGTATTAGTTGTTCTCCTGAAAATATTAGTATTCCAACTGAAAGGTTTTTAGTATTTTCCTAAAAATATTAGTTTTTCCACTGAAAAGTATTAGTAGTTCCCCTGAAAAATATTTGCGTTTCCCATGAAAAGTATTTAGCAATTCCCTTTAAAAATATTCATATTTCCGTTGAAAAATATAAGTAGTCCCCCTAAAAGTATTAATTTTTCCACAAAAAGTATATAAGTCTGATAATTTGTTGTAACAATTAACCAGACCCTTGTGTTTGAACAATTATTATACAATAAAGCAACTTTTCAATCTCTGCAATTAACTAATCAATCGGACTAAAATATCTTTTCAAGCCACGATGGATTGGGGTTTAATACTTTTCTGGGATCCAGTTCGCCCAGAAAGCAAAGAAAACCAGCGTAAATCATACTTCATTAGTCTTTGCAGTGTTAGTTGTCTCCGTCTTCTTTACGATTGGGGAAATTAAAAACCAACGTAATATTTATCATGAATTCCCTTAAATAAGAAAGATTGCTGTAAAAACAGAGGGAGAATTAGTATAATAAAGAAAGTTAAATCTATTGTTGGTGTAATTGACACCTTTCCCCAAATCCCCATCTTCATTATCTCGCTTTTTTGTTTTCTCGATCCAAGAATAGAATTTCATTTTCCCAAAAATTTATTTCTTTTTCTATCAAGAAAATCAAAAATTCAATTGTTGGTATGATGATTGTATTCGAAAATTAGAGTATTGGTTATCGCAGTATGATTTGTTGGTGTAATTGTCACGTCCCAGAAGGGACGCGACGACGATCCAAAACTTAAACAGAATTAAATCCAACAGTCTAGACAAATGATATAATAACCCCAAGTGAAACAGAGTCAAGTAGCAGCGGAAATAAAATACAAGTACGAAATACAACTTAAAGTCTAGCAAATATCCAAATACAACCCATCAGAATATCTGAATTAAACTTACAGTCCAAAACTAAAAATAAAGTACACAACGTCCCAAGCTTAAATGTCAAAGGGTCCTACGCCCTTAAGTACAATCCAAAATGAAAACGGAATAAAAGAGAGTCCAACAACAACAAAAGTAAAATAAACAAATCCAGCAACATCAATAATAATAGAAAGCAAATCCAACAGGCGGAGCACGGGAATTCAGTTCGTGGTAGGTTCGGCATCTTCGGCGTACTCCTCATCTAGCCGCTAGAAAACATGAGGGGATGAGATAGAATCAGTGGATGAGGTGATCGTGTGCAAATGTGGCAATATATATAGTTAATGCAAGAAAACTGTTGTATGAAAAATGCGTGAGTTATGATGTGTGATTTCACACACAGTTCACAAGCGACGTGATAAATATACTTAAGTAATATACTTATACAATTTAAGAAATAGTTCGTGGTCACACAGGCACTATGTGATTCAGGCAAGACAGGTAGGATTGCGTATGGAATGTAACGCCAATCCTATGCAAGACAAGTAATGGTTGCGTGCATTTTGTAGCGCCAACAATGCAATACAAGTAAGCGGTTGCGTGATTTGTAGCGCCAACCAAATGGGTCCGATTAACTCTAATCGTGTGGATCGATCGCAAATGATTCCTTCGTTCTTCCTTGTAACTCCTCGAGCAAGATGGTCCAAGACCTGTCACCTTATCGCTCCATAGGCAAAGACAAATCCACAATAGAGCTAGCTAAGCCCGGATTGTCATAATCATGATTATACCTCAAGTACTACGACCCGCTTTCCTTGGACAAACTTCGTCCCTCGATTCTTGGGATTAGGGCGATGGGGTGAGAGTGGAATAGCAAATGAGCCGCCTTGTTCCATCCCCCGACGTATCCATTCCGACCGTGAGCTCGACACACCAAGTTGACTCAGGCAGGAAAATAATTACAAGTTCAGGAAGTCAACCAGGCAGTTGAGTATTATTGATTTAGGGAAGCAGTTCAGGAAAAGTTTCGAAATTGCGAGTGGCAATTATGGCGTTGGTGGAGTTATTTGGATGAAGATGATTATCGAGAGGATAAGTAATCTTCGATATCTTGAAGAATTAGGTGGGACATGAGTCCTGTTATAGACTCGAAATCGCAAGACGAGGAAGTCGCCCCGCGATCGTGTCTTAGTCGGTCAAAACGATCCGATAAGTCAAGGGATTTTTGAGAAAATAAAATATTTTAATTAATTATTAAAGTCAGAGGCTCCAGGGCTGTTTCTTTAAAAGAAAAATAATTTGAGTTAGGTCCTTCTTAAAAAGAAAATTTACGATTAGCTCCGTTTTTTAAAAATCAATATTTTTGGGGTTAAAAATTAAATAATTAAATGCCCCGACCTTGAAAAATTATGAGGTTAGTTCCTAAATTCTCTAAATTGTTCAAGATTCAGTTTTTTAAAGTTTTGAGGTCGAGTTTTTATAAAAATCTCATATTGGCCAAACATTTGTTAAAAGCCATTTCAGACCCTAAGTTTGAATTAATCGGAACTCACAAATCGGAAGGGATTTTAATGTGATTCCAGTTGTAAAATATCAAAAAGGTCAGTGGGATGTTGGGACAAAACCAGTTTTAAAAAGAAATACATGTAGGTCCTTTAACTTTTGAAAATCTTATTTTTGTCCCATTTTAAAATAATTGTCTTTAAGGCTTTTAGGGGTCCAATTGTTATGAAATTTGAACCTTGGGTCCAAAATATCATTAAGTTATGGTTAAATTAGTATTTCCAGGTACATGGACTGTATAAGTCCTGAAAAATGTATTTTGGTCCTCAAGTTTAATCTTTTACAATTTGGTCCCTCAATTTTTATAAAATTACTTTCCAAGCTCTAAACACTTGGATTTTTGGAATACACTTAATATATGTTATTTTCAGTCCCTTAGGAGTTAAAATTTCAAATTTTAAAAATAGGGTCTGGTACAGTTTCGAAAATTGCAATGTAGCCCTTAAACTTCTAAAATTTTACAATCTAGTCCTTGGGTGTTTAAGGGTTGATTTTATTTATCTTAAAATTTTATTAAAATGTCTAAACATCATTTTGAACCTGAGTACAGTCCCAAAACTCGAAAATTACAGAGGGGTCCCTTAAGTTTTATTTTCTTGCAATTAAGTCCACCAACTTACCATTTTTGCATTTTAAGTCCAAAAATTGAAATTTAATCAATTATGCTCGACTTTTCAAGGTTATAAGTCATAAAAAATATGGATTTCAAGGATCATACACATGCATGTCCATCTCATACAAGAATTCATCAAATACAACAATAAAGTGTACATGCATGCACCTATTCTTCAATAAATAGCATTTTTGGGCAATAATTGAGAACTTTTTCAACTTGATACATGAATTTTACATGCAATACATAATACATATATCTCAAGTGCTCAAAATATTACATGCATTTAAATAAAACACCTAGAAGTTGAAAGCATTTTTTCACCCACCTTAAAATGAATTGTTGTGAAATAAAAAGGATAATTCACAAGTGGATTTAAGAGGTCACTTAGGTCAGCCCCTAAGTCAAATAAAATACCAAAAATTAAGATTTAGAAAATGAGGTAAAATTAAGGAGAAAAAGAAAGAGGTGAAGAAAAATTGGTAAACTACACTTACCTTGTGTAGTAGATGAAATGAGACTAGTAGAGGTCTCAAAAATGGGTCTCTTTGTTCACTCTTAAATCAACTCCTAAGGTCAGCCCCTAAAACTCCAAAAATGAAAATGGAGTATCAAAATTTGGAAAATAGAAGGAGAAGAAGAAAATATACTAAAAATCCCATTTCTTACCTTATAGTCCAATTTTTCCAACAATTTCTCTTCAAGTCTTTCTAAGATGACCACAATGCTTGCATGTCCTTAAGTAGCCTTCTATGTGTACCTCCAAAAATCAAAAGGTAAGAAGAATTCTTGTGTTTTTGTTAAGTGTTTGAAGAAAGAAGAAAGTGTTTGAAGATATGAAGAAAGTATTCTTGAAGATATGAGGAAGTGTATTTGAAGATATGAAGAAGTATTTGAAGATGTGAAGAATGTGTGTTTGAAGATGTGAAGAATGTGTGTTTGAAGATATGAAGAATGTGTGTTTGAAGATATGAAGAAGTGTTTGAAGATGTGAAGGAAATTTGTAGAGAGAAGGAGGAGAATGTTTAGGGAGAAGGGAGAGGGTCTTGCTTGAATGAATAATGTGTTGGATGAAATTTTTGAAACTTTTTTGTAAAAATTGGCCTTTATGGCCGAAAATGTGAAGTATAGAGGGAGAGAATGATCAATTTTTGTGTCTTGCAATTTGTCTCTTGCATGGAGACAAAAAGAGAGTCAAAGGTATGGACATAAGATGGGTTTGAATGGAATTTGAGAGGAAAGAGGGGAATGTTGGAGATAGTGGGGAATGTTGGGAGATTTAATGATATAAAATTATAGTATAAGATGATGTGTATAAGGTTTGTATTAATGGTGTGATAATACACAAGATGATTAATATAAGGAGTAAGTGTACAACAGTTGGGAGATAATTTTACACCAAAACCTCATTATGGCCGTCCACTATAGGGGTAATTATGGTATTCCCATATTTGTTTTTGTCCCAAAATTGATGATAATAGATGAATAATATCAATCTCCAAAATAATTAGTGATTTCCTTGATCACTTATAAGTCTCATGATCACTTATTCTAAATCAAATTCTTAATTCTATAAGGTATAAGCCTCTAAAATAAATAGTCTCTTAAAATTCTAAGATGACTAATAAATACACAAATAATAATAATGATCAATCAAGTGATCATTAATGTGAAATAGAATTAATAAATGATTATGATTACAAGAAATAAATAAAATGAAATTAAATGCAAAATATATTTATTATTAATATTTACCCGTCAAAGTGACGCGGTAAAATAGTCAAAATAGTACATAGACGGTAAGTCAAATAAGTACACGCTCGGAAAATCGGGGCTTCACATCCTCCCTTTCTTAAAAGAATTTGGTCCCCAAATTCTCTTCAGAATAGCTTTGGATACTGATTCCTCATGTCTTCTTCCATCTCCCATGTTGCATCTTCGTCTCGGTTGTGGTTCTGCCACACTACTTTAACCATCGGAATCTCTCTCTTACGCAACTGACGTATCTGCTGGTCAATAATCCGGATCAGCTTCTCAGTGTAGGATAACTTCTCCATCAGAGGAGGAGTATCACGAGTGATGATATGCTAGGGATCGGGTCGATACTTCTTCAATCTCGATACGTGGAATACATCGTGCATTCCCGCATTCTGTGCTAGTAACTCGAGTCGGTAGGCTAACTTCCCGATCCTCTGCAAAATCTTGTAAGGTCCAACATATCTCAGACTCAACTTGCCTCCTTCCTTTGGATTGATCACTCCTTTCCGTGGCAAAAGTCTGAGAAATACTTCATCTCCGACTTCAAATTCCAAATCCTTTCTCCTCTTGTCCGGGTAACTCTTCTGGCGGCTTTGAGCTGTACGGATCCGCTCTTTGATCAGTTTGACCTTCTCCATGGCTTCTTGAACTAGGTCAACCTTTGGAATCGAAGGTGACTTTCGTTTTCCTATTGGAGTCCATTGGTCATCAATCTCCCAGTTTAGTGGAGATCTACACTTTTGCCCATACAGGGCTTCATAGGGTGCCATCCCAATCATTGCCTGATAGCTGTTATTATAGGCGAACTCGGCCAATGGTAAGTGCGAATCCCAACTTCCCTGGAAATCCAACGTGCAAGCTCGCAGCATATCCTCCAGGGTTTGAATCATCTGCTATGCTGAAACTTAGCGAGGTACCCAATTCCTCGTACAAGCACTTCCAAAATATGGAGACAAACCTCGAGTCTGCATGCGATACTATGTCGACCGGCACTCCATGCAACGTATGATTTCTGATATAAATCTGCGTGAGTTTCGCAGTAAGTCGTTTTCTTGATGGGTAAGAAGTGTGCAGATTTCGTGAGTCGGTCTACGACTACCCAAATAGCATCATAGCCTCCTCTGGTCCTTGGTACATCCGTCATGAAGTCCATTGTTATGTGTTTCCATTTCCACTCGGGAATTCTCAACGGCTGTAGCAGCCCAGATGGTCGTTGGTGTTCTGCTTTTACTCGTTGACACTTCAAACATCTCTCAACGAACTCCGCTACCTGGTTCTTCACGTTTACCCACCAATAATTCCGTTTCAAGTCCTTATACATCTTGTTTCCTCCAGGATGTATAGTGTATTTTGAACGGTGTGCCTCTGCTAGGATTCTATTCCTAATCTGCTCATCACTCGGTACACAAACTCGATTTTGGAATCTGATAATCCCATCTTCATGCACCGAGAATTCTGATCTCTCTCCTTTAAGTATTTTCTCTTTCAGTTTTTGAAGATGCACATTTGTCCCATGTGCTTCCTTGATCTCGGTCAGCAAATCGGGTTTAACCGAAATGTTAGCACATGAAATATGAGTATTGGTTCTCATCAGATTCTAATTGCTCAGCTCTTCTAATGATTTCCACTCTCGAATCATTAGTCTGGCTAAACTCGCCTTTCTGCTCAAGGCGTCAGCTACTACGTTAGCTTTCCCGGGATGGTATTGAATATCAAAGAGATAGTCCTCAATTAACTCCATCCATCTCCGTTGCCTCAGATTGAGGTCTTTATGAGAGAATAGATACTTCAAGCTATTGTGATCTGTGAAAACCATGAATGTTGCTCCGTAGAGATAGTGCCTCCATTTCTTTAATGCGAATACTATCGCTGCCAATTCCAAGTCATGCGTTGGGTAATTGGCCTCATACGGCTTGAGCTTTTCTGATGCATAAGCAATGACCTTTCCCTCATGCATGAGCACTGCTCCTAGTCCTTTCTTTGATGCATCACTGTAGACGACAAAGTTTTCTGTTCCCCTTGGAAGGGCTAAGACTGGAGCTGTAGTAAGTCATTTCTTTAGCTCTTGGAAACTAGCCTCGCACTTGTCATTCCACTCAAACTTGACTTGCTTCTGGGTTAGTCGAGTGAGTGGTCAGGCTATCTTGGAGAAATCCTTGATAAATCTTCGATAATATCCAGCTAGTCCTAAGAAACTCCTGATCTCCGTTACAGACTTGGGTTGTTTCCATTCAACCACTGTTTGTACCTTCGATGGATCTACTGCGATCCCATTGTCGGATACTATGTGTCCCAAGAATGTGACTTCACTAAGCCAAAATTCACACTTGCTGAATTTGGCATACAACTTATGCTCTCGTAGTGTTTCCAAAATGATTTTCAGATGACGTTCGTGCTCTTCTCTAGATTTAGAGTATACGAGTATGTCATCAATGAATATCACTACGAACTGATCCAAATAGGGCCGAAAGACTCGATACATCAGATCCATAAATGCTGCTGGTGCGTTCGTTAGGCCGAGAGGCATTACTACGAACTCATAGTGTCCATATCTAGTTTGAAATGCAGTTTTGGAAACGTCTTCTTCTCGGATCTTCAGTTGGTAATATCCTTTTTGTAAATCAAACTTCGAATACACCGTCACTCCTTGGAGTTGATTAAACAGATCGTCTATCCTCGGGAGGGGATATTTGTTCTTGATGGTCACGCTATTAAGACCGCGATAATCTATACACAGTCTTAATGTGCCATCCTTCTTCTTAACAAACAAGATCTTGGTGCTCCCCATGGAGACGTGCATTGGTCGGCTAAATCCCACATCCATCGCCGACCGCACTGAGTCTTCAACTCTTGCAACTCAAGAAGAGCCATTCTATACGGCATTTTGGCAATCGGGCGCTTCCTGGTAATACCTCGATGGTGAACTCGACTTCCCTATCTGGAGGGACAGTGGTAAGTTCTTGTGGAAATACATCTGTGTATTCCGATACTATAGGTACTTGGTTAATTTGTGTCTCAACCTTGGGTTTGTTAATGACAAATGCCAAGTACCCTTGTGCCCCTCTAGCGATCGACTTCCTCGCTTTCATTGCTGAAATGATTGGGAGAATCTTAACTCGTGCCCTTCCCGAAATTTCCACTTCGGGCGGGTTCACATAGCTTAATGGGATTGCGATGGCAGTCCATCCGTGCATGGTGTGCAGACAACCAGTTCATTCCCAAATCACGTCGTATTCAGATATAGGTAATAAGATCAAATCGGCAGGAAAATTTATCTCATCAATCTTAACTTCGCGTGCATTATAGATAATATTTGTTATCTGGCTTGCGCCCATAGGAGTTGACACTTCTAGACAAATAGGCATATGTTCCATGCATGCATGCAGCTTGTGTACAAAATGCGGTGCGACAAATGAATGCGATGATCCATGGTCAAACAATATTTTAGCGTAGTGGTTAGATACTAAAAGCGTACCTTCCACCACGTCCGTTGCCTTCGGAGCCTCATGCCCGGCTAGTGCAAACGCACGGGCGGGCATCCTTGCTCGATTACCCTGGCCATTGCCCGGCTTCTGCAGTTGTACCTGTTTCGTTCGATCCTCGTACTTTGGGCAATCCTTCAGCTGGTGCTGGTTACTGCCACAGCGCAAGCATCTTCCCTGTTTGCGCCAACAATCGTTGGCAGTATGCCCCGGTTTCTGGCAATGTGCACACACTTGACCCGACTTTCCCTGTGCTAGTCCTTTCCCTTTATCCGCCTTATTAATTGTTCCCTTCTGAAACTTAGCAGGCTGCTTAGATGGCTGTCCCACAGCTATCCTTTTGAGATTGTTTGATGGCCTACTCTGCTGAATCTCTCCAATACGATTTAGTCCCGACTCGATGCGGAGAGCTACCTTTACCGTGGCTGAGTAAGTTGTCATTTCAACAGTCAAAAGCTGTTTTTGAAGTTCCAGCTTCAGTCCCCGTGTGAACTTGTACAGTTTGTCCTCTTCTGTACTGATTGTCCCCAGAGCGTATTTGGACAACCGATGAAATTCGGACTCATACTGGGCTACTACAGACATGTTCCCCTGCCTCAACCTATGGAATTCATCCCGTCATGCCTCTTTCACAACTCGGGGAATGTACTGTTCATTGAATTCAGCCAGGAAATTTCCCCATGTTCTGGCTACTCGGTCCTGTTCCCACTTTCTCTCAACTGCTCTCCACCAATCTTTAGCAAGCAATTCCAGTCGAAATACGGCGAGTTTGACTTTCTGCTCATCTGAATATTGGAGAGCATTAAAGATATTCTCTAGTTTCTCAATCCATTCCTCTGCTTTTAAGTCATCTGTCTCTCCTAAGAAAGCCGGTGGGTCGAACCGTAAGAATCGCTCCAAGGTGCGATCGTTTGCCTCTCGGGCGGGTTTGGGGGCATGATGTTGAGGCTCTGCTTGTTGCCTCATGAAAACCAAGATTTGTTGTAGGGCCTGCGTGGTCAGATTGTCTCCTGTAACTGGTGGAGGAGGTGGTGTTAACTCGGGGGAGGGTACTCGTTCTCGGGGTACGTCATCATTCCTTCGGGGAACTCAGCGGGGTCCCCCGCGTCCGCGATGTTCAGCCATTCTGTATCTTGAAGTATTAGTTACAATCCATAAATAAATGATTCAAGTACATGCTCGCGTAAAACAAATTATATCATAGGGAAAGCAACAACAGTACACGAGACACAAAATAAGTAGAAAAGGCATATCCATTAATGTGAAAATTTGAATACACCCACATGAGTTCATACAACAGGAATACATGAATCAAAGGTACATTTGAAATTAGGATACAACTGAATCGAAATACAACGGGAACAAATTACAATGGATGGACATAAGCGTCTACTACAACACAAGTACAATCTAATAAATAAGCTATCTACTCGGTGAGGCCGCCGTCATCATCACTGGGGTAGTGCCTTGGCATCTGCCATTCGACAAAATCAAGCCACTCCAAGTCCTCACGGGCGTCATCAAGCGGGCCAGCCTCAAGCGCCTCGGGCTCCTCGACCTCAACTGGATCCTCCTCGGGATCCTCTTCATTATCTGCCTCGGGGTTAGGTACGGGGGTTCCGCCTCGGGCAGTGGCAATGGCGGCGCATTAGGCGCTAAGCGGCCTCGAGGCGACATGCCGAGCTAGGGCCTGGTAAGGTCCTCGATCACGGCCATCCTTTTGATGAGGGTCTCCTCCAAATGGTCAATAGTGTCCCTGAACATGTGGGCGTCCATTTCCCACTTCTGGCGGCCATCGCTAGCCCACTTCATCTTTTCCCGCATATTATCCAGGCGCTCCTAGATCAACTGGATTTGGTCTTCCCACGCCCGAATGGTGTTGTCGCGGTCATTGACAATGATCGTCAAATTATTTTTCTCTTCCTGGCTCCTCGCCAGGCGATGCTCTAGATCTCGCGTACGTTGGCGCTTCTCTGTCAGTCTCGAGGTGGCCCGGATATATTCCTGGTGCCAGTGAATCTTGAGTGCCCGAAAATAGTCACGCTCGGCGCGGGCCTCGAATACGTCCCACCAAGTTGGGGGTGCCGGCTCCATCCTGGTCAAACAAAACTAAGGCGGGTTAGACGAAGGTAGAGGAAAGATAAGGAAGAAATAAAAACAAATGAATAAAGAAAGTCAGTCAAGAGTCAACTAAGTCAAGACAAGTATGACTATGGAACCTCCAAGTATAAAATTCTTAACTCAGTTTAATCATCAATAATACGGTTCTATGCCATTTTGAAATCGATTTCACACTTAATTAGTTAAGTCGCGGTACTACCCAATACAGACTGAGGGCCTATCCTGGGTCAGCTCGGTGTAAGTTTCCATCTTACTAGTCGATCTCTGATACCACTAAATCTGTCACACCCCAGACGGGACGCGACGACGATCCAAAACTTAAACATAATTAAATCCAACAGTCTAGACAAATGATATAATAACCCCAAGTGAAACAGAGTCAAGTATCAGCGGAAATAAAATACAAGTACGAAATACAACTTAAAGTCTAGCAAATATCCAAATACAACCCATCAGAATATCCGAATTAAACTTACATTCCAAAACTAAAAATAAAGTACACAACGTCCCAAGCTTAAGTGTCAAAGGGTCCTACGCCCTTAAGTACAGTCCAACATGAAAACGAAATAAAAGAGAGTCCAACAACAACAAAAGTAAAAGAAATAAGTCCAGCAACATCAACAATAATAGAAAGCAAGTCCAACAGGCGGAGCACGGGAATTCAGTCCGTGGTAGGTTCGACATCTTCAACGTACTCCTCATTTAGCCGTTAGAAAATAGGAGGGGATGAGACAGAAATCTCAGCGGATGGGGTGATCGTGTGCAAGTGTGGCAATATATATAGTTAATGCAAGAAAACACTTGTATGAAAAATGCGTGAGTTATGACGCGTGATTTCACACACAGTTCACAAGTGACGTGATAAATATACTTAAGTAATATACTTATACAGTTTAAGAAATAGTTCGTGGTCACACAAACACTATGTGATTCAGGCAAGACAGGTAGGATTGCGTACGGAATGAAACGCCAATCCTATGCAAGACAAGTAATGGTTGCGTACGGATTTGAGGCGCCAACCAATGCAATATAAGTAGCGGCTGCGTACGGATTTGTAGCGCCAACCAAATGGGTCTGATTAACTCCAAAATCGTGTGGATCAGATAGCAATTCCTTCGTTCTTTCTTGTAACTCCCCGAGCAAGATGGTCCAAGACCTGTCACCTTGTCGCTCCATAGGCAAAGACAAATCCACAGTAGAGCTAGCTAGGCCTGGATTGTCATAATCATTATTTGAATAAGTGCGAATATATAAATAAAAAATGAAAAAAGAGTAATCCTAATCACAAGCAGATCAGGTAACCAAATGAAAGCCTGGAAATAATGTCAACAACCAAAACGAAGTGGTCACAAGCCGACCAAATGGCGAAGTGGTTGGGACCTCGTTAAAACCTTCCAAGGTAAAACCCACCCTTGTGGGAAAAACCCTTGGAAGGAAAAAGAGTACCCCCCAGGAAAAATAGGCGCCTAAAAAAGAAACCTGAAGCGGTGGCGCATTAAGTAACAAACCTATAGGTGGATTGGCCAACATAATCATCAATGAGCTAGTGAAGAAGGTCGTCAGGCGGGACGCCCACCAGCGCCACTCTCCGTCTTCTTGCTCAAGCATGTCGCCACCCGATTGCCTTCGCGAAAGATACGAGAGACTACAAGATCAATGCCACTGAGCAGATGCAAGGTTTGGCGCCAATAGCTAAGATGGCGCCATGGGACCTCCATCGTTCTCTTCTCCAGCAGGTTCACCACATACATCGAATCTGATTCCAGCCAAAGTTGCGTCCATCCTTTTGCAGATGCGTAATGAATCACCCACATTGCTGCAACTAATTCAGCTTCAAATGCGTACCCTGAACCACAGTGATGGACAAATCATCTGCGAAAGAATCCTCTACAATTCCGGAAGACACCGGAGGCTGTTAGATTGCTCGGCGCCCCTGAAGCGCTGCCATCCGTGTTAACCTTGATCCAACCCGGAGGGTTTTTTGCCACTGGACCTCCACAATCTTCGGAGCATGCCTAGCCATTTTTGGAACTTTTAAACCACGCAGGATAAAGAGGTCCTGCTGATCATTATTCATGCATCCCCGGTCCAAAGATGCTGATTCAACAATGAGTGCCTGTAGGTGAATGAGTGCCGCCTCCGGAGTCCAGATTTTGTTGTGGAAAATTAGCTCATTACGGATGTGCCAAATAAGCCAGATGCAGGATAATATTGCCACACGCCAAAGGAAAGGGACCAGGTCACTAAAATGAAGAGACATAAGCCATACCAGCAGTTCATTGAAACTGTAAGTCTGGAAGGGGTGCACGTGAAAGGCTTGGAAGATCCAACGCCATATATGCCCTGCAAAAGCACAAGAAACAAATAAGTGATCAACTGATCCCCCCGATTCCCTGAAATGAACATAAACCGAAGGGCCAGTAAAACTTCCCCTAGCTCGTAAAGAATCTGGGTACCGCCAATCGGTTGTGTATAGCCCTCTATGCCACCACCGATCTCCGTTCGGGATATGCTGGGACCAAATCCAAGAACCCCATCTAATCGCGGCTACTGGGGCATAAATAATTATAAGTCGTCTTCGAGGTAACAACCATCCTCTCGAGTTCATCCAAACACGAGTATCCTGAGATGTAGGTGCAATTGGGGCCGCGCGCACAATAGCTTGAACCACTCAAATAAGCTCTCCACAAAGGGGAGGGTGATGTGCCGAGATCCATCATAAAAATAATCGTAGATACGCTGAATAAATATCTATAATCCTCGAATGCCAATTAACGTCAAAGAATGGAGTATCCCAACCAATTATCAATCCAAAATAATACCTCGGAATTGGCGCCTGGGATCCAACGAGCACCATCCAAGCAATCGAAATACAGGGGTTTAATCCCGGCCAAATAGAAGAAGGAAGAAAGGACCTCCGGATATCCCTATTTCTAGTAAAGTACCATTGTCTGAGGGTCCTAAAAACCACCGAGTCCGAGTTCAGAACCTTCCACCCAATTTCATTAAGAAAGCCTTGTTAGCAGCCATGATCGATCGATCGACGCCCAAACCTCCTCTCGCCCGGGCGTGCATCATGTATTCCAGTTGACCACTACCTTTCCTTTAGAATTCACTTCCCCCATCCCAATGAAATTACGCATGGCTTTTTCCATTTGTTTTAGCAAAATGGCGGGCCATTTATAAATCATCATGGTGTGCACGAAAGAACTAGTTATCACCGAGTTAACAAGGCAAACCCTACCAAAGGAAGAGAAGAGAGACGAGCCTTTCCATCGTTGGAACTTAAGGATTATCTTGTCAAAGATAGGTGTCAAATCCGCGACCTTTGGAGCTCCCTTGAAGATTGGAGCGCCCAAGTAGATGGTGGGGAACGCCCCTGGATGAATCCCTAGAATGTGTTGCACCCTGCCACGGACATAATGCGAAACATGCGCCCCAAAATAAACCTTGGATTTCTATGGACTAAACACTTGACCCAATATATCTGCATAATGAGTAAGAATCTGAACCAAGACCCGGGCATTGGATGAAGACGCCCCACACATGATGATAATATCGTCCGCATATAAAATGGATGATGGAAAGACAATATTCCTTGGCACCCTGAAGGCAGATAACCAGGACTGATCCATCGCTGCTGCAATAAACCGACCCATGACCTCCTCCGCAATACAAAACAATAGGGGTGATAAAAGATCCCCTTGTCTGACTCCTCTGGAACAGGGAAAATAACCAACCGGCGTCCCATTCAACAGCACTGATATTTTGGACGACCGAAGAACCACCTCCACCCAACGCACGAACGTTTCGGAGAAACCAAAATGGCACAAGACATGTAGTAAAAAATCCCACCTCAATGTGTCGAATGCCTTGCGAATATCGATTTTCGATATCATATTCGAATTGCAAGGCCCCTCGTAAGACATTGAACCCTTCAAATACCATGGCAATACACTCATGAATTTGTCTACCCGGGATAAAACCAAACTGATTCGGAGATAAATAATCAGCAATAATCGAACCCAAGCGTGTAGCCAATATCTTCGTGATAATCTTGAAAAGGAAGTTGCTCATGACAATCGGGCGGAAATTTTCAATGACATTTGCATCCTTAGTCTTTGGGATGAGCGCCATGAAACTGGCATTCAATCCCAGAGGTAATGACGAATTACTAAAGAAAGAGCGAACAACGTTTGTTACCTCAGCAGAGATGACATCCCAGAAATGGCGATAAAAAATCCCATTGAACCCATCAGGCCCTAGAGAACTGTCTGAGTCCATATCAAACACCGCGGTCTACACCTCAGAATCCGAGGGAATGGTTGTTAGGCTGGCATTATCCCGCGCCCCAACCATTGGAGTGAGCACCTGGTCGACTAGCGAGAAATCCATGGTAGGTCTCCCGGTTTCCGTAAAGAGCTCCTTGTAAAATGAAATAATATGATTCCCAAGGATCGTAGCATCATCAGTGAAATTCCCTACCACCATAAGCCCCTGAATCCCCGCGCGGCCCGTACGAATCTGGCTACGCCAATGAAAAAATGTTGTGTTGCGATCCCCATCCTTAAGCCAGCAATGCGGGCCTTTTGCTTAAGGAATTGATCAGGATCGCAACATCTGCGAAAGCTTCAATCAAGGCCCACTCGCTATCCCAGAGAGATGAGGTATAGCCCAAAGCCTCAATATCTGCCTGAATCTGACGAAGATGCTCTATCTGGCTATCCACGCTGCGATTAACATCCCCAAACACATCCCTGTTCCAATCTTTAATAACATATCGCAACCGCTTGAGCTTCCTCATGACAAGCAATAAAGGGTTGTGCGTGTCACATGGAGAGCCCCAAGAGGTTGTAACCAAATCCCGGAATGAATTGTGGTGAACCCACATACGCTGAAAACGAAACGGAACCAGATCCCTGATAATGGCCGAAGAACAAGTAACCAAATTGGGGTGGTGATCAGATCTAATGCGAGGAAGAACTAAACCCTTGACTTCCTTCCAAAGTGCGAAAAAAGGACAAGTAGCCAGGGCTCTGTCCAACTTAGCCTGAAGTAAAGATAGAGGCCTTCGGGGAGAGCACCAAGTAAATGAATTCCCTGTCGTCGGTACCGCAAACAAACTGGCATCCTCTATGAAATCCCTGAAATCCTGGCACGAGGCTTGGGAAAGAGTATCATTGCGCGAGCGCTCATGATGTCCCAAAACCGCATTGAAATCCCCAACAAGCAACAGATCAGCCAGACCCAAATTCCGCAAATCCAACCATAGCTCACGTCGTGCAATGTAATCACACAAACCATGTGTAAAGCCAACATGAAAAATCAAAGAACCAAATTGAACATGGAAAAAATACACTAGGTAGAAGACCAGACCTGATTTAGAATTGTGATAGTGGAGTCGTGAAGTACCCAAATGTCTATCCGCCCATTCACTCGAAAACTTTGTCCTGCAAGAGTCAACCCCAGGCTATGCCAATAAGAGTCGGAAATAGTCGAAAAGTCCACCTTAGGTTCACAAATAGCCATAATGGAAGGCTTATGCTTATGACATAAAGCCTTAAGAACATTGCGAGATGCAACATTCCCCATCCCCCGGATGTTCCAGAAGATGCAATTCTTTGAGACGGTTGGGGGGGAGTCGCCCATGACGATCGCACGGTGAAAACAGGCATGTGGCTCGTAGCAGAGTCTGATGATTGGGGATGATCCACTTCATCTGCATAGTCTGCCCATTTTTTGGAAGCTGCAAAGTTCATCTCGTGTGGTTCTGAACTTTCCGTTTTAATAGTAACGTCATGAGCGGGGCGGCCCCGACGTAACTTTCGGAGAATTCGATCTTTAGTCAATCCAAAGAGTCATTCCGGAAGGCACGGCACGACTCGAGCACGAATAGGCTTCCCAAAGGATACTTTGTCTTGTGATAGGCATAATTGTGGAGGCCGAGACGGGTCTCGATCGAAGATCTTGGCCTTGGGGCGATGACCCCTAGTTGGATACTCGACGTGGTCATCTGCGGGTTGCTGATCCTGGGATTCGACTGGAACAAGAGCCCCGAAGGTGTTACCAAGATGGATTTCTGGAGGAAAAGTGACTATGGCACGAAGAGGAGATCCTGCGCGCGTAGTCGAACCCATATTTCCCATTGAGTCATCAACGGCCTTGCCCTTGTCCTGCTGAACAGGACGATAAACTCTACGAACCCTGGAACACCCTCGCTAAACTGAATTATTGTGATTAGCAGGCTCCTGTGGCCGTCCCTGGGCTGGTGACGTGCGCCCATCCTTGTCCGTATTACCCACTGTGTTAAAACGACAAGA
This sequence comes from Rehmannia glutinosa, assembly GCA_016081115.2. NCBI lineage: Eukaryota > Viridiplantae > Streptophyta > Magnoliopsida > Lamiales > Orobanchaceae > Rehmannia > Rehmannia glutinosa. The sequence goes on along the minus strand of JABTTQ020003393.1, from coordinate 351,306 downwards.
AGCTGTAGAGTGCCCCGTAACACTGCACCTCGAGCAAAATGCGGGTAGTTTTTCATAAGTGACAGAAACAAAAGAGCACTTGCCAGTGCGATCAACCATAATGTGTTCCTCCAATGGTTTGGAGAGGTCAATATCCACCAGAACCCGAACAAAATGGCCCAAAGAACCATCCAGAGAACACTGATCAATCGAATGGATTCCCAATAGACGCAATCCCGTGATGTTATTTGGATCCCAAGATTCGGTCGAGTTCAAAAATCCGTACCCAAACACTCGCCATCAAGTTTGTACCTTGTAAGGGTTGAAGTCGTGGCACCCATGGATACTGACGGATAGTACCAGGTTGAGCGTCTAATTAGTGCGTTGTTGAGCCCGAGAACGATCCTGCGCACTAAACAATTTGACACAAAAGAATCCCTTTCCCAAGGGAATTAGTTTCCAGTCATTCTTAATACCCTATAATTCAGTAAGGCGTTTATGCAAAAGCATAGTCGCCCATGGCTTGTTACCTTTTCCTAAAATAACCCTTCCAATCAATGAGTAGGAAAATTCAAATGGGACGTTCTTTGGTAAACATTATCATCAATGGTAACAGAGTAGTAATCACCTTTGCGAACCGGTTTTGGAACAGAATTAGTTTTACCAGAAACCACTGTGGAAAACGAATTGGGATTACCTGAAACCTGAGCCGTGGAATCCAGATGATTGGTACCTGTAACCTGGGTTTCTCCAAAAATTGAATTCATAGGATGGGGATTTCGAGAAACCACTTTCGCGTAAGAATTAACTTGATGGCCAATATTATAAGCTGAATGTTGAGGGTTCGACGCATTGGGGTGGCCCATGTTAGCACAGGACAGAGTGGCTGCCGGCCCCTCATGGAGACTAGAGGGGCCGGCCCCTCATGGAGACTAGAGGGGCCGGCCCCCCCATGGACATAGGCAACCATGGGGGTAAAGGGAGCATCCCCCATAACCGCCGCATGGGAGGGGACCACAAGCATGGCAGCGGGCGCGTGAGGTAGCTGCAGGTGCACGTTGCTGGGAGTCAGGCCCGTCTGCAGGTACGATGTTGTCGGGATGGTACGAGGAAGCACTGAGTCAGGCGCACATGGCTGCTGCCCGTCGCTGCACGCATTGGCTCCGCCTGGTGGTGATGCGTGCGTGCATGGAAGTTGGAGACCGCTGCCATTGGTGCTTGAGAAGAAGGTCCAAGGAACCCCGTAAAAGGAGAACGTCCCCGACTTCAATTGTGAGCCATGATCAGGCGACGTTGTGCGCGGAGAGTAGGGATGCGAGACTGTTGATCCACGTGGAGCCGCAACAAAGGGCTGCACAGGCGACATTGAGTTTTTTGGAGGATAGACGGATGGTGTAGTTTGCTGTTTAGGGTTTGATGGAGGTGCAAAGTTGGAAGTATAACCATGCCACGGAGGCTCCGCCATGGGAGCAACCATGGAAGACGACTGGAATCTGAGAAGAAAGGCCGCCGACAAAGGAAAAAATAAAATTAAACAAATAGGTTTCGACCACAGTCCGGATTGTCATAATCATGATTATACCTCAAGTACTACGACCCGCTCCCCTTGAACAAACTCCATCCCTCGATTGCGGGATTAGGGCGATGGGGCCGAGAGTGGAATAGCGGCCGAGCTGCCGGTTCCATCCCCGACGTATCCATTCCGATGAGTGAGCTTGACACACCAAGTTGACTCGGGCGGAAAATAATTACAAGTTCGAAGTCAACCATGCGATGTCAGTATTATTGATTCGAGAAGCGATTCGGAAAAGTTTTCAAAATTGCGAGTGGCAATTATCGCATTGGTGGAGTTATTTGGATGAAGATGATTATCGAGAGGATAAGTAATCTTTGATATCTTGAAGAATTAGATGGGACATGAGTCCTGTTATAGATTCGAAATCGCAAGACGAGGAAGTCGTCCCGCGATCGTGTATTGGTCGGTCAAAACGATCCGATATGTCAAGGGATTTTTGAGAAAATAAAATATTTTAATTAATTATTAAAGTCACAGGGTCCAGGGTTGTTTCTTTAAAAGAAAAATAATTTGAGTTAGGTCCTTGTTAAAAAGAAAATTTACGATTAGCCCCGTTTTGTAAAAATCAATACTTTTGGGGTTAAAAATTAAATAATTAAATGCCCCAACCTTGAAAAATTATGAGGTCAGTTCCAAAATTCTATAAATTGTTCAGAGATTCAGGTTTTTATAGTTTTGAGGTCGAGTTTTTATAAAAATCTCATATTGGCCCCAAATTTGTTAAAATTACCATTTCGGGCCCTAAGTTTGAATTAATCGGAACTCACAAACCGGAAGGGATTTTAATGTGATTCCAGTTGTAAAATGTCACAAAGGTCAGTGGGATGTTGGGACAAAAACAATTTTAAAAAGAAATAAGTGTAGGTCCTTTAACCTTTGAAAATCTCATTTTTGTCCCATTTTAAAATAATTGCCTTTAAGGCTTTTAGGGGTCCAATTGTTATGAAATTTGAACCTTGGGTCCAAAATATCATTACATTATGGTTAAATTAGTATTTCCAGGTACATAGACTGTATAAGTCCTTGAAATTTCATTTTGGTCCTCAAGTTTAATCTTTTACAATTTGGTCCCTCAATTTTTATAAAATTACTTTCCAAGCTCTAAACACTTGGATTTTTGGAATACACTTAAAATATGTTATTTACAGTCCCTTAAGAGTTAAAATTTTAAATTTTAAAAATAGGGTCTGGTACAGTTTCGAAAATTGCAATGTAGCCCTTAAACTTCTAAAATTTTACAATCTAGTCCTTGGGCTTTTAAGGGTTGATTTTAGTTATCTTAAAACTCTTAAAACTTTATTAAAATGTCTAAACATCATTTTGAACCTGAATACAGTCCCAAAAATCGAAAATTACATATGGGTCTCTTAAGTTTTATTTTCTTGCAATTAAGTCCACCAACTTACCATTTTTGCATTTTAAGCCCAAAAATTAAAATTTAATCAATTATGCTCGACTTGTCCAGGTTATAAGTCATACAAAACATGGATTTCAAGGACCATACACATGCATGTCCATCTCATACAAGAATTCATCAAATACAACAATAAAGTGTACATGCATGCACCTATTCTTCAATAAATAACATTTTCGAGCAATACTGAGAAATTTTTCAACTTGATACATGAATTTAACATGCAATACATAATACATATATCTCAAGTGCTCAAAAATTAAAATACTACATGCATTTAAATAAAACACCTAGAAGTTGAAAGTATTTTTCCACCCACCTTAAGATGAATTGTTGTGAAATAAAAAGGATAATTCACAAGTGGATTTAAGAGGTCACTTAGGTCAGCCCCTAAGTCAAATAAAATACCAAAAATTAATAGTTAGAAAATGAGGTAAAATTAAGGAGAAAAAGAAAGAGGTGAAGAAAAATTGGTAAACTACACTTACCTTGTGTTGTAGATGAAATGAGACTAGTAGAGGTCTCAAAAATGGGTCTCCTTGTTCACTCTTAAACCAACTCCTAAGGTCAGCCCCTAAAACTCCAAAAATGAAAATGGAGTATCAAAATTTGGAAAATAGAAGGAGAAGAAGAAAATGTACTAAAAATACCATTTCTTACCTTATAGTCCAATTTTTCCAACAATTTCTCTTCAAATCTTTCTAAGATGACCACAATGCTTGCATGTCCTTAAGTAGTCTTCTATGTGTACCTCCAAAAATCAAAATTGAACTTTGGTTAAGAAGAGAAAGTGATGAGCTAGAGGTTACCAAGATGACTTGAAGAATAACATTTCTTACCTTGTAGTAGTGATATTTTCGAAATTTATGAAAGAGGTAAGAAGAATTCTTGTGTTTTTGTTAAGTGTATGAAGAAAGAAGAAAGTGTTTGAAGATATGAAGAAAGTATTCTTGAAGATATGAAGAAGTGTGTTTGAAGATATGAAGAAGTGTTTGAAGATGTGAAGAATGTGTGTTTGAAGATATGAAGAAGTATTTGAAGATATGAAGAATGTGTGTTTGAAGATATGAAGAAGTGTTTGAAGATGTGAAGGAAATTTGTAGAGAGAAGGGGGAGAATGTTTAGAGAGAAGGGAGAGGATCTTGCTTGAATGAATAATGTGTTGGATGAAATTTTCGAAACATTTTTGTAAAAATTGGCCTTATGGCCGAAAATGTGAAGGAGAGACGGAGAGAATGATCAAGTTTTGTGTCTTGCAATTTGTCTCTTGCATGGAGACAAAAGGAGAGTTAAAGGTATGAGCATAAGATGGGTTTGAATGAAATTTGAGAGGAAAGAGGGGAATATTGGAGATAGTGGGGAATGTTGGGAGATTTAATGATATAAAATTGTAGTATAAGATGATGTGTATAAGGTTTGTATTAATGGTGTAATAATACACAAGATGATTAATATAAAGAGTAAGTGTACAAGAGTTGGGAGATAATTTTACACCAAAACCTCATTATGGTCGTCCACTATAGGGGTAATTATGGTATTCTCATATTTTTTTGTCCCAAAATTGATGATAATAGATGAATAATATCAATCTCCAAAATAATTAGTGATTTACTTGATCACTTATAAGTCTCATGGTCACTTATTCTAAATCAAATTCTTAATTCTATAAGGTATAAGTCTCTAAAATAAATAGTCTCTTAAAATTCTAAGGTGACTAATAAATACACAAATAATAATAATGATCAATCAAGTGATCATTAATGTGAAATAGAATTAATAAATGATTATGATTACAAGTAATAAATAAAATAAAATTAAATACAAAATATATTTATTATTAATAGTCAAAATAGTACATAGACGGAATGTGAAATAAATACACGCTCGGAAAATCGGGGCTTCACAGTAATGGGATCTGAGGTTTGGAAAAGGCTAAGAAATGGTAGACGCAATGGGGTAAATGTGAAAAAATGAGGAGTATTTTGAAAGGGTATATATATATTCGGGTCTGTTCCTAGGATTCGTCTAACCGATTAGATCCATCAGAGAATCCTGCTCAAAAAAGAATAGTGTAAATGAACTAGACTTTTGTTCTAATATTCCCCATCGACTTTTTCTTTGGTCAATTGAATAACTGTTTGTGAAGGTCAAAGACTGCACCTGCAAATTGAATGTGACTAGAAGAATAAGGCACTTGGGCTTCGCTCAATTTCTAATTTTTTGTCTTAAAAAGTTTGTAATAAAAAGTAGCCATATGATTATTAATTGAGTTACTGTACCATGTGATTTATAACGGATAGATAGATAGATCCTTGGTCAGGGATGTAATGGAATTGAGTACAATCAAGTATGTTATAGTTCAAACTTACTTCAAACTTGTGAATTTTTATCAAGCTTAAAAAGTTGTATTGAATTTATGTTTTTTTATTAATAAGGCTGAGTTTTGAATGAGCTTTAGTTAAGCAGAACACGAATCAAAATTGATTACTTTAATATTATTACACATATTTTATTATTTTACCAGTCTCTTTCTAATTTAAAATTCGAGTCAGAATTTAGGAGCGATCAACATACTCACTAATCGAGTCACGTTCAAGCTAAAGCTTCACATCTTATTGAATGAAATAATACGTCCAAAATTAGTTCATTATATTAACGAACTAAACTCAAATAACCTTTTAATTAAAGATCAATCTCAACTCAAGTATCAAATAACTTAGTTTATTTTCCAGTCTTAATTTATTTCTTGTGTTCAACGAATTAAGAGAGTAAAATTATAAATGAACCAAATATTAATTAATCAACAAAGTGGCATAAAGTGGTCTTATTTACCTAGGTACACGCAAAAAAAGTCATAGGGTTTTCTCTCATTGAGATTCTCCCTTACTGTTTCTTTTGGGGTTTCAACCTAGTCATCTCCTTCATAGACTTCCCATCCCATGACTGATCTTGTTTCTTCCCTGTTTCACACATCTCACATGTTCACAACCCTTATCACTCTACTTATATAATATGTTTCTTTCTCATCACGTTTTTCTTTTTTTTTTTTTTGCAGATCTTACTACCAGTGCAACGGGAGTCAATCAAGGATTTAAAGTTTCTATCGTTACCCAAGCTTCTTCTGATTGTATTGCTACCTTCCACCTTTATGGACGACGAATTGGAGAAACTCTATGCTTGCCTTTCATTGGGAGGAGACAAAAACAAAGTAATTAATACGGGTGGAATCACTTCGGAAACTATCGATCTCAAAAAAATGTATTGTGGGCAAAATCCTGGCACTGCGAATTATCCATGTCGATCAGGTTGCGCTCCTATTCAAACATCGGTGGAATCCACGAGGAACATTCTCTTGTCGAACAATTCATGACAACATATTCTAATTTTCCTTTGACAATGCTGACGATAAAAAGAAAACAATCTTTGGGGCTCCTTGGTTATTTGATAGATATATACTACTTATTAATGAAGCGAAACCAAATCTGAACCCGACGAAGATCGATTTCTCCCATTGTAATATATGGATCCAACTTTATCACCTCTCCCTTGGCCTCATGAGCAGAGGAATTTGCAAAGATTGCCGGGAATTCTAATGGTAAATTCATTGATCTGGATTATGACTCAATTGGTTCTGTCATTGGAAAATTTATGTGTATCAAGGTGAACACTGATATCATGAAGTCGTTGATATGTTTCATTGTGCAAATTTCCAATGAAAAACAAAACTGATTTCGCTAAAATATGAGCGCCTCCCAGATTTCGCTACCATTGCGGAATTATTGGTCATATCTTCAAAGATGTGATACTTGAACCTTTGATCCCAACTCTATCACAAATCCTCTACGATATGGTACTTGGCTTAAAGCTGCTACAGACGGTACTCCTTTTTCTTCCTCTCGTTGAAACCCTACCTTATCCCAATCTCCCCATCCCGCAAACCCTCCCAAATCGCCATAACCAAAATCCCTCCGCGAACCAAAAAGCTAACCCTGACAATAATACAACCCCCCGACTGCCTGTGCTCCTCCTTACATCAGCCGAACATGTTCATGGCTTATCACATCCCCCTGAAAAACCTCTCTTCCCTTCCACGCATACCTCTCAAAACCCTACAGCTATACAATCGAGTAATCCACCAAATTCCCTATCTCTAGTTCTCTACAGCTTCCTCACGAAAATCTCTCCCAGTGAATTGTTGTATGCTAGTCTCTCCTACCCGCATACCACTCACAATAGTCTCGCAAAAACATATCCTTTTCTCTTCCTCTTTAATTGAATATATTCCCACTTCTTGCATACAATTGCCCCTACCTCAAATTACAAAACCTACTATCTCCCTTTCTGAACCTCCAGCACATGATACCTCCCATGCAAACATTTTCCCCACTCCGTCTCGTTCTAATCTCGGAATCACTTATTCCGTCAAAAATACTTTCCTCCCTCCGAGTCCTTTCCTCACCACAGTTCCTATGAATCTTGATACCCCAGCCCGAAAAATAGCTCGTAAAATCACAATTCTTCGTAAAAAAACTTTTTTCACTCCCAACTCTTTGGTCCCTTCCTCGAAAAGAATGTTAAATATTGATGGTTTTCTTGACTCGGATTTCTTAGTCATCCCAATTGAAATTATCTAGAAAACACAGAAAATGGATTGCTCCACCCTTAACACAGATTCTCTTAGCTTTGTGTCGGAACCTACATCTTCCAGCCCGACGGAGTTTGGCGGCAACCAACCCGCCAATCACCATTAAAATACAAAGTTGGAACTGTCAAGGGCTCAGGAACCCTCGAACAGTTCATGAACTATGCGATTTTATTCACGCAAAATCTCTCGACGTTGTATTTCTTTGTGAAACAAAATGCAACATTTTGGAAAATGATAAGATTAAAAGTTTGCTTGTTTTGTTTGGTATTGCAGCACCATTTAATGGCCGTTTTGGGGGTCTTGCCCTCCTTTGGAAAAAATCAATTTTGATCTCACTTCGCTCATTCTGTGATCGTTTCATTGATGCAGACATGATCTTTATGAATAAAGCACTCCGGATTAATGGGATTTATGGCCAACCCGATGTTTCTCTCCATCGTCAATTTTAGTAGTTATTTAAATCTCTTAATTCTTCCCAGGGCCCTTGTTTTACCTGGAACCGTCTTTCTATCCACCCTCATACCCAACAAGCCCGACTTGATCGAAGCATTTGTAATAACACATTTTGGTCTTTACACCCCAACTGGCGAATCGAGCACTTTAAGGATTTTGCGCCTGATCACTCCATGATTTTCATCTCTTCCCCAACCAATCCCCAACCACTTTTCATCCACCCAACCAAAGAAGCCTTTTCATTTTGAAGCCTTGTGGATCCGCTCTTCTGATTGCAAAACAATTATAACTGAGAACTGGAACAAAGATTTGGATAGCATCTGTGATAAAATCGAAAGCTGCAAATTTGGCCTTATCAATTGGAGTCAGACGATATTTGGCATTTTTCCCAACAAAATTGATTCTCTCAAAAAAGAAATTTCGAAGCTTAAATTGGGTACGATCACTTCTAAATTCCGGGACATAATCACTCATCTACATGCTCAACTTGAGGTTCTATTATCTCTATAGGATTTGAAATGGAAACAACGGCTAAAAATCACTGGTTCCGCGAGGGTGATTGAAATTCTAAATATTTTCATGCTATGGCTTCTGCTCGTAGGGAAGTGAACCGAATTCATTCCCTCAAGAATGACAACGGTAAGAAGCAATCTGATCCGAAAGCCATTGAGCTAAAAATTGGGAAGTATTTTTCTGATATTTTCTCTTCCTTATCTCCGTAAAGGTCGAACAAGCTATCAATCGGATCAAGCAAAAGGTAACATCAGAAATGGCCAACTCCTTGACCCAACCCTTCACTTGTAACGAGGTAACCCACACTCTTAAACATATGCACCTTTCAAATCCCCATGTCCTGGACAAAGATTCGACCAACTTTTTTACCAAAGATTTTGGCATTTTGTGAAAGATGATGTTACTAATTTTGTACTAAATTTTTCAAATAATCTTTCATTTGAGTGTTAAATTTACTCATATTGTTTTTATATCCAAAACAAAAGATCCTGAGTCCATAACCCAATTTCACCCAATCGGTCTCTGTAATGTCGTGTACAAAATTTCCTCCAAAGTGACCCAATCGGTCTCTGTAATGTCGTGTACAAAATTTCCTCCAAAGTGATTGCTCTTCATCTCCGATCCATAGTCCATTCTATCATCTTGGAATCCTAGTCCCAGAATCCTAGTCCGCTTTTGTACCCAACAGGCTATTTATTGACAATATTCTTATCGCATGTGAAACCCATCACTCCATGAAAATGTGCACTTCTTGTAAAATTAGACACATGTCCATTAAACTAGATATGAGCAGAGCATTTGATCGAGTCGAGTGGAATTTTATCTTTAGCGTGTTGTCAGCATTAGGCTTTCCAGACCATTTCATTGCCCTTATCAAATCGTGCATAACCATGCCCATTTTCTCGTTTCTCCCTTATGGTCAACAAGTTGGGTCCATCTATCCCTTCTGGGACATTCGACATGGCGATCCCTTCTTCCCATATTTATTCATCATTTATTCCGAGGCATTTTCTCTTATTTTGCAGGATCTCCTGGCTGGTAGGAGACTACATGGAATTGCTATAAACAGAATGGCTCCATCTATTTCTCATCCTTTTTTCGCCGATGACACCCTCCTTTTCGGACATGCCACAACGAAGAAGCGATCAATTTTTGATTCACCATTACCCTTTATGAGGAGGCATCAAGTCAAAGATAATTATGAGAAGTCGAGAATTTACTTCAGCCCTAACACGGACCTAAACGTCAGAACTTCCATATCTCAATTCCTTCATATTCTGGAAGTCTTAAACCATGGTAAATATCTCGGATTGCCATCTATAATTGGAGCTAGTAAGAAACAAATTTTTGGATCCATCATTTATCGTTGTTGGTCTAAACTTAGTGGGTGGAAGGAAAAAACTCTTTCTCAGGCCGGGAGAATTATCTTGCTATAATTTTTGATCCAAGCCATTCCGACGTTTGCGATGACTTGTTTTAAAATTCTTGATGGAGTAATTGATAAAATTAACTCGATGGTAGCTCAATTCCTTTGGGGTTCCACCTCCAATAAAAAAATCATCGATTAGGAAAGATGGGATAAGTTGTGTGCAAACAAAGTTCGAGGAGGTTTGGGCTTTAGAAATCACAAGGCTTTCACTTTAGCTTTATTATCCAAACATGTTTGGCGAATTCTCACCTTTCCTTTTTCGCTACTTGCTCGGATTCTTAAGGCTAAATAATTTCCTTCGTGTAGTATTCTCGATGCGACTCTTGGCAATCGATCATCATGGTCTTGGCAAAGCATCTTCGAAAGCATCCAAAAAAATCATTAAATCAGGGTCATCTACGTTAATTGGAGTGATCCTTGGCTCCCTATGCGCTCGGATTACAGAATTCGTAGTAATCCCCCATCGCATACGCCTTATAGATTTGTTTCTAAAGTCATTGTACACAGCATGAGCTGCTGGAACTCTGATTTGGTTCGTTCCCTTTTCTCTCAGGAGGAATCCCAAGCAATTCTTTCTATGCCTCTTAATTCTTGCGGTTCATCATATTTATGGGGCTGGAAATTTATAGAAAACAGAAAATTTACAGTTCGCCTAGCGTATCATGCAACTTTGGAATCAAACATTTTGCAGCATAATCACATCCACTCATCCTCGCCGTCTACAACAGGTGTATCGTTTGGGAAAAATTGTGGAAGTTGAAAGTTCCACCCCGCACTCAGGTTTTTCTCTAATGTTGTTTATCATGCTCCATCCCCACTTTAGATTTCCTCCACATCCACCACTTTTGAAACTCATACTCGTGTATCTTCTACAATTTTGATACTCTGACAATGGCTCACATTTTTGTCACCTGCACCTTTGCTGAAACCGCATGGAAAATGTGTGGTCTATGGGATTCTATTATTAGTTTCCAACAACCATCCTTCACTTTGCGGGAAAAGAATATCCTTTTGGAACTCAACACAGACAACTGTAACTTATTTGTGATTACTTGCAGTTTTATTTGGTTCTCCCGGAATAAAACGAAATTTGAATGTTTGGAAACCAATCCACATTCGGTTGTCCTGTGGGAAAATAATTCGCTAGTGGATTATCATTCAGCTCGTAATTGGCCTGAACGACCGTCCTTAGAACTAATCGTTGATTGTCTCAAGGAAAAGTCACCTATGGGTCCTCGCATTCTCTTTGATGGTGCAATTTCATCCTCATGTGCAGGGATATGAGTTGCTATTTGGGATAGCACAGGTGCATTCTTAAGAGGTTTTTCCATGAAATTTCCAAACATTTTCGAAGCTGAGGTAGCGGAAACTCTTGCCCTCCATGAAGCGCTAAATCTTGCTCGCCAACTCAATCTTAGTTTAGTGGAAATTTATGGAGATGCCGCTGCAATCATTCTTGCCACAAACGAAGATGCTCTTTTCCCAGCTTCTTGCATAGCCATCATGGATGATATTCTTGATGCCAAATCCCAAGTCTCTCTTGCAAGTATCTATTGGATTCACCGTCATAAAAACTTTGTCGCTCCTTTTTCGGCTTCTTATGCTAAACATATGTCTACCGCCTCTTTTGTGTGGGATCCTATCCTAACAACTCTATGTCAATCGTTGCTGGACGATTTCCAGCCCCTTTAAGTTATATGATCCATTTTCTTTTCAAAAAAAAAAAAGTACGTATACGCAATTTGTGTTCTTTTACAGTTTTAATACGATACCAAACCACTTGCTACTTTTTTATTCACTCGATCAAATATTTGGCAAGTTCTTTATGTGAACACATATAGTTATTATTATAACTATTATTAACTTTTTCTTTAAAATGTTGGTCTTGAATAGATCACTCTTACAATATTTGACCAAAGAAAAAATAATCATACTGACTCTTTAATTTCTTATTCTTTTACAAGTGACACCTAAAATTTATAGCAAGTATGAATATTAATCTATAATATTTTTAAAAGTGTGAATAGATTTCAAGGATTCTTGAAAATTTTAATTTGCCAAAAATAACCCTATTTCTCAAATAATTCTAAAGGCAAATAATGTATTGTGGTATTTATTTAATTTTATTTTCATTATTTGATTATTAATGTATATTAATGGCTTGACATTTCTGCATTTAGTATTGACATAAAAGTCAACAATTAATGATGGAAGTTACAAATTTTACACCTTCAGACCTTCTCAATCCAATGCATTTTCCTTTAAAAATATATGTTTCGAGAAGGTAAGGGGCCACAAATTGGTGTGCTGAGGGAACTATTTAGTGAACTTGAAGAAATTCCTGATTGTCCTTCCGGGCCCTCCCTTAAAAAAAACGCACTTCTTGTTGGTATCATGGTGTTTGGAGGAGTGAGACAATAATTTCTTGTAATTTACTTTCTAACAATTTTAAATTTGTTTTTTCATGTATTTAGATGAAACTGGAAACGTTGTCATTAGTTCTTGTGAAAAGGCTATAGGTACATGCTATATTGAAATTCTTCCACAAACCAAGAAGTCAAATAGAAGTAAGTTTTGTTCATGTATAGTAGTTGATGTCAAATATTATTTTGTTTTGTTTGTTTCATTTTTTTTCTGAATTATTATTTTATTTACTTATATGTTTGCAAATTTCTTTTTTGGGTTGGGGATTGGGGATGACTAAATCAGATTTGAAAAAGAAATAGTATTGGAGAAGGAACTTTGTCTGCTAAGTAGATATTACGAAATGTGAGGAAAGATGGTCTCGATGTAAGTGTCGTGTCCGGTGATATGGGTTCATGACATCCAACTCGGCTGAGAGCTTTAATAGTCGATTATTATGGGCCAAAAAGTTGCCAGTTTGTTCTGTGCTTGAGTGTGCACGTACTATAATGGAAAAATGGTTTTGCGAGCGACGCACTGCTGCTAATGAACGCGTTGAAGAATTAACACAAGAAGCAACCAAAAGAATAGGTATTGCAGTCGAGGCAGGTTGTAGGATGGATGTCCAATGTCTTAGCAGTGTCAAGTACAAGGTGTAAGATGGAATGAAGAATTATTTGGTCAACTTGTCTCTAAGAACGTGCAGTTGTAGAGAGTTTGAATATGAGTTGATTCATTGCTCTCATGCATCTGCAACAATTAGGAAGGAGAACCTCAATATTTATTCATTCGTTGCACATTATTATAAAACCGAAAACCTTAAACAAATATGGGTGGGTGAAGTGCTACCAGTTCCTGATCCGGGTGAGTAGGTTGTACCTGAAGACGTGACAGAATCAGAATGCAATCCCCCGAATGATCCTAGACAAGTCGGACGACCAAGACAAAATAGAGTACAATTCGTTGTTGAGTCATCGAGCAACCGTTCATGTAAGAGTCAAGTATGCTCAAGATGTGGGGTTGTTGGCCACAATTCCGTTAAATGTAAGATGTCAATTCCGCTCGAAGACGGTAGCGCCTCAGTAACACAATCGGGTACTTCCGCCAAGGTACGTAGTAAAAAAAATGCGGAATATATCGATCTACTGATCATACTCGTAGAAAATGTCCCCGACGCCCGGATGATGAAAATTAGAAGAGATGTTAGTCTTAGTTGTATGTCTTATTAGAACGTATTGTAATTTCTCTTCTGTTGCCCATTATCTTGTTGTGTGTTAAATTTTTAAGAATGAGGTAATCCATAACACGATATATACTTAAAAATGTACATTTAAACACGTTATATGACATAACACGTTATATATATAACGTATTACGTAATATATATATATATATATATAACGTGTTATTACGTAACACGTTATATATATAATGTAACACGTTATTGTCATAACAAGTTATATATATATAACGTGATATAACGTGTTATATCATAACACATTATATATGTAATGTGTTAATTCACAACACGTTTAATTCACGTTATATATATATATAACGTGTTATTACGTAACACGTTATATATATAACGTGTTACGTTATATGTATAACGTTTTATGCAATGTTATATATATAACGTGTTATGACACGTTATAACACATTATATATATAACGTGTATATATAACATAACACGTTATATATACCGTGTTATAACGTGTTATGTCATAACACGTTATATATATAACGTGTTATGAATTAACACGTTATATATGTGATAAGGCATAACTCGTTATATATATAACGTGACGTTATATATATATGTTATGACTTATCACGTTATGATTGTAAAAATGTATACAAATGTGCTACTGACTGCCTTACAACTTTGTAAAAATATATACATATGTACTAATTCTCTACTTCAATTGTACTACTATTTGTACTATACTTAAATATCGAAAATGCTATCCTTTGGCGAATCTTGGCAATCATCTTATGAACAGTTGCCTTGTTCATTTTCCGGATGATGAGGGACTTAATCTGGACAACCGCCAATGCCCCGCAACTGACGCTTTCTAGCTGCTCAAAACAATCCTTTACCGGGGGCTCGACAATCTCGAACTCGGGACGAATAGTCTGACCACGACTAAAGAAGCTTGCGTGCTGCAGCAATGTAGGAAGGATGCGACGTAGTGGTCGTGTCGCTTTGATCCTCGAGGCCCTAATCTCAGGTGTATACCTATGACGTACAGTGTCGTGCATATGTCAATCGTTGCTGACGATTTTCAGCCCCTTTAAGTTATATGATCCATTTTCTTTTCAAAAGAAAAAGTACGTATACCCAATTTGTTTTCTTTTACAGTTTTAATACGATACCAAACCACTTGCTACTTTTTTATTCACTCGATCAAATATTTGGCAAGTTCTTTATGTGAACACATATAGTTATTATTATAACTATTATTAATTTTTTTCTTTAAAATATTGGTCTTGAATAGATCACTCTTACAATATTTGACCAAAGAAAAAAGAATCATACTGACTCTTTAATTTCTTATTCTTTTACAAGTGACACCTAAAATTTATAGCAAGTATGAATATTAATCTATACTACTTTTAAAAGTGTGAATAGATTTCAAGGATTCTTGAAAACATTAATTTGCCAAAAATAACCCTATTTCTCAAATAATTATAAAGGCAAATAATGTATTGAGGTATTTGTTTAATTTTATTTTCATTATTTGATTATTAATGTATATTAATGAATTGACATTTCTGCATTTAGTATTGACATAAAAGTCAACAATTAATTATGGAAGTTACAAACTTTAAACCTTCCCACCTTCTCAATCCAATGCATTTTCCTTTAAAAATATATGTTTCGAGAAGGCAAGGGGCCACAAATTGGTGTGCTGAGGGAACTATTTAGTGAACTTGAGAAATTCCTGATTGTCCTTCCGGGCCCTCCCTTCAAAAAAAAAACGCACTTGTTGTTGGTATCATGGTGTTTGGAGGAGTGAGACAATAAATTTCTTATTTTTTACTTTCTAACAATTTTAAATTTGTTTTTTCAAGTATTTAGATGAAACTGGAAAAGTTGTCATTAGTCCTTGTGAAAAGGCTATAGGTACATGCTATATTGAGATTCTTCCACAAACCGAGAAGTCAAACAAAAGTAAGTTTTGTTCATGTATAGTAGTTGATGTCAAATATTATTTTGTTTTGTTTGTTTCATTTTTTTTTGAATTATTATTTTATTTACTTATTTGTTTGCAAATTTCTTTTTTGGGTTGGGGATTGGGGATGACTAAATCAGATTTGAAAAAAGTAATAGTATTGGAGAAGGAACTTTGTCTGCCAAGTAGATATTGCGAAATGTGAGGAAAGATGGTCTCGATGTAAGTGTCGTGTCCGGCGATATGGGTTCATGACATCCAACTATTATGGGCCAAAAAGTTGCCAGTTTGTTCTGTGCTTGAGTGTGCACATACTATAATGGAAAAATGGTTTTTCGAGCGACGCACTGCAGCTAATGAATGGGTTGAAGAATTAACACAAGAAGCAACCAAAAGAATAGGTATTGCAGTCGAGGCAGGTCGTAGGATGGATGTCCAATGTCTTAGCAGTGTTAAGTTGTTCGCCTTATTTTTAGCTTCACCGCAAGTGTACGGTGCAGTTTATAGAATAGGGTAGCAAGGTCGTATCCACGGAGACTAATAAATTAATATGCTAAGTATTGATCTAAGATAGTCTTATTTTTATTTAGACGATCGAAATTGGATGATTGTTGTATTGAGATTAAGACAATTTAAATCACCAAAACACAAGATTAAGATAATACAAATGATAGAAGTATCAAGATAATGAAATGGATATCCGAGTTAAGGTTTCGATTAATAATCCTCTTGTTATCCGGTTTAATCAAGCCACATTATTATCAATATTCCTATAAGACGATCACAAAGCTATTTTATCCTCCCTCTCGAGATGCATATAAAATGTAGATTGAAATACTTATGCTAGCATCTCTACTCAACATGAAGAATTCAACTCCCAAAAGTTTAAAAGATCAAATATCCTCACAAATATTTACAAACCTCTCGATTCATGCAAATATTTGTGTCGAGTATTCAAGAACTAATATTGAAACTCATCTCTCGAATTATGAATCAATATATCAAACAAGTTAAATCATTGATCAAGTGATAAAACAAGAATAAGATCAAAATACTCAAATAGGCTTCAAAATAATAACTTCAACTAAGATTAAAACATCCAACAAGAGTTCATTAATCTACTTCCAAAACCCGGAAATCTCAAGAGTTTAGCTACACATGATTTCTAAACAACTCATAAACAAATTGTTCAAAGCCATTACAAATGAAAATGAAAGATTGAAACTAAAAGAGAAGCAAGAAAAACTTAGGAAAGTCGACAATCTCTCGATATATCTCCGTTCCTCAAGCTCCGATGCAACCCGATTGTCTCCTTGATGTCTCCTTCCAAGAATAGACTCTTGTCTTGTGTTGTAGATCCTAAAAATGCCAGAATATCCTTGTGTGCGCCCCCCAAAAAGCCTTTTTATACCTACTTTCCAGTTTAGGGCATAATGTGCAGACATGGGATTCAGCGCGACAGACGGGTGGTGCGTCGGAGCACGGGCTACCCGTGCGCCATCATGTAGAAATCATCCAGTCTCTGTAGAGCGCACGGGTGGTGCGTCGGTGCATGGTCTACCTATGCGCCATGCAGAAGCTCAAATTTTCTTCATTCAGGGGTGCACGGGTGGTGCCTAAGGCACGCCCAACCCGTGCGCTCCCTGTATTTTCCTTATATGCTCATCTTTCGCTCATTTTGGCTTCACTTTTCGTATGTTCACTCAATTCTCCGTGTTTCCACTTTGCTCTGCTCGTAGTTATATTCAATTTGCTTCAATTATCATGAAATTTCTATAAAATAAGCAAAGTGTAATATCTTTTCCACAGGGAGTGAATATGTAACATTTTACGCGAGTATATGTATGTTTACCCATCATTATAACCAGAAATATGCCTCAAAATATATGCAAACCAACATCCAATCCCAACAATATAAATTTTCAATCAACACACAAACAACAAGTTGCAACATGCCCGGTCAACTCACTCTCTAACATCTAAGAAAGCAATAAATGTGCTAAAGTCATAAACGTGCTTCTAATGCAATGCAACCTAGAATGCTCTATATGCAACTATATGAAAACACACAACAATGCAATGGATATTTTTTTTTTCATCTACACTTTTCAAATATCAAAATACTACTTCTCCCCCAGACTTGAATGAAATTGTACCTTTTTTATCGAAAGGGGAAAAATAGAATTTCAATAGTGAAAAGTGGAGATATACCTGAATCACTGTGGTGGCGGCGGTGGAAAGTGGCCTTGTGAGATGTGCCACATTTGTAATTGTTGTAGCACTTGCCACGTCTCCTCGGACCGCCTGTTATAGTTCTCTCGGAATGTGAGGAAATCGGCCGAGGATCTTTGCCGCAAATCCTCCTCTGTTGCCTCAACTGTTCTCCTTGATGGCGCAAGTCCTCCCCAAATGCACGTAACATATCTTGAAATTCATTGCCTCGTTGGGATGTGCCACCATAAGAGGTTCCGGGACGATTCCCACTATGTGAGGGTCGGGGGTAAGCGCCTCCATGTGAGGACTCGGGAATGTCATAGCCAAGTTGGAGGTGATGAGGTTCCACCCCCATTTCTCGTCTGTGGAGCTCCTCCTCCGCCGCCACCATATCCTCTTCATCCTTGAAGCCTTCAACTCTGCACTTCTTCCTTGCATCTATAGCCTCTATAATTCGGTTATGTGCGTCAGAGTTCATTAGGAAGTTGGTGGTGTCCGAATGTATCGACCGTGGTGTATGGCGGGTTAGGCAATGAAATGGAAATGCGAAGACATTCTTCCGTAGAAGTACCAATGTGTTGTCTTCGTTTGCTATGAACTTCATGTGGTGCAACGATGCCAAATTAACCCAAGTGCTGCCGAAATAGGCTCCAAGCCTCGGAAATCGACGTTGAAATGCTTGGGCATAGGGGTAATGAGGCCCCTATAGAAATCGTACCCCTTCTCGCCTAGCCAACTGTTCTACTTGCTCGCGAAATTGACGGCTGTGTTGTAGGGTGTATTTGTGAGCATACACCATAGTAGATACAGCTCCTTAGTAGTCATCCCTCCAATATTTTCTTGGGCGAACACGGAGGATGTAGTCATGCGTTGTATGTACCGGAAAACTGGATTCCGGATCCAAGAGGCTTTGGCGGTCCGTGCGGCATACAACATAGGCCCCATTTGTGGTGTTTCCACCAGCATTCTCCAAAAGTCATATTGATCATAATTGGGCATCGGTCGGAAACGAGCGTTATGAACCTCAAAAATGGTGTTCAATTGGGTAATAGATAGTTGTCTCGAACGTTCCCCAACCGAAAGCGTATCATATATGGTTCAAAAGTCCGCCTTGTTTGAGTACTTCTACGGTACTCAAAAACTCCAATGTGAATCGTTTAAAAGTCGGCCACCTTCGGCTCATGAAATTGGTCCATCCGACCTTTGCGAAGAGACGCCAAACGTCCTCATGTATCCCCAAAGTTTGGGTACAGTCATCGTCGGCATAGCGGGATGGAGCTATTTGGCAACCAACCAAGCGATTCCATCGCTCAAGATCATCTGCGTTTGTCAATACAACCCCATATGCCGCGGGACTGTTTAGGTCTACCTCTGGCGGTGCCACGTCTCGTTGTGCCACCTCGCGTGCACGTCTCCTTCTACCCTGGGGATTTCTTCGCTCGGCCATGAAGGATTTGTACCTGAAATACATTCCATTAGCATCCCGGTATCATCCATGGCAACAACAAAGTAGGGGATTAAAGCTAACATATTAGGTGATGCAAATTCACGTCCCTAGCTACTTCACTTTGATCGATCAACTACCCCAAACAAGCAAGAATTATGGCCATTCTAGAAAAGTATTAACTAAAAGCTCAAACAATCATTGGCCATGCCTTATTCATCAATATTTCATCCAAAATCTACTCAATTACACAAGCCCACAAAGTGTTTGATAAATTGCTTCAAATAGTAGTTCAAACAATTCATAGCAAAAATATCAAAATAAGCACCTATCATGATCCCTAATACATAATGGACAAAGAATTCGCAAGGAGAAACAGTGTTCTTACCGGAATTCTCTAAATGAGACTCGAAATAGATAACTTGAACCCTAGGTGCTCTTGCTCAAAATGCTTCAAGCAAACTCGAATTCAATGTAAATTGGAGTTCAAATGTGATGGGGGAGGGATTAAATGGACGAATGTGAGTGATAGTTTGGGGGATTTTTGAAGAAAGTGGGGGAAAGGGAGGAGTGTGCGTTGGGGTTGTTTGAAAAAATGAAGAGCAGTGTTTAAAACTGCTCTGTTTTACCTCTTTCCCGTATGGCGCACGGGTGGTGTGTCGGCGCACGGGTTACCCGTGCGCCATCCCGTAGAGAACTCCACTCTCTGTAGAGCGCACGGGTGGTGTGTTGGCGCACGGGTTACCCGTGCGCACCTGTACAGCAATTCAGGAAATTTTTTTTTTTTAAAAAAAAACACACAAAATTAGAATAAAACACACACAAGAAAAAAATACAAAAATTAAAAAATTGAAATCCACACCAAGAACCGTTGGGTTGCCTCCCAACAAGCGCTATAGTTTACGTCTTTAGCTTGACGCCTGTTTTTGTTCCGTCACGGGTCTCGCAAGGTGATGGATGTCACCTCCTCTTGATTGCCTCGGTGGAAGTAATGCTTAATCCTCTGGCCATTTACCATGAAAGTCTCACCATCTTTTGTTAACAATTCCACAACGCCGGGAGGATTCAATATTTTCTTTATCACGAAAGGCCCCGACCACCTAGATTTGAGTTTTCCTGGAAAAAGTTTAAGGCGTGAATTGTACAAGAGGATGGGTTCCCCTGGTAAAAACTCTCGTTTCTTAATCATTTTGTCATGCCATCGTTTGGTTCTTTCTTTGTAAATTCGGGAATTTTCGTAAGCTTTATCCCGAAATTCTTCCATCTCATTTAAATGGAGCAACCTTTCTTCACCGGCCTTTTGAAAATCCAAATTTAGTTTCTTGACCGCCCAAAATGCTTTGTGTTCCAATTCTACCGGCAAATGGCACGACTTCCCAAAGACAAGTTGATATGGAGATGTGCCCAACGGTGTCTTATATGCAGTCTGGTACGCCAATAGAGCATCATCCAATTTTAATACCCAATCCTTTCGGTTGATGTTAACCGTCTTCTCAAGAATCTGTTTGATCTCCAGGTTGGCTACTTCGGCTTGCCCATTGGCTTGTGGATGGTATGCCATTGCAACTTTATGTTTCACCCCATATTTTGCCAACAAGTTGCTCATCAATTTATTTACAAAATGCGACCCTCCATCGCTAATTAAAGCTCTTGGAGTGCCGAATCTAGTAAATATATTTTTCTTAAGGAACCGCATCACAATTTGAGCATCATTTGTTTTGGAAGGAATCGCCTCTACCCAAAGGGATACATACTCCACTGCAAGTAGAATATATTGATAGCCCGAAGATAATGGAAATGGGCCCATAAAGTCAATCCCCCAAACATCGAACAATTCAACTTCGATTACGTTTGTCATCGGCATCTCATGTCTTCTGGAAATGTTGCCCATTCGTTGACACCTGTCACATTGTTGCACAAACAAATAACAATCATTAAATAGAGTGGGCCAGTATAGCCCACTCTGCAATACCTTCGCAGCGGTGCGGGTTGGGCCAAAATGTCCGCCAGAGGGTGAAGAGTGACACTGTTGTAGGACTCCCTCCCATTCTTCTTGAGGTACGCATCTCCTTATGATTTTGTCAGCACACCTCTTAAAGAGTAGGGGGTCGTCCCACATGTAAAACTTGACGTCATGTAGGAATTTCTTCTTTTGATATGACGATAGATTTGGAGGCAAAACTCCCGCAGCCAAATAGTTGACAAAATCCGCATACCACGGAAATTTTGCCTCGAGCATGAGTAACCGTTCATCAGGAAATTCCTCTTTTATCAATTCCATGCTTCTTTGCGACCCCTCTTGATTTTCAATTCGAGACAAGTGATCTGCTACCACATTCTCACATCCCTTCCGGTCCCTGATTTCCACATCGAACTCTTGCAATAATAGGATCCACCTAATCAACCTTGGTTTCGCATCCTTCTTATCAAAAAGATATTTGATAGCCGCATGGTCGGTGTGAACAATCGTTTTCATTCCAATCAAGTATGATCGGAATTTATCAAATGCGAAGACAATCGCCAACATCTCCTTCTCGGTAGTGGTGTAATTTTGTTGAGCACTGTCCAGCGTTCTACTAGCATAGTAGATGGATCTAAACAACTTTTCCCTCTTTTGACCGAGAACAGCCCCTACCGCAAAATCGCTCGCATCACACATCAATTCAAACGGTTGGCTCCAATCCGGGGCGACAAGAATAGGTGCGGTCACCAATGCCTTCTTCAACGTTTCAAACGCCTGCAAACAATCATTGGAAAAATTGAAAGCAACATCTTTTTCTAGCAATTGGCTCAAAGGCTTAGAAATTTTAGAAAAGTCACGGATAAACCTTCTATAGAATCCGGCATGGCCCAAGAAGCTCCGGATAGCTTTTTCGTTTGTAGGAGGTGGTAATTTCTCGATCGCTACAATCTTTGCCCGATCTACTTCCAAACCTACAGAAGAGACTCGATGACCAAGTACAATGCCATCGCGTGCACCATAAAATGGCACTTTTCCCAATTTAGTACTAGATTGGTCTCTTCACATCATTTGCAAGACTAGGGAAGATTGTGAAGACAATTATCAAAAGAATCACCAAACACAGAGAAATCGTCCCATAAACACCTCCATAACTTTTTCAATAAGATCGTGAAATATAGCCATCATACAACGTTGGAAAGTGGCAGGCGCATTACATAAACCAAATGGCATGCGACGAAATGCAAATGTGCCATACGAACATGTAAATGTTGTTTTCTCTTGGTCTTCCGCGCAATCATGATTTGATTGTACCCGGAATAACCATCTAAAAAGCAATAATAATCATAACTTTTGCAAGACGATCCAACATCATATCTATAAAGGGAAGAGGAAAATGATCTTTTCGAGTGGCATCATTTAGTTTTTCGATAATCAATGCAAATTCGCCACCTGTAACGATTCTAGTAGCAATCGGTTCTTCATTCTCATTTTTCACCACACATTTACCCCCTTTTTCGACACCACTTGTACCGGACTTACCCATGAACTATCGGATATAGCATAAATGATCCCGATCAACCATTTCAACACTTCCTTCCTAACCACATCTTGCATGATAGGGTTTAGTCGTCTTTGGTTTTGCACTCGATGGTTTATAAACATCTTCCATCCGAATTTTATGCATCACAACGGATGGACTTATGCCTTTTAAATCGATTATAGACCATCCTAGTGCTGACTTATGTTTTCGTAAAACCTTTAACAGTTTATCAAGTTGAGTAGGAGTGAGAATTGATGAAACGATTACCGGATTTGCATTATTTGCCCCAAGGAATGCATATTTGAGGTGTTCAGGTAATTGCTTAAGTTCCGGAGTCGATGTTGCTATTTCAATGTCACGCACGGGTTGCCCATGCTCAGACGCACGTGTCGTGCGTGATCCCCTATTTCCAGTCTTCCCTTCTGCATCGCGCACGGGTAGCCCGTGCTCCAGCGCACGGCCCGTGTGCTCTTCAGAGACCTCAACTATTCCATCAGCATCACGCACGGGTTGCCCGTGCGTGGACGCATGGGTCATGCGTTTCTGCAAGTTTGGCTCCCTTATTTCTGACTTTGCATTTTCGCCTCTTGCGCTCTTAGGTAGTTCCTGCATATGATCTAAGGCACAAACATAGTCGTACAAATCTTGGTTATCAAAATTAAGTACAACACTCGACATTGAGCACGAGTGGGTTAGACCAAATTCCAAATCATATGTAGACAATGTATGATCAACATAATCCTCAATGCATGAACTAACTATATCCAAAAAATTACAATTCTCCACCAAATCATGAAATTTCATTGCCTTATATATAGAAAATAAAACATGCTCATCATTAACACGTAATGTGAGCTCTCCTTTTTGCACATCTATTAAGGTTTTACCCGTGGCTAGGAAAGGGCGTCCAAGTATCGATGGAGCGTCTCGATCTTCTTCCATATCCAGAACCAAGAAATCCACGGGGAATATAAATTTATCAACTTTTACCAATACGTCTTCAATTATTCCCCTTGGATACGTAAGTGATCGGTCTGCAAGTTGCAATGTCACCGTAGTTGGCTTCACGTCGCCTAATCCAAGCTTCCTGAAAATGGACAAAGGCATCAAATTAATACTTGCCCCCAAATCACATAACGCTTTATTAAAGAAATTACCACCAATAGCACAAGGGATAGTGAAACTCCCCGGATCTTTCAGTTTTTGTGGTAGCTTTCTTTGGATAATTGCACTACATTCTTCCGTCAAATTCACCGTTTCAAAGCTTGTCATCCTCCGCTTTTTCGACATAACATCCTTAAGAAATTTCGCATAGTTTGGCATATGTTCTAGTGCGTCTGCAAAAGGAATGTTAATGTGCAATTTCTTAAATATATCAAGGAATTTGGCAAATTGATCATCAAGATTTTTCTTTTGAAATCTTTGAGCAAAGGGAAGAGATATAGGCAACTTAGATATATTCGAGTTAGATGATGATTTTAGCTTCTCAGCCCTTGTTTGTTCCGCCTCTTTGTTCTCTTCTTTCCTATTTTCTTCAATATCATCCTTCATCACGGATTCTCCCGCTTCCGGCCTCGATGCTTCATCTGAAAGTTTCAGATTCCCAGATTTTTCTTTAGGCCCCTCATATTCCGTACCGCTTCGTAAACGAATCGCCTTGCATTGTTCCTTAGGATTCATTTCCGTATTACTTGGAAATTGACCCTTGTGATGTTGACCACCCACAATTGTAGCCAATTGACCCATTTGAGTCTCCAGATTCTTTATCGAGCTTGTCACTTGTTGTTCTATCTTATCCATCCGAGAGTCTTGCTTAGCGAGGCGGCTCCTCGTATCATTCATGAATGCATTAGATTGATTTATGAAGGAGGTGAGTGCATCTTCCAACGACGATTTGCCTTCCCCATTTCCGCCTCCACTTGAAGCATTAAATCCCGGCGGAGGTTGTAACACATTCTTTGTATTTGCGTAGGAGAAATTTTCATGATTTCTCAATCCTGGATGGTAGTGCGTTGGGTTTGAATTATTCCAGAAATTGTTGAAATTCCGGTTATTCACATAATTTACCTCTTCCATCGGATATAGAAGAGCTTCACTACCCATGCTCGTGCCTGCTTGTGGCCCCTTCGTCAATACACTCAATTGAGTTGTCAAAGCCGCTACTTGTGCCGTAAATGTTTTAATTGGGTCTGAAGAGTTTAGCTACACATGATTTCTAAACAACTCATAAACAAATTGTTCAAAGCCATTACAAATGAAAATGAAAGATTGAAACTAAAAGAGAAGCAAGAAAAACTTAGGAAAGTCGACAATCTCTCGATATATCTCTGTTCCTCAAGCTCCGATGCAACCCGATTGTCTCCTTGATGTCTCCTTCCAAGAATAGACTCTTGTCTTGTATTGTAGATCCCAAAAATGCCAGAATATCCTTGTGTGCGCCCCCCAAAAAGCCTTTTTATACCCACTTTCCAGTTTAGGGCATAATGCTGCCGATTATGGGATTTCAGCGCAGACGCACGGGTGGTGCGTCGGAGCACGGGCTACCCGTGCGCCATCATGTTGAAATCATCCAGTCTCTGTATACCACACGGGTGGTGCGTCGGTGCACGGTCTACCCGTGCGCCATGCAGAAGCTCAAATTTTCTTCATTCAGGGGTGCACGGGTGGTGCCTAAGGCACGCCCAACCCGTGCGCTCCCTGTATTTTCCTTATATGCTCATCTTTCGCTCATTTTGGCTTCACTTTTCGTATGTTCACTCAATTCTCCGTGTTTCCACTTTGCTCTGCTCGTAGTTATATTCAATTTGCTTCAATTATCATGAAATTCCTATAAAATAAGCAAAGTGTAATATCTTTTCCACAAGGAGTGAATATGTAACATTTTACGCGAGTATATGCATGTTTACCCATCATTATAACCAGAAATATGCCTCAAAATATATGCAAAACTCACACCTATCACAAGTACAAGGTGAAAGATGGAATGAAGAATTATTTGGTCAACTTGTCTCTAATAATGCAGTTGTAGAGAGTTTGAATATAAGTTGATTCCTTGCTCTCATGCATCTGCAGCAATTAGGAAGGCGAACCTCAATAATTATTCATTCGTTGCACATTATTATAAAACCGAAAACCTTAAACAAATGTGGGTGGGTGAAGTGCTACCAGTTCCTGATCCGGGTGAGTAGGTTGTACCTGAAGACGTGACAAAATCAGAATGCAATCCCCCGAATGATCCTAGACAAGTCGGACGACCAAGACAAAATAGAGTACAATTTGTTGTTGAGTCATCGAGCAACCGTTCACGTAAGAGTCAAGTATGCTCAAGATGTGGGGTTGCTTTGGCCACAATTACGTTAAATGTAATATGCCGATTCTCGCTTGAAGACGGTAGGGCCTCGATAACACAACCGGTACTTCCGCAAAGGTACGTAGTAAAAACAATGCGGAATATGTCGATGTACTGATCATACTCGTAGAAAATGTCCCTGACGCCCGGATGATGAAAATTAGAAGAGATGTTAGTCTTAGTTGTATGTCTTATTAGAATGTGTTGTAATTTCTCTTCATTTGCCCATTATCTTGTTGTGTGTTAAATTTTTAAGAATGAGGTAATCCATAACACGATATATACTTAAAAATGTACATATAAACACGTTATATGACATAACACGTTATATATATAACGTGTTATGTAATATATATATATATATATATATATATATATATATATATATATATATATATATATAACGTGTTATTACGTAACACGTTATATATATAACATTTTATCACGTTATATATATAACGTGATATAATGTGTTATGTCATAATACGTTATATATGTAACATGTTAATTCACAACACGTTGAATTCACGTTGTATGTATAACGTGTTATGTAATATATATATATATATAACGTGTTATTACGTAACACGTTATATATATAACGTGTTACGTTATATGTATATTATTTTATGTAACGTTATATATATAACGTGTTATGACATGTTATAACACATTATATATAACGTGTTATGTAATATATATATATATATATATATATATATATATATAATTTAACACATTATATATATAACGTGTTACGTAATAACATGTTATATAACGTGTTATAACGTGTTATGTCATAACACGTTATATATGTAACGTGTTAATTCACAACACTTTGAATTCACGTTATATATATAACGTGTTATGAACTAACACGTTATATATGTGATAAGGCATAACTCATTATATATATAACGTGTTATGCCTTATCACGTTATAATTGTAAAAATGTATACAAATGTGCTACTGACTGCCTTACAACTTTGCAAAAATTTATACAAATGTACTAATCCTCTACTTCAATTGTACTACTATTCGTACTATATTTAAATATCGAAAATGCTATCCTTTGGCGAATCTTGGCAATCATCTTATGAACAGTTGCCTTGTTCATTTTCCGGATGATGAGGGACTCAATCTGGACAACCGCCAATGGCCCGCAACTGACGATATCTAGCTGCTCAAAACAATCCTTTACCGGGGGCTCGATAATCTCAAACTCGGGACGAATAGTCTGACCACGACTAAAGAAGCCTGCGTGCTGCAGCAATGCATGGAGGATGCGACGTAGTGGTCGTGTCGCTTTGATCCTCGAGGCCCTAATCTTAGGTGTATACCTATGACGTACAGTGTCGTGCAGATGTCAATCGTTGCTGGACGATTTCCAGCCCCTTTAAGTTATATGATCCATTTTCTTTTCAAAAAAAAAAGTACGTATACCCAATTTGTTTTCTTTTACAGTTTTAATACGATACCAAACCACTTGCTACTTTTTTATTCACTCGATCAAATATTTGGCAAGTTCTTTATGTGAACACATATAGTTATTATTATAACTATTATTAATTTTTTTCTTTAAAATATTGGTCTTGAATAGATCACTCTTACAATATTTGACCAAAGAAAAAAGAATCATACTGACTCTTTAATTTCTTATTCTTTTACAAGTGACACCTAAAATTTATAGCAAGTATGAATATTAATCTATACTACTTTTAAAAGTGTGAATAGATTTCAAGGATTCTTGAAAACATTAATTTGCCAAAAATAACCCTATTTCTCAAATAATTCTAAAGGCAAATAATGTATTGTGGTATTTGTTTAATTTTATTTCCATTATTTGATTATTAATGTATATTAATGAATTGACATTTCTGCATTTAGTATTGACATAAAAGTCAACAATTAATTATGGAAGTTACAAACTTTAAACCTTCCCACCTTCTCAATCCAATGCATTTTCCTTTAAAAATATATGTTTCGAGAAGGCAAGGGGCCACAATTTGGTGTGCTGAGGGAACTATTTAGTGAACTTGAAGAAATTCCTGATTGTCCTTTCGGGCCCTCCCTTCAAAAAAAAACGCATTTGTTGTTGGTATCATGGTGTTTGGAGGAGTGAGACAATAAATTTCTTATTATTTACTTTCTAACAATTTTAAATTTGTTTTTTCAAGTATTTAGATGAAACTGGAAAGGTTGTCATTAGTCCATGTGAAAAGGCTATAGGAACATGCTATATTGAGATTCTTCCACAAACCGAGAAGTCAAATAGAAGTAAGTTTTGTTCATGTATAGTAGTTGATGTCAAATATTATTTTGTTTTGTTTGTTTCATTTTTTTTTGTTGAATTATTATTTTATTTACTTATTTGTTTGCAAATTTCTTTTTTGGGTTGGGGATTGGGGACGACTAAATCAGATTTGAAAAAGAAATAGTATCGAAGAAGGAACTTTGTCTGCCAAGTAGATATTGCGAAATGTGAGGAAAAATGGTCTCGATGTAAGTGTCGTGTACGGCGATATGGGTTCATGACATCCAACTCGGCTGAGAGCTTTAATAGTCGATTATTATGGGCCAAAAAGTTGCCAGTTTGTTCTGTGCTTGAGTGTGCACGTACTATAATGGAAAATGGTTTTTCGAGCGACGCACTGCTGCTAATGAATGGGTTGAAGAGTTAACATAAGAAGCAATCAAAAGAATAGGTATTGCAGTCGAGGCATGTCGTAGGATGGATGTCCAATGTCTTAGCAATGTCAAGTACAAGGTGAAAGATGGAATGAAGAATTATTTGGTCAACTTGTCTCTAAGAACGTGCAGTTGTAGAGAGTTTGAATATAAGTTGATTCCTTGCTCTCATACATCTGCAGCAATTAGGAAGGCGAACCTCAATATTTATTCATTCGTTGCACATTATTATAAAACCAAAAACCTTAAACAAATGTGGGCGGGTGAAGTGCTACCAATTCCTGATCCGGGTGAGTAGGTTGTACATGAAGACGTGAGAGAATCAGAATGCAATCCCCCGAATGATCCTAGACAAGTCAGACGACCAAGACAAAATAGAGTACAATCCGTTGTTGATTGAGCAACCGTTCACGTAAGAGTCAAGTATGCTCAAGATGTGTGGTTGCTGGCCACAATTCCGTTAAATGTAATATGTCGATTACGCTCGAAGACAGTAGCGCCTCAGTAACACAACCGGGTACTTCCGCAAAGGTACGTAGTAAAAAAATGCGTAATATGTCGATCTACTGATCATACTCGTAGAAAATGTCCCTGATGCCCGGATGATGAAAATTAGAAGAGATGTTAGTCTTAGTTGTAAGTCTTATTAGAACGTATTGTAATTTCTCTTCTGTTGCCCATTATCTTGTTGTGTGTTAAATTTTTAAGAATGAGGTAATCCATAACACGATATATACTTAAAAATATACATATAAACACGTTATATGACATAACACGTTATATATATAACGTGATATAACGTGTTATCTCATAAC
Organism: Rehmannia glutinosa; assembly: GCA_016081115.2. Taxonomy (NCBI): domain Eukaryota; kingdom Viridiplantae; phylum Streptophyta; class Magnoliopsida; order Lamiales; family Orobanchaceae; genus Rehmannia; species Rehmannia glutinosa. The sequence continues at coordinate 321,704 of JABTTQ020003393.1, read as the reverse complement.
ACGTTATATATGTAACGTGTTAATTCAAAACACGTTGAATTCATGTTATATATATAACGTGTTATGTAATATATATATATATATAACGTGTTATTACGTAACACGTTATATATATAACGTGTTACATTATAACATGTTATAACGTGTCATATATAACGTGTTATAACGTGTTATATATACAACACGTTATACATATAATGTAACACGTTAACGTGTTATATATATAACATGTTATAACATGTTAAAACGTAACATGTTATATAACACGTTATAACTCTATAACACCTTATATATATAACGTGTTACGTAATAACATGTTATATATATATATATATATATATATTACATAACACGTTATATATATAACGAGTTATAACGTGTTATGTCATAACACGTTATATATGTAACGTGTTAATTCACAAAATGTTGAATTCACGTTATATATATAACGTGTTATGAATTAACACGTTATATATGTGATAAGGCATAACTCGTTATATATATAACGTGACGTTATATATATAATGTGTTATACCTTATCACATTACGATTGTAAAAATGTATACAAATGTGCTACTGATTGCCTTACAATTTTGCAAAAATATAGACAAATGTACTAATCCTTTACTTCAATTGTACTACTATCCGTATTATACTTAAATATCAAAAATGCTATCCTTTGGCGAATCTTGGCAATCATCTTATGAATAGTTGCCTTGTTCATTTTCCGGATGATGAGGGACTCAATCTGGACAACCGCCAATGGCCCGCAACTGACGCTATCTAGCTGCTCAAAATAATCCTTTACCGGGGGCTAGACAATCTCGAACTCGGGACGAATAGTCTGACCACGACTAAAGAAGTCTGCGTGTTGCAGCAATGCAGGGAGGATGCGACGTAGTGGTCGTGTCGCTCTGATCCTCGAGGCCCTAATCTCAGGTGTATACCTATGACATAAAGTGTCGTGCAGATGTATCGCCCCGCCACGAGGATCCAACCGGCAGGCAACAAAATATTTCTGAAAATTGCACACCATCAAAACCTGAAAAAAATATTGCAAATCCGTAAATAGAAAAAATAAAGCACCAAAAATTGAAAAAGTAATCTATAAAAATTTATTTTCATTACCTCCCTAATATTTTTCCAGTCGGTCGGATTTCCCCAACCCTGAGGACCGGTTTTGACAATATGGACCATTTTGTCCAATTCTTCGGCTGGGACAATCTCCATCTTCAAAGGGTCATATATGGTGCTCTCGGGGTCTTTGTCGTGCAGCTTGTCCCAGATGATGTCACAATAATCCTACAAAACAAAAAAATTGATTATTTAGACACAAAAACTACACAAAAAATTGAATCTAAGATTTTTTTAAAATTAATTTTACTCACCGAGAGGAACGTATCAGTAATCGTGTATTTTCCCACCATTTGAGCATGAGGAACAAACCCAAGAAATTTGGGATCGGACTGGAGATTTGTCATGTATGCATTGATATCTTTGTTTGAAAATTACAGAAAAGTACATGTTAAACATCCATTTTAATGCCTAAGCTGTTATATTAAGGCATAACACGTTATATATATAAGTTTTAATATATAACACATTATATATATAACGTGACAACATATATCACGTTATATATAATGTGTTAATGTATGTCACATTATATATATAACATGTTATACATATATATATATATATAACGTGTTAATGTATAACACGTTATATATATAACGTGACAACATAACACGTTATATATATAACGTGGTAATGTATAGCACATTGTATATATATCGTGTTATACATTAACACGTTATATATATAACGTGATATATGTTGTCACATTATATATATAACGTGTTATACATAAACACGTTATATATCACGTTATTTATATAACATGATATGAGTTGTCACGTTATGAATATAACGTGACAACCTTTCATCTTCTTCAAAACCATTCAATCTTCCCCAAAACCACTCAGTACCAGTCAATATCCTCCAAATCAATATCTCTAAATCCCAAATCAACCAACAACAAATTATCCCAAATCAACCAACAACAAATTATCAAAATTAAGAATGTGTTATATATAACGTGATAAAGAACGTATTAAATTATAAAAGACTTACATCATTTTCCATCTCCTTAGTAACATCCTCAAGCTCCCGAAACCAACCCGGCCCAACAGTATACATCAATCCCACATTACTCCTGTCATGCCATTCAAATTGCATTTGGTTAATTAACATGAAAGAAAATATAAAAAATATTTGAAATTGACTTATTTAAACATGTTACTCACTCCTCTGTGGACGCCAAGAAATGACGATACTAATCCACCGCCATAACGAACATCTGTGGGCCTGAATGGGCTGATAAGAAAATAGGATGGCTACCTATCTCGAGCAATGGCACTTTGAATAGTCGCGTGGGAAAGAGTGATAGTCGCAATGGGGAGGAGCGGAGAATATGAGTGAGTGGTCCTGGGCTGGCGGTGGCCTGACTGGCGTGCATGAACTCCTCATACTGACCCATGAATGGGAACTGGCAGCTAATCTCAGACTGAATAAGTTGCGGTACCGCACCAAGCTCCTCGGTCACACGATTACCCAACTGGGTGTGGTGCTCCTCAGCCTCGTCAAATCATCACCTAACGAGCTCGTCAACATCGTCAAATCGCCGCCCCAGTCCACTAACGTGCTTGTCAACACGGCCTCCAAAACGTGTAATACAGTCACCAAACCATGTCAGACGTTGTTCCAAGTGATTCATGTGATCGTCAACACGTTTCCTTATCCCAGCAATACGCTCCTCTATCAATGTCCTCAAAGAGGCCACGACATCATCATCCTCACATGCCTGCAGCCCAGTATCATACTGCTCCTCATAATGATCAGCTGGGATATCCTCTGAGAAGTGCTCGGAATGATTGTCTGGGTGTCGGATACTAGGATCATCATCCTGGCGAGCTGGCGGATCCGTCCAAAGCCTCTTCTGAGGCCTCTGAATGGATGTGCCGGCTACATCCTCTGTACGGATGCCCTGACTCGCACCTCGTGTGCCCCTACTCGCACCCCCGGGTATGCCCCTACTCGCACCTCGGGAGATCCAACTACCCTGAGAACCCCTACTTCCCAAGCCATCCCCCCTGAACCTATTCTCTCGAGGAGGACCCAAGAGGATAATCTCAATGACGTCTGTCCAATACATCTGACGCTCCTCCTCCTCACTCGGCGCCAATGTCTCGTGGCACAAAAAAGATCCATGAGTGGCACAACGATTTATAAATAAACAATTATACAAGTTATACAAACAAAACAAAGAATTATACTAGTTATATACCTCCTCAAACAAAAAATCTGCCTCGTCTGTCAGCCTCTATTTGAACCTCCAACGAAGGCATCTAGGTACCTAGACAGACGAGACTCTCGTACCACAGGCCTCACCCAAAGAAGGTATAGCCTCGAATGCCCATGTCTGACAGAAAACAATTAACCAATTTAATAAGCAAATTAACAAGAGTGTCATGCATATATAAAAATACAGAAATTAGTCATAAAACGAGTACATACCAACAACACAAATGTGGGCCCATAGAAGTGATATGAAGGTAACCGAGTCTCATCACCAGGAGTCGACAATGTATGAGGCAAACTCCGTATATAGTGCAACAAGATCGTATAAGTATACTTCCCTCATGGAAAGCTCTACCACTGCAAGGTGTCCTCAACTTGGACCTAAACCCACCGATCCACTGCTACCGTCCACTGATCTAGACCGACAAGCAGATAGTAATGAACCAAGATCTTCGCCACCTTGAGCGTATCAGTCGGTGACTCACAGAATCTACCCTCGACAAAAAGATCATGCAGGGCGAGAGGCGGGTGATGCGCGCTCACGAGTCAAATATGTCGATACACGCCCCCCTCTGGTATGTCGTGGTCCGCAGTAAAAGAGAGCATACTCGCGATGGGAGAACCTGATGTCGTGCTCTCCTATATGGAACCAACACTCATCGTCCAAGGCCTCCGGTCTACGTATCTCGTGGCATAAAAGTGCATGGACAGGAGCATTACAGCTGAAACTCACGTCAAACTCAAGAAAGTGACCAAGCGAGTTTTGGAACTCCGTATATACGTCATACTCTCCCGAGCACCTCCTTAACTCCACGGTGATTCAAGGGAGGACTTTGGGTTTGATGTGTCCGGAAATATTAGCTCGGGAATCACGATAAGACTCCCTCCTCCACAAAGGTCCAACCTAAATAAGATGAAAAACATCGACAAATATAAGATATTTTTACCACGTTATAAGCTAAAATATAACATGAAAACTACACAAAAACTGTCCGAAACATATATATAACTATAACATGTTATATATAGTTATATCACGTTATGTATATAACGTGATATAACTTATCATGTTATATACATAACGTGATATAACGTGATGAGTTATATTACGTTAAATCACGTTATATATAACGCAATAAGTTATATATATAACGTGATAAATTTATATCACGTTATATATATAACGTGATACAACGTATCATAGATATAACGTATCACGTTATATATATATATAACGTGATATAACAAAATATAACGTATCACGTTATATATATATATAACGTGATATAACTTATTGAGTTATATATATAACATGACGGTTGTTCATTGTCTTCCCCAGCCCCTCATCTTCCCCAACCACCATATATATAACGTGATATAACTCTAACACGTTATATATATAACGATCACGTTATATATATAACGTGATATAATGTATCACGTTATATATATAACGTGACGACTGTTCATCGTCTTCCCCAACCACCATCAACACAGTCACCTTACCCAAAAACTTGAGCAATGTCATTACGAGTCAAACCAAACCAATAATCGAACATTATAACTTCTATTTCAACATCCCTAAATCCCTAAATCCTAAATACCCAATATCCCTGCATCCCCAATATTTCAAAAATCAACACTAAACGGCCTAAATCCCTAATATTGCTAAATAGGCATAACTAACCTCTTCCAAATCAGCGGCGGGGACATCAACGGTGGCATCAGCGGCAGCGGAGACGGAGGCATCATCGCGGCGGGGAGAAGATGGAGGGTCTTCAACGGCGGGAGCGGCGACAGCGGCGGAGGTGGTAAGTTCTTCATCCATGTTTATTTTCTTCTCTCACGTTATAGATTCCTCTCTCACGCTATGTTCGAATTTTTCTCACGCAATATTTCTGGGTTTTTTCTCACTTTTCTTTGGTTGATTTTGTGTTGGAATTGGTAAAGTGAAAAAGTGAAAAAGTGAAAAGTTAAATGAAAAGAAAAACTGAAAATATATTGTTTTTGAAATTAGGGGCAAATGGGTCATTTTAGGTAGAAAAATTGTGTGTATAAGAAAGTGGGTAGAAAAGATGTTGGCTTATCCATAGTGGCTACTTAAAAAATTTTTCCTATAAGAATATATTATTACTTGTTAATACTCCTCTTCTAGAGCTCAAATGAATAGTAAATTAATTGTCTGTTTTCTGATATTTCCACTTTGCATTAGTGTTTCAATGTCTTCACAATTAGATATGAAATTGTATTGATATTGTTTTTATTTTAATATGTTTTTTATTACTCAATTTTAAATTTATATTGTCAAATTCATTATTATCTAAAAGAATTAATAGTCATGATTCATTATTGAATCCAAATAACAATCTAAAAGATTGAAAACCAACGATCATTACAAAAGTTAGATAAGTGTTGATAAAAAACAATATAGATATATAATTTTAATATAATTTTTGATATTATTTTAAATTTTACTTATCTTAAAACTAATTAAGTCTTTTTCACATAAAAATCAGAGAATTTATAACTTTATTACTTCTATATTTATTATTTTACTACAATTCATCCTTATTATTTTCCTTTGAATCACCCTTTAAGTTCAAATTTAGCCATTTAAACCCAACCTAATTGGTATGCTCACATAGCAAATGGGCTCACGCTTGATGTTCAATTACTACGTACTAAGATTTGTATGAACTCCAGAAAATTCATATCAGATCAACATAAAAAATATGCATGACAGAAAAGACACTTGCATAACACAAAAATATAATCTTTTGAACTTTACCTGTTATGTGAATAGGACACTTACATAACTTTCTATATCTTCCATTTAAGTTTTAGGATTTAATTCTCTTTTGACTTAGGGTCTGTGTTAGTTCAACCCTCGTGATCTTCCCTTTCGAGAAACTACGTTAGGCCTAACACGTTATACCATAAACCTACGATTTCAGAATATATTATGATTTCAACCTCTCAATTATTTTTCTACCCTTACTTACATGGAGATATATTGTTAGAAGTCTTAAATTTATGTTATTGAGACATAGAATTTAATTTATTTTATAGATAATTTAAAACAAGAATTAAGTGCAAAAAATAGAGTTAAAAATTGTATATATGTCATTGTAAAAAAACTTAGAAGACAAACTAAACAAACAATCATTTAAAAAAAATCGAATGTCACTTGAACCTTACACCCTTAACAATTTACAAATTAAAATATCAACATGATACTTATAATAAAACTTAGGTACCAAAATAATTTAATTTAATAAAATAATGTGAAAGTGAAACAAGAGCTAAAATAGAATTGAGTCTAAAACATCATATTTGGACGTAAAAAGAAAATCTAAATAAACTCATTTAATAAATATTTTTTGACATTTGCAGAGAAAGTAATGCATTACTTAAATTATATATTAATCAAAATACTAATATAGCATTAATGAAAACTTAGATAAATTAAATAATTACAAAAATAAAAAGTGAAAACTATTCATAAAAATATTTAAAAATAAATAGTTATATTTGAAATTAATGAGATGAGAATTCCAAAATAATATTAGGGTTACATTTCTTATTTGATCAAAGATAAATCAAATTGCTTAATAAATATTAAAGTAATATATACCTTTTGTTTTTCAGTAAAGACATTATCTTTTTTGAAAATGTATTGATAATTGAATTTTACATTTAAATAATATTTATGGTAAATCTCACTTTACCCCTGTATTTTTCTTGTGTACCACTTTATTCCCTTGTATTCTTAATTGTATCACTTTATTCCTTGTACTCCCAATTAGTTTCACTTTACTCCATTATAACTTTAGAATATTATTTTACACTCACATTCTAAAAAATATGACCATTTTATCAATACCTATTAGTTTAGTAAAATAACAGTATCATTTTAAAAGTATTTAATATTAATAAAATCTGTACTTATTTTATAATTTAACTTTCATAAATTGATTAATTAACAGGTTAATATTAAATTAATTTTATTTTACATTTAGTTTATTATTATTTAACTTTAATATAGCCCCTATTAAATTAGTATATGAGATGATATTGTATATTAACTAATATATTTATACTTTTAATTTCTTCTTCATCACAAACTTAAAAATATTAAATATATGTAATACGTTTTATTAAAGATGCAAAATATTATTTGTAATTTTTCAACTTTTAATTGAATAATCATAATCCAATAAAAACTTTGTTTAATGGAAAAAAAAGTCATTTTAGTGGTTAATTATTTGATACTAAAATAAATAATCTTAACTTAAACATAATTAGCATTAAATATGGATATATAATTTTCTGTATATGCATGTTTTTTGTATTATATTATTATATTTCATTAATGATGAGAAATTAATACTAATAATTCACTTATTTAATGGAAATTATATTAAATTTAATAAATAGCAAATAGTTTATTTTGATATATATATATACATGAATTTATTACCATTAACTTAATTTAAAAACAAAAATAGGGATAATTAAGTCATTTAATAAAGGAATAGGGGAATAAAATTATATTTTAATAGTATAAGGAGGTAGAGTGATACGAATTGAAAGTATAAGGGGTAAAGTGATACAATTGAAAATATAAGAGACAAAGTGATATTTAGTGAGAGTATAAGGGGGTAAAGTGGGATTTACCCTAAATAGTATTATTTGGAAAATAATGAGATCAATTTTAAATTTTGCAGTCTCTTCAACAATACAACAAATAGACTAATTTTAGTGTATTATGAATCATTATAATCTTTATAACTAGATGGATCACATGCAAAATTTACAACTACGAAAATTTTATAATAAATTGAAAGAGCTAAACTCAATTACAATCTGTAATTATATAATATATCTTTATGAAACTTTATGAAATTATAATTTCTATTTACTTTTAATAAATAACTTGAAATTTTCAAAAACTTCGTAATGGATTCACAAATTAATATTTATTTAATTTTAAATATATAACTATATAATGCAATTATTTGGTTTTTACAAACCCAAATAAAAAGCTCGATTTGAATAATTTTAAATTTTTAGTTTCTTGTATCTTTTAAGCAAATTAAATGTTTGCAAAGTAATTTTCAAACAGAAGGTTAGTTAGTACTATTGTATTTATTTATTGAAGGTCGACTTGACATGGATAATGATAAATTGGTTTTATTATTTACCGAGTGAAAATATTTTATGTGCAATTGAATAGAGTTTCAAAATTTAGATTTCAGCTTATCACTCTTTTGTAGTTTTATTTAAAAGCTGACTCTTGACGACAATAATAGATTAATTTTCATATATATATATATATATATATATATATATAAGGTTAAAATTTATTATTTTCAAATACGACACTCAAAATAAATGGATTGCAATAACTAAAAATATTCACTTTTATTTATTACATTTAATAATATATGAAAAGTGTTTTCCTATATATATATTTATATTGTTTCTTTAATCGAAGAAGAGATAGAAAGAAAAAACCAAGCACAAGGATAATATTAACATTTACGTGATTTCTAAATTTAAATAGAAATTTATAAAATCCATGATGTAATGATTGATTTTGGTAAAGAAGTAATTTAATCAATTTTGATTTTTTTGATTAACGTGATAATGGATTTATCAATCTTTGCATCTAATGCTAAAAGAATTCTAAATTCAATTAAGAAAAAGATTGTACTAGCCATCAAATCAAATAAAAGATTGATTAATGTGATCGTAGACTAAGATAAGACCATTTTTTTGGTAATATTAATTTTAAAATTTTATTGGATGGAATTCTTTAAAATAATTAATTAGTTGATCATTCATATGGATTTGAACACCCGATCAGAAAAAAAATGTTAAAATACTTTGAAAATAGACTTTGAAATATTTCTGTTTTAATAATTTGAGTATTTGAAGAATGTTTTATATATTTTTAAAGCACTTTTAATATTTTAATATTAATTAATAAAATTATTAAATAATATAATTATTTTAGTAAATCATATGGATCACGTGCGACGCACGTGTTTATCACTAGTCTCTCAAAAAGTAAAGAAAATTATTTCGAATGGGAGGAAGATACAATAAAACATTTGGATGATTAACGTCAACTGAGTTCCATCCAAGTTGGTACTTAACTTTTTATACATTTATTAAAATTTGTTGAATGTGAAATTCGTTCAGTTCTGACAATAAACTTAAAAATTTATTCAATCGGCTCCAAATTAACCACTAAAAAATACACTAAATTCACATTTTCAACTACTCTATAAAAACTTCATGAAAATTCGAAATGGGACAACCATTACAAGCTGCTAGCCAAATATTCTTTGAGCAGGTCTTCTGTAAGACAGTCTTACGGATCCTATTTTGTAAGACAGATCCACCCGCCCAGCCCAGCCCCTCTGCTCCCAGCCTAGCCCACCTGTTATTTTAAAAAAAAAAATTCAACATCAGCACTTGGGGGGAATTGAACCCACGATTTGTGCAAACTTAAAGTGGTGTTCTACCACTACACTGTTAGTGCTTATTGTGCAATTTCAGAATAACAATATATATAAACACATTCATAAATACGCCTGGTAATTAAAAAAAAATTAAAAACGCCTATAAATGTAAAGGCTAAGAATCAAACCCAAGTCTATTAAAAAAACATGATACATTATCTTAATAAATGGATACTTATAAAAGTGTTACTTTGAGTACATCATATTTATTTTTTATTTTTTCTCTTTTCTTGTTCCTAGTTTGTAACTGTATTAAGAAATCTGATACTTTATCTCAACAAACGGATATTTTTACTTATAAAAGTGTTATTTTAACTATATCATATTTATTTTTTATTTTTCCTTCTTTCCTTCATTTCTAATTTGTGAGTATATTAAAAAACATGATACTTTATCTCAAAAAATAGATACTTTAACGTATAAAAGTGTTACTTTAATCCTGTATATATATATATATATATATATATATATATATATATATATTTATTGTAATATATTCATAATTTGTGACTATATTAAAAAAATATGTTACTTTATCTCAAAAAACAAATACATTTACTTATAAAAGTATTACTTTAACTCTATCATATTTATTATTCATCTTTCTTTGTATTTATTATTAAAAAATATAATACTTTATTTAAAAAACAGATATTTTTACTCTTAAAACATGATATTTTGTCTCAAAAATATATATTTTTACTCATAAAGTTGTTACTTTAACTCGTGATATATTTATTTGTCCTTCAATGTAATGTAATCATAATCTGTGGCTATATTAAAAAATATGATTCTTTATCTAAAATAACCGATACTTTTTCTCATAAAACTGTTACTTTAACTGGGGAAGAAAAACAGGAAAAAAAAAAAGGTCGAGCTGCTGTTGATCCGCGGACCTGGTCAACAAGATCCGCGGGTCCACGGGTCAAAAAGGATCCGTCTTACGGATTGAGACTCGTAAGACGGGACCCTATACGAATTTTTGCCATGTTCTTTTAGATAAATTTTATATCAACCCTAACTACTAGAAAAGAGAAAAAAAAAATGGGAATAAAGAAAAAAGATAAGATCAAGTTGTAGCAGATTAGATGGTAGTAATGAGAAATTCCCAAGAACAAAAGAAGCATGACAAATATGACCCAACCACTCCTAGAAAACCAACTGCAATTTATGTCCACAGTGCATATATTCAGGTTTATGAGCTTTTGTGTATATTTCTTCTCTATATATCTATACATAAATGTATCATTAATTATGCATAAACTCATTCTAACAAAGTCCTGCCATTAAAACACGTACACATACACATACATATCTTCATATACATCATTTTGAAAGAGAGAAAACATAACATTTAATTCTTTTATTCCTTCTTGTTGTAGAGAAATATATCAGAGAAAGAGGAGAGAGAGAGAGAGAGAGAGAGAGAGAGAGAGAGAGAGAGAGAGATGAGGATGGGAATAATGGAGGTGATTCTGGTGGATGCTAAAGGCCTCCAACACACTGACTTCCTTGGTAATTAAGCATGCTTTGTGTGTGTGTGTGTGTGCCGATTTTTATAAAATTAGTTTTTATTTTATTTTATTTCTCATTTTACAATAAACTTTTTTTCTTGAGTACATTAGGGAGGGAGAGAAGAGTGATTAGAACCGAGCCAAATCTCTGAATCCGGGCTTGAGAGTCTTAACCACTCACCCACTCTCGATTCCCTACAAGAAATTTTCATATGATACATTCGAATTCCTTTTAAATGTATTCAAATCTAAAATTCTTAGTTTAGATTACTTTTGAATATTTTTTTATGGTTGTCGCGTCATTTACTCGATCATATATATTTCTTGATTAATTTATTTAATTCTTTTGACATATAAAATCATAAATAATTCATGTTAAGTAATAACTCTATTAGTCGTTTTCTTTTCTTTTGTTTTTACTGAGTTAGAAGGAGTGAAGGGAATGAGATAAATCTAAAAAAATTGAAAGACTCCAGGTTCAAACCCCTTATCACACTCTTGCAATAGTTGAAGGAAACTAATTGAGCTAGTACAATGTTGAGACACATGCACTAACTGAAAGTCGTGGTTGCGTTTGTATTTGGTCTACTAAAAGTCTAAAAACATTATTCCAACAAAACCAGCTCAAGGTTTTATTGATTTTTCGGTGAATGTGTTTTCTTCCAGAAATAATTCATGAAGTTGAAATTCTAAATACCAGTTATTTTTGGTGAAAATATTTCTACAAAGTGTATTTTTGATTAAAAAAATTATTCTGTTTACGATTTGATTTATCAGATATTGTGTCGAATGCATTTTTAAAGATCAATTTAATAATTTTTCAATCATTTCCTTTTAGAAAAAATAACGCAATTTTAGTATAGTTTTTTTATGTTTAGGGGGTGGCATAGGTTCGGAGGTTGAAAAAATAATCAAGCTATTTGATATTTGACTTGATATTGATAATTAAAAATTCATTTGACATCAATTAGTTCAAAAACTACACTCGAACAATTTTTTTCTTCAATGAGATTTAAAGTTTGACTGAACTTTGACACAATTAGTGCAAACAAAAAAATGTATAAAAAGATCAAGATACGTGGTTTGTATCTGGATAGGTTCATTGAAACTCGACTCAATTATGTATTATACTAAGTCAAACACAATTTTTAATAAAATATTTGAGAGCTTATAAACTGTTTAAATTTGTTTGATAACTTTTTTTAGAAAAATATCTTATAAGCTCCCAAAATAAGACGTCCGGAGCTTATAAGATCTTTTTCAAAAAAAATTATCAAACAAATTTAAGACGTCAGGAGCTTATAAGCTATTTTTAAAAACGTAGGAGAACCCCAACGTTTTTTTAAAATAAGATCTTATTCAACAACCTCCTTTAATTTTGACTATTTTAATTACAAAATTGTCATTACTAACATTTTAAAAGCTACACAATCTTATTTTATCCAAATGCTTCAACAACTTATTCTTAAAATAAGATCTAACATCTAATAAGCTCTAAAAATAAATTATAAGATGTAGGAACTTATAAGATCTTTTAAATAAACTTAGCCAAACACCCTCCAAATAAGGTCGGAGTGTAATATAATTCAAATTGAATTGATTCATTCACATCCCCAGTTTATAAACCTACGTCAAAATAGTGAACGCACAAGTCACAATTTTCACCAGTATATCTTGTAAAATAATAGACATATTTTAAAAGTATAATCACTTCAGATTACGTACAATTAATTATGTCATTCATGATATTATGATATCAAAATACTTAAGGAAAAAATATATTATAACTTATATATAAAAAACACTAATAAAAAGCCAAAGCGAGAATATAAAATGCAATCTAGAGAAAAGATAGAAAGTATTATTTCCCAAAAGAAAATCTTATTTTGGAATGTCTTTAAAAATGAAGATAAATAAATTTTGTGATAGAGAAAGTGATATATATGTGTGTGTATGTATATCATTGGTGCAGGTAAGATAGATCCATATGTTATGATTCAGTACAGAAATCAAAAGTACACGAGCAAGACTGCTCGAGGTAAATATCTCCCAACTTCAACCTCTTCCTTTAATTAGTTATTTTTGTAGTCAAATTACAATTTTATCTTCCTTTCTAATTCTTCATTCAATTAATTATAGACGGAATGTCTGAGTTTATCTTTTCATGCTCAAACTAACAATTAAGAGAAAGAAAATGGAAGCAACAAAATTTAATTTTTATTTTTTGGGTTAATGACAAAAAGTATATCTGAGGTTGGGTTAATTAACAAAAAACTCAACCATGTTTCAAAATTACAAAAAGTATCATGTAGTTTGAAACTACAGTAAACTAACGAAATTTATGTATTATATGTTGGAAATTTATCACTCAAAAAGCACATTTTTATTGATCACTCAAATATTACAAGAGACGCCTCACTACAATTTCACTCAAACTCTTAAAAACTACTTGGAAGCTTTGCTTCTCACTCACTTGTTTTTCTTTCTCAACTTGATACAAAAATGAATCACAACACCCCATGTTTATATTAAAACACCATCTAAATCAATGACTATGATTGATTCTCACCAACTTTAATCCAATGGCCATATTATATTTTCATCTACTACATTAACCTACTACACCAACCACCAAACTCCACATTTTAAAACTAAATAAGTTTATATTTCAACATTCCCTTTTAAACTTGTCTTATAATCCCGAGTGCGAACTTCTGAATTTTCAAAGTCTTCATATTTCAATTGCTTGGTAAATATATCAACAACTTGGTCTTGCGACTTCACATACTTCACTTGAGCTTTTTCTTACGCAATGCATTCTCTGATGTAGTGGTATCGAGTATCAATATGCTTGTTTCGATTATAAAATACTGGATTGTTGGCCAAAGCTACTGCTAACTTGTTATCGACATAAATTTTGTTCTTCTTGTGATATGCTTAATTCTTTTAACAAATTCCGCAACCAAATCACAGGTTATAAGAGTTGCATACTCGGCTTCACAGGTCGAAAGAGTGATTATTGGTTATTTCTTCGATGCCCAAGTGAAGGCAGTATCTCCCATGAAAAATGTAAAGCCAGATGTACTTTTTCGATCATCAGTATATCCAGCCCAATCATTATCACTGTATCCAACAAGCATATAATCATTAGAAACTGAATAGAGCATATCAAAGTTGATTATACCTTTTAGATAATGAAGAATTCTCTTTGTTGCCTTGAAATCTGTGATTGTTGGATTTTCCATATAGCGACTCACGAGTCCAACAAGTTAAATACATCAAACATCCAACTAGGCTCTTGAACAGTGTTGGGTCCACTTTATTTGCTTCATCATCTTTGCATAATTTCAATCCACATTCTACTGGTGTGGTTATCGGGTATCGGATTGCAATCAGCCATCTTAAACTTCTTCATGATCTCTTTTGTGTACCCTTCTTGTGAGATAAAAATCCCATCATCCTTTTTCTTACTTTGATGCCAAGATAATGCGCCATCAACCCAATGTCAGCCATTTTGAACTTTTTTGTCATTACCTTCTTGAATTCGTGGAAATGTCTATATTGTTCCCTGTAAAAATCAAATCATCAATTTACAAGAAAACAATTAAAACATCATTATCCTTGTTCTTGATGTAGAGTGCATGTTTGTAGGGGCATTTGGTGAATCCTTTCTTTTTCAAATATTTATCAATTCTACTTTCCATGCTCTTGGTGCTTGTTTCAATCCATACAGAGTTTTCTTTAGCTTCAAGTATTTATCTTCTTGTCCTTCAACCACGTAGCCCGTTGGTTGTTCAATTTAGACTTCTTCCTCTAGTACTCCATAAATAAATGATGACTTTATATCCATCTGATGTAATTTCCACTTATATTGGGCTGCCAAAGAAATGATTAGTCTTATGGTTTCTAAACGAGCAACTGGAGCAAATACTTCATATAGTCAATGCCAAGTCTTTGACTATAATCTTTTGCAACGAGCCTCACCTTGTATCATTCAATTTCTTCTGTAGCACTCTTTTTCACCTTGTACACCCATTTTATACCGATGCCTTTATGACCTTTAGGAAGTTGAGCAAGCTTCCAAGTGTCATTTTTCTTGATGGCTTTAATTTCTACATCCATTTCATCTCTCTATTTTTTGTCTTGATCAGCTTCTTCAAAGTTCACATGCTCGCAATTTACGAACATACAAAATAGGGTGAGATTTTGAGCTTATCAGTTGCCTTGTAGAGATTTTCAAGACTTCTTGTACGCTATTCATTTCTCTCAACTAGGAAAGATGGTGGTGATATTGAAAATGACTGTGAAGTTGGTGGT
Organism: Rehmannia glutinosa; assembly: GCA_016081115.2. Classification (NCBI taxonomy): domain Eukaryota; kingdom Viridiplantae; phylum Streptophyta; class Magnoliopsida; order Lamiales; family Orobanchaceae; genus Rehmannia; species Rehmannia glutinosa. The sequence goes on along the minus strand of JABTTQ020003393.1, from coordinate 305,983 downwards.
GTAATGGGTTCTTCTCCTGATTGCTCAACAATTGCTTGTTCGTCATCTTCAAATTCAGGAGCGAAGTTGTAATCTTTGGCATGTGTTTCCCAATCTAGGACTTAGATTATATAGTTTGTAGCCCTTGGAGTTGTTGTCGTAGTCGACAAAGATGAACTTCTCGCTTTTAATTATCATCCAACTTGCTTCTTTGTTCATCTAATACATGTACATGAGTTATGCTTCCAAAAGCTCTTAAATGGGAAATATCAGGCTTTCTCCCATTACATGCTTCTTGTTGTGTCTTGCTCCATTTGCTTCTTGTTGGTGAGAGATTAAACAAATGAACCGCACATGCCACAACTTCTGCCCAATACTAATTTGGTATTTTCTTGGTTTTGAGCATACTTCATACGATGTTGAGAATAGTTCGGTTCTTTCTTTCTGCAACTCTATTATGTTTGGGGATCTGGGAACAGTTAATGGTCATCGGATATTGTTTGCTTCACAAAACTCTTAGAATTCATTCGAATTGAATTCTCCTCCTCGATCAGTTCTCATGACTTTAATCTGAGACGTTTCTTTCTCCATCGCAACCTTAAATGTCTTGAATGCTTCAAAGACTTCTGATTTATGCTTCAAGAAATAAACCCAAGTTTTTCTTAAAAAATAATCAATGAACAATTGGACGTAATTAATTTTACCGAATGAACTTGTCTTTATAGGACCACAAGCATCATCGTGTATGAGCTAAAGTGGATTTTGGGATCTGGAGTTTGACTTTTTTGGAAAACTTTGCCTGAATTGAAGTAGACATCCTTCACAATGCTAATCAGGGTGGTTGATACATGGTAAACCTCTCACCATATTCTTCTTGGATAGTAACCTGATTCCTCCAAAGTTGAGATGTCCAAATCTTAGATTCCATACTCATGATAAATCCTTATAAAACTCCTTGAGACACTTTGCTACATTAGTGTGAATGTTGAGCAGAAAAATCTATTTCTTGACATGGGTACCCTAGCAATCAAGATACTCATATTGTCTCTTATAGAAAGGTTGTTGTCTTTTAAGTGTGTCATAAACTTTCTCTAAGTGTTGTCCCAAACTCAAAATATGTGTTCTCATGGTGGGTACATAGTAAATATTTAAAATAAATTGATATCACCCATCTTTCAAGCGAATAAGGATTTTATCTTTTCCTTTTATCGATACCTTGGAATCATCGCCGAAAGAGACATTACCACTTATTGATTCATCAAGTTCTACGAAAATAGTTCGTCTACCACACATATGATTGTTAGCACCTGTATCTAGGTACCATGTGTCGTCTTGATCATCACTACTATTGTTTCGTGCTAGAAACAAAACATAAGTCCCATCTTCTATCTTTTCTTCCACCAAATTGGCATTTCACATTAACTCGAGCATTAGGATTTATGCAATCTCAGGCATAATGCCCAAACTTCTGACAATTATAACATTGAACTTGAGATTTATCATACCTCGAGTTTGAATTGTCTCTTCCACAACCTCTTGGAGAACTTTTACTTGCATATAGTTGTTGTTATTGAAATTATTGTTTGAACTCCAACCTCATCTATGACATCGCCCTCGTCCTTATCCACGACCTCTTACACGTTGACTTCTGTTATTGTGTAAATTTTCTTTATTCTTGGTTGGTTGTGTTAGTCCAAGTGGCCACAAAAATCTAGAGGGGACGAATAGATTTTCACCAATTTTCTGATTTTTCTTCTCTTTTTTCTAATAATGGATGATGAAGCCTAATCACGGAAATATAAGTGCGATAAATCAAGATACACATGACGATTTATAGTACTTCAGCCCACGTAGGGCCTACATCCACTACCACCTGGTCCTTCTGAGTGGATTTCTAATAACTAGTATTATTAATCGATTAAGAAAACTTGTTACAACTTCAAAGAGCATCAAACTCTTCCGACAATAACTCGAAGAACACCAAACTCTTCCAACTCGAATAGTACCAAACTCTTCCACATGAAAAGCACAAAGCTTTTCAACCAAAAGTGTTCTTGCCAAAAGAACACTAACAAGGATTTCTTGTTTTTGATGATATTACAAATACAATCAAGATTACACTTTGAATGAAACATTCAACAAAAAGTGCAAGTTTAATCCATAAGGAAAGCCTATCAAGCAAGGTGTGAAGGTGTAGTGCTTAAGCTATTACAAAAAGAATGTTGAAAGTGAAGTACAATGAAAATGTTGATAATATCTTATTATGTGTGGACTTGTATTATATTGACTTGTGTTGTGTTGTTGTACACTTGATGCTTGATCTTCATCCCCTATTTATAGACAAGCTTTGAGATTGAATTTTGGACATAGACTCCTCATGTATGTAAAAATACGATGACAAGATCCACAATACGATGGCAAAAGTGATAAAGTGTAAAGTTGTTGCTGCAACGTTAGAAAAACATCCCAGATCTTCGCTATAGCGACATGTCACTATGTTGTAAGATTTGAAAGTGAAAATTGTTGGATCAAGATCTGGTACACGTCTCTTTAGAGGGTGACCGGTCTCCCTAGCACAGTGACCGGTTGATGTCCATAATGATCGGTCTCCCTAGCATAACGTTCGGTCGCTGTCTATAGCTACTGGTCTATGTGGCATAGGGACCGCCTGCCCCCTAGAGTTTGAAATAGAAAACATGGAGACCAACTTTCAGGCATTGGTCGCCCTCAACCAGGGAGTTTCAAGTTTTAGAAAATATTTAATACACTTCTCAGGCACCAGTCGCCCTTGATGGCGACATATCGCTGTCAACTTTTATAAAACTTGATTTTAAATAACTTTACAAAATGAAATCTAATTTTGACAGCATCCGTTTTAATCATTTTGGTTGAAATAAAAATGCTATGATGAAATCATTAAAACCAAAAATAACTTTGTTCTAACAAACTCCTCCTTTTTGATGAATTCAACCCAAAACGGTTTTGATAGGGTTTTCAGAAAAGAAACTTAGAACGTTTTGGAAATTTTTTGAAAATATCCCCCATCAATAAAAACTCCATTTTTTTTTAAAAACGACCATTTGCAGCAACACAAGCCATCATTTTATCAATTACTATGTTGGCTCATTTAAGAGTACTAGAAAAATAATGTTAGTGAATATATCAAGCATCAACATATCATAAGTTATCAATAAGCTCAAAACCACTTTTAAAAATATTTTATTAAAAATGATCACCATATGAAATCACTTATACCAAGGTAGTATGAAAATGCTACAAAAGTATACCATAAGCTCAAATAAGCACTATGAGCTCTTTTTCCATTAAGCGCTTTTATCATGAAGCATTAAGAACTAAGTTTCAACAACTTACCAATAAGTTCATAAGATCAACTAAGCTTAACAAAATAGCTTACCAATAAACCATTATGTCCATTTTTACCATAAGCACTTTACCATCAAATAAGTACTTTTACCATAAGTACCAAATAGAGCCAATGAAACCCAAAATCACAAGCTAATCACAATATAGCTTTTCTACCCCTTTGAAATCATCAAAAAAATCATTAGGCCTCAAGGAATTAAAAGAATCAAAGTAAATCAATGCAACAATATTTAATAAGATATAACATAGATGAAAAAGTTTTCGCAAAGTAGTTCAACGCACACGAAAAGCAGAAAAAAATACAAAGATTAAAATGGGGGTCGGAATTTTTAGTCCTCATTAGAGGAGAAGCACGTGGGAGGAGTTCATTGATGAACTTCTTCAGTTTGCTCATTTTACCCTTTATATTAGTATTTTACGTTTTAACTTCTTCAAGTTCTCTTCTTAAGGCCACAATATCCCTATGAGTATCTTTCGAGATTATCCATCAATACTCCAATCTTCGGGCCCATCATATCGGTCACGAGTATTATCCTCTGATGCACTTTGTGCTCCCTCACCCATTAAATCCTCTATTTCTAAACCATCAAAAAATCGGAAATAGGGACACGGAATATGGAGGCATGTGCTCTACCTTTGGCCAAATTAGTAGGAGCTTTAGTCATTGTCCATCTCATACGAAGCATTTTTTGGATATTGTCATTGTCAAAATCAACTCTATAACTCTTCAAATTCATTTCGGATATGGGAAAGCCAAAAAGTATGAGAAGTCTACAATTGATGTTGCCCAAGGTAAATTGTATGGAGCTAAGTGTGATGGATTCAATCAAACAATTATAAACATAGCTCCATATTCACCAACTCCCCTTTTCTAGTTTTATGGGTTAAGAAATAATCCATGTTACTTGGGAGTTTGACTTTTTTCTACAAACACAGTAGGACACAATCGTAGATATAATTCTCACTTCTTCGAGCATTGACTGTGTTGTAAAAGTCGGCCATAAACCCAATTCAATTTTAACCTCTTCTAAGGTAACACCTATTCTTTTTTCATCCCAGCGAATAAAAGCAAAGTAATCAACCTCAGCATCATTAAGCCCAAGCAATTAACATATATCACTTGGTGACCACCGAAAGTGTCAAACCAACACAAAACAGTTAATTGCACTACGAGTATACATGTCATCATACTCAATTCACATATTTTCATAGAAAAATTTAATAATCGAATCGTCATAATGCATGCTCGTATTGTCCCATAAGTTAACCCATATTTGGGTTTCAAAAATCCAGGAATATCCGGAAATAAATTTGAAAAAGTATCAAAGCGGCAAATTCTAGTTCTAGTAAAAAAATTGTTCTAAGTACGATTGTCTTCATAATATGAATCTCCAAATTTGTGAATAAACCTCAACAAATTTGCAGTAGAAGGAGCCATGAGAGTTGGGTTTTTTCTTACTCACAATGTGGGATGAAATTCGGCCTCTTAGTACGACAATTTGTTCCAATGTAAGTACGGGGTGATTGTCCTCTTGTTGATTTTCCTCTGATTGAGCCCGATTTTTGGGATTTGAATAAGAAGCCCATCTTGTTTTTTTTTTCTACCACTGGGGTTAGGGCCAATACAAGTGAGAGGAGGTGCCACATTCTTATTGAGCACGAAAATAAAGTGAAATACAAATAAGAATCATAAGAAAAATTGAAGAATTGAATAAGATGTGAAAATTTTAGGGCTAGGGCCTTTGGGGGTTTTTGAAGTTGAATAGAATGCAAATCCGTGTTTTAAAACAATAGGGTGACCGGTCGTTGTGTAGGGTGACCGGTGAGAACAACCTATTCCTATGTCCGATTTGAAATAAAGTTTTGAAAATTAAAAATTTCACCCCAAAACTTTTTGAAAATATGTAAACAAGCCCAAAACAAAAATATGAATGTTATTCAATATGCATTATGCCTAAACAAGCTTGAATAAAGTTAAAATACTCGGCGGATAGTGGTTTTATAAAAAGAACCGCTAGTTGATCTTGTGACGGAATAAAGCACATCTCATTTTGTTTTTAAAACACAATCCCTTAAGAAGTGATACTGAACCTCAATATGTTTGGTTTGATTGTGATGAACCGGATTTTGAGAAATATTAATGGCGAAAGTATTATCACAAAAGACTGAAATATTTTCAAATATGATTTTGTAATCCGCCACGATTTGCTTCACCCATAATAATTGTGTACAACAAAAGGATGTGTAAATATACTCAACTCTGGCCATTGATAAAGAAACACAATTTCGCTTTTTATAAAACCAAGAAACGAGGAAACTGCCAAGAAATTAGCATGAGCCGAATGGGCTTGTTTCAGGCATTATGCGAATCACAATAGCCTTTTAAAGTAAATTTGTTATTTTTCAGATGAAACAAAACCATGAAATGGTGCCTTTTAAATATCAAAAAATCTTTTTTACGACGCTTAAATGAGATTCATTGGGATTGCTTTGAAATCAAGAGTATATGCATACACTACGAAGAATATAGGGTCTACTAGAGGTTAAGTAAAGTAAACTATCAATCATATCTCGGTAATTGGTTTTGTCGACCGATTTACCTTTTTCATCTCTTTGTGTTTGCAATCCAAGAACTAAATCGAGTTTCCTTGTCATGCTCATTCCCAAAAAAAAGTCTGCAATAACTTAGGACAATTTCTTACACAAAAGTTTAGTAGTACTGAATGATTGATTTCATAGGTATGAAGTAGAAATCATTTTTTTAAAATTAAAACGAGTAGCACATACTATTCTCTGCAAAACTAAAAATAAGTTTAATATATCTTACAAAGCCTAATGTGCTTATTTAAAGCTATATAAGGTCTTATTTGAAATTTAGAAACTCGAGAATTATAAACTTGAGACCTCCTTTCTTGGAAACATTTAGAAATGTGAATTGGACAGACAATACATGGATTTTGAAAATAAAATTAAGAATATGCACATTAATTATTAATAGCTCAAAAGCTATAATTGAAAAGCATGGGTAACTCTAATGATACAAAATTTAAGAGGGAGAGAAGAGTTACCAACATCGCCATTTTCAAGGATTGTGTCTTTCCCATTTTTAGCATAGTTATACTTTCTTCTTGAGGTATGATTTTGTTGAAAGTATTTTCTCCTTTGATCATACGGCGCGAACATTTGTTGTCTATTGGTCATTTTAAATTTTCTTTGAATATTATTATGTCGAGTACCTAAAATAAAATTTTTGGGTCCATTGAGGTTAGCATTGAGAGTTTTAGGTCTCCAATAATAATTTGAGTTATTTCTAACCTGATAAGTATTGGTCGTGTGTCCACTTTTACCACAATAGAAACATTAATAGTATTGGGAGCATAAGTATTAGCATAAGTAAAAGTGGGGGCTTGTTTCTTTTTCATATCATTGATAACATTTGGCTTATAACCAAGTCCTAATTTCAAATAATCACTACATTGACATCAAGAATCTTGGTGATTTTATAGGTGAACTTAGTCATATTATTTTTCATGCAGTCAACTTCTTTAATAAGAGGTCCATTTTCCTTTTCAAGGCTTCTAACCTTATCAAGAGTAATATTGTGAGCACTATTGAGAGATTCATAGGAGACAAGTAAATTTTCTTTTTCAAATTCCATGCTATTATACTCATTTTTCAAATACTTATATTTAACAATCATATTTTGAAACTCCCTTTGCAATTCATCATAATCATCTTGTAGTTCATTTATAAAAGAAGTAGAGTTATAGCGTACCTTATTCTCTTTGTCGATGTCCATTAGACATGGATCGGTTTCTTCATCGTCGGATGTTGTAAGAAGTTCATCCCATATCATTGCTTCGGCTTCGGCATTCAAGGATTTTAGTTTTCTATGAACGTAATTTTTTTCTTTTGTTCTTCCTCCACCTAGGGACAATCGACAACAATGTGTCCAGATTTTCTGCATTTAAAACAAGACTTTTTTCTCGCTTTTCATTCCTTATTTTCATTTACAAATTTTGTAAATTTTCTTACAAGGTCATCATCATTTTCATCTCCTAGTTACTTGAATAGTAGTTTTTGGATCTTGAGACGAGGCCTTTTAGAGTTGATTTCATATTCGGTTGAGAAGTAGATATTCTAGAACTACTCCTTTCGTTGGTGTAGACCTCATACATGAGAAGATTGCCAATAAGTTCGTCAATCTTGAGAGTCTCAAGATTTTGAGCTTCCAATATCACCGTGACGTTTTCGGACCAAGAAGACGGAAGAGCATTTAGTACCTTTGTAACCTTGTCTTCTTCTCATATGATTTTTCCAAGAGGCACCAAGGGATTTACAATGTTGTCGAGTCTTTCAATCATCTTGGAAATATTTTCACCTTCAAATATGATGAAGTTTTCAAATTCCTTGACCAACATGGTCTTCCGAGCTTGTTTTACCTTTTTTGTGCCTCCATAGATAACTTCTAGTTTTGTCCACACATCCTGCGGTAAGCGAACAATGAAAAATGTTAAGAGTATTATCATTTAAAGAGAATATTTTCTTGTCTCACCTTCGAAGTCCTTGAAAACTTTCAGAGTTTGAGTTCCATCCTCCATTTTCTTCATTGGGATGGATACTCCATTTATGACCGCGTTTCAAATATCGAACTCGTACCCTTGAAGAAAGCACTCCAATCTATTTTTCCAAAATAGATAGTTGTTTGCATTGAATAGTGGAGGCTTGGTGGATGAGGCGCCGATTTGAATCATACAATTCTATGTAGCCATGGATCTTTCCTCTTTACTCGCAAAGATTAAATGAGTTGCCAAAGAGTTTGGCTCTGATATCATTTGATAGTCCAAGTGGCCACGGAAATATACGGGAAGGGGGGTGAATAGATTTTTCTTGATTTTCCGATTTTACTTCTTTTTTTTTGAATAATAGATGATGAAGCTTAATCATAGAAATATAAGTGCAATAAATCAAAATAGACACGTCATTTTATATTGATTCAACCCACATATGGCCTGCATCTACTACCAATTGGTCCTTCCAAGTGGGTTCCTAATAACTAGTCTTATTAATCGATTAAGAAAACTTGTTACAACTTCGAAGAGGAAACTCTTACGACAATAACTCGAAAGGCACCAAACTCTTCCAACTCAAAGAGCACCAAACTCTTCCACACGAAAAGCACCAAACTTTTCAACCAACGAACTCTAATCAACCAAGTGTATTCTTGGCAAAAGAAAACTAACAATGACTTCTTATTTTTGATGATATTACAAATACAATGAAGATTACACATTGAATGCAATATTACAACTCAAAAGTGCAAGTGTAATCAAGAAGGAAAGCATATCAAGCAAGATATGAAAGTTTAGTGCTTAGGCTATTACAACAAGAATGTTGAAAGTGAAGTACAATGAAAATGCTGATAATATCTTGTTGTGTGTGGATTTATATTGTATTGACTTGTGATTTGATATTGTATATTTGATGTTTGATCTTCATCCCCTATTTATAGACAAGCTCCAAGATTAAATTTTAGACATAGCCTACTCATGCCTGTAAAAATAAGATAACAAGATCCACTAAATGATAGCAAAATTGATAAAGTGTAAAGTTGTTACTGCAATGTTCCAAAATATCACAGATCTTGGCTATAGCGACCGATATAGCGATAGGTTGCTATGTTGTATGATTTGAAAATGAAAGTCATCGGATCAAGATCTGGTACGTCCTCTAGAGTGTGACCGGTCTCCCTAGCACAACGACCTGTCGATGTCTGTAGCGACCGGTCTCTGTGGCATAGGGACCAGTTACCCCCTAAACTTTGAAATAGAAAACACAGAGACCAACTTTCAGGAACTGGTCGATGTCTATAGCGATCGGTCGCCCTCAACCAAGGAGTTTCAAGTTTGAGAAAGTATTTTGAACACGCTCTGGCATCAGTCGCCCTTGATGGCAACCGGTCACTGTCAACTTCAATAAAATTTGATTTTAAATAGCTTTGCAAAATGAAATCCAATTGGTTGAAGTAAAATGTTAACCTGAAATAGTCGAAACCAAATATAGCTTTGTTCTAACATGTTGGATTTGTGTCTTAAGGAGTTTATATGCGACACCCTTTTTCTTTTTCTTTTTCTTTTCTTCATAGGCTTGCAATGAACCAATGATGTTCAATTGTCATAGTTTCGAGGTCTTCGGTTTTCTCAATGTTAGATGTAATACTATCAAAATCTACATCCAAATATCGCAGAATTTTCTCCATAATGACTACATCTTCTAGTTTTTAACCATTTTATTTTAGTCTATTAGAAACGTTCAAAACTCTAGAAAACTAATAAAAAATAAGTTTGCCTTCTTTCATTTGTAGTGAATCAAACTCTATTCTCAATGTTTGCAGCCGTATCATTTGACTTTCTCTTCTCCCTTGTAACAGACTTGGAGATTATCCCACACTTGCTTGGCAGAGATATCACTTGAGATTTTCTCAAAGCCATCATCATCAAAAGCTTGGTAGATTAGGTAGAGAGCCTTATTGTCTTTCTTTCTTAAGTCCTTCAAACTATCCTTTTATGTAGAAGATATTGTTGATTCATCTAAGTCTCTTCATAGTGTTTTTCCACGACTTCCCATATGTCATCTGCTCCTAGAAGTGCCTTCATTTTGATACTCCAGTCGTCAAAGTCACTTTCCATAAGTTGTGAAACTTGGAATGCTGCCACGCTGCTATTCACCGTATGAATTTGAAGATTGTGACTAATGAATGGATCTGGAATGCCGAAAAAAATCTTTGGAATTAAATTTTTTTGACTAGGTCAATGGTCAACGCTTGGTTAACTCATGATCAACAATCAACTTGACTTGATTAACTCGATGAGTTGACTCAAAAACTCTCAACCTGATCTCATTGTGTATAAAATCTCAAGAATTTATTTTTTTATGTGGGAGATAAGTCAAAGCTACAACCACAGACCATACTTAGAATTTCACGAGATTTTACAATCATGGCTTTGATGCCACTTTGTTAGAAATTTACCACTCAAAAGGCACACTTTTATTGACCACTCAAATATTACAATAGACACATCACTACAATTTCACTCAAACTCTTAAAAACTACTTAGAAGTTTTGCTTCTCACTTACTTGTTATTCTTTCTCAACTTGATACAAGATGAATCAGAACACACCCTATTTATACTAAAACACTATCTAAATCAATAGCTATATTGATTCTCACCAACTTTGATCCAATGGTAATATTTTATTTTCATCTATCACATTCATCTACTACACCAACCACCAAACTCAACTACCAAATTTAAAAACTAAATAAAATAAGCTTATATTTCAATATTATACCCTATTAGAATTCCCAAAAAGAAAAAGAAAATTGAAGGAACATAATAAAAAAATTATCGGACAAAATTATCCAATGGTTTTTGGACATTTTCTGTAGTTCTGAAAACCAGAGGAATAGAAATTGGTTCTTCTTTGTAACATGGGGGTATTTGAAAAATTTTGAGAAATTTGTTTGATGTTATGTAACTTGTGGAAATTATTTGAACAGTACTGCACCACAGTTTTGGGTTTTCAAGTTAACTTTTTTATTAAATCAACAAATTTCGTTAGTTAAACTAACAAATGGGTAAAATGTGAAGTAGATTGAACATATACAAATTATTTTTTGTAACTTGAAACATAGATCTTTTTTTTTTTTGTAATCACCTCAAAGCTTAGGGGTACAATTTGAAATTAACCTTTAAAGAACAACAAAATTACTCGGAACATAATCCAATCGATCATTCTTACTACGAGTCTATGACTAATTACATGTCAAATATAATTTGAGTTATGCTCAAATTCAACCCCTCTACAACTTCCTTATTACAAGCGTTTTAGACGAATATTGTTATTAAGTAATTTCATGTTTAAAATATTTGAATTAGAAAAAAATTAAATTTTATTAAATAAATATATATGCAGGGCAAGGTAGCAGGCCAGTGTGGAATGAAGAGTTCAAATTCAGGGTAGAGTATCCAGCAACACCAGCAAGAGATGACCAAAATTATAAAGTCTTTCTTCAAATTATGGACCGTGACAGCTTCACACAGGATGACTATCTCAGCCAAACCACGTAAATCCTAATCCATATTCATCTTTCCATACATACCTTTGTTTTTTTCCTCTTTTCATTTATTTATCTTTTTAAATAATCATATGTGCTGACATTTAATATTCAAATGTACTGTTAATTACAAAAACTACCTTTGTGATGTTGACTAATTACCAAAAAAAAAAAAAAAACTCAATAATATATTTTTCAAAATTATAAATACCCACTTGATTTGTTTATATTTTATAAATTGTACCTCTATGAGGGGGTGTTTATTTGGTAAATACAAACCTCAAGCGGACAAGAATATATATCCTCCAAGCTATGTATAGGGATTCTGATATTATTTTACAAAAAAATTATTTTTTGCAAGTTACTTCCTAAGGTATACGTATTTTTTTACATGACTTTCTGAGAGAGGAATAGTGAGGTCGAATCGTCTTCCACCTCAAACTAGTTTGATATTATTATAGTTTACCATCTGATTTTTTGGGAATTTTAATTTGCCACCCGAATTTTGCGCGATTTTCAATTTGCCACCTCAATCTAAAAAATGAATAAATAAATAAATGTATGGACATGTATTATCTCTTTTTCAATTTTTACCATAAAAATAAATTTAATTAACATTACATGAATATAACAAATTATTAATGAAACAATTTGTTGATGGAATACACATAAATCATTATGAGTGCCCTAATTGAAAACATTAAAGTTCTAAAAGAATTACTAATAGAAAGTAAAAAATTAATTAGCATAATTGACAAACAAACCTCATTTATTTGAGATTTGGCTCTCATGGGGCCTTTTAATTCTATAATTTAAGCTTGTTGAGCTTATATGTTCTATTTGACTGATGTTTGATGTTTGTGGACAACTTTAAACACTTATTTGAATTGGACCTTTAAAGTGTGCATTTAAACTATAATTCATTATCTTTTTAGCTTAAACCAAATTAAAATATTCATACCCATCACATATGTGATATGTATATCAACTCTCAATTGTTCCTTTTCATTTTAGAATTTTGTTTTATTAATTTATATGTGTTGATTATAAATGGTTAAAAAACCAATGTAGGATCTATTTGAAGGAACTATTTGAGGAAGGAATGGAGAAGGGGAAAGTTGAACTAGGTACTCAAAAGTATAGGGTTGTTTCAAGCGACGACACTTATCATGGTGAAATTCAAGTTGCCATCACCTTTACTGCAATGGTCTGTATTAGTAAACTTTTTAATTATTTTTCAATTATATTTCTAGTTAATTCAAATATGTATATGAATGTATTGCCTTTTCTTTGCAATAATCACCAATGGTTTTATTTTTCATAAAATAATTTTTGTGGTGCAGGGGAGACTGGTCAACAAGCGACTTTCTACTACTAAGTAGCACTTCTATTATTCAATTATGGAATCGACTCCGATCAATATTAGTTGTGTGTTGTGTATAACGTATTTTGGGAATTTCATGGTGTAAATTTTTTTAATTATTCCATGAAGACCATGTGCCCCTGTCACTGCGAACTCTGGCATTTCATGAATTTAGTATTTTATTTTTTTCTTTGATATAAAAGGAATTCATTTTGTCATTATTATTCTAGTTGCAAAAGGTTAATAAACAAATAACTAAAAGACATTTAGGAATTGAGTCTATCGTAAGTGGTTTAATGCTCAATTCTCCAGGTTTCTACCGGATTCAATCCACACCAGCCTACCTACCCTATTAGGATTTTCCACCCCCTTCGGGATTATACTAAAAAATAACTAAAGGTCCTTTTCAAGATATGTGCAACAAGGAGATATATGGAGTATTTGCAATAACCGGTTTTTTTTTTTAGAAAGGAAGAACCAATATATTAACTAAGGAATCATATCTGAAACAACCATGTCCATTAAGTGATTCGGGATATCTCCAATCCTTGGATTAAATCCAACTAATGAAAAAGAAAAATTGGCTAAGTGGTGGGCTAGAGTATTTCCCGCCCGCTTAACAAAACTAGGACAAATAAAATCAAAGTAAGTAAAAAGATGAAAAATATCTAAAATAATATTCCCCATACAGAGAGATCATCATGCGGTTAAGGTCGATGAGAGCTTAATGTTGTTGGATTCAATTATCGCATTCCTCAAGCCCCCATCTTTCGCAAGTATCAGCCCTTCTCAACATGCAATGGCCTCTGCGACGACTACCTCATACTCAATAGTTATTAATTTGGAGAGAGTCGAAATGACTTGGCCCCTGTGATCCCTTCTCAACATGTGGGACTAATATAATTCTCAAAACTTTGTATCGCAATAACTTTTTCATTTCAAATCCATTTTGCATAAAAAAAAATATATCAAATTAATCCTCTTTGTGAGATCTACAATTTGACACTAATATTCCATGCATAAAAGCAAAAAGTACAGATTCAAATTTTTCAAATAAAAAAACTCAAATAACTTGTATCATCAAACCCATGCACATTTAATAGGCGAGAACGAGCTCGAATGGCTCTGATACCACTGTTAGCAAATATGGGTAAAAATATAAATCACATATTTTCACGTATAGAGTGGATCGAGTATACCTATTTGCAGCGGAACTATCGACCGTCTACAAGCCTCCATTTGATCTTGGATTTGATTGAACCATGAACCACGAACATACCCCATGCATTGGTTGAAACACGAGCTTAGGCACGATTCGTCTTTCTCGTTGGTATAAATAACTAGTAGAGTTATTTACTTGGTTGTGCACATCTTAAACCATTGGAGAACTTTGTTGATGCTCCAAGAAAAAAAAACCATAGAGAGAAATTTTCCGTGAGAGAAAATTTTAGGAGAGAGATTTCTGATATCCCGTTGCAGACGTTAAATGTCTCTACTACTAATAATATGTTGGATATTTTACAATGGTTACAGAAATGGGAAAAGCCTTCAAGATGTCTTACAAACAGAAACATAAAATTATAAGAAAAGTAAAATCAAACTATTACAATTCTTGAATGGATTCCAACTCCATAAGCATGAATCTGACAGAACTTTACAAGCCGAGTCGAGGAAGACCTCTTTCCGCAAGACAAATACGTCTCAGCTAGTGCTCACGGTACGACGTAACGCCCCTAAAGATAAAACGGCTTAACCTCCTTTGTGTACAGTAGCACCACTAACACAGAGGCACCTTTTGAACTTGAAGGAGCGAGAACTGGCTGCTAGACACGAGTGCAGAAGGAAGTTTTCTTGAAAATGTTCTTCGAAAAGTTACGACACTTTTACCGACACTTGAAAAATATGCAGAGATATGCGATTTTTTGTATATACTGACTTCATCTCTTTCTTCTAACCCCCTCAATGCCGCAAAACGCCTAGACTTATATAGGCCATCATTTCCAACACTTCTAGGGAATTAAAGATTAAGAGAGTGGGCATTAAACCACATGTAACTCCCATGAGTTACAAACCCCTTATTATGACCACCACTTGAGGAATTACAAACTCCAAAAGTCACATGAACCTGGACACCTCCAATGTCCAGATTCATAGACACATGAAACTAGACATCTCCAATGTAGATATTCATCAGGCCCAACAGTTACTTGAATTTTGGCCAAACCCATTTTCAAGTTATTAATTTTGATCTTGTTTAACTCTGGAGGTATCCATTTTTCCGGTAATTTTTTGGCCCCTAACTATTTCCCACTTGCTGCCAGGGCTTGCACATGTTCTTGAAGTCGTGTAGTGGCTAACAGAATAAAATGCTGATGATTAAGGGATTGGTTCTCAAAAATGAACTTGTTTCTAGCATTCCATGTGGTCCAAAGTAGCATGGCAAACAATGCATGACCATCACTATCCCCTTGTTGCATTACATTCGCCACCCAGTCACCTAGGGTCCCTCGTAGGTGTGGTGATGGAAGAGTCAGACGTAGTGGGGATATAGCCAAAAAGAAATCCATCCATCCACAGTCACGAATCGCGTGCTTGTTTGATTCTTTCGCTAAACCACATCTAGTACAAACCACATCTATCTCAACCTCTCTTTTCTTCAATGCCCCTTTAGTTGGGAGAATACCATGTAAAGATTTCCACAAGAACACTTTCACTTTGTTGGGAACCATCAATGTCCGCAGCCACTTCCATAAGCCGGCTCCATTTTTGGACGAAGATGGGGAATTGGAGTCGATTTCCTTCAAAGCCTTTGCTACTTTGTACCTAGATTTTACCGTATATTTTCCATCCTTTGAGTGAGACCATATTATTTTATCCTCTTTCCAATTCCAACAGAGGGGAATTGAGAAAATGGCACGGGTTTTAGTTGGAGTAAAAAGTCAAAAGCACTAAATCAACATTTCGCGACCTAACAGAGGAGTTTGTGGCTGAACTAATTAGATCACAAACCTTTGAAATCTTCGATGAATCCAGAGGCATGGACTGGGGTCTAGACAGAGGCAAATCTGCTAACCAGGGGTCATTCCATGGACATTGTCCACTCGTGTTCTGTCTCCAATGGAACAACGGATACCTTCCCGAAGAATTTTTCTATTCTCTACAATATTTCTCCATGTATAAGATTGACTATGGATATAAGAAAGGTCTCGTTATATAATCAACCACCAACCCTGTTTAGCCAACATGACTTCATTAAAACATTACAAATATCGAAACCCCAAACTCCCCTCCTTCTTTGATCTACACAGATTACTCCATGATTTCCAATGAATGCGTCTTTTCTCCTTTTGCTGCCCCCACCAAAAATTACTGATTAAAAAATTAATATGGTTGCACGTATTGGCAGGAAACGAGAAACAGCTCATAAGGTGAGATGGAATTGCTTCGGCCACAAATTGAATAAGAACCATCTTGCCTGTTGTGGATAAATACCTCCCTTTCCAATCCTTTAGCTTCTTTCGAATCCTATCAACCACCTTAGCAAAGATTTATATTTTCGATCGCCCCATTACATCTGGAATTCCCAAATAAATGGTGTGCTTCTCTACTCGTGGGACTCCTAACTGACTTGCAAGATCATTCTGGATATCAATCCCCACACCCCTACTAAACGACACCTCTAATTTTTCAAGGCTAATCCATTGGCCCGAGGCCCTCTCGTAATCCTAAATATTTTTTCTCGTATGATCAATTTCTTGCTCGTTTTCCCTTCCAAAAATAATACTGTCGTCAGCGAAAATAATGTGTGAAATTTATGGACTCCCTCTGCTTACCTTAACCCCATGTAGACGGCCTCCAAACTCCGCTCTACGAATCAATGCAGAAAAAACCTCTGCACAGAAAAGTAAAAGATAAGGAGAAAGAGGATACCCTTGATGGAGCCCCCATGTAGGGTGAAACATGATGCCCGCCGTTTGTCCGTTTAAGAGAACAAAAAGGACACGCAGACTGACACACTTCATAATTAGGTTCACAAACTGACTAGGGAGACCCATTTTTAGCATAACCCAATGTAGAAAAGTCCATTCCACTTTATCGTAGGCTTTGGACATGTCAAGGCTAAAAGCAAAGGATTCCCGTTTTTTAGCTTGATTATGTTTCATAGAGTGAAAAATTTTGAAAGCCAGAAGGGCATTATCAGTAATGAGACGACCAGGTACAAAAGCGGATTGGGTGTGATGAATAAGGGAGGGTAGTACCAGTTTAAGCCTATTAGCAATCATCTTAGTGATTAATTTAAACAAAACATTGCACATACTTATAGGCCTATAATCAGTAGCATGTTCAGGGCGTTTTTTCTTAGGGATAAGCACAATGAAAGTGTTATTAAGAGCACAAGAGCGGATCCCTCCATTAAGGATTGAAAGAACTGTAGACACAATATCAGATTTTAAAATAGGCCAGAATTTTTGATAAAATAATGCAGCCATACCATCTGGTCCGGGTGGTTTTATAGGATGCATTTGTGCTAGAGCCACCGTTACTTCCTCCGCCATGAACGGTCTAGATAGAGTGTCACGCGGAATCCGGCGTTTTGTTCTCCACTGCGTCTAATACATTTTCCATATCCAGGTTCTCCTCCGAGGTAAACAGCCCTTGAAAATAATTATTGAAGACCCGTCCAATATCATCGGCCTCTTTTTTCCATAATCCATCCGAGTCCCAAATTGTGTCCACCGTGTTTCTAGCCTTACGACCATTAGCTAACCTATGGAAAAAGGTCGTGTTTTGATCCTCGTCCTTAATCCAGTTAGCCCGAGATCGTTGGTGCCACATTTTTTCCTGGTTTCACGTGGAGTTCATGAAGATTAGCCTCAAGCCGCAGCCTTTTCATCAAACCTTGTCGTGGATCAATCAAATTTTCTCTGTTTTGAAGGGCTTCTTCACAATCCCGCATTTGTTGCCCGGCGTTCCCAAAATGCGATTTCTCCCATGACAATAGTTGGACTTCGCATTCCTGTATTCTAGCCGAAATGGATTTAATGTCCGGTGTTGCTATCCCCCGATCCCAGGTTTTGTGGATTACTTGTTGGCATGATTCTTCTAATAACCACATAGCCTCAAATCTGAATAATTTCCTCTTTTTTGTTTTCTGTTGCCGTCCACTTCTTTGGGTGTGTCGCCATCGAATTAACACCGGGAAATAGTTCGATGCCACTTTAGGAAGGTGATTTATTGTGTATCCCAGAAACATAGTTATCCATCACTATTGTCAAAGCATCTAGCAAGATGCTCCTGGATATTAGCCTCCCCTTGTTGTACATTCGTCCAAGTGAAAGAGTACCCCTCATATCCCAGGTCATCCAATTGTGCCGCATGGATAGCTGTGTGGAATTCCGCAAGCCGTGCATCCTGTTTCAGTCTGCCACCAATTTTCTCAAAACTGTATAGGATCTCATTGAAGTCCCCAAACAAATCTAACTCGAGTTGATTATGTTTGCTAACTCACGAATGAGACCCCACGTATACTTCTTAAAAATCTCCTCCGGCCACCCATAAAATCCCGTCAGATGCCATTGTTCATCCGCATCGACAACCATACCATCAATGTGATGCAATGAATCTGATAGGATATTAAAGCCAATGTTTTCTTTCCAAAGTAAACACAGCCTCCCTCTCCTACCGCCATTCGATGAATCACAACTAACTACATGTATTCATTCATATCCAAAATTTATTGTTACGTCGATCACTTCCTCCTTGTTAAGTTTGGGCTTCATCAGGAAAACAAATGTGGGATCGTTTTCATTGATAAATCGTTTAAGCACCCGAACTGTTAGTGGGTTCCCAAGCCCCCAACAGTTCCAACTAAAACAACTCATTGGGATCAGGGGGACTTCTTCGTCGCAGTCTCCACCGTTAAATGAAAAGTATTTAGAGTGTTATATAATCCGAACTCTTTTATTTTTTTTTTGCCTTTGTGGACTCATTATCAGACGCACTGGGAGGCTCATCATCTAATTTTCTTTTAGAATTGATAGGAGATTTGGTTGGGTTTTTGCGGGGGTACGGCTCTTCAAACAGCTCCAATAGTTTTTTGGTTTTTGGCTAGGGGTAAGGATTTTTGGGACGTATTGGTATTGAGAGGTTGTGAAGGGGCTTGTGTTTTGTTGGGGGGACGGGCAGTAGGCTGGGTTGTGAGGGTTGTGATTGTGTTTTCAAGGTAGTGGAGGAATAATAGATTTTGGTTAGGGTGTTTTGAGTATGTGGATTGCATGGAGCAATAGGGACTTGGTTAGAGTTTTTTTTTGGAGGGGATAATGCATTAGGTTTTTCAGTTGGAAGAGAAAGCTGAGGATTATGGAATTGGGTGGGGGCTGGTTCAAGAGGTTGTGCATGGCTTATTTTGTGTGATATATTAGGGACATAAGGTGCTTTGTATTTTGATCTGGCTTTAATTAGGCTGGACTGATGGGGCGCTGGTAAGATTGCATTGTCCTAATGGGGTCGGGAGGTGAGTGATAAGGATTGGAGTGATTTGTGAATAACATCATTTGACGGGGATATGTTTCATTTACTGGCTAGAGGGGAATTTTTCTGGAGTTTGGCTAGATTGTGCTGGTAGCGGTTTGTAGGTGTAGGGTGTTGGGATGATGAAGATGATTATGTTGATAGTTCATGGCCAAACAAATTACGGGACGTAGGTGTTCGCGAATGTGGGTCTTTCTGGGAAAAGGAACATTGAAGGGGAGAGGCTTTCAACCAATGTCCGTACTCCATGCTCGCCGTATCCTGGCACTCATTCCGGTCATAACTTTCACAATTCCTGAAAAAATGTCCAATCATCCCACAAGAAAAGCAATATGTAGGAAGCGATTCGTACTTGAGAGGTAGCACCAATTTATTTCCTTGAACTCTGATAGTCATACCCGGTCTAAAGGTTTGGTAATGTCGATCAAAATCTTGAAACGGGTGAATTTGCCAAACAATCATTCTGTGGAAAGATCCAATATCTCCGGTTCACCCAGTTGGCGTGCTAGGGTTTGTGTTGAATTAGGGTTCATGCATGCAATCGGAACATCGTACGCACGAATCCAAAATGCAGCTTTTGTAACCTTAGCCAAGGGCAGTTGTTCATCAGCGTCTAGCTTGCGGATTGCAAATAGGCCTCCATCATAATGCTGTGGTTGGTTTGCCAAAACCTTTTCCCTATCCTCGTTGTCTTCAAATCGAAATAAATAAGATTGGCCTCCCATTCTCTAGCAATGATCGGCTTTTTGATTTTCCACGCCTTTTTCATGACTTCAATTAAGTAGAATGATTTCCAAGATTTATCTGTGTATAGTTTGCCCATCAAACAAAATTTTGGTTGTCCCGTATGACTCAAATCAGTAGTACAAGAGTCATCTAGATCCACAACTTCCTCTTCCCTTTCAATTAAATCCTCCATATATTCACAATGTTGTTTATCTCAGATTCGAACGAAGGAGAAGGCTGTTACAGGACACAGTGAACGATACAGACTTGTCGTGGCTCCGCTAGCAAACCCTATCCAGACCGCAATGAAAAATGAAGCTCCGCCAGCCCTTGGCACACCTGCAACCTACAAAACAAAGGCCAGGAGAGAAAGAAAAGAAAAAAATATGAAAAAAATAGATATCAACGAAAAAAGAAAAACAATAGAGAACGAAAACACTACGGGACAGAAGGAAAGCAAGAGTAAAGAAAGAGAGAAATGATGGCAAAATCGAAAACTAAAATGGCGACAGAAAGTCAGACACCAGGAAAACCCTAACTGAAATCCTAGAGGGTGACATCGAATCCTTCAAGAGGAGAACTATTTTTATGACTTATAGTAATGTGTTTGCAATAACGTTTGTTTTTAAAAGAAGTGGGTTATTGTAGTAGAAGCAGAATCAGAAGTTGGAAGTGTTTTCAAATAGAATTAAAAATTGAGAATCATAAATTGAGAGTGTTTGGTGAAAAGTTATAAAAGTGGTTATTTGTTTGTAA
Source organism: Rehmannia glutinosa (assembly GCA_016081115.2). Lineage (NCBI taxonomy): Eukaryota > Viridiplantae > Streptophyta > Magnoliopsida > Lamiales > Orobanchaceae > Rehmannia > Rehmannia glutinosa. The sequence goes on along the minus strand of JABTTQ020003393.1, from coordinate 285,124 downwards.
AAGCCAAATCAAAAATAGAATCAGAATTTAAAGAACACATCTCCCTGCTTTTAGATTCTGATTTAATGAAACAGAATCAGAAATTGAAGTTGGCATTTGCAAACACTAAAAAGTGTTTTTTCAGCTAAAAGCAGAGAAATAATTTTTTTTAGTAATTGAAAATAGTCATATAGTTGTCAACTGAGGGGTCTAGGGCCGGCCCAGGGGGGGCTAGGTGGGCAATAGCCAAGGGCCTCCAATTATGGGGGGCAAATTTATATATATAACTATATATATATATAATATGTTATAATTGTAAATTTAATAAAAGAAAATATTAGTTGGACCATAAGAAAAATTGTTTAGATTGAGACCCATATAATATTTAATTAGAAAAAATAGAAAGATCATTTAATATCTTCTTCGCTCTCTAGAATTATCTTCTACTTAATTTTTAGACTTGAATTTGTAGTCCAAATTTGTTACCAAGAAAATATCCATTCGAAGGTGAAAAAAGAACTATAAGAAAAAAAATTGATGAAGTGATTAGAACTCAAAGAGGCGCTCTTGATAAAAAATTCTGAAAACTAGTTACTCGATTGGTTGAAGATCCAATTGATGAATTACAATAATCGAGTAATTGCAAAGAACTAAATGAAAATTTTGGTAAAGTCATACTTGCATTTAACTATGTCCCGATAAATATTAAATGAGTTGGCAATTTATGCATTGAGAATGAGATGTTGGATTTGAAGGCCTTATTGATAAATTTGCTTCTTAAAATAATGGAAGATCTAGATTTTTTATTCTTGTATGTTTGCATGTGGTGCACTCCGTCAAGTTTTAATATTTCTATAAAATAAGAATAAAAAACTATTTGTCTAGAATTCATATTTTTATATTTCTACAAAGGCTTATTTTTTTCATTTTATCATGGGCCCCCGCCCTAGCCTAAAGCCCAGATAGCCCGCCTTAGCTTAGCTAGACCGGCCATTAAACAGTAATGGTGTCCCTGGCCAGTTCTTTCAGATATAATGTGGACTTTATTGGGCCCAGAAATAAAATTCATCCCAGCCCGGCCAAAGCTCGCTTGTGCCTAGGCATAGGAACCCATCCGGCCCAGGCTTGTCTGGGTAGAGCTGATTTTTCCTTTTATATCAGACATATATATTGCCCAAGCCATCCAATTTAATAAGAAACTGGTGGACCTTTACCAATTGGCTTACTCGAGTCCATTAGGTAGGGATACTCATTTTTCGGATCGATTCGAAGTTCGATTCAACTCAAATTTGAATCTCAATTTTGAATTAGGATTTTTGAATTTTGAATCAACTCGAATTTCAAATATGAATATTCGGATCAAATAATGAATTGCGAATTTTTTTTTGAATTCTATTCGAAAATCCTAATTCGATGTGAAATTCGAGTAAATTAGATTCGAATATCGATTCATAATCGTATTTCAATTCAAATTTGTGTGCTGATTCGAACTCAACTATAAATCCAAATTAATTTATATATTATATATTTTAAATAATATACAGATATAAATTGCATATGCAAATAGAAATAATATAATAAGTTGATGTATAAACAACATTTAATTTTATATGACTATTATAATAAAATTATTGCAGTAGAATTATTGTTAGAGACGAAGGGACATTAGAACCAAGGGGGCGTTGGGCCCCCTGAGATTTTTTTCTTCAAAAATAAGGGTTTTTTGTCATTTCACTTTATAACTTAAATAAAAGTTTTAAAAAAGAAAAAAGAGTAATTAACTAGTAAAACCAATTCTTTCGGATGAGAAACTAACCCTTCGTACATCGACACAAAAAAACATTCAATTGGAGCAAATTGCATCCGTGCACCCATGCATTGAAGAATTCAACTCATTAGCCACCAGAATTGTATTATGGCCAACCATTTCACTTTATTGCCATGAGAATTAAATTGAATGAGAACGAATTATATTTAGGGATTATGTTATTAAAGTGTATATTAAATAATTTTGCAGGATTTGTTGTTGATCCTCTCTATTTATTTTATCCAGCTGACAAATTGAAATTTTTTTATGTTCGATTAGATTTCTCTAAAGTAGTAGGTATAAGAGGTCCTACTCAAAAGGTGGTTGCTACAAGAAACATAATGTTTTTGTATTGTTTATTTGTTGGTTAAGTTGTAGTTGTCACTTGTTAGGAAATTTATTATATAGATTTTGATGATGCTTAGAAAATTTTGTATTGGAAAGTTGGCATACCCCAATTCTGCATGTAAATTCGACTATGTAGTAGTTAGATAAATTAGCTGAGTCAAATAGCATCTTAGTAAAAGTATGCAGAAGAATTGTTGAAGAATGCAGAGAAGAATCGGTTAGTCGCGGTGATTGGATCGAAAGAGAGTCAAAGTACATCGATTAAGTCTTTCAGAAGACTTACAGCAGAGTCAACCAAGGAATGATGGAGCTGACTCAACTTAAGGGGTAAAGCAGCTGAATGACTTAAAGACAACTGAAGAAATCAGTTACATTGAGAGTCAAAGACTTACTTGTTTTGGTAATGAAGACATACCTGCAACCTTAAAGTGTTCCTGCTGAAAGAGTGCAAGAAGCTTGAACCAATGAGAAGCCTGCAGAACTCTGAACCTTTTTCAGGAGCCTACAAGTACCAGATTTCAAAGATTGGGTCAACATCAAAGCTGCAGAAACAAGACAAGCCAACGAACAAAAAGTAAGAGTTTGAATTTTGTCTATCTCTTCAACAGGCAAAATTTGATCCTACTATAAAAAGCCGAGGAACTTTTAGAGAAGAAAGAGAGAGCAATTATTCGAAGCAAGACATGGAATTTACAAGCATTCAAGCAATATCTGCAAACTCTCTCTCTCGAGCAAAAATTCTCATATCCTCAAGCCTAATTCGAAGATACTTTATCAAACACATTCACATGGAAGATAAAAGTTGTTCTTCAAAGTTGAAGAGGGAAATATCTGTCAAAGCAAAGGGGTCTATATTTCCAAGAAGTGAAATGGAATATAGTGAGGTTCAAGTTTGAAGCAGATTCAGATTTGAAGGAAGACTGTGTGATCAATTCCTGAAGATTTGAAGAGCTGAAGTAGTGAGGCGCCTTGCGAAGAACTGAATCCCAAAAGAATTGTTGGTTGTGTGATCAAAGATTTCTTGGACTATTATACTTTGGTAACAAAGTTACAGTTACATTAGTGGATTTCTCCTGGAGTACGAGAAGAGTGGAGTATAGGAATTACCCCGTCCTCGAATCACTATAAATATTGTGTTATTTAAATTTTGCATTTAATTTCTGCAATTTCATTTACTTGTTATATTTGTTATCCAACTGATAATAACCATTCCAAAAAGTATAAGTGTTGATAAACCAAGTTCAAAAAGGGTGTAAGACTTCCGCTGTTAATCAAGAAAACTGAATTTCAAAAAGTTAACTTCATTCAGCTGAGTTACTCTATCAACAGCTCTATCAGAGTCTGTTGAGTGGTAACTCTTATGCTGAAGCTCAACACAATTGTCTTTCAAATGACTTAGCTGTTTTCTTGTAAAACTCTAATTTTAATAAGAATAAAAAATTTTGTAAAGTCTATTCAACCCCCTCCCTTCTAGACTTTACTCATACCCCTTAGGACCTATAAATGGTATCAGAGCGGTTGGTTAAAGAACCTTCTGCATTAGTTACTGACTAGATCTCATTTACTGACTACATCTCATTTCTTTTCAAAACATCAACACTTGAGTTTTCAAAAGTTTTTCTGAGTTATTATTATGGAAGCAAACCTATCCCGCATTCCTATGTTTACCATTGAGGAATTTGATGATTGGAAAATTTGTATGCAGGCACATCTCTCTGCACTTCATGATGAAATGTGGTTTGGCATTGAAGATGGACCCATTAGAATCACAAAAGTGAATACAACTGTGAGTGCAGCAGGAGATGATACTGAGAGAGCTGCTGAGGTTGACAAACCCAAGAGCGAATGGAAAAACGAGGATAGAAGAAGATACAATCTGAATAATGTGGCCAAAGATATATTGTATAAAACTTTAGATAAAGACATATTTAATAAAGTTAAATCTTGCAAGACAAACAAATAATTTTGGGAGAAGCTGACTCTTATATGTGAAGGCTCAGAGTAGATAAAAGAGAACAAGCTTACAATTGCAGTTCAAAAGTTTGAGAGTTTCAAAATAATGACTGGAGTGTCATTGGACCAACTGGATGCAAGGTTCACAGAAGTCACTAATGAATTGTCTGCTTTAGGCAAGGAATATACACAGAAGGAAATGTGTATGAATATTATGAGAGCACTTTCAGCTGAGTGGAAATTGAAAGTGATGGCTCTAAGACATTCCATGGAATTGACCAAGATATCAAACCATGAGCTATTATCTGATTTGAAGGCCTATGAATTCGAGCTCAAAAGAAAAGAGCAATATGAGATAGGTGCACCAAAGACAGCTTCACTGTTGGCTGGAGAATCCAAGTTAACTGACTCCAAAGACATCATTGACAAAGAGAAAATTGCTTTGATGGTCAAAAGGTTCAACAAGTTCTTCAATAAGAACTATAAAAGGAACAAAGGAGAATCCTCTAGAAGGCACTCAGCTCCCTCTAAAGGAAAAGAGGAGAGAACCCCCAAAAGAGCTGAGAAGAAAGCTGAAGATCTATGCTGGAATTGCAGACAGCCATGTCACTTTACAGTTGGTTGTCCTTATCTACCAGTCAACAAATACAGAAATGATGAAAAAAGAAAGTCTTCGGGGAAATAAGATAAGAAAGAAAGAAAGAAAGAAAACAATGATGGCTACAAAATCTGAGACAACCAAGTGTAAGGAGACAGTTAAGTTAGACAACAGTGAAACTGACTACTCATCTGACACTGAAGAAGAGGTCTTGATTTGTCTCATAGCCAAAGAACAAAAAGATGAGGTAAACTCTAACTCATCTAATTCAAATTCTGATGATAGTGATCATGACACACACACATCATCGCCTATTGATCATTATGATTCATTAGGCAAAATGATGAAAGACTTTGAGCAAATTAAATCCTCACACACTCTCAAATGAGGAAAACATGCAACTCAAATGACAAAACTCATAGCTGACTGAAGAGCTGAGTACTCTAAGTCACACAGCTGATGAGAGTAAAGAGTTAAAGAATGAGATAGCAAAGGTTAAATCAGACCTTGCAATGAAAGAAAAGAGGGAACATGAACTCAAAAGTGTGATTGTATCACTCAGCAAATCATCTAAAACAATGGATGAGTTGATAATGATTCAGAAGGAAATTGGAGATAAAGCAGTCTTGGGATTTAATTCCTTTGTAAATTTTCAAACTCCAAAAGTGATTTTTGAAAAAGGATCCTCAAGCAATGGGAGAGTCTATAAATATAAAATAGCATATGTTGCACCCACATATAATCACAAGCACACATATGCTGGCCTTGGTTATAAGGGCAAAGGAAAGAAACTAGTTGAGTATGTTGAAAGAACAGCTGAAACAAAATTCAGAAATGTTCATCATCAGACTCCAAACAGGAGATATTTTGTGAAGTCTAAACATAACTACTAAAGACCCCAGAAGTTTCAACATAAAAAATCATTTGAAGGGAATGGTAGAAATTATCCAACTCAAGCCAATTGGAATCCACAAATGAAATATCAGCAGAGTTCTAAGGGAAACAAACTTAAGTGGCAAAGACCTCAAAACCATTATAGGTCATTCCCAAGGCAAAGTAATCAAAGACACATATGCACCCAAATACAATGCACACCATGCATAGCAGTTTCCATATTTCCACAAAAATTGAAACACACAAATGCATACACAAATATACAGGCAAAAGAGACAGATGTATGTATCAAAAGCACCAAAATAATTTGCTAAATTAATTTGGAACTGATAGGTGGCAACCCTTAGAGTCAGATCATTTGGCTATAAGCTGGTTGGAACACCGTATGGTGCTAACCCCTCAAGACCCAAACAAATATGGTTACCTAAAGTTATATTTCCTTGATTGCAGGGTCAAGGAACAGCAGAGTGCTAAGGAACCAGGTACACGGACAGTGGTTGTTCCAGACATATGACAGGGAATAAAAAGAATTTGTTAATCAAGATGAGCCAAAGTTATATTCTGAGGAAATGAAGCTCCAGAGGAGATAAAAGGCATTGGATCTATCAAGAAAAAATGGCTTAGAGATCACAGATGTTGCCTATGTTGAAGGGCCGAATTTCAATTTGCTAAGTATCAGCCAACTCTGTGATAAGGGATATAATGTTGGATTTAATATAGGTATTTGCCAGATCAAGGATATTGAAACAGATGAAATTGTGCTAGCAGGAATAAGAAAGAAAATATGTTTGTAGTAGATTGGTCTACTGCTACACCAAGCACATGCTTATTGGCAAAGAGCACAGCTGAAGCAAGTTGGCTATGGCACAAGAAGTTGAGTCATCTGAATATCAAGACTATCAACAAGCTTGCAAGAAGTCATTTTGTTGAAGGCTTGTCAGACTCAGTGTACAAGAAGGAAAGAATTTGTGATGCACGCCAGAAGGGAAACCAAATCAAATCATCTCTCAAGGAAAAGCCAAGTCCTTCTTTAAAAAGGATTTTATATCTATTGCATATGGATCTATTTGGATCAATGGAACCAGCTAGCATAAGTGGAAAGAAATACACCCTTGTGGTGGTAGATGATTTTTCAAGATACACATGGACCATTTTTATGTGTAAAAAGAAGGAAACTTTGCAAAAGCTTCCTCAATTGATGAAGGGAGTTCAAAATGAGAAGAGTCAATCCATTAACAAAATAAGATCTGAAAGAGGAGCTGAGTTTGTCAATGGGATTATAGCTCAGTATTGTCTGGAAAATGGAATTGCTCATGAGTTATCGGCTGCAAGAACTCTCCAGCAGAATGGAGTGGCTAAAAGGAGGAATAGAACTCTTAAAGAAGCTGCAAGGACAATGTTAGCTGAAGTTGCATTGCCAAAGAAATTTTGGGCTAAAGCAATTAACACAGCCTGTTATACACATAATAGATGTATGATCAATAGACAATTATCCAAAACTCCTTATGAAATTATGACTCGAAGAAAGCCAAATATGGGATATTTTCACATTTTTTAGAGTAAATGTTTCATTCATAATAATGGCAAAGATAATCTAAAGGCATTTGATGCTAAGGCTGATGAAAATATCTTTCTTGGATATTCAGCTAAGAGCAAAGCCTTTATAGTACCGAATAAAAGAACAATGGTCACAGAAGAATCTATTCATGTGGTTATTGATGAACCCAATATCAATGGAGAAGACATTGATGAGTACGCTGGAAAGATGAATCAGCCAACTATTCAGAAGAGTTTTTACACTAAGACAACACCCAGATGACTTGATCCTGATGAGGATGAGTTAGCTGAATCTCAAAGAGATCTAGAAAGATTGCAGTTGAATGAAGATGATCAAGAAGAAGTTGTTCAAGAAAACTTAGCTGCCAGAAGAATCAACATAGCTGACTTACTCCAACTAGATGTGAAATGGCTGAGAGACCATCCACCTGAGTTAGCGATTGGAAATGTCAGAGAGGGAGTAAGAACAAGATCTAAAACTCAGCATGAAGTAATATTCACCTGTTTTATATCTCAGATTGAAAAAAAAAGATGTGTCAGAGGTATTGGATGACACACATTAGATCCTCGATATGAAATCAATTTGAAAAGAACAAAGTTTGGGAATTGGTTCAAAGGCCTACTCACCAAAATGCCATTGGTACAAAGTGGGTATTTAGAAACAAGATGAATGAGGAAGGATCTGTTGTAAAAAACAAGGCAAGATTGGTAGCCAAAGGTACTGTCAAGAAGATGGCATAGATTTTGATTAAACATTTTTACATGTTGCCAGATTGGAAGCAATCAGGATGTCTTTCGCCTATGTTGCACATAAGAACTTCACAGTTTATCAGATGGATGTGAAGAGTGCATTTCTAAATGGACTTTTGGAAAAAGAATTATATATAGAATAACCTCCAGGTTTTGAACAAAAGATTATTGGAGATAAAATGTATAAACTCAAAAAAGAACTTTATGGATTGAAACAAGCACCAAGAGCATGGTATGATACATTGTTTCAATTCTTAATAGACAATGGATTCACCAAAGGAAAAGTTGATAGGACACTTTTCAGAATTTAAGATGGAGAGAGAGCATCTTGCTTGTTCAAATCTATGTGGATGATATCATTTTTAGATCCACAAACAAAGAGCTTTGTGATAAATTCTCAAAACTCATGCAAGCAAAGCTTGAGATGAGCATGATGGGAGAACTAAATTTCTTCATAGGACTTCAAGTTAAGCAAATTAAGGATGGAACCTTCATAAGCCAAACCAAGTATACCAGAGATTTGATGAAGAAGTTTGGTATGGAGGAGAAGTCATCTGTGAAGATTCCAATGAATACTTTTATCAAAATTTATATCAATGCAGAAGGCAAAGCGGATCAAACAAGATATAGAGCACTTATTGGATCATTGCTCTACTAAACTCCAAGCAGACCTGACACCACCATTGCAGTTGGTGTATGTGTAATGTTTCAATCTGCACCAGAGGAAAGTCATATGACAGCATCAAAGAAAATATTGAGATATTTCAAAGGAAGCCAAGAAGTTGGAATGTGGTTTCCCAAGAAGGAGGCTTCAAATTGATTGGTTATTCAGATTCAGACTTTCTTGGATGTAGAGTTGACAGAAAGAGTACATCTGGTACATGTCAACTGCTTGGAAATAGATTGGTTTCTTGGTTTAGCAAGAAATAAAATTCAATAGCTACATCAATAGCTGAAGCTCAGTACATTGCTGGAGGCGGCTATTGTGCCGAAGTCTTATGGATGAGACAACAGCTGAGAGACTATGATATTAAAGAAAAAGAAATTACAATTATGTGTGATAACACAAGTGCTATTGCAATTACTCATAATCCAGTATTGCACTCTAGAACAAAGCACATTGATATCAGATGTCATTTCGTTAGAGATCATGTTGAAAAGAAAGACATTACATTGGAATATGTCTCAACTGATAAGCAGTTAGCTGATATATTCACAAAACCCTTATGTGAATCAAGGTTTGAAGAATTAAAGAATGAGTTTGGATTGATTGAGTTGTGTTAATAAGCTCAGAAGACTCACTCAGCAAATTTAGAAGCAAAGGAATTGTATTTCAGAAGAGTTTTACTCTTTCAACAAAGTAAAATCAGCTAAATTGGTTATTCAACAGAGTTAAGTCAACCGAACAGCTGAGTCTTATCAACAGACTGAAGAGAGAAGTAGACTCAAGCAAAAATGGGTTAGCAAACAAATTTATTGGCTAAAAGACAAAATGTGGTCGTTTTCATTAAAGCGGGAGTGTTTTTGAGATGATGTCAGCATCATTAAATGTGATACAGTAAAGGCTGCTACAGAGGACCTATGATAGGCCATAAATATTGCGGTCATTTAATGCGGGAAAATTAAAGAAACTTTACGGATTAATCTCAATCCTTGATCAAATTCAAATTTGCACGATCCCGAAAATATCTTTTCACATCCCATATATATCAAAAAAAATCCATTTCTCTCTCGTCACTTTGCATTCAATCTCTCTAAGATTTCAGAAAACTCTCTAAAGAAAAACCTAAGTCTGAAAGTTTCAAAAGCTCAAAGATTTACCATGGCACCAAAGAAGACATCAAGCTCTACTCTGGATATTTCAAAATTATTTGAGAAAGTGTACTCCGGTGAACTTATCGATGTCGAATGACTGGTTAAGGAGTCTACTGATCAGGAAAGGGCGAAGAAGATCGTCAAGCACTTGGAGAAATTTGGTCTGTCGAGATTTCTTACATTGCTGATGCCATAGACATTTCTGGGAGAAGTGGCTATGTTCTATGTGAACGCGTCCGTTCATGATGATGGAATCCATTCTTCGGTGAATGGAAAGGAAGAAAAGTTAGCTGCAACGGACTTGACTGAGCTGCTTCACCTTCCCAGCAGTGGACTCAAGGAGCTGAAAGACTGAGTTTGACTTTAAGAAGATCTGGAAGGAGATTGTGATCGAGGAAGCTGCGACCAAGTTAAATCCATCAGCCACGAAAGTTGTTATCAAGGAAGTATACCACAAGCTGATGGATGTGGTTTCCAAATGCGTGGATATCAAATTTGGCTCTTACAATCAGTTGTCCCAGACAAAGCTAACTGTAATGCAGCCATTATGGAAGAGTTGGAGGTAAATTAGAGCGAGTATATTTTTGACAAGCTATGTCAGAATGTACAGAATGTGGAGTTAGCTAAAGGAAAATTTAAGAACACCTTTGGCTATGGAATAGTCATTGGGTATTTGCTGGAAAAGATGGGATTACCTTTGAGAAAGGGAAATGCTTTCCATGTCAACAAGAGACCCTTCAAGGGCAGTTTATCAGCTTTCCAAAGAAGGTCCATGCAAAAACAAAGGGTGCTTCTGAGGGGGAAACTGTTGAAAGTACCCCTGCTAAGAGATAGCTGCTCCGGCTCCTGCTCCAGCTGTCCCAAAAAAAAGAAGAACAATTGCTCCCCGCAAAGCAGTTGTGAATAAATAGAAGACTCAATCGAAGTGAGGGTTGAGAGATGAACTAGAAGAATCAATTGTCCGGATTGAAGCTAAGGATTATGAGGAAACCGAATTGCTGGAAATCAAGAAAGGAAACCTGCTACAACTGCTCTTACTGTTGAAAGAGCTGCAGTGGAATCAGCTGCTATGGAAAAAGCAGCAGCTGAGACGGTTGAAGTCCAGGTCGAGGACACAACTACAATGGTAATTGAAAAGGCAGATGTTGAGAGCACTAGAGAACATGTTGTGGAGGTGATGCAGGCATAAGCCACGAATAAACGAGCAACGAACAAAAGCAATACAAAACTTCGCAAAGAAACGTAAATTGCGATGAAAAAGAGAATAAATCTCAAAATTTTATAATATTCAACCTGCCTAAAAATAATAACAAAACAAATATTTATAGGATTAAAGTTTACAACAATAAAACTTCTAGCTATTGAAAACACTTAAAAGGTAATAAAATAACCTAATAAAATAATCTTAATAGATAAAAGAGATCTTTAATCCTTATCTCCATCATTCTCTCCGGGGTCGAAATGATTCGTCCTCGAATCAGAAGGAAGATCGTAAATAAAAGAATTGTCAACCCATGGAGGGGCGCGAGGAGGACGAGATGGAAAAACAAGGTGAATATCAAAATATATTTGAATTGGATCAATTATAAAATAATCTAGGTCGAACGGTAGAAAATTATCTCCACATTGCCAAATCAATGGTTGATTTCTAGTGCATCCATCGAACCAATCTGAAATGTGCCATTCATTTCGGAATGTAGGGACAACAACAAAAGAAGTAACAGATCCATCATGAATTTTGTTCCTTATCCATGATGTTTTGTCGTTACTTGTTTTCTCTTTAGTTGTACATTGAAGATAATATTTAGTTTATTATATTCTAGGATTTTAGAATATCTTTTATTTTAGATAGTGATTTGTGTGTTTAGGATTCTATTTTAGTTTATCTTTTAAGTTTTGCAGTCAAGTTAGGAGTTCTATTGTGGTAGGATTTTAATCCTATAAATACTTGCTATTTTATTACTTTTAGTGCGGTTGAATATTATTAAGTTTTGAGATTTATCTCTTTGCCAGAGCTTCTTTACGTTCTTCACGTATTTAAGATTGCCTTGTGTGCGTTCTTTGTTCTTGTTCACGCTTCCGCCTGCATCAGTTGGTATTCAGAGACCAGTCTACGCTCCCTGAACCATGTTGTCCAGAGCGAATCCACAACGTATGAACGACATCACAGAGATCCGTCAAGCCGAGACGACTTGCTGACAATACAATTCCATATCGTGCGCATCCAATTTCAAGAAATCAAGACGCTTGTTGAAAACCGGTTTCTTGATGGTTCTGAGTTTGCTTGCGATATTGTGCCCATCTAGTTCACCCCATTGGAAACCTATTCCATGGGCATGGATAATTTATTCTCAAGTGACATTGAAGATGGTGGATATGATGGACCACCAATTTTTGATGAAGAAAATAAAGACTCAATTCCAGAGATTGGCTATGAAAATTGTCTGCAATTTGAAGAGAATTGTGAATATGATGGCCCACCAATTTTCGATGAGGATGAGGAAAATGATGGCTATGATGATCCACCAGTTTTCGATAAAGAAACTGAAGATGTTGATTCAATGATGGGACGCGAATATTGTCTTCCTCCACCAGAAATCAGAGATACTATTTATGATGCCTCATCCCTTCCAATTCTATCATTATATTCTCATAGGGATAAAATATTATTCCTTAAAATGAGATTAAGGCCACAAGATGAAGAAGTTGTTGTGAGAGACGAGGTTGCTTCTCCTGAAGGATCTGAATCCCCAATCTATCCTGACATCGAGGTTAAGCTATATATTTGGAGGAAATTGAAGGTGAGTTTGAGTCGCCAACAGTTTTAGAGGCCCGAATCTATTGAAAAAGAAGAGTGGCTTCTTGCGTTTATGAAAGGTGCCTCCGTCACTCAAGCTCTTGATGAAATATACACCAGCACTATACTTTTTGAGAAGAAACGGGAAGAGAAGGAGAAGAAAGTGGCCAAAGGGAAAAGCACAACTAAGACCCACAAGTGTCTCTTTGGGGAATCAGTTGGGCTCATCCCTAATTACATCAGCGATGAGGAAGGGATCAAAGGAGCTGATGCAGTGGAGGATGCACAGCTGAGACAAACACTCAGTGAATCTCGTGAGATGACTGAGCAAGCAAGGCTATCTGGGGCTGGGGACCCATCATCCCTCACCCTTATCATTGAATGTGTGGTGAGGGACACAGCTGCTCTCTCATCACCAGCTCACTCTCACGAGTAAGTGGAAAATCAAGGAGTTAGCGATGAAGCTGGTGTTGAAGTGGTTAATTTAGATGAGGATATGCCAAAGGGGAACCCAGCTGAGCCACACCCTAAAACTGCTATTGAGACAGCATAGATAGAATTGGCTGAGCATTCAAGAGAAACAACCAAGTCCCCAGTGTAAATTCACCCTAGCTCAATTCAAATTCAGTCAGCTGGTCAGCCAGCTGAGGAGGAAACTGGGCACACTATAGCCATGTCGAAGAAGGTTGTAGGGCAAGAGGAAGAACCTCTAAAGTTTGGAGGCGATGGTGCCATCAAGGAGAAAAAATGTGAAGGCCAGTGAAGTGAAGTTGCAGTGGTTGAGGTTGCTGCAGCTGAGGCACAAAAAGTGGAAATGCAGGCCCATGAAGTTTCAAAGAGGTGAGATCACGAGACAGAGGCACAGGTTAGACGGAGTGTGGAGGCCACAATAGTTGACACTGTTTTTGGCACTGAAAGTGCAATCCCAGAGGTTGAGACCACTGAAGATGCCACATTCATCAAAGACCCTTTAGCAGTTAAGATTGTTACATGGATTGTCCAAGACCCTTCAACAGTTGAGATTGCTAGGGGAAATGCTGAAGTGACTGGTGATGCGCAGATAGTAGTCCAAGAACTTGAATCAGTTGAGCCCATGATCGTAGATGCACTGACAGATATTAACTCAGAGGCAGAATATTAAGACACTGTTGGGAAATCATTTTATAGATTTTGATGAATACCATGTAAAACTTAGAATAGGAAGTTGGCACCCCATTTTTGTTGTAAACTGCATTGTAATAGATAGGGCTGGTCAAGCTGAGTTAAGTCAGCTATGCCTAAACATGCAAGAAGACAACTGGAGACTAGAAGGAAGACTCCGCTGCAAGACAGTTGAGTATGGCAAAGAAGAGAAGACGGGAACTCGATCAAGGTGCAAAACAGATGCAACAGTAAAGTATCACCAAAGTCAACTCAAGACAGCCAAGTCTCAAGGTTGAAGTGATAGAAGAGTCATCAAATGATTGAAAGCTGACTCGAAGTCACCTGGGGATGTGAAGAAAATGTAGTCAAGTTAAGACAACTAAAAGAGATCCGTTGCACAGAAATCAAGAGAATTACTTAAACAAGTAATATATCCATACTACCTTTCTTGAAGTGCTCAGTCCCAGGAGCGTGCAAAAGGAATAAACCAATGGGAAGCACTGCACCATGTCATAACTCTGAAAAGCTGAAGAACAATTCATACGAGGAAGTGGCAATTCCAAGGACTGCAACAAGACAAGCCAACGACCACAAGTGACTTTCAAAAAATAAGTCTATCTCTTCAATAGGTTACCTAAACCACGAACATTCAAGCAAACATTTGAACTGTAACCTAAAATATTCTCAAATCATTCAAGATTAATCCTCAAGCCTACATTACGAAGAAAATCAATCCAACACTCACCTGTGAAGGAAAGATAACTTCAATCAGTTGAAGAGGAAATTGTTGAAGAATCAAGGGGTCTACATTCCACGGAGGATAGTAGGAAGGTTCAAGGTCGAACCAGTCTTAAGTTTTTTGGAGGGCTTTGTGATCAAATCCAAGAAGCTTGAGCAAGTGGGTCAGTAGCAAAGGCACCGCCTGTGTGAAGAAGCCGAGTCGCATTTGCCCACTGCGTGACCAACTTTAATTCCTGCATCTTATTTATTTAACTCTGTGATAAATTTGCCATCCAATTAATAATCAATCTCGTGTGCTAAAACCAAGTATTAAAACAAACTTAACCAAATTCAAGGGTGTTAAGTCTTCCAATAAAACAAATCACAAATCGAGTTAAGTCTTTAGTCAAAACAAATTTGAGTTATTTTATCAACAAAATGGCTCGATCGAGTATGTTGAGTGACTAACTCTTGATTAACTAACTTAGTCAGTCCTTCAAGGACACAAATTGAAGTACTAACTCTGATTACTTAAAAGGGTTAATTTGAAAAGTTGGTAAGGTTTATTCAACCCCCCCCCCTTCTAAACCTTACACTCACACCCCTTGGGACCTACAAGTGGTATCGTGAGCGGTTGGTTCATTGAGCCTTCCGCACCGGTTCTCGAACTAGATCTCCAAATTTTTCAAAGTCCTGTTTTAGCACTTAAGTTTTCAAAACTCCTTTTACTATCAAAAGTTATTATCATGGAAGCAAATTTGACACGCATCCCTATGTTCACAATTGAAGAATTTGATGATTGGAAAATTCGCATGTAGGCTCATCTATCAAAGATTACATGATGAGATGTGGATAGTGATAGAGGATGGGCCACTGCAAATTTTAAAAGTGACCACAGCAAGAAGAAGGAGAGCTGCAATGAAGGTGAAGAGGATGTTGCTCCCACTCTACCTATGGTTGAAAAACCAAGAGCCGAATGGACAAATGATGACAGAAAAAGATATAACCTGGACAATGTGGCCAAGGACATTCTTTACAAAACCTTGACAAAGCCATGTTCAATAAAGTCAAATCATGCAAAACGGCTAAAGAAATGCAGGACAAGCTAACATTGATTTGTGAAGGCTCGTGAGCAAATCAAGGAAAATAAATTATCATGGTGTCAGAAATTTGAGAATTTCAAAATGATCGCAGAGAGACCTTGGATCAACTGGATGCTCGGTTCACGTAAATTACCAACGAGCTATCTCGCACTTGGAAAAGAATATACATAGAAGGAAATGTGTATGAAGATCCTAAAAAGTCTCCCAAATGAATGGAAAATGAAGGTCATGGCACTAAGACATTCCATGGACCTATCCAAGACATCCAACCATGAGCTATTCTCAGATCTCAAAGCCTACGAATTTGAGCTGAGAAGAAAAGACCAGGAAGAGACAGTTGTACCCAAAACAGCTGCTCTAATTGTTAAGGATGGCAAGAGAGCTGAGGTCAAAGAAGTTATTGACCCAGAGGAAATAGCCCTGATGGTTAAAAGGTTTAACAAGTTCTTCAATAAGAACTACAAGAGAGGCAAGGGCAAATCCTCCAGAAGACACTCAGCTCCCCCCAAGTCAAGGGAAGATAGGCCAACCAAGAGAACAGAGCATCAAAAAGTTGAATATCAAAGGGCTGACAATCCAAGAATGGAAAGAGCTGATCAAAAGGTTCAAAATCTATGTTGTAACTACAGGCAACCAGGTCACTATGCCATTGATTGCCGATATCCTGTAGTCAACAAATACAGGAATGAAGAAGAAAGAAAGGTCTTGAGAGAAAGAAGACAAGAAAAGAAAAAGGCAATGTTGGTCGCAGAGATTCTTTGAGACACCCAGTCAAGAGACGCACTGATTCGAAAAGTAGTGAAGCCGACTACTCAAGTGACTCGAAGAAGAAGCCTTGATCTGTTTGATGGCCAAGGAGCAAGACCAACTCGACCAAGAAGATGAGGTACACTCTAACTCATCACACTCGTTTCTAGTGATAGTGACGTGACACACACACTTCATCACCCACTTATCTTTATGATTCATTAGGCAAAATGATGAAAGATTTTGAACACATTAAATCCTCACACACACTACTAAATGAGGAAAACAACCTACTCAAGGTCAAAACTCACAGCTGACTAAGGAGCTGAGTACTCTAAGTCAAATAGCTGATGAGAATGAAAGTCTAAAGACTGAAAATGCTAAGCTAATAGCAGAGATAGCTGCTATAGAAAAGAGGGAAAATGACCTCAAAAATGTGATTGCCTCATTCACTAAGGCATCTAAATCATTGGATGATCTTATTATGAGTCAAAGAGAATGTGGAGACAAGACAGGCTTAGGATTTAACTCCTCTGTGCTATGTCAAGCTCCAAAAGTGATTTTGGAAAAATGATCTTCAAGCAATGAAGTATCTCAAAAATCCAAAACTCCAAATGGTGCACACACATCTATTCCAAAGCACAATCACAAGCAAACTGGCCTTGGCTATAAAGGAAAAGGAAAATAGCCAGTTGGGTGTCTTTGAGAGAGGACAAATGAGAAGAAATCCACTAGAGTTCCTCAAAGAAACTCCAAACAGAAATACTCAGAAAGAAGAAACAGAGCTACCAAAAGCCCCAGAAGTTCTATAAAAGAAATACATATGAAGGAATGGTAGAAAGCACCCAAGCCAAGCTGATTGGAATAATGTGAACTATCAGCAAAGACCTGTGGAATATAAGCCCAAATGGCAAAGGCCTAGAACTCAAGAAAGGCCATTCCAAAGGTATAAGAGCTTTCATCAAAGACACATATTCACCTAGGCACTACACTCGAGACATCACAACTACCCAAAGAGGGAAATTGCTAAAACACCTACACAGGCATACTGACAAAAAGAGACAAATTTGTATGAACCTAGAACCCCCAAGAAATTTGCTAAAGTTAATTATGATTATGGCACTGATAGATGGCAATCTCTTAGAGTCAAATCAATTGGTTATAGGTTGGTTGGATCATCTTACAATACTAACCCCTCAGGACCCAGACAAGTATGGGTACCTAAAACTTAATTTCCTTGATTGCGAGGTTCAAGGAATGAACAGTGAGTGCCAAGAAACCTGGTACATGGATAGTGGTTGTTCCGCACACATGACAGAAACAAGAAAAATCTGTCAAAATTCAAGGAAGTCCAGAGGTGCAAAAGTCATATTTGGAGGAAATGAAGCTCCAGGAGAAATAAGAGGCATTGGATCCATCAAGAAAAATGGATTAGAAATCACAGATGTTGCATATATTGAAGGACTCAACTTCAACTTGCTAAGCATCGCCAACTCTCGTGACAAGGGTTATAATGTTGGATTTAACATGGGTATATGCCAAATCAAGGACACTCAATCAAATGAAGTTGTGTTGCAAGGATGCGGATAAAGAACATGTATGTCGTGGATTGGTCAATCGCAACACCAAGCACCTGTCTATTAGCAAAGAGCACATTGAGTCAAGTTGGCTGTGGCACAAGAAGTTCGAGTCACCTGAATTTCAAAAACGATTAACAAGCTTGCCGTAAGCGATCTTGTGGAAGGACTTCCGGACTCAAGATATACAAGAAGGAGAGTATATGTGACGTATGTCGAAGGAAAACAAATCAAATCATCATTCAAAGAAAAGACATGTCCATCTTCAACAAGAATATTGCATCTTTGCTACATATGGATCTATTTGGTCCAAATGAACCAAAGCTAGCATAAGTGGGAAGAAATACACCTTGGTAGTAGTAGATGACTACTCAAGATATACATGGACAATATTCGTGTGTAAGAAGAAAGAAACTCTACTAAAACTACCACAAATGATGAAGAGGATTCAAAATGAGAAAAGTCAAACCATTATCAAAATAAGATCGGACAAAGGAACCGAGTTTGTCAATGGTATAATAACTCGGTATTGTATTGAAAATGGTATTGGTCATGAATTATCTACACAAGGACTCCACAGAATGGAGTTGCGAAAGAAGGAATAGAACTCTCAAAGAAGCGAAGGACCATGTTAGTCAAGCAGGTTACCTAAAAGATTTTGGGGTCAAGCAATAAACACAAAGATGCTACACACATAATAGATGCATGATAAAAGACAAAATGACAAAGACTCCCTATGAGATTTGGACAGGGAGAAAGCCAAATGTTGCATATTTTAAAATATTTGGATGCAAATGCTTCATCCATAACAATGGCAAAGATAATCTAAAGGCTTTTGATGCTAAAGTCGATGAAGGTATCTTCTTGGGATACTCAACAAAAGCAAAGCCTACAGAGTACTCAACAAGAGGACTATAGTTACTGAGAGGAATCCATTCATGTGGTGTTCGATGAGCCAAATGTAAATGGAGAAGACATTGAAGAGTCACCGATAAGTCGAATCAACCAACCATGCGAAAGAATCCCTATCTTTGGAAGTCGGAATTATAAACCCGGATGAAGATGAGATAGCCGAGTCTCAAAAAACAATGAATATCTCTGCCTAAGTGATAACGAGAGAGGCGATCAAAGCAACATAGCTGCAAGACGATCGAATCCAGCTAACTTACTCCAACTTTGATGTAAGATGGCCGAGAGACCATCCACGTAACTAGTCATTGGAGATATAAGAGAAGGTGTCAAAACAAGATCCGAACTCAACAAGAAGCTATGTTCACATGCTTTATCTCACAAATAGAGCCTAAAAGATGTGTCACAAGCATTGGATGACACACATTGGATTCAAGCTATGCAAGAAGAGTCAATCGCTTTGAAAGAAATAAATTATGGGAATTGGTTCAAAGACCCACCCATCAAAATGTTATTGGCACTAAATGGGTGTTCGAAACAAGATGAACGAGGAAGGTTACGTGTAAGAAACAAAGCAAGATTAGTAGCCAAAGGATATTGCCAAGAAGAAGGGATAGATTTTGATGAAACATTTGCCCCTGTAGCAAGATTGGAAGCTATAAGGATGTTTCTTGCCTATGCGACTCACAAGAATTTTATTGTATATCAAATGGATGTAAAGAGTGCATTCCTTAATGGTTTATTGGAAGAAGAAGTGTATGTTGAACAACCTCCAGGATTTGAGCGAGAAGACTCTTGGAGATAAGGTATACAAACTCAAGAAAGCTC
Source organism: Rehmannia glutinosa (assembly GCA_016081115.2). Classification (NCBI taxonomy): domain Eukaryota; kingdom Viridiplantae; phylum Streptophyta; class Magnoliopsida; order Lamiales; family Orobanchaceae; genus Rehmannia; species Rehmannia glutinosa. The sequence continues at coordinate 265,599 of JABTTQ020003393.1, read as the reverse complement.
TATATGGATTGAAACAGGCACCCGTGAGCATGGTATGATACTTTGTCACAATTCCCGATCGAGAACGGATTCACAAAAGGCAAAGTGGATAGAACACTCTTGAGAATTCAAGATGCGAAGAGCATATTGCTTGTTCAAATATATGTGGATGACATTATTTTTGGATCCACAAACAAAGAGTCAGTGTGATAAATTTTCAAACCTCATGCAAAGCAAATTCGAAATGAGCACGATGGAAGAGTGACATTCTTCCTTGGACTCCAAGTGAAACAAATTTGAAGGATGGAACCTTCATAAGTCAAACAAAATACACCGGAGATTTAATGAAGAAATTTGGCATGGAAGAGAAGTCTTCGTGAAAATACCGATGAATACATCACCAAAATGGACATGGATGCGGATGGCAAGCCTCAGTAGATCAAACAAGATACGAGCACTTATTGGATCATTGCTTTATCTCACAAAGAAGCCCAAGCATCACCTTTCTTTGTAGGTGTATGTGCAAGATTTCAATCTGCTCCAAAAGAAAGCCATATGATCGCAAGACAAGAGGATCTTGAGATATTTGAAAGGAAGCCAAGAAGTTGGCTTATGGTATCCAAAGGAAGGTGGATTCAAGCTAATTGGCTATTCGGACTCGACTATATCTTTGGATGTAGAGTTGACAGGAAGAGCACCTCGGCACATGTCAAATGCTTGGAAACAAAGCAATTTCTGGTTTAGCAAAAAGCAAAATTCAATAGCCACCTCTACAAATGAAGCGAGAATACATAGTCAAGGGCAAATGTTGTGCCCAAGTCCTATGGATGAGACAAAGAGTCGAGAGACTATGAAGTTGAAGAAAAGGAAATTCCAATCATGTGTGATAACACAAGTGCAATTGCAATCACTCAAAATCATGTGTTGCACTCAAGAACAAAGCACATCGATGTCGATATCATTTCATAAGAGATCATGTTGAAAAGAAGGACATCACCTTGGAATATATTTCAACCGATAAACAGTTGGGTGACATATTCACAAAACCATTATGTGAGTCAAGATTTGAAGAACTCAAGCATGAGTTAGGGTTAATTGAGCCGAAATGGTGACACTCGAAGACTCAAAGAAAATAAATGAAACACGAAAAGGGAAAAAGAGTGAACTCTCAAATCGGCTAAGTGAATCACCAGACGGAAGACACAGCTTTATACCGAGTTAGGCGACAAATGAGTCACTAGGAGAACTGTGAGAAGAAGAGTTAAATCAGGCTAAGGGATAAGTTTCTAGTCATTTATGAGCAAAGTGACAAAAACGCAATGCTTTTACTAAGCGGGAATGTTTTTAAGAATGACGCGTCGATAATTATGACGCGTGTACAGCAAAAGTCGCACACCAAGCTTATGATTGGATATAAATGCTTTGCCGCATTAAATACGAGACATTAAATGCTAATCGGCGTGCAAAATCTAAGCCGTTGATTTCGATCACATTTCAAAAACCACCCGCACGCCCTTTCATGAACCATACTTAAACCATTTTCGTTCGTTTCTCTCACACATTACCAAAAACTGTTCATTTCTCTCTCTCAAAAGCAAAGGCAAAAACTCTCTCTCAAAACCTTATCACTCTTCAAATCACCTTCTAAGTTTCGTTCGGTGAAATACTGAAAAATGGCATCTACTCATGATTTTGTCAAGCTAGGAAAGCAAATCCACACCAGGTCTCCTGTGGATTTCGAGGGTATGGTCAAACAGGGTCCGATGAAGCTCTCGTAAAGAAGATCGCTGAAAAACTAGAAACGTCTGGGCTAAAACCATTTCTGACGATGGAGTTTCCGATGACCTATGTGGAAGAGGTCGCACAGTTCTACGTGAACACTGAGATTCACGATGAGGGGATCAAATCCTCTATTCACGGGAAGGAGTTCATCATTACGCCAAGTATTTGGCGTAACACGCCGTTACACGGCGGAAGGAACACCGAAATCAATGAAGGCGATGTTGACTTGGCTGCGACTTGGAAGGAAGTAGCCAAGACCGATCTTTGAAAAGATAGTCTACACAAACTAACAAGAGGTCAAGGAGGACTACCACAAATTGTTGGACATCGTCGCCAAATGCATAGACATCAAATTTGGCGCTTTGACCAACCTCATCAAAGCGAAATTGATCGTAATGGCTGCGATCATTGAAGAAAAAAAAGTGAACTGGCTGAGTTTGTCTATAGCAGACTCTGCTAGAACGTTGGGAACAAATCCTTCAAGGAGGGTGGAACGTTTGGAGGTTCCCTAGATACGGTCCAGTGATTGGGTCATGATGGAGGTAAAAGGAGTCCTCTTCGACATGGAAAGGCGTTCCATGTAAACAAGAGGATGTTCAGATCAAACCTCTCTAGCGCATTTAAGAGAGCCTATGCTAAGAGAGCGATCACGAGTGAGGGTGAATCACCGACCACAAGATACGATGTCTCCTCTCCACCAAAGAAGAAGGCCGCCCGCACTTGTTTGCTAAGAGAATCACCCCCGCAAAGAAAGAAAAACAAATCGCTCTCCCGCCCTGCGCAGCCGAGTTACCCGCCCCGCAGCCGTGTCTCCTGCCCTGCGCAGCCGCAGCAGAGAAGGAAACCCAAATACCTTCTCCTAGGTCCAAGAAAAGGAGAACGATAAGCCAAGAAGGCCAGCTCCTCGGAAGAAAACAACAAAGACTGACCCCCACCGCCCAAGACTCGGAAGAAACTCTATCCGAACCGTAAATCCCTCCTGGTACAAACAAGTAGAAGAAGAAGAATTTTCAAGCGTTCGAGCTTGAGAGACCGGCCGAGTCGACCCACTCACCGAGAGAAGATACCCGAGACTAGCTGGAGAAGTGGAGTCTCCGTAGTGATTGATTGATGAAACGCCAAGTCTGGCCGAGGCCGATCAGAGGCAACTCGATGACCCAGTGTGAAATGTGCAAAGTGAGAACAAGGCACAAATTTGAGACAACCAAATCACCTTGCTATCAGGGTTGTCTCTCCACCTATAACAGAGGTCTTTGAAGGTGTCGAGTAGCGAAGTCTGCTACCCTTAATACCTGGAAACGAGGGCGGCAAAGGATGATAAAGACAATGTAATCATGCACTCTCCATTGTATCCAGACATCCAAAATCGTCTGCGAGTGGAGAAAATGGAAGCCGAACCTATCCAGTGCGGTTTGAAAATCCGAGTTCATTGTTGAGGAAGAAGAACTCTTGATTTCTTGAGGTGGACACAAATCTCAAAGCCCTTGACGAGGATAATTGCATAAATATACTGAAATTCGAAAAGAAAATGAACGGGCTAAAGCAAAGTGAGGACACAGAGGCACGTGAGAAGGCCAAAGATCATCGCTCTCTCACCGCACCACGAACATACACATCCTCACTTTGACGTCCTATCGTAGTGATGAGGATCTGGACCTTGTTCTCGCCCGTAAGAGTTGCAAATGCAAAGAAGCAATGCAAGAATCCGAATCCTTCATGAGCAAAGAATGATGGAGGGACCAGGAGAGTCCTCCAAAACACAACTGGAGATAGACCCAATGGGAGTGGTGCAGCATATTGCCACCGTTGTTGCTGCCACCACTTCCCCAGCTCACTCGGAAGAAGGAATTAAGGGAACTGGCGATGAAACTAGGATAGTGGGGACCCCACGAGCCAACCCCTAATGAAGGTGTCTTACCACCCGCCCCAACGGCTAAATACTCGGTGGAAACAAATGAGTCCGAGACGAGTGACCCCATTCCAAGTCACTCACCGTGTGTGCCACCGAGGGGGAAACTCCTCCACCGCAGGCAAGGTCGGAGGATGTTTGCATCCGACTCCACAATGAATCTAGGAGGCGAAGTGGAGAAGGAACAAACACAAAGTACACAAAGAAGTTGTCATCAACGAGGCTCGATAGATTGAGACTGTCTCACCGAGGTGCCAACCGCTCAAGAAGCTAATGACGTTGTTGATGCAATCGAGGCACAGAATGAATGCCCACGGGAGTTAACACTGGGCGACGAAAGTGCAATCCATGGAGTTGAGACTCAAATGGATGCCACCGCAGAAGACCCTAAGACAAATGACACTTTGTCGAAAGGGATGTCCAAGCCTCGCCAGCTTGAGACTGCGGAGGTAATGAAGGCCAACGGGAGGTTGAGACTTCCCGGGGTAAAGAAGTCAAGTACGAAACATCCCTCCCGCTATCATTGATCCATCCAAAAAGGAGATAAGTGCGCTTCACGATTCCCGGGATAATCCCGATGTAACCTTTCTCGTGATCGGAAGGAGACGAGGAAGGCTGAGTCATCCCCGTGACTGATCCAAAAGACTCACTCGAGGATGTTCCAACCACGAGTAAGTCCGACCTCAAGACTACTCGCCAAACTTTCAACTTTGAGATGAGCCACCCATGGAAATCTCATCATCGTCCGATGACGCTTCGATAAGATAAGGCGAGGACCAGTCAACTCACTTGGAAAACCAAATGAGACCGACGAAGCTGTTGAGACAATGAGGCTCGGCAAGCTAGGTCAACTTCACAACAGACCCCGGTGACAGAGTCCACCGCGCAAGCTCCCAAGCCGCAGCAGTTCGACTCCACAAGGAACTTCACGAGCACCACTCATCATTGAACAAATCCCGATTGCCCGTGATGATCCCTTTGTCGAATCATTTCCCTTCTCTCTGAGGTACCCGACCTCCCGAAGAGTCGAAAGAGATCTCGAGCGCTTCCACGACTGATCCTCGTCATTCCATCGATACCATCGTTCCAAACTACTATGATTTTGATGTTTGCTGGCCGTCGGTGAAACAGAGGAGAACAAAGTTCGGGAGGTGTTCAAAGCATTATTTGCTTTGAAATTGAACAGATGGAGAGGCACCAGCCCTCGATGGACATGAGATCGATAACAGAGATGCCAACCTTACTCACGACTTGAGAGGCATAATAGTCGAATCCGGGAGTGGTGGCAACAAAGAAGAAACAATGCGTGTGGAACAAGCTAGATATTTGAACATTGTTCAACAAGTCGTTGATCCAGCGAAATGAGAATGCTTGATGCAAAGACAAAATTGAAAGAACACATTGAGCAAATGCATGAATCTCACACTTTCCGAGATAAAGTCGCGCATGAGCAAAATAAGAATGAGCTCCTGCGTATGGAAGAAAACATGGATCAAAAATTCACCTTCTCATGGCCGAGATGAAGTTGATTAAAGTCAATCCAACGCTACTCGCTCCGAGTTTCGTGCAAGATACTCCGCAGCAGCCAGACTCGGCGAGAACTCGGCTATCGCGGACTCGACTTCCCGCTTGCTAGTTTGTTTCGGGGTTCCTCTCTCCTTTGATGATGCCAAAAAGGGGGAAGAGGAATACCTAAAAGCACTGAAGGATCCTCAAGTTGAGAAGGAGGAGCAAACGTGAAGGCAAAGACAAATGAGGAAGTATTAAAAGAAAAGAAAGGGAAGTCTGTTGAGGGGAAGGATCGAAAGATGTTACCTTGATGATTGCTAAAACCCCCAACAAAGTCTTGTCACAAAATGATATTATCAAAAAACTCTCGATGACTCTGCCACTCCAACACTCTCTTTGTACCAATGGTCGAAAAGAGAAAGACAAATTGAAGCGAGGGATAGAGGAAGTGGAAGGAAGGATGAATGCCCGAGTTATGGATATTCTCAAACAACATGGAGGCATTCCAAGAGAGCGAGAGACACTTATGCCATCTCGGATGCCTGAATCGAGCCAAGATCGGTTGGTGAATTTAAAACGCTCGCATCTCAAGGATACTTCGCAAACATGTCCATGGCTCAAGCACTGGGACTTGTATCTTGGGAAAAGGGTCTCACACTATGTGAAGAAGGCGACAGGCAGCGACTCTCGGCAACACTCTGCTTGGTCACTCCGCTAGTCACTCACCGTGGAAGAAGAAGACCCCAAAGACAATACACGCCAGAGGTAGAGGAAGAAGCGAAAGGTGGAGGAAGAGGTTTCGGACCTAGATCTCTGCCCAAAAACATTGAGTACATAGATCCAGGCAAGAAAGAAGGGATCTACTGGGCTGGTTTTGACGAAGTAGCCAATCTGCAAATGGCTAAGAACAATGCTGAGTATGTGAAAAGAATTGAAGAAAAAATAAAAGACAAACTCAGCTATGGGAGGAGAGACAAGAGAGACTAAGAAGAGATGAAGCTGCCCTTTAAGGCGTGAAAAGAAGAAAAAGAAAAAGTGAAAGAAGATGAGAAAAAGAAAAGAAGATCAGAAGATGACAGAGCTGAAGAAGATGAAAGAAGGAGGAAGCGAAGGAGATGAAGTGTTGCTATCCACCCCTTCATGTATTTTACTATGTAAATACATTTTATGTAAGTCTTCTGTATACTATATAAAACTGTACAAACTCTATACTTGTGTAAACATAGGACAGCATGGTTAGCTTAAGCCCCTGGTTAAACTCGATACATTTTTGTTGGTTTAAGCTCTGATACACTCTGTAAACAGCTATGTAAAGAACAAGGATGTTATGATCAATAAAAGATCGATTCTAAACATACATTCTGTGGTTCTACATTTGTTTGTATGTATCTTTGTTGTTAAATAATTGTATGGATGTTTTAAGTTTTGGCATCATCAAAAAGGGGGAAATTGTTGGGAAATCATTTTATAGATTTTGATGAATGCCATGTAAAACTTAGAATAGGAAGTTGGCACCCCATTTTTGTTGTAAACTGCATTGTAACAGATAGGGCTGGTCAAGCTGAGTTAAGTCAGCTATGCCTAAACATGCAAGAAGACAACGGAGACTAGAAGGAAGACTCATTGCAAAGGCAACAGTATGGCAAAGAAGAGAAGACGGGAACTCGATCAAGGTGCAAACAGATGCAATGAGTAAAGTATCGATCCAAAGTCAACTCAAGACAACCAAGTCTCAAGGTTGAAGTGACAGAAGAGTCATCAAATGATTGAAAGTTGACTCGAAGTCACCTGGGGATGTGAAGAAAATGTAGTCAAGTCAAGACAACTGAAAGAGATCCGTTGCACAGAAATCAAGAGAATTACTTAAACAAGTAATATCTCCATACTACCTTTCTTGAAGTGCTCATCCCTTAAGCGTGCAAAAGGAATAAAACAATGGGAAGCACTGCACCATGTCGAACTCAAAAGTCAAGAACAATTCATACGAGGAAGTGGCAATTCAAGGATCGCAACAAGACAAGCCAACGACCACAAGTGACTTTCAAAAAATAAGCCTATCTCTTCAACGGGCGATTTTTGAAAGATCACTATAAAAGGCCGAGGAATAACTCGAGAGTAGGTTACTCCGAACCCACGAACATTCAAGCAAACATTTGAATCAGTAACCTAAAATATTCTCAAATCATTCAAGATTAATCCTCAAGCCTACATTACGAAGAAAATCAATCCAACACTCACCGTGAAGGAAAGATAACTTCAATCGATTGAAGAGGAAATTGTTGAAGAATCAAGGGGTCTACATTCCACGGAGGATAGTAGGAAGGTTCAAGGTCGAACCAGTCTTAAGTTTTTGGAGGGCTTTGTGATCAAATCCAAGAAGCTTGAGCAAGTGGGTCAGTAGCAAAAGGCAAAATGCCGCCTGAAGAAGAAGCGAGTCGTGACGAGAAGCCAGTGCGTGACCAACTTTAATTCCTCGCATCTTATTTATTTAACTCTGTGATAAATTTTCCATCCAATTGATAATCAATCGTGTGTCTTAAAACCAAGTATTAAAACAAACTTAACCAAATTCAAGGGTGTTAAGTCTTCCAAAAAACAAATCACAATCGAGTTAAGTCTTTAGTCAAAACAAATTTGAGTTATTTTATCAATGTAAAACTCGATCAGTCTGAGTGACTAACTCTGTGATTAACTAACTTAGTCATCCTTCAAGGACACAAATTGTGAAGTACTAACTCTGATTGCTTAAAAGGATTAATTTGAAAAGTTGGTAAGGTTTATTCAACCCCCCCTTCTAAACCTTACACTCACACCCCTTGGGACCTACAGACACAACTAAAGAAATCAAAGCCAGTGAATCAGTTGAATCTGACAAAGAGGCCACTGATCCAGAGGATAATCTGAAATACACCAGAATGAGGTTTGTGTTGTTTGATCCCCCTCCTCAACCAACTCAATCTCCCGCAAATGAGGTTGTTGGAATAGTTGTTGCCATGACAACTCAAAACAAAGTTCAAACTGCTACCAGTGAAGTTGTTAAAACAATTGAGGTGCAGTCAGCTCAACAAGCTCAGTATGCCGATGAAGCTTCTTCAGCCGAGGCACAAAGAGCTATTGGTCAGGGTGACAAGGCAAGGATTTCCAAAGTAGGGGTGGGACCTTCCTATGATCATGTTGACAAATTGGATATGTTAAATTCTTTTTCTGAGAAGAAATTCCGTTGGAAGAAGATCCAGAGAAAGAAGCTGTTAGTTTCCATGTTCAAGTGAACCCATAAAATTTGTATATTCCTTCGGATACAAGAATCACTCTTATGGCCATGACTTCGAGTTTGCTCTTGATGACAACGGTGAACAAATCGTCAAATTTTGCAGAGCCTTCAAAGTTATGTTTGAGTAAATGGAGGTGATGCAAAAAGGATTTGCAAACTTGAGCACTCGAATTGACAATCATGATGCAATGATCTCAGAAGATATCAGTGGGGTAGTGCTTAGAATCATAGAATGGATGCAGTAGACAAAGGCACTTCGCAGAGAGCAAGTTGGCTACTTTAGACAATTGTATTCTAAGTTATTGGTATGGGGAGCTGGTGAACTTGCATTCCAACAGAGGCAAAGAGACAATATTTCTCTGATGGAAAGAAGTCACTTGACAGATATGGAGCTGCTACAAATTAAAATGTAGAAAAATTTGGAGTACATGGAAGCTACAATGAAAGAAGAGCTCTCATCATTGAAGAAACAGATGCAGGTACTCATCTCAAATCAATCAACATTAGACTCTATGACCCAAAAGAAACTCGACTCCATTCTCAAATCATCCCAACCTTCCTCAGGTGATGATGCCAAAAAGGGCGAAGAAAAAGCACCCCCTACAACATCGATTAAAGGCACCACCTCTATCCTATCTCAACTCCCAACATCCTTGTCAACTGAAGAGAAAGCAAAGTTAGATTTTCAAAATCAAAAGGAGAAATTGCTAAGCTTGAAAAAATCAGGAGGAAAGGATTGAGAAACTGAAGAAACACTATGGCCGTCCACCAGCAGGGTTGCTCCTAAGAGAAGTTACTCCACCAACAGTTCCCTTGGAAGAAAAGTCAAATGAAGAGTTCGATACTCTTTTATCAGAAGGTTAACTATGCAGGGATGGACATCAGTGATATTTGGGATCTGTATAGGGCAAAAGTTTTGAATGATATTGAAAAGACTAAGAAGCAGTCGACTTAAGCAAAGAAAACCAAGAGTCAGCAGACTTCTAAGAGTCAGCAAACTCCCAGCAGCCAAGTGTCTAGAGGAATCAGCCATGCAGGGGGGAGAAACACAGAAAGAGGAAAATGCAGAGATTCACACTCTGGTGGGAGAGGTAGGAGTTCTCCACCAAAAAGAGTAAGTAGAATCATGGCCATTAATCTTTTAAAGTGGGATATGCCATATTGGATCGGCCTACGTGAAGCTCAAAACACAGAAGATGAGCGTAAATGAAATGGCAACAAAGGTAGAAATGGAAGAGTTGGAGCTGAGAAACAAATAAGAAGAGAAAAGAAGAAGAGCTGATGAAGAAAGAAGAAGAAGAATGGATGAGGAAAAAAGGTAGGCATATGGCAATACATATATCGATTTATAGATTATCTAGAGGGGGGGTGAATAGATTATCTCCATCTTTTCGATTTTACCCTCTTTTTCGAACTGAATGCTCAAAGACAATAATAAAGGTGCGGAATATAAACAACACACGTCGATTTATAGAGGTTCAACCCACCTAGGGCCTAATCCTCTACCACCCCAGTATATCCGGGATGGATTTCAAAAAGAAAAAAGATTTTATTAATTACCAAAATTAATACGACACCAACTTACAACAACACCTTGAAGAGCACCACACTCTTCTTCAACACCACCTTTGAGATTACCACAATCTCTCTTGAAGATTACCACAATCTCCAACGGCACCTTGTGAAGATTACCACAATCTTCAACCTTGAAGAATACCAAATTCTTCAACACCTCAACAAGAAGATTACCACAATCTTCTTACACCTAACACCTAGTTCACCCAAGTGTGTTCTTACCACAAGAACACTCACAAGGATATCTTGTGTTTGAATGACGACCACAAATTCAAGATTACAACTTGATAATGAATAATACAATAGAGTGCAAGTGTAATCAAGAATAGCCTAGACCTCAAGAATGTGAAAGTGAATAGCTAGGCAAATTACAACAAGAAATAAGACAATGTAAGAACAAGTGTATTCTTGAGTGTATCTTGTTGTGTTGTAGTTTTCTCTCTTATTGTTGTGCTTCAAATCTTCCTCTATTTATAGAAGATGTCTTGTGCAAGATAGGCTCCTCTTGGGGACATGAATTCTGTAAAAAATACCAAGACAATTGAAGAAAAGAGTTGTTAGAAATCAACTCCTTGATTTAAGGAAATGTTGTCTGCTGTCAAACGGTCAGAATTTTGCTGTCAAACGATAGGGCGACCGGTCGCGCACAAATAGAAGTTTGAAACTGTAACAGCAAAAATACACTGGGCGACCGATCGACGTAGGATTCAACCGGTCGACCCATACCTCAGCCGGTCCACCTGCCTGAAATAACAAAACAGAGAAGAAATACTCACGGCGGTCGACCATATGTCGACGTCGACGCCACCGGCCGACTCCGTCGACCTCGACCGGCCGGCCTCCTGCAATTTTAGACCGTCCTGTTTTCTGTTTCTAAAAACATCTTCAGGTACGGGTTGCCCTATACGGCGACCGGTTGGCCTCGAAACAAAAGTGTTATCCAATATTTTATTAAAAATAAACTCCAAGAAATACTCCGAAAAATAGTAAAAATATTTTAGACCGATCGGGAGTATTAGGACAATATTTTGAAATATTATTTTGATGTAAAACATTATGACATAAAATCATTAAAAGCGTTGTCCAATTTAGTCGAAAATAAACTTGAAGAAATACTCCGGAAAATAATAAAAACATTTTAAATCATTTAGGAGTATTTGGACAACCTTTAAAAACATGATTTGGTGTAAAAATAAAATCATCAAAATCATGATAAAACCATTTATCAAACAGATATTGCATTTTATTTTTATATAAATGTTAGTCGGGCCTCCCTACATAGAATCTCGGGAAAATTATATAAAATAATCGCTCTTTAGTAAACATATCACAAAATACTCTCCTATCACTTTTGTATTTATTTGTTTCCTTTTGTACCTATTTTTTTCCTTTTTTTACGCTCCTGCATATTTTTTTATTATTTTTATTTTTTTCATTTTTTTCTTGTATTGTTTTATATGTTATATATGTTGTTTCGATGTTGTTTAAATTTGTTTCTTTGTTGTTTCTATGTTGTTTCTTTGTTTTTTTGATGTTTCAAAATAATTTTTACCTATTTTTTATGCTATTTTTTATTCATGTATTATTTTGTACATTGTTTCTATTGTTTCGGTGTTGTTCTATAATATTTTTAATGATGTTCTAATAATTGTTTTTGTTATTTCCATGTAGTGTTCAATGTGTAAATACAATTTTTACTTATTTTTAAGCTGTTTTTATTCATGTGGTGTTTTTAATATTTTTTCCGTTGTTTCTAGGTTTTTTCCATACCGTTTTTAATATTGTTCTGATGTTTCTTTGTTGTTTCCATGTAGTTTTTGATGTTTAAATACAATTTTTACTCATTTTTAACTATTTTTGCTCATATGGTGTTTTATATATTGTTTCTGATTTGTTTCTATATTATTTCCTGGTTGTTTCCATGTTTTTTATGTTTTCATGCATTGGATTAAAAATTGAATTATGTTTTTTATTCATGTTGTTTCTATGATATTTTTAATTTGTTTGGTTTTAATATGTTTTGTTTTATGTGTATATTTCTTAATTTTTTATAAGACTTTGAGTACAAAATGGATTATTTAATGAGGGCAAAATTTATTTTTCACTCAAATTTTATCAAAAGAAACATGTTTGCAACAAGTTAGAACAATTTTGAAACAAAGCGTAAAAAAGTTCGAAAATTTTGGCGGAAGCGTAAAGTTGTGTAAAAAAAAGGGTGGGAGCGTAAAGTTGGGTAAAATAGTACCGAAAAATATAAAAGACTGATATTATATCCAAAAAGTGGTGCATTTATGTCAATTGCCCTAGAATTTCAGGAGAACCTTTAGCTAGTTTAAACCTTTAGCGAATTTAAACCACAGGTTCCAAACGGCTGGCAAATTTTATTATTGTCCGTAAAGTGCCGTTGGTCCACCGACGGTAATAATACCGTTTGACAATGGTAAAGACTTAGAAAATTATTTTTTTTGTTTTTGGAAATTATGGAAAAAAATATTTTATTGTATAATGTGTATAATATAGTATTAAAAATTGTATACTAGGAATTTAATGTATACTACGTAGGGGTGACCAAGTGGAATTGGAACAAAACCAGAACCGGAACTGGAACTGGAACCATGTAGGTTTGATCTAATTCTGGTTCCTTGGTGTCAAAACCGTGGAACTGGCAGTTTCAACCGTCGGTTTGAACCAGTGATTAAACCTCCAATTTCAAGGTTAAAACCAACATTTTTTTCGGTAAAAATATGTTAGAAGAAACATTAAATATTTATTATAATATTTTATATTTGCAACCGCATGAGACACGTCTTAAACTAAATGTTGTAAGCGAATTACGTGGACTTTGATTCCTTTATACCCTAAGATAATACATAGGCAGCTTAATATTATTATGAATATTAAGTCCAAGTTCTGTTCTTTTTTTTTTCTTTCTCTTTTTTTATAACTAAAATTGATAAATTATTCTTTAAAACAAATTCGGAAAATTATTAAAGAAAAGAAAACGATTCTGGTTTAGAGGAACCAGATTCTGATTTGAAATCAGAACCGGTAGTTCTGGAACGTAGCCGCCCCATACTAAGTACAAGATTCTGAAAATTTGTATTAAATGGTATATTATATAAATAAGTATGAAATATTACACTAAGGCTCGTTTACTTTGTTTGATTAGGTTAAAAAAATATCACATGTCTACTTTTAATGATGAAGGCTCATAATAAAACCCCAAGCCCGACACGATGTGTGATTGTTGTTGGATAACTCATTGCACCTATGAGATGGGATTTCCAATGACTATAGAATATACTATTTTATATCGTACTTTGTAATTTAAATGAAAACAAATTTATGAGAATTTTTATTTTAAAGATAAATCTGACAAGACTTATAGTATACTTTTGGTAAGAATTTTAACTAATGTCATTCAAATAATCATACGACGTACATATTAATTAATAAAATAATTTAATCTAAATATACAAGAATAAAATAATGCACTAAGGACTCGTTTACTTCGTTTGATTATGTTGGATATATTGAAATATGTAACATTGTCATATGTTTACTCTTAATAATGAATGTCCATAATAAAACCCCAAGTCCTGTATGATGAAAGATTAATTGATAATAACTCATCCAATCTATGACGCACCCTTTCAAACAAAAATTTCCAATATATTTCGACCGTAGGACTTATTATTTTTTATGCCATATAATGTAATTTACTGATTTTTTGTTTCAAGATAAATAGATAATACATAATAATCCATATAATTAGAAATCAAAGTACATGTTAGATAAAAATCTTAACTAATGTACATTCGGATAATCAAATGAAGTACAATTTAAATTAATAAGATATTTAATCTTAATGGAGAAATTCATCACATATTCAATCAATCATTCAATGTCCCACTAAAAAAAGGTAAATTAACCCTATATATATAATAGTACACAACACATATAAACTAATTTAATGTTACAAATTTTACATTTGCAATACAAATAAATAAGAAAAAAGGAAAATCCATAGGCACGACCGCGACCAAAGAAGAGGCACAAAACACTTAACTTGACTACCGTCAAGTCCCTGACCACCCACTAGAGGCGGGCTAATGGACCGAGCCGAGGCTAGAGATTAGTAAAATTATTCAACTTTAGCTCGGTTCGTTTGAGATCGGGCCTGACTTAACTAGCTTTTTGCACAGGATGTGGGAAGGACATTACTATTCTCTTGAAACTACTTCATTAGTATTCGGAAATAGTGCTGACAAACAGTGAGGACATTGTTGTTCCATTCAATCCTCATTTTCTTCGGATCAACTTTTTCGTTTCATTTTCTATTCTATTTTTGGTATTGGTAGGACGAAGAAAGAGGTGTTTGGTTACGTGTTGGATGCTGCTAGAAAATAGAATTCAAAATTGGAAGAATAGATTCTTGTCCCCAGCAGGTAAAGAAGTGCTGAATAAAGTTGTCATTGAAGCTCTACCTACTTTTGTTATGTCATGTTTCAAAGTCCCTGATAGCATTTGTAGAGATATCAGTCAAGTTGCTGCAAATTTTTGGTAGGGTGAAAATAAGCTACATTGGAGGGCATAGGATAGGTTGACAGAACCTAAGAGGGATGGGGGTTTGGGTTTTCATGACCTCAAGAAATTTAATGTGGCTTTCCTAGCCAAACAACTGTGGAGGGTTCTTGCTAATCCTGATTTGTTTATGAGCAGAGTGCTGAGAGCAAAGTACTTTCCATCAGGTGATTTGTTGAGGGCTAAAGTGGGAGGGGGAGCTTCCTGGTTATGGAAATGTTGGATGGGATCTAGGCCAGCTCTAGAAAAAGGGCTCAGATTTGATATTGGAAATGGTAATTCTGTGAAAATTTGGGATGCTCCTTGGATACCTGGACTGTTTAAATTTTATACTTGTGAGGTTGACCCTGATTCAACCCTTCCTGTTAGAGTTTGTGATCTGTTGATGGATAATGGCCAGCAATGGAATGAAGAGCTTATTTTCAAGGTTTTTAATGCAGTGGAGGCCTCAGCAATTTGTAAGATTGCCCTCACTAGACATGACCAGAAGGACAAGTTGGTGTGGCATTTAGAAAAGAAGGGGATGTTGTAGGTTCCAAGGGGTGTGAGTAAGGTTTAGAAGGGAGGTTGAATAAACCTTACCAATTTTTCGATTTTAGTCCTTTTAAAATATTACAGAGTTAGATACACAGCTATGTCCTTGATGGACAGCTAAGTTAGTTAACCAGCAGAGTTAGCCACTCAACAGACTCAATTGAGCTGTTGATAAAAATAACTCAGCTGTTTAGTCTAAACGTTAACTTGGTTGTGATGAGATTTTCAGCGAAAGACTTAACACCCTTGAATTTTGGTTTAAGTTTGTTTTAACACTTGGATTTAGCATTTTGTTAATTATCAATTGAATAGCAAATTATCGTGAGATATTAAATGATATGCGAAAAGTAAATGTTGAAATGTAAATGACACAATAATTTTTATAGAGGTTCAAGATGGGGTAATTCTTCTAATCCTCTCTTCTCCAACTCCCGGAGGAATCCACTAAGTATTGATCGTGAGTACAAAGTGGTTATCGGTCCGGATACAAGTCTTGATCACACAAATGACTTGATCCTTTAGGACTCGACTGAGATGCCTTGGTCACATAGGCGCTTCTCGTGCGACTCGGCTTCTTCACAGGCGGTTGTTGTCTTGCTACTACACTCACTTGCTCAAGCTTCTTGGATTTGATCACGAAGCCCTCCAATAACTTGAGAGACTGGTTCGACCTTGAACCTTTCTACAGTCCTCCTTGGAATGTAGACCCATTTTGATTCTTCAAAAGTTTCCTCTTCAACAATTTGAAGTTGTCTTTCCTTCACACTGACTTGGTGTTGGATTGATTTTCTTGAAATTTAGGCTTGAGGATTTGCTTGAGTAACTTGAGAATATTTTACTTGGTTACGATTCGAATGCTAGCTTGAATGTTTGTGGTTGAGGTAACCTTTTCTCGAGTGATTCCTCGGCCTTTTATAGTGAACTTTCAAAAATCACCCGTTGAAGAGACAGTGATTTCAAAAGTCACTTGTGTTCGTTGGCTTGTCTTGTTGCGATCCTTGATCTTGACATTTCCTCGTATTAAATGAACATTCACTTTTCGTCGACACAAGGTGCGATGCTTCCCATTGGTTTATTCCGTTTGCACGCTCGGGTGAGCACTTTAAGACATGGCGGCATGGAAGTATTACTTGTTTAGGTAATATTCTTGACTTACGTACCAAACGGATTCTTTTCGATTGTCTTGACTTGATCGTCTTTCCTTAACTTCCCCAGGTGACTTGAGTCGGCTCCCAATCATGGATGACTCATCCGTCACTTCAACTTGAGACTTGGCTATCTTGAGTTGACTGACCCGACACTTCACACAATTTGTATCATAGCATTTGCTACTCCTTGATCGAGTTCTTGTCTTCTTTTCCTTGCTATACTCACCGCTTCACACCACAATGAGTCTTCATCCCAGATCTTGATTGACTTCTTGTATATCCACCATAGCCGACTTGACTCGGCTAAATGACCTATCTATTTTAATGCAAATTACAAGAAAAATGGGGTGCCAACTTTCTAGTCTAAGTTTTACATGCATGCACCAAAATCTAATAAATAAATTTCCCAACAGGTGTTCTCTGTGAAGTCTATGTATCAGCAACTCATCATGGACAATATGCAGAGTAAAGGCAGAGTTGAGAGCAGCGGGAGCTGGAGTAAGAATAGGGCAGTGGGGGGAGGAATTTGGAAGCTAAATATTCAAAACAAGATCAAATTCTTCATGTGGAAGTGTTGTCACGGAATTCTACCTGTTAAAACGCTAGTTAAAAGTCGGGATTGAATTAGATACCATCTGTCAGGCTTGTGGCATGGAAGAAGAGTCGATTGAGCACCTATTATTTTAGTGTGGAAGGACGCACACCATCTGGAAACTGGCTCTTGTATGCTGACATGGCTGGAAAGTTAAAGGAGTGACCTTTTTTGAGTGGTGGTGTGTTCTCTGCCAGACAAATTGGAATGAGGAGTTTGAAGATAGAATTGAGCTGACTACGTATATGCTTTGGTGGATGTGGAAAACAAGAAACTTGTGGAACTTTGAAACATTTGGAGACCTGGATAAGAAGGTTGTTGATAATCTTTGTTTTAAATGGTTGCAATTTAAAGATCTGAAGAAAAGGTAATTGGGGTTGGGATTGGATTTGGTGGATTATGGTATGTGGTTTGCTGGCTTGAACTTTTTGTGGTAGAGTTGTTTTTTCAATAACTAGTGCCTTTTTTGGAGTGCTGCTTTGGTGGTTTGAAGTCTTCTTTGGAAGGAGTTCTTCGCTTCTCCTCTTTGGTTTGCAGGTCTGCATGTTGTAAAGTGGCTTTGATGTTCTGAGGTGTTTGAAGGATGCAGGGTTATCTGGCTACTACTCTTTACACCTGGTGGCATCATTTTTTGAAGTTGTTGCTGGTTTGCTTTGGTTTTCCTTTTTCTGGCTGGTTGTTTCCAGTGTGCTTGGCCATCCTCTTGTGGATTGGGCTTTAAATTTATTTTTGGTGACACATTGTTGTCAAAAATCAAGTTGTAAATGGACTTTGTCCCGTTTGTTGTGTTTGAATGAAATATATCTATCGTTTCGAAAAGAAAAAAAATACACCAACCAAGTGTCATGTATATTATAATAATAATATATTTTACATATAATATTTGATTAATGTATGAAAACATAAAATAAAACAGTGATTGGAACCACTGGCGGAGGCAAGGGGGCCAATCCCCCCTCCCTTTTTTCCTTAAAAAAAACTAATTATACTAAGAAATTTTTATAAAAAATATTTTAGTTAAAATTGATATGATTGTCTTTTTTTTTTGTTTTTTCTACTGTTCATCTCATTTTCGTGTATTCATCCATCCAAATATTTTTCCTTGACTCCTTCATTAATTGGAATGAATTCTCATATGCATTTTTTCGTTCTTATTCCTTTTGGGGGAAACCCAAGTCATCTATGACAAATTCATAGCATTTTTTATATCACACGTTAATGTACGACAAGTGTATATTTCATATCATCAGTTTGTGTTTCAGTTTTTTAGTTCACTTTTTCTAGTTCATTTGTGTCATACATTTTGTGAATTCGTAATGTCTTCATGAGATAAATTATATTCGAATATTCAATAACACATGTTTATCTCATAAATGTATATGGATATATGTTCATTGGTGTTTGTTATAGATAATATATATACGAGATCTCCTTTTACATTCTATATTTCATTTGACATTCCAATAAGTACGGATGTCATGGTTAAAAGATGATAGTATAATTGTATGTGTTATATGGAAGTAGTAAAATAAAAATCATGAAGGAATAAAAAATGAAATAAGCCATATTGACTAGTATGTCTAATATTGCGTAATGGGTTACGAAATTTTGAATTGCAAGCCCAAAATATCTCCCATCAAAGCCTTAAAAAAAAAAAAATCAGTGTCAAAGGGATAAAACTAGTTGTGTGTTAGTGGGTGAGATTGGTAGGATTTGATCTCAGATCAATAGTGTGGGTTACAAATGCTCAATCAACAGAGCTACAATCAATTCTCAATGGTGTGTGGATTCAAATTCAAGATTCACAATGAAATATATGAAATAACAAAAACATATAGTTTGGCAAAATTAGTACGATCAGATCGCGTTTTCTTTAATTATTTTTTCTACTTAACCAAGGAACAATTCACTATGTCATATCTCACTAAGAAAGATGGTACTTAGTCTCATTTATTAGAGTCACATATCAAGTGTTCACACCACATCCCTCCCAAAAACTCACTATGTCAAAATGACGGAATCTAATTCAAATTACAGTAATAACTAATAAAGCACAAGTTGGATTACAAATGTTTTATGAACAATATTTTGTACATGTGCCGTCTTAGCTCAGCCGGTAGAGCGCATGGCTTTTAACCATGTGGTCGTGGGTTCGATTCCCACAGACGGCGTTTGTGTATTTCTAATGGTTTTTCAGTTCACAAAATTCAAGCATTTTGAAATGTCTCCTTTATTCATCATTCTCTAGAATATTTTTTTCTAATTTGCATATTTTATACTTCTTTTTGTAACATTTTTCACTTATTCCAAGTCATTATTCTATAAAATAAAACAGTGACAAAGTTCAAGCAGTTGACAATTTAAAGAAGAAATTAGTTATTTTATTTCTTGATAAAAAAAAATCACCTGTGCGTTTTACTTGGTTGTTTTATTTATTATCGAATCACTATTCGTTTCAGCCAGGGACATGTTTATTTAGTAATTTTGTTTATTCATGAAATCATTATTCCTTAGTGGTAAGGTTTTTGAGCCCGTGACAAAATTGAATTTCCAATTTAATTTATTTATAAAAGAAAAGACACAGGTGAGGGTAGGTTGTTATTAGTATTTCCCCAAAGAACAGTTGAATGTGTTAAAAGTGTTCATGGGGTTCACGTCGTCCATCACCTCTCATTCTTCCAATTTCTGCTCTCAACATAAAAATCTACACAGCTCAGCTATTGCTGACTCATTTCATTATTTATATATATTTGCATTCATCAATCATCTCTGTTTTAGATCAATTCAAACAACGTTTTTCTTCTTCGTATTTCGACTATGAAATTCGAAGACTTGTTGATGCAGCCTGGCGAAGATAAAAACGCTAAAATTCAGCTCCAAGAACAGGTCGGATTTTCTCTTCGACCCTCCCATTGAGTTGAAAATAAGTTTTTTTTTCTTAAAAATATATATCGCCTATGAAGTTCTTTATCGAACTTTTTTTCTGGGGTCAAAATGGAAATAAGATAGTTTATGATGGTGTGATAATAATATATGGCAGGTTGAAAGATTGGAGGAAGAGTTAGATGGGGAGCTTCAAGTGAAGAGGGTTTTGCAATGTGCAATGAAGGGACCACTTGCCTGCTGTCAATCTTGTTCTTCCCTCTCCCCTTTGCTTCCCTTTAAGGTTTTCTTTCTAAAACTCTCGCAAATATATATCCATTTCTCTTCACAATCCAAAAATTCTGTCACAGAAAAAAGAAAAAAAAAATCCTAAAATGCCAGAAATAATAACCAAAAAAGCTGCATGTATTTTATTTTTCCACCTTTCCTCATCAAAATCCAAATCTTCATTATAGCATTAATTTCTGCAGATATTCCTATCCAAATATCACCTAAAAAAATTGTTATACACTATCAAACTACTTTTATATTCACATCGTGTTATTTTCGTTTAGAAAACACATGTAATTTAAGTATGTTGTTGATAGGGCATTGTCATAAACATATCCTTCCCCATTTTATTTTGCATTATTGGAAAATATCATGATATTGCATATATGTTTTAATTAATATATGCAACTTTTCTCACACTGCCTAAATCGTACTTTGCTTTCACATATGGGATCTCCCATTCCATACCATATTGTCATATGGTGTTTCAAGTCACCTTCATGTATATAAGATGATGTTATTATTATACACATGATATTCACATGGTGCAGTAGAACACCAAATGAGACATCATAGAGAATAAGATATCTGAACCGCTGCTTTCATGTGTTACACAAAGACATGACTTGATTTGTTTATTCGAACATGTGTAGTCTCCTAAAGTTTGGTCGATAAGGTTAATTGTTTATTAGTCAAAATGCACTAAGGGTTGGCACAATTCTTACAGAGAGTTAATCCATTCAACTAATGACTACAATCCATAAACTCAGATCAAAGTCGATATGAGTTGCACATTGTCTAAAATTTCAAAGTAAAAAACTTCACGAGGAGGGAGTTGTATATTCTGAATATCTAGTAGTGGAATTTGTCACTATCTCCAGTGTTATTCTGACCTTTTTTACATTGCCTTTCATAGGGCTCTCGGGTATGGAAAAAGGGGAATACAATTCAAAAATGGAAGTTATGTTTTCAAAATATTATCAGAAATTGCAATAAGAGAAAAGGCCAAAACGATTTCGTAGAACATGCTAGTATAAAGAACCAAACAGAGCCGCCAAAGTTTCTCCTTTTTCTAACTTAGAAGCTTTATATAGCACTGAAGTGACTAAGAGGGTGTTTGGCAGAGATTATAACATCTTTATAAACTTTTGAAGTTTGTTTGATACTTTTTTCTGAAAAACCTTGTAAAATCCTGAAAATTAGGAGTTTATAAGTTGTTTTTGAAAAAAATAAGGATATCCCACCATTGTTTTCAAAAGAATATCTTATTTTAACAAACACCTTTAATTTTGACTCTTTTAATCACAAATTTGTCATTACATACATTGTAAAAGCTCCACATCTTATTTTATCAAAACTCTTCAACAACTTATTTTAAATAAAATCTAAGCTCTAGAAACATCTTACGAGACGGAAGAGCTTATAAGATCTTTGTATATAAGCTTAGCGTGTTTCCATAACTGATCCACCGCAGGTTCAAGTTCTTCTGGCTGAAGTAGCAGTAGTGGAAGAAGAGATAGGTTGGCTGGAGAGAAAGATCAATGAACTCAAATTGGACATCTACCAAGAGAAGAAGCAGACCAAACAATGGGAACTAATGCAGTTGAACGGATTACAGCCACAATGTGAGCAACGGCAACTAAAGAAGTTACCATCAAGACGACCCAACCAGATACAACACAAAGACCGTGACACTTTTTCCACGTCTCAGAACTACGAGAATAGGAGATACAACAAAAGAAATCCAAGAGAAAGGAGGGCATCTTTCGGTTCCTCTATGGAACTTCAAACTGTAACTTCCCGGGGAAAATACGGTAAACCCAAGTTTCCCTTTGCTTTGAATAGAACATATGTCTAAAATGGCTAGGAGTATTTATAAAAACTACCCTTGAGGTTCAGTTCTAATTACAAAAACTCCGCTATCTTTTTAAATTACGAACACCCCTTGATATTTGTTTTATTTTACACATTGCACCTTTTGAGGCGAGTATTGTTAAGCATTACAAATTGAAGTGGATATTAGTAACACATTAAGGGGTATTTATAATTTTGAAAGATAAGGGAAAACAATTTTTTGCAACATGAACTTGGCCATTTTTGGACTTTGCAACCTAAACTATTTATTTTTACAACTAACAACCTAAACTTTGCGGGTGTTCAAGTGTGCAACCTTCGGCCAGCCAGAATTGGGATAATCCAGGAATATTTGCTCATGTGGCCCGGAAATTCCAAGAATATTCGTGCAATATTCCAACTCCGGTTGGCCGGAGGTTGCAAAGTTAAAAACCTGCAAAGTTCAGGTTGTTAGTTGTAAAAAAAAAATAGTTTAGGTTGCAAAATGTAAAAATCGTCAAAGTTCATGTTGGAAACAATTATTTTCTCTTTTTGTAATTAGGTCAAACCTAAGGGGTAGTTTTTGTAAATTTAACCCAAATGGCGATATTACTATAAAAACCCTCCCGTTTTTCAGCTGTAGAAATAGAAGAGGAAAGGGGGAACTCAAGATGCTCAACAAGTCGCATGGTTAACAACCGACTAGATATAGGAAGTGAAACTGTAAACCGAAATAAGCTCTCAGTAGAACTTATCAAGTGCTTGATGGGGATATTCCTCAAACTGAACCAAGCCACATTTAAGAGCAAAGGAACTACTAACCTTACAAAACATACTCTGACCTGCATAAACTCAAAAGGGTTGGTATCCAAAGCAGCATTCAACTGCAAAACGCCCGTTTTTCCATTCGGTTGCAATGAATCTGATCTTGATCCTTACGAAATATTGCCTGAACCTGATGTAATCATCAAAGATGTTGGACCATACAAGAATTTCGTACAAATTACAAGAAGTACACTGGATGTAAGCCGTCTTTCTGAATGCCTTCCAGACATGCGGAGACTGATGTAAGTACCTGCAATTATCTAGCTACTTGATACGAAAAGCATTTTTGAGAGTCCTTTTGTTTTTTCGCAGGGTATTGATGGAGAAACTCAGCAGAATAAACATAAATTACTTCACGCACAAGCAGAAGTTGGCATTTTGGATCAATGTTTATAACGCCTCAGTAATGAATGTACTGCAATACATCTTAAGCTTTTTTTCTTCAAACAGACATACAAGAAGCATTATTATCTAAATTATTTTTCTCTATTCCAGGCATTTCTGCAACATGGGCTGCCTTCCACACAGGAGAAACTATTGGCACTCATGAACGAGGTAACATTTGCCACTATGTTCTATTGGTCTCCAGCAATCCTAGAAGACAATTAGAGCAGATTTCCTCCTCACCCCAACACAAAAAAAAAAAAGGAGAGAAAAAGAAAAGGGCAGGAAAGCAATAAATTTCAATATAACATGAAATTAGACAGAACTTAAGCAGCATCTTTAAAATCATTTCATCGAAAACAAATTTGTGATGGTATGTTCTAATCCAGGCTGCGATTAATGTTGGTGGTTTCATGTTTAAAGCTTCCACTATTGAGCAGTTCATCCTTCGGCATCCAGCAGATATAAAACATGTGAGTGAACACACCCAAGCTAATGTCTCTGTCGAGGTCATGATCAGTGAGCAGTTTATCATGGATAAATGCACCAACTTTCTGACACGACTCAGTTTTCTGGAGTCCCCCATATAGCAAATTGTTAATATGACAAGATATTATGCAGCATAACATAAGACCTAAAATTTTCCTTTTTTGAGACATAATAATACTGAACTACAGGAGTCAACCGATGAGAAGGAGATGATTCTAAGGCATGCTTGTGGTCTTGGCTATCCAGAACCTACCATCACATTTGCTCTCTGCAGAGGCAGCTGGTCATCACCAGCAGTAAGTGCAGTAATCCGATGTTACATTTTAGGGATAATTACAAACACAACCCCTGAGGTTTGGGGTAATTACAATTAAAAAACAAAAACAGGGAAGTTTCAAAATTACAAACAATCCCCTGAGGTTTGATTTTGTCTTTAAATGTAAGGGGGTAACTATAATATTTTTACAAATGTAATGAGGATGTTTGAAATGTTTTTGGCAAAGTGTAATATAGAATCAAACCTCAAGGGAATTTTTGTAATTTTCAAAATACCTTTGGGTTTTTTTGTATTAGCTCAAACCTCGGGTGGTTTTTGAAATTATCCCTACATTTTATATTCAATAAGTTGTAGTGGCCAACTGTGCCACTAACAATGTGGTTTTGCAGTTAAGGTTTTACACACCGGATGAAGTCATGAATGAATTAGAGAAAGCTAAGGTAGAGTATCTGGAAGCTTCAGTCGGAATTACAAGCAGGAAGAAGATTTTGGTGCCAAAGCTCATGCAATGGCACATGAAAGACTTTGCTGACGATATGGAATCACTTTTAGAATGGATTTACAGCCAACTGCCTTATTCAAGCTCGCTGAAAAGATTGATGACTGAGTGTCTGAATGGAGAGACCCAATCTCCATCACAAAAGTTGATAGAAATTCAGCCTTATGCCTCGGAGTTTCGCTACTTGATTCCAGGATAATCAGAAGATGACATCCGATATACACTTATATATGAAAATCGATATAAATGACAGATATTGGACATCTTCTGCCAGTTTGAGATAATGAACACAGTACTCTTTTCTTCCAACTCTGAAGGGTATAGAGTGAAAGAAGCGTAGAAGGGGTTGGGCCATTCTAGGCTACTGAAGAAGAAACTGTAATATGATGATTAAAATCAGCAGTGGAATAAAGACTTTGGCTTTTTCTAAAAAAAGTATACCGGGTTCCTTTGACAGCAGATTAGTCCTCCAATATAGGGAATTAGATCAATACGAAAAGAAAAAATTCCAACTTTTTATAATTTGCATTTTACGGAATATACTCTGTACAGAAGACCAAAGTTTGTGGAAGTGAGACTATATATTTCCCTTCATTCTGTCTCTAACAATTTTCTACAAAGAGGTCACTCTAAAGATCACAAGAAATTTGAGGTAAGATGAATAATTTTGCATTACTACACGCAAGAAACATTAGCTAAGCAAGACAAGCGTATGTGGGGAGAGAAAAAAATACAACAAAAAATAGAACAAGAAACTCTGATTTTTCTCCAAAACTGTACATCAAGGAAATGGTTCAGCCAAGAAAATCACAATCCTATTTAACAGATTTAAGCCAAATACAGTTTCTTCACAGTTCATTTTCACTGACACTTCAAGTGGTTCGCAGCAAGTACCTTTAAGGGTAAGTGTGATTAGACAAGGAATAGAGTTGCTCAAGATCTCACCACTGAACCGTAAGCATAAACCAGATAAGTCGTTGAGGTTAGCAGCAACGGGCATCTCTACAGATACGAGAAACAAATTTGCATTGCTGAGCATCTTCAAGGCCAATTTCTCACATATCAATAGAAAATTGTCTTTCATCATTGAGTGGTCCTCTTTTACATTCAGCTGGCTAATGTGATCAGTAAAGATGCACCTGTTGCACACAGCAGGAAAACACATTCAGCGCATATCAACAAAAAAAAAACAAGAAAACTTTTGAAAACACAAAATCCTAGGATCATTTCTTTAAATAATTTCAACATTCCATTGAAGTTATAGTAACTACATATTACGAGACGCACAAATCTCTAGAGGTCAAGAATTGGAAGCTACAAAGAACCCTCACATGATGCAAAAATAAAAATGGTGCAAAGGAAATTCATTCTGAAAGGATGCCAAGTATTTAATGGGTTAAAGGATCTGGAAATTTTAGGGAAACAGGGATACGAGGAAAAAAACAGGAATTCAATTAATTGTTCACAAGAACTGACCTTCTTACATACTCAAACATCCCAGGAAGTTGAGATTCCTTCTTTGAAAATGTTTCAATATCCATTGGAAGAGGTTTAATAAAGTAACCAATGTCAGGTCGTAACTTCACTGCTTGCTTTCTGCCATTAAACGATAAAACCAGCTTCAAAGGCAACAGATGATGTTCAAAGCGAACCTGGAGCATTCTGTTTGTTGTCTGACCAGGATCAAGGCTGCCTATCTCTTCCATGGATACTAGTTTTGCCACTTCACCATGAGAAATCCTGTAGATCAAGATTACAAAGCATCAATATGATTGTCTTAAGGACCACTAGACAATCCTGTGGATGAATAACAAGGAATGGAATTAGAGTTTTATTATAAAGACGAAGAACTGGGACTGGGGGATAGAAATGCAATCATCATGTCAGCGAACTGATATCAAAGTCGAGTTCAAAGTCGAGTGTCGGTGTGGGATGTGTGTCGGCGTTGGTCGCGTAGATGGACAGATATATGGATAGAGAGTAGGAGATTGTGATAGAGAGATGGTGATGGTGACATGATGAGAGAATACCACACCATGAAATCAGTGGAAATGAGGGTTAACACCCACAATGCTCTATAAATTATGAAACCGCTAAATATGGAAAATGGAAAAGACTGAGAAAGAAATTCAGAAGATCAAACATTGAGACGCTATAAGGTCATGTTTAAACTCAAGATCTTTTTTGAAAAGGTTAATTACAAAAAGTACCCCTAATGTTTGGGGTAATTACAAAAAATCCAACTAAGTTTCAAAATAACAAAATGGTACCCCTGAGGTTGGAGGACGTAAAACTAACGGAGTTTGTGTAAAGTCGCTAATGTCCCTAATGGAATTCAGAAAAGGAAAAAATGAAGGAAAAAAAGAAGTGGACGACAAAATTACTCTCATCTAGTTTGGAAACCCAGAGTTTCTGGAATTTTCTGTAGCTTATGAAAAACCAGAGGGGTAGAAATTGTTGTTCTTCATAACCAGAGGGGTTTGTAAGATAATGGGGAGGGTTTTTGTTAATGTGTAAATAGTACAAAATCGATAAAAGAGTTTCAATTGATTTGTAAGGTTGTATATATGCATAGGACTGCTGAATCTGAACAGTTTTAGTTGATAATTCTGAACAAAATGTTGTAATTTATGTTGAAAATGAATGATGTTGTTGTAAATTCTAACCGTTGGCATGGGTTTTTTTTTTTATATTTTTTTGTGAATGCATTTTTGTCTCATAATTTGTGAACAGTACTACAGGGGCATTTTCGAATTAGAGATAATTTTTTGATGACATCAGCGAATTCCGTTAATTCAACTAACGATTGGGGTAAAATGTTATACAGAATCAAACCTCATGGGCACATCTTTAAAACTTAGATAGGTTTTTTATTATAATAACCCCAAAACCTCAGGGTTACCTTTTGTAATTAACCCATTTTAAAATAAATGTAGTTTATTCTCCTTTTTAACTCATTGGGCTTTGTGAATTTACAATTTCTTCACTTATATGTTTTCCTTTGGCAATAAATCTATTATCCCCACAACATGGGGGAACACTTTTAATAACATATCAAATCCAACTAGTCTAAACTTTTTTCATATGCAAACGAAAGATAGTAATGCAATGTAGTTATGCAATTTCATTGCTAGAACACAAGAAATAAATGTCAACCATCTATACCCAGTTTATAAGAAATGAATGAAATTCATTATTCAAACTCCCAAGTAAAAGTTTAAAATGTGTTTATATACTGAGATTATCACAAGATAAGGTATGTGTTTACAAGATTTGGTATAAACCATATGGTTCATCTCAAAGGAAGTGCAGGTTTCAGGTTCTAAGCACATTAGCCAAAAAGCACAGGTAGGCATACACCTCAGATACCCAGTAATTTATTGAATATCTCATTAACCTTAATATAGGAGGTGCAAATTTTAAGTTCCAGGTGAGCATAAAGCATAGTCAACAAACAGCACATACTTTCAAATGGTAGAAGGCGGAGAAGATGATAAAGCTAATTAGATATGATGCCAACTAAAGATCATAAGCTCAAAATACCTTTCACTTGATGACACTGATTTGTCCGAAGAATCTGAACCTTGGTTAGATTCCTCTTCAGAAAACAATATATTTGACATAGGCTCTGTTGATGAGTTCCTAAAAGAAACCTGCAAACATACCAGTTGGGGTGATATGCTGGACACCTCAGATGAAAATCTATAATCCACACTTAAACCATTTCCATTTGCAGGATCCAGAAGTGTATATGACTTGGGTTTAACCAGCTGACCAATGTCCTTAATTGAGATTCTAGCCAATGATCTCTGACCATGATCTACATCAGATGAATTCTGGGTTGAACCAGGATTCTCATTCAACCACGATTCAAGAGATTTTTTGGACATTAATTCGCCGAAACCCATCAAGCCAGAGGAACTATTCACTACTGAGGCTTCAGTATTATTTCTAGAAGCAGGAGCACCATCTGAAAGACTAATTAATGTGTCTGCTTCTTCATTTTCATCG
The DNA here is from genome assembly GCA_016081115.2 of Rehmannia glutinosa. Taxonomy (NCBI): domain Eukaryota; kingdom Viridiplantae; phylum Streptophyta; class Magnoliopsida; order Lamiales; family Orobanchaceae; genus Rehmannia; species Rehmannia glutinosa. Next base: position 237,245 of record JABTTQ020003393.1, on the reverse strand, counting down.
CTATCAGATGCATTATTATAGTTGCCACCATCACCACTTGAACCAGAATCAGAACCTCGAGAACTATAATCAGAGGTGTTTTCTTCATCCAGAGATCCTGACATTGCATCAGAATCGTCAATGTTATTTGGTTCACTATCAGTAACTCTAACTCCTCCTGTTATTGTTCCTTGCATATGACTTAGTGAATGACCATCCTCATCATCAACTAAACTACAAGGTTCTGGGAGAGGTTCATATCCTGGAGCTGCATGAAGTACTATCTGTGAAAGAGAACCAGGAAGATAGAATCGATAACTAAATGGTTCAGATGGCACTTTTGTTTGTCCCCCAAATATGTATTCAGCAAGTACATATGTCAGGTCTTTGAATTCTGTTTGGTCTTTTACTTTTTCCAAATCATATAATCCCACACAATGTGACAGAAAATTCTTCAGAACACGAGCACGATCACGAACATCATATTTCAAGTCAGACTTGGCTAGTTCAAGCACATACCCTACAGTTATTTGTAGTTCAGACATATCTTCCACATTAGCACGTAGTAGGACCTGGAAAAATATGAAAGCAGGTGTAAATTAATCAAGACAAATTAATGAAGTGCACTTCCATTGGTCAAGCATCAATAATGGGTTAGAAATTTTATCATCCATTATATTCAACAAACTACAGAGATGAGTTTATAATCATCTTCATAGAAGAATGCAAGAGAGGAATTTGAAGACAAATAAATATAAGATAATCTCATGATAAGAAAATTGGCATTTAAGGTATAGGGGTTTCTGTGAAATACGACTGAATTTACCAGTATTACAAATAAAACTAACTGAAAAGGCAAACACCAGATACAGTTCAGGATTAAAAGGACAATTGATTAAGAAGGTATGTTTCATGCCTGGCAGAGCGCTCACTAGACAAAGGTGAGAATGAAATGCCCTAAGATGGAAAACCATTAGCCCCTGAGACAACCACCTTAATAGGTGACGGGTTACATTGAGGTGCACCTCAACAGCCTTCTTAGTTATCAGCATGTTGTGTCTTTCACATGAGGCTGAAGCTAAACAAGAAAGTCAAAAAAGAATTCTTTATGGAGTAATCTACAATTAGGTGTTTCCTTTGTCTACTATCTTAAATTAGCAGTCCCATAGCATTGGTCTTCAAAATCTAGACTTTTAGTCTATATATCCACTAATTCTGGCTGAAGCCTACTTGGTCATTGATTACCCAAGAAACAAGTTACACGTAGTGACAGGCCTAGTCCATCACCTTGGCAACTAGGTAGTCGCTCAGACAACATATACCATTTTTTTTTTAAAAATAATAATTTTAATATTATAATACAACAGAAGATAATTTTTGTTCCTTTGTTACATTATTTTTATAAATCTGTTTTCAGTTTTTTTACTCTTTTCTTATTACCAGTATAATTTTGTATCATTACTAACTCCCACTAAGATACATGTAACCTTTTCATGCACTACGGAACTTAAAAGAGAAACATAGCACTTTAAGAGAGTGTGTGTGTGGGTGTGTGGGTGTGTGTGTGTGTGCTTAGTGCATTATTTATATTTTCCACTTCAAAACATAAAAATGGAAAAGTTAAGTAGCCTGGCGACAGTGACGTGAGTGTTTAGGCTAAAGATTTTTTACTAGCAACCGTCTTTAACAGCTATGCATGTGATATTACAAAAACTAATTTCCTGGCACCTTTTCAGTTTTTTACTTCTCCATAAATCAATATAATGTAAGATAAAGAATAAATTAAATAAATACATGTCAAAAAGGCATGCACCGATTTTCTTGGGCCCTTTATTTTGCTTTTTTACAAATGCCTCAGAGATTTCAGAGAAGTCTCCCAAGCAGAATCAAATTACACCAGCAAAGAAGTTAAGATAACATATAGGACAGGAATCACTGTTATTCACATGACGGAGCAAACTAGTGCAAGTTCTTGCATTTTTCTCTCTCTATGTAACCCAAAATTTAACTAGAAAAACAAACATTAGGTAATAGTATATGTGCATAAGAAACCAAAAATGAAATAATGTATCTAGGGTCAAATTGTCTAGTACCCAAGTTGTCGACTTAATTTTTAAATTAGTGTACAAGTGTTTGAAATCAGCAGCATAGACCTACATTGGTGCATTCAGTCCAATTAATGAACAGTAAAACCCTTACCTTCATGTAAGTCTAAGGAACAGATAATATTGAGAATGTAACAGAGTAATTGACAAAATCAAATAATAATAGTAGATAGACCCCTATCCAGCCATGTGGGGGCCACTTGTTCCTGCTCTACCATCAGTTAGACTTCCACTTCCAGCCAGCTAAAACCATTTCCATAGACCACTGTCAAAGACTGCCAACCTCCATGCTTTTGGCCATTCCAGCTCCACTTTCTCAAAACCTTCCTACACCCAAGCTCCTCTCATCACCTCGAAGCCATTCGAAAACCCTACCAACCCCTGTCAATTAAACTATTTCCAATTTTTCTTTTCTTAGTACTAAATTTACTTGTTATACCTTTGTATGTGTGTCATGAGTAATCGAATCTGGCATAGGAGGTTGGAGGTGCCTCAGATAACATACGGAATTCAGAGAGGCAGCAGATGGAAGGCGATAACTGATTGTGGTCAGTTTTTTACTTATTTATTTTATCTACAGCATCATCTTTCAACAAATGGAGTTGATGGTAGCGGTGGATATTAGTAATTTATTGACAAGGAAGACTGGTGCTTAGAGAAAGTCGAGTACATAATGAGGAACATTTAGTTTTATACTTTTTATTATTAATGCTTTTGCTAAATTCATTTTCTTTCTTATTTTTTAGCTGTGGATAGATAACTCATATAAACAGTATCAAATATATGGTATATTCGAAAATCATAGCAATCATACATCAGACCAAAAACTTCTGAAACTGATGTGCTGGTTAATTTTTTTACCGGTGTGCGTTTAGTATGGCAAGGGGAAGGAGGGGAACAGAGGGATAGTGAATTCAAGTCCTTCACTTCACCTAAGGGAGGTGAAGAACAAACATTTCCAAGTGGTTTAGTACAAGGGATGGGAAGGATTTATTGCAACTCATCCAGAGTTGGACAGATTGTAATACATTTAGACTATGTAGCTCGGACTCGGACTCGGACACGGGTGTCGGATACTGGTACATATCCGAGTGTCGGACCTTTTTTATCTAAATTTTAGGATACGTGGACATGGATAAAAAAGATCCAAAATTTGGACACGGACACGAGGACACCGCCAACAAATTAAGATTTTTTAAATATATATTATATATAATATTACACTTCTTAATACGACATTTATAAACAAAATATTTTTGATATAACTAGACCAAAATAATTAAAAATCGGAAAATATTAAACTTGCAAGTCCCAAAAGTGATACGAAAAAAAAAATTAAAAAAGCAAGCTGTCTTGAGAAAAAAACATCAACCAAAAGAACCAAAATGACATCAAACTAGATTAACCAAAAATAGAGAAAGGATAAGGTTATTATCAGAAGTGTCCGATTGTATCTGGAGGATCCGACACGTGTCCAGTGTCATGTCACGTCGACACGGGTATGGCACATGAAATGAAGAGTCTACGCATCATAGCATTTAGAAGGGATTTGGACTTATCTCGTTCCTTTCCCTCCTTCCCCTTCACTTTCTACCTAATCAGAAAAAATCTAACCCCTTCCACTACTCATCCCCTCCTGGAATTGTCCCTTCCAAACACGCTCCCAATGTGAACCAGGAAGGTAAAGAACAAATTAATCAAGCTCACGAAGAGAAGAATCCATAGTGAATAAAACTCACAAGCTGTGACCACTGCAGAGTATGATATAAACACCATACAACACAGCTAACTTACCAACCCCAATAAGCATATCATTTATCTGTGCTACATATTATCAAGCTTCAGAAATGTGTTCGAGTATAGTGACATCAATCTAGAAGAATGATAATGGAAGTCAACTCAAAAGTGGTTATCCATTCAGCCTTTAGCTCGTGCAATAACATCTTATGGTGCTATGAGAAAAGGTGAAACCAGTTTCACCTTATTTCACAACCAACCACTTATAACAAATAAACCATCGGTGAAAGCACAAATACAAGATCATGGAATGCAGAGATGAAAATATAAGTTAAAAGCATCAGGTATTGCAGTTTTCTGCTGCTGAGCAGCTGAAGGGTCTTTCGAGCATGTGTTATTGGCATTATTGAGACAATTATACTCTAGAAAACATGTTCATAACTAATTGCTGAAAAGATTTGAAAGCAGTAGCTTTCTCCAAACCACACTTGGAAAAAACAACCAGAAATGGACCAGTATCCATTTTGTCATGGCTTTCCTAGCATTGTTTCATTTATATAAACATATTGAATACCATATATCTCACAATACTACCACATTTAACCACAGAAAAGCCTATCTAAAAACTTTCTACCAATGACATAGATAATGACTCGATTATGTCATAAAACTAATTTTTTTCTTGATTAATTCAAGTCCAATGATAATAACAACATTAATGATATTAAGCAATACCAATGCCCACGCATATTCAGATGAAGATACTAACTGGTAAAGGAAAACGATAAAACCTACTAGTGTTAACTACCTTGACACAAGCATTAATAATCTGGAGCTTTGTTTCAACCGCCTCCAAAGTAAAGCGCCGAGCAAGATACTTAACAACTGTGGGTATCATCTTTGAAATGAGGCTCCCGATGTTGCAGTACTCACCCATCATCCATATAACCATTGCACGTGCTGCTGGTGCACACATTGAGTCCAACCTTCGCACCAAATGAACAATCACCTTCAAACAATTGCATGGTTTAGAATACATAATTACTCCTATATAAGGGTTTTTACTAAAAAAGACAGTAGTTTCTTCAATATTGTACTAATAAATAAGGTAGAACCAGCATGCATGGTCACCAACTCATAACAACGTCGCCCACAAAACTATTTGTATGTGAACCCAGTTTAAAAGATAAAAGTATACCATTAGACATTCATCTATTCTTTTGGCAGAAAGTGAAATACAAGAGCGAGCATCATTACATCTGAGGTACAAGGAAAGGACAGAATGCCAAATCAGGTTCAGAGGAAGTAAATGAACTGGCCGAGGCTATTTCGGTTTGGGCCTTGGCATCACCATGTGTCTGTGATTGAAGAGCTTTAAACACGCATAGTGTTAATTTACTGTTTGACAGCATAAATGTCAATTCTAATTGAAATAGGAAAAACTCAGATTCTTCCTACTAAAAGAAGCCCTCAAATGAAGAAACCACTTCAACTTAATTTTATTTGCGCAGTTCGTCCCTAATTTTCTCATCAGAATCTCCATTTTATACTCTTAAGTATTCAAATCAGCCAGATTTTGGTATAATATATATGAAGGTCAATTAATTAACTCAGTTGGCAACCAATAACATATAATTATGCAAGGTCACCCCTCTACGAAGTTAGATCAACTAAGTTCATACATTCAACTACCTTGCACATATTGAGAACCATTCTCATCATTATAACTAAAAGAAGCATACTACAAAAATAGTTTCAAGACAGACCAAAAGGGTAGAAGAAACTTAGGAAGGTAGTCTCTACTTATGCAAAACCAACTTGAGACTTACAGTATCAAGATGTGAGGATTCTCGTAGATGTTTTTATCAAGCTCTGGCACTCCAGTTAAAATTTAGTCCATCTCAGAGAGAAGGTTTTAACCTTCAAGTTGACAGGTTTATAGTTGACATAATTGCAACAAGTTCTGTTTCCTAAATACAATATACTATATGGCTTTTAGATAAACGGCAATCTTATACCCATGATTTAAGCTAAAAGAACTAGCCTACGTATGCACGCCCTTTTGAATTCAGTGTCTAGATAAATAAATTAGATGGAAAGCTCTAATTTGCTAAAGCAATGTGATGTAATTTCTAAGCGCAGATAGATATCTCAACAATCATCTTAATCACTACATGTGAATGACAAATGACCTCCAATCTTGCCCTCACACCACCCATCCTTTGTCTACTTAACCTTCCAGGCTACCGCATCAGTAAACCTCCAACTTACTTTCCAAAACAAGACGGGTATGACAAGCCTTTTTATGAAACCCTAACAAATCCAGAATCATTCGTAGTCATTGCTGAAAGCACCCTTATCCAATTAAACCACCAACATCAAAATCCTCTTTACCACTGTGTATTAATACTATAAATTACAAAAGTCAGCAGCCAAAAAATAGAAGTGTTTACCCTTCAACCGTTAAACCAGGATACACAATGTAATAAACAGGACACCGTATTCCATAGTGCTAAACTGACATGTGATGGTTTCCATAACAGGAAGTTTCAGTAAGTCAAATGGTAACAGGATTATTATAATTGGGCTCGTATCGGTCACTAATGCAATTTATTCAGGTTCATTCCTCATCAAATTTAGTCCCCCAATAAATTCATTTTTAAAGAAAAATAGTCCGGCAGTTTTAACACCGGTAAGTCCTAAAGAAACTGCTCAGCTCAATGCATGTGAGCCCTGGAACTTTTCATTAAGTTTGAACCTTTTTCAGCTGTGGTCCCTTCAATTGAAACTTCATCCAACCAAAATGTGCAGCTCCATGAGCAATGATGGGTAATGGTTGTAGAAGGAACGGACTAGATATGTTGAAAATGAAAAATTAGGAACTAATTTTGACAAGCGCTGAACCAAGAGACAAAGTTTGGGTTCATGGCTTTTGGTAAAAGGCAAGTTGTTAACTTGTGATGCTCTTCAAAGACGCTTCTCACCGATCTCATTGTCCCCAAATTGGTGTGTTCTTTGTAAGAATCACACAGAAGACCTGGATCATATGTTCCTTCACTGCCAATTTTCTATAAATATGTGGCATAGAGCAACTCTGGAAATGGGTGTTCAGTGGATTTTACCTCATACAGCAGCTGATTTGTTTTTGGGCAATTTTGGAGGCATTATTAACACCAAGGGGCATGTGCTTTGGTGTGTGATCGCTCATGCTATGTGCTGGTCTCTTTGGATTGAAAGAACTAGAAGAATTTTTGAAGATATAGAGGAACCTCTTGAAGAGCTTTGGTATAAGATAAAATTTAGGGTTGCTTGGTGGATTTCGAATCATGAGGAGTTTAAGGAATTTTTGTTTCTGATATTGTTAGAGATTGGAGTTGTGTTCTGTAGCCAGCGTCAAATATGGGACTTCTCGTCCCTTTGTACTTTGTTTCCATTTTTTAGTAATAAAATCCACTTGTTTAAAAAAAAAATTATCCATGCAGCCACCATAAATCAATGTATTCTAGCTTCCCACCAAGATCTGAATTTCAATTCCCATCAAAGTCTATGAATCTAACTGTAGGTATTGTCTGAAATCACCTATAAGAAATGTGAAAGTTTTGTAGGAAAAATATTTTCAGATATTCTTATATACATGTTACAAATATAAAATAAGAAAGGAGTAAAAGCTACCAGCTAGGAAATAATAAGTTACAGCTAATGTCTATGATCTGAGGAAATGAATACATAAAACAGATAAAAAGAAATTAGCTTGTTAATATACAATAATAATCACATCCTTTATTTTATGAAAGGCCAACTATTCTGATTTCCCCAAATTGTTATGGATCTCAAAAAGGGGAACTGCAGATTTCCAAAATTAAAGAGCTGAATAAAAAGGATACATTAGTATACGGATAGAAAAGACACTAAGAAGCTATGAACACCAACAAACATCACAGGCAAAGCATAGAAATTGGCAAGATAGAAAAATTGCCTTCTAATGCTATCGCCTGTAAAGACTTGGGGCTATCCCAAACGGGCTCTTTCCTTAACCTTTCCCTTTGGGCTTTCCATCCGCGTCGCAACTCATGGACTTCCCACCGGAAGTGGGTTTCATGCCTTCCCCCATGCTCTGAGCTGGTGGTACTCACACTCTAAGAACTTAGGATTTAGCCTGGAGGTCCTCGGTTCGAGTGTGGGGGAAACCCACTTCCAGGAGTGGAAAATCCATGAGTGACGACGCTGATGGAAAGCCCATAGGGAAAAAAGTTAAGGAAAGAGCCCGTTTGGGATAGCCCCCGGTCGCCACTCATGGACTTCCCACCCCTGGAAAGCCCAAAGGGAAAAAGTTAAGGAAAGAGCCCGTTTGGGATAGCCCCCGGTCGTTACATCGCCCATTTCCATGTTTAACAGATTTAAAGCCTTCTTTCTTTTTTCCATGTTATAGTAATCTGATAAGCAAGAATTCTGACACAAAGCCTAGAATAGAACCCAGTCCCCTCGTCTCTTACCAGGAAAGCTTATCTAAACACATGCTTTTCTTCATTTCAAGTAAAGTTGGGAAGTCTTTTAGAAGATTTTTCACACACCATCCAGCCAATTTCATCATGCTTGACAATTTCCATGACAAGAAATCTTTTCGACACAATGCCTGCCATGGCATATAGCTTCCCAATCTCATCAAACAAATGCAACACAAGAGCCTAAGATATAAATCCGCAGGAAAAAACCTATGTTTGGATTCATTTTCTCAACCCTTTTAATTCTCTATTTATTCTCCCACAATAAAAAAAACGTACATCACATTTACCAATGCATTTTCCTTCAATTACATACATCCTCCAATGCAATCTCCCTGGCACACTCTCCTAAAACACCCAAAATAAAACCAAACAAACCCGTTTTATGCATGAGGAAATCAAGCAAGTGTGCTCTTCTAATTAGCCAATAATTTGTTAGATATGGAGAGTAGGGACTCATCATCATCAATCGCACCTTATCCCACTATGTGGGTCGGTGGTGGTGTGAAGTTTATAGTGTCAATTAATTGTCTAAAATTAGTTAACACTACAAATTCACACAAAAAACAAAGTGGCAAAGTTTTACGCCGGATGCCCTTCCTGACGCAACCTTCATACGAAGGAGAAATGAGATGAAATTCCAAAACCATCATCATCATAGGTCTTTCCACTTGCATGGAAAATACGATGAGACGGCGATGAGTTGAGATAGTTGCTCTAGTCATGTCCCATTACATGAGAGTAGGGACTGAAGAAGTAAAAGAAAAAATGAGCATAAATATAGACCAGAAAAAAAGAGAGCGACAAACTTACTTTCTCATGACTGGGAGGATCTTGTTTTATGATTGCCATGATAGACTTAATTACTTGAACTAATACAATTTCTTCTTCACCCAATGATGCAGCATCCCTATTTGAAGATTCTGAAATTTGTATTGCACCAAAGAACTTTAAAAGAGGGTGGAAAAGGAAAATAAATGAAAGGGATTATAGAAACACAAATCTTCCACGGAAGTCATATGATGAAAGAACGACTATTACCAGACAGAGCCAGAAACAATAGCCCTTCCAAACATGTTTTGGCGACATCAGGGAGTCTTTGTGCACATAACCCCATTGCAGCCACAGTATCAGCTGCAAGCCTCCTGTCTGGATCTCTAATATAATCCTAAAAATTGAGTAAAAGATAAGCTTCACTTTACGAAAACATATCCAAGAATATTTGGACCAAAACAATCTCGACAATATCAACGGCCACCAGGACCTATTTTCAAAGAAAACAAAATGTGGATTGCATAGATTAACTCCTACTAGGACAAGATGAACTAAAATGGACAATTCTGGATAAAGTATTGAGGCAAATATTTTGAATTGGAAATTATAAAATAGCGAGTTTGAACCAGTACAACGTTCTTTAAGAAAATCAAAATCACAACTTCCAAATCCGTGGAAATATTTGTTTTATAAGCAAAGGATCTTAAACTATATAATTATAATTCCAAAAGCCGTCAATAATAAAATTGCAAGATGAGGAATACTGATACCGATTTAAACAATCAATGATAGCAAGCAAAATCCTGATAGCTTTGTTTCTTTTGTTCAATTTGTGAATTATTCTGAATTAAGAAGGTCAAAATTGGACTAGGTTACACCAAATTCTGAAACTGAGGCTGTTCATCAACCCATAACTATGACCTGGTACACATTACTGGTTCAACTCCCTCTTTTATGTTTCATTCTCTTCTCAACTCCTACACCAGCCACCTTTTTCTTTACTTTTTCATTTTTTTCTCTTACTTTCACCGTGAAAGTTGAAACTACTGCGGCCAACCCCATTTTTCTTCTCCCACTTTCCCTAGAGCTATATAGCAAGCCTAAGTCTTTTTTCCCCTTTCCCTACCTTCACTTTATTCTCATTTTTCTTTCCAAATTTCACCAAGACACTGTCGCATCCATGCGGAACCTTTTAAATTTACAAAACCATGATTGTTTTAGCAACCTAATGGCTTGACCCAAATAACTGCCTGCTTGAACTATTTACTGAATGGCCTGGCCAGGAAGGCAGTCCTGGTAGCGGTTCAGGCTGGATTGTGAAACACTGGGTTGCACAGATTGTGTGTGAGCACCACCATCTCTGGTGCTGAAGCAATCAAATCATCTATGTTTTCCAGAAAGAAAAGGATAAAAACTAAAATGCAGGTACCTGAAACTCCTGAAAAATTGAAGAAATTGAAGAATATGTGGCTATAGAGGAAAGTATTTCGAGCTTCAGAGTTTTTATTTGATATGAATCAAAAGAGCTGATGAAGAAATCTTCAAAATATGGGGAAAATAGAGATGGCATTGCTTTGGCAAAGACCTGAATGTTGCAAAGGACCTGCATATAGAAACAATGTGAATATCAATTAAAAAAGATTGTCAAATTGGTGCAACAGGGATATGATGCGCTTGATCATACCGCAATAATTGGAAATTGAGATTGACAGACATTTTAAGAAAGAGATACATTGTAGCCGCTACCACAGATGTGGTCTGAGACAACCATAACTGCTATAGAAGACTTCAAGACTTGTGCTTTAGTTGCTTAATAATTGATATTGGTGTTTGAGATAGTTTATGGTGATGACTGAGTTTCATGAGAAGTTAAAGCCATTAACATAATAGCTTACTTAATACAAGAAAAGATCATCAAGAGAGACAAACATTATAATGGTGAAGCAGCACCAGCAGCCTAGTGGATATTTAAACATAAAGGACAAATATCCTGTGAGATAAAATTAGGAACTTTTAGTATATATAGCCAATATGTTCAGAAACTTTCTTTACCATCTGAACGACTGAAGTTAAAAGTTACATTTCTTATGTGCAGGATCCAGTCATCTTATCATGGAAGAAAAGTACAATATTTCAGACAACTAAAACTGGAAAACCATCAGATGAAATGTGCTCATATCTAGCATAGGCCAATAATTTAACAGTAAACTTGTCGTAACCACATTTCATATATACACCACTAATAATAAAAGTTGAATATGAATAGAAACTGGAAACTGTAACAACATAGGAGTTTCTACATATGAGAACCTACATATCTAGCATAATTAATAATTAGGGATAATCACAAAAAAAAAAAAAAAAAAAAAACTTCAGGTTCGGGCTAATTACAGAAAACCCAGAGATTTTTGAAAATTGCCTAAAAAAACCCTTGAGGTTGGATTCGTCTTACATTCTCCCCTTCGTAAGCAAAAACATTTCAAACAAAACCCTGACAGTTATAAAAATATTACAGTCACCCCCTTAATTTAAGGCAAAATCAAACATGTGGGGTTTTCTGTAATTTTGAAACATGTGAGTTTTTTTTTGTAACTAGCCCAAACCTCAAGGGTGCTTTTCTGATTTTCCCTAATAATTAATAAGAAATTAACTGAATTAGAGGAAGCTCTAAGAATGAAGTTGCGATAGACTAATATTACAAAAATAAGAGGTACATACCACATATTTTGATGAGCTAGATGACCTCAACAGAAATAGCAAAGGCTTTACAATCTTCAGAATGTCCTCCTTCGGCGCCATAATCCAATGAACCCCAGCAGCAGCCAGCACTACAGCACTATTAAAACTCCATAGTAATGGCGATGTACACTGCAACAAGATCTTCACATCATCATTGCTTTTGGCAGATGTAACACATGAACCATCCAATCCAAGGGAATCTCGATTTACATTACCCAACTGAGATAAGTACTTATCTGGTCCTTCAAGATAACTCCGAGAGATTATATCCGCAATCTCAGTACATATGTCAAAGTTGGTGCCGTCAAGGGTTTTCTTATAGCAAGGTGAGGTTCTGAATCCTCCTTTTCTGTATTAGGCTTCTCCAAAGTATCAGAAGACAACATTAGGGATTCTCCAACTAGCCCATGTTTAGCAATTACATATCGTAGAAGAATCCCAATCAAGACAATCTGACCCCATTCTTCCACATCAGGAAGAGTCTCGCACAATCTTTTGTAATTTCTTCCAATCAGAGAAAAATTATTGGGACATATAGAAGCAAAAGCAGCAGCTGCGGCACCAACTACTCCAGGAGAATTGTCCTTCAACAACATTCCGACAATCTGCAAAAAAATGAATAGTCAATTAGCAATTAAAACGTATGTAAAAGAAAATGCCAAGCTAACGAATTCAAGTTCTTTAGGGAAAGAGATTGAAACCAACATTTAAATTGAGTCTAACTTTGTCAAATCATACTCTAAATAGCAGTGCATACGCTTGTCTAAATACAATAGATGTGCTCATATTTAGCAAGTAGCACATTTAGCTTCAAGAGTGGTTTAACATTTCAAGTTTTAGAAAATTTGAAATGAGTTGAATAGAAGATGCTGACATTTTAGAACATGAGTTTGTTCATAATTCACAGATTTAGCTTGGACATGATTTGAAGTATGCTAAATCTCTTGTCAAACAAGTAAATGGTCAAATATTAAGAGTCAAAAATTCCTTAAATTTACATGTGGATAGGGATAAATATTAAGAGTCAAGATTCAGTCAAAAGTTTCTTAAATTTACATGTTGATAGGGAGCATATTGTTATATAGTTAACAAGTCAATGTAGTAAAAAAGAAATTTCACAGATCATCCACAGAAGTTTAACAGGGTTAAGGAAGTTAAAAGTATTAAATTTCAAAAATAAAACAAATAAAATAAAATAGCATTCTTAACATTAAGGTGCAATCCTTGGGAGAAAAATGGAGTACATCATCAAAGTTCTTATGCCATACACCCAAACACAATGGGGTGGCAAACAGATAGACCATCATCTATTAGAGTTTCCCGATCTATGATGTTCTCAAGTTTTGTTCAAATTCCTATAAGGGAAGCCATCCTCCCAATTTTCTATTTGATATTCTCGTAAAGTGACTTGCTAGGTGCGTTTGTCTACCATAAAATTCTTCAATTTCGAACTCCATTAAGCATTCTTCTAGGCCAGTTCAAACAAGCATTCTCAGTTCCCTTCCGCCTAAAGCATTTCGGTGTACATACAGAACAAAAATCCCACTCGAAGCAAACTTGACGCAAAAGCAATTGAATGTGTGTTTATAGGATACTTCCCAGCACAGAAGGGGTGCAAGTGCTACTCTCGATTCGTGAAAAAGATCTTTGGCTCATATTTGGGTGTCTGTTATTCCAACCCAATACCTCAACACCTCTCTCCAAAGATCAATCTTACGAAGAAAGCTATTGCAAATGACTTCCAAGTTCCAATCTCACAAATGCTCATAAAACACAACCTCCACAGAAAACACACTATATAATCCTAAAGCATATTCAGCTTAAAGTGACTGATCAAAGGTTAGAACCAATTGTTGAGGGCCTTGAGGCCAGAGAAACCAATTTTGGTGTATTGGCGAAGGCCTAAAGCTTCTCACAAAGCCCTTAATTTACTAAGAACCAAGTCCTAGTAGATGTGTGATCGTTATTTAAATATGCCACTTGCACTGCGGAAAGGGGTGAAATCATATTTCTAAGCATCCCATTTCAGATTATTTGGGTTACTCAAAATTTTCTCAAGGATATAAAGCCTTTACAATGACATAGTAAAGATAAGTTATCCATCTCCATAGTAAATGGCTCGTGACAAGTTTACATAATGCTATGTCATTAAAGTAATTCTTTCAAGCAAAATGATATGTGTTGATAAAATAGTCACATCCGCTCTAATCCCTTCGGTCATCAACCCCTCTATCATCCATCTCAACAATGAAACGAGCCCTAAGTGGAAGATAACTCATACTCAATTTACCAGGAAAAGGTGACTCATAATCAACATATCATTTAGAGTAGAAAGATAACTCATAACACGGTCTAATTCAAGTAACAAATTAACTCTTTCCAAGGGATACAAAAAATGGAATTCAACGGACCCCATGACAAAGACAAGTACTGATTCAGTTTGTCATAAATGGTAACATGTCAAACTTCAGAATTTAGCAGCGATGGCAGGTTACTCTTTGCTAAGCCGAAGGATTAAGTGAAAACTTTAGGCAATGATTCCATCCATTGGATATGGTTGGACTAGGACAGGAAGGAATGAAATTTCACGATTAAGTCAAAGGTTCTTGAGAATATGTGAGATATTGCTTCAAGAACGAGCTTGATTTCACTCCACTTCTTGGAAGAACTAACAGCATACGACAACCATTTCGAAAATACTCTTAGATTCATTTTGCAGCGAATATTTGCTAAGTGAAAATATTTTTGCTCAGCAAAAGTGTACGTAGGAGTAAAAGTAACACGCCGCATAAAGTAGATATTTTCGACTCAGCTTTTCATTGCGGTTCCCTAATTGTATAAAGATCGAGATTTCAAGAAAATCACAAATAAAGGATGGAATTGAAGCTACTAAACAGACCTCTTCAATTGCAGCTGTATGTTCCTCCAAGCGCAAATCATGCAACTTGGGCAATGCAGTTGCAGCACACTTTCGAACATATACAGATGGATCTCTGGCACATTTTCCCACAGCAACCAAAACAAGGGGTGCAATAACATGCAGGCGAATCCCGGCCATCGTACGAAGCGCCCATGCCCTCACCAAAGGGTTCGGATCCCCTAAATCCTTCTGAAAATAATTTATTGACAATAACGCTTCATTGGGCCGCCTAGAATACAAAAATTTATCATTCAAGTGATATATTCCTTAGTAAAAAGAATTAATACCAAGGCTTAAATCATATTTCTTTAATTCGGTACAGTTTGAACCTATGAATAATTTGGAAACAGCAAAGTCAACTCTGTTTTGTGGCATACTTTTCAGCATAATGCAGCAAGTACAAGTAGACCAGCTTCTTAACTTCCAGTGACTGTGATGCCACATTTTTCACCACCTGCAATCCAAGAAAACAGCCATGTAAACTAACATGTACTAATCGAAACATGATCAAAACTAATCAAATCATCAAAAGCACAGAAATACACCCATGTAATAGAATCCAGGATTTCAATTTAATAAAGACTCGTTATTCAATCACATAGCACATCAGCTAAATTTATCTAAGAAAAAATCGGACGGAAGCTGACCTGAGGGAAGTAATTTGAGACATCGAAACCCTGAGCAATGAGGGCGAGGAGACGCTTGAGGGCTTCACATTTCTCTGAGTCGAACTTGCTGTCCAGGAGTGGCGCGATGCTGACGTCATCTGGATCGTCGTAGAGATGCGCGTCTGTGCCGATCCGGAACGCCATCGTCGACGCCTTGCCCAGCGACTCCGCCGTCGCCCCGAAATGCGTCAACATTTTTGTTTTGCTGGGTTCTGCCTCGAATGCGACGGAAATCTGATCGGGATATATGAGGATGGGTCCTCACAGATTCATATCAATTTACACCCTCAAGTTTCAGGTTTTGGCATTGGAGTGACTTCAGTTTCAATTTAGTTTCAGTGTGGCCCTTTGTTGAATCAAAGAAGTCCAAAATGGTCTCTAATGAAATTTATTATTTTTAGTTTTGTAGGGTACTAGGATCCACCAAGTTTGTTTATGTTAAAATTCTGGTATATTATAACTTTTCTACATGCATAAAATGGTTATAGAACTTATTCAATATTTTGTGTTATATGTGATGCAACCAAAAATTGAGCATCATATAAAATTACCTTTTTCAAGTGATTTTTGCTAATTCAATTCCAAAAACCCCGGTCACCAACCAAACATATCTTAAATGTGTGGCGGCATGTGAGAAGAATTAGGCGTGCTAGTGTATGATTAGTGTTTTTAATGGGTTAAGCTCTAGCTAGGAGACCAGGTGATTGTTTTTGTCGAAACTTTTGTTAAAATGCCGAGAAACTATATTACAAATATCTCCCTTTCTTGAACAATTCCTACAAAAATCTTCAAACAAAATTTGGATTGTTTATGGAAAATTAGTTTTAGAATGAACTTTTAGGCAATTAATATCCTCACACTAGTTTATTTAAAAGAATATATTATCCTTGCGAGCTATATTATATGTGCAAGTTTTGTAGATTCATTGATGATATATTTCAATATTTTTAATTGGAAACGATTTAAAACCTAAATCATAAAGGAATATTTTACGATTATTATCATATGTGACCATATATATGTATGATTTAATTTATGTTAATCTTGATTGAAAACTGCGTTTATTACATCCTCTCAACAAAAAACGAATTACTATAAGAGCATACAACAGTCAATTTAATATACTCACTTGGAACTGTGCATGTTGTTGGTATGAGTATAATGATGTTTTAGTTTATATATATTTATATATATATGATATACTTGTTTGTATGCATATTTTTGTATATTTTATATGGTATTCTATGTATTATGTATGATAGTTTGGATTTAATTAAGTTACTGGAAATCGCAGAGGTGATAGAGTTTGAGAAATATTTATGTGAGCGAAAAATATACAAATTGTTGGCTTGTGGTTATGTATGAGTGTTAGAGAAAGAGAAAGAGTGTGCGCGCGCACGCGCACGCGTCTAGGAGAGAAAGATGGCATTTTATGGTGTTATAGTGTGTGTTTGTGCGAAACGGACACCATAATTATACTTAAGCATATGATTGTCTTCCATACTGCCTCAGAATGGAAAGCCCCTTGGGTAAGGCACACCACAAAAATAAAATTGTATAACAACTAGAAAAACAAGTATTTCTATATATGGTAGTGCATCTCTTCTCGGTTTCCACCAAGGCCATACTAACAGGTGGTTGTGACGCCCTTTTTGCTAGATAATCATGTTTTTATAGGGTGAAAAAGAGAACAAGTTATTGTGGTTGTGAGTCTTATAGCAATGTGACTTTTTTTCCCTTGCTCACGAACGTCGATAGAATTATGCCTCATGATCAGGGGCACATGGTTTTTTTATGTTAATCCTTTTGCTAGATGAATCGAGTTATTTGTAAGTTGAATCTTTAAGTTGAGATAAAAGATAGAGAAGCTCTGTAGAGGGTCGGGTGGCCTTTGTTGCGAAGCCCCTTTTTATGGGATTTTCGTTTAAATGGAGCTATTTTTTTCTTTTCTCTTTTTTTTTGGCGTTTCGGTAGGTGGATCAAAGTTTTGTAGTGAGCATAGTTGCATGAAATTGAACGAGAGTTTGTGGTGCTTTGAATGTCATGGACTTATTGGTTAAATATTTTTGGTTTGTTTCAAGATAAAGTTCCCGAGAAAATGCATATATATTATATATAAGTGCATGGAATAAGAAGTACAATAGGATTGGTTTCATCAGATTATTTGGTAGTAGATGTTGGGAAAGAGTGTCAAAATAAATGACACCGGCACAATGGAAATAGGAAAATATTTTCTCACTTAGCTGGATTAAAAATGGAAACCAAATCAATAACACCAAACAATAATGCAAGAGAATAAAGATGGCACACAAGAGTTTTTACGTGGAAAACTCAACTCGGAAAAAATCACGGGACAGTAGTATAGATAAATCTTCCACTAAATGTATAGTAACTTTACAAAATTCCTCCCTAAAAATAGGGGATACACAAACTCTCAAGTTTCTCAACTTGGAATGCCCGATAAAATAGAAATGCTATTTTGGGTTAGAATGAAAAACTACTAATAATTTTTCTCCCTTTTTCGTCATTCAAAACACACACTTATAGAAATCTCTCTACTCTCTATTTTTTCTCTTTCTTAGCAACTAATTATTTTTCGCTCTTGCTTGGTGTGTTTTTTCCTTCTGCCGTTGATGTCTTTTATAAGCAAAGATTTGTTGAGATTTTCTACCAGCAATTAATTTGCCAACCAACCACAATGGCAACTGCATTTGTTAAGCTAATAAATATTTTTTGCTTCTTTTTGATAAAATGGTTGACACCCCCACATGGGTGGACAAATGGTCAACAATTCTCACATTTCACCTCATGTGGGAAATCAACCATGTCTGCTTTGCTTCTGCAAACTTCAAACTTATCTCTTGGTAGAGACTTCGTAAGCATATCTGCACCATTTTCATCATATGGACTTTATCAAGTTGCATCAACTTTTCATCAAACACATCCCGAATCCAGTGATATCTCAAATCAATGTGTTTTTACCTTGAGTCAAATGAAGAATTTTTATTCAAGTGGACCGCACTCTGAATATATATAGTAGGGCGTGTATTTTCCTACTTCAAGTCTAATTCCTGCATAAATTTCTTCAACCACAACATCTCCTTGGAAGCTTCAGTCACAACAATGTACTCGGCTTTAGTTGTGGATAATGCCACGTATTTTTGAAGTTTCGATTGTCAAGAGATAGCTCCCCTTGCAAATCTCATCAGGTATCCATATGTGGACTTCCTAGAATCAACACCACCCGCCATGTCTACATCTGTAAATCCGTCTAGTACAGTTTGGTCATCACCTAATCTGAGACATAATTTAGAAGTACCTATCAAGTACTTCAATATCCATTTCACTGCAGACCAATGATATTTCCTTAGATTAGAAGAAAACGGCAAAGAACACCTGCATGAGCAATAGCAGGTCTAGTATAAACCATATCATACATCAAATTGCCAACTACAAAAACATATGGTGTAAGAATAAATTATTTTGATTTTGATGATTTCACCTTAGTCATTTTAAGTCAACCAAAACGATTGATTCAGGAGCTGTCAAAATCAAATTTCTTTTTTCAAAGTTTAATTAAAATAGTTTTTGCTAAAATGAGAGTGACCGGTCACCATCAAGGGCAACTGGTGACTGAAAGACTTGCTCGAATAATTTTTGAGTCAAAACAACCCTTGAATAGGGCGACCGGTCACCCTGAAGAGCGACCAGTCCCTGTAAGTATTTCTCTGTTCTTCCCCTGAACCTCCACAGCAGACACATGTACAAAGGCGTTTTGTCTCCTTAAGGGACAACAAGTGTCAAATCGCACTCAGTCTCTGTCAAATTCAAATTTTACAACATGGAGACCAATCTCCCTAACTAAGATCATATGGTTTTGAGCGTTGCACCATACAAGTTTTTCACTTTTATTACTTTATCATTTTTTTCTTATTATTTTGTGGATCTTTTGATCTTTTTTTGCAAAATGTAAATTCAAATATGAGGAGCCTGTTGTCGATTTAAATCTTTGAGCTCTTCTATAAATAGATGAAGAAGATTGGAGGATCAATACAACAACACAACATACAATTCTACAACATAACAAGAAAAATTCACCAAATTCTTTTAAGCTTTCATTTTCATACTCTTATTGTAATAACCTAAGTTTTTGTACTTTCACATCTTGCTTATTAGGTTTTTTTCTCTTGATTACACTTGCACTTTCAAAAGTTGTATACATTCATTTAAGGTGTAATCTTGATTGATCAAAATCATCAAAAACAAGAAATACTTGTTGTTGGGAAATTTATTGTATAGATTTTGATAATGCTATGTAAAACTTAGATTAGAAAGTTGGCACCCCAATTATGCTGTAAATTCAACTATGTAACATATAGGTTGTATGTGCTGAGTCGAAGCAGCTATGTTGAAGATTGCGGAAGTCGACTGGAGACCAAGGTGAAGAATCAGCTGAGTTGCAGTTGAATATTGAAGACAAGTTTCAGTCAAGTACCAGAAAGTTGTTTCAGTCAGCTGACAGGCAGTCAAGTCATTCTAAAATGATTGGAGCAAACTCAAGTTAAAAAGGGTAAAACAGCTGTTGAAAGTCAACTGTGATGGATCTGTTGCACTCAAGTCAAGGGAATTACTTATTTTTGTGATAAGTCCATACTATAGTGCTTAAAGTGCTCAACGCCCAGAAGCGTGCAAATAGAATAAACCAATGGGAAGCACTAAACCGTGTCAGAACCTAAAAAGCTGCAGAGATCATTAAACTAGGAAATGTCTCCATCACTTGCTGCAGAACAAGACAAGAAGTTTGAAAATACATTTATCTCTTCAATGGATACATTTTCAAACTGTCACTATAAAAGGCTGAAGAATTCATTTGAGAGAATACTTTTGCAGACACAAGCAAAAACGAAGCAATAGACACAAACCTGCAAACATTCAAGAGCAAATACTTTCAAGCAATCAATTCAATCCTCAAGCCTAAAACTCGAAATATACCAATCCAACACACGCATTAAAGGAAAGAGAGCTTCAAAGTTGTTAAAGAGGAAATTGTTGAAAAACAAAGGGGTATGCACATCCATGGTTGAAGGATGTGCATTGAGGTTCTTGTTGGGATTATGGGGTTCCAGCAATCACCTTTAGAATTTGTTGTACGCTTACTGCTACATCGAGGCTGTGGTGGCCCAACTTGTCGAGGATCCATACGGATTCTTGAGAAGCCCCTCACGTCCATCCACCACTTAGTGTGTGGCTCTGCACTGCCGTTGTGAACTATAGGGAGTGACCTACAGGAATCAACCTTAGGTTGCACAGTTAATGTAACGACCTAATTTTATGAATTTAAAGCACTCTAAAAATATTATTAAGAAAACACAATTTTGTAAATTAAAGTGATCCCGATAATTATCAAAAAGTTGATTTAGAATTTTTAATTCTTAAGAGGAAAGAATATAGTGATAATGATGATGATGATAATAATAATAATAATAATAATAATAATAATAATAATAATAATAATAATAATAATAATATATCTTCCAAATTAAATACCCAACAATTATTCCAAGCACAAATCGAAAAAAAATTAAAGACATAAATCTAAAATTTAGTCCGATCATAATTATTTTAAAATATAAATATAGCATGATTTGTTTCACCATCCACAACATCATATCTTCAGTCGTATTCCTCAACCTGAAAATCATAATAATAATAGGGGTGAACTTCATCTCGCTCAGTAGGGATATGTCTGTCAATATTTAATATAACATGAAAAGCATTCACATAATTACAACAATAAGTTCATTAATTTTCTCTTTTTCCTCTAACTGGCCGGTTACTGCATATAGCATTGCGGGTTCACCTCGAAGATACGTTTGACCCCGAACCCTTTTCATGGCCCCTACCTTATATGAATTTATTTCCTTTTGACATATATTACAATCAGTGAAGTATAATCATGGAATATTAAATAAAGATAAATAATATCAAAATCCCTACCTTAGTAATCACATATATTCGATGTAAAAAAATGACAATAAAAGTCCAAGTCCTCGACCCCTTCGTTTTCTACGTTAAATAAATATATATAATTAATATGTGATTTTAATAAATTGAACAAATTAATAAAATAATTTGTAAAAATAAAATATTAAAAGAAGGCTTGTGAATTGGAAATTGTATATATATATATATATACACATAGGAAACTTGAATAACAAGTAGAAGAATATCATTACCTTATAATTATTTGAAATTTAGTGTAAAATTTGTATGAAATTATGAACATATATATTCTAAATAATCCTACCCCCTAAACCTAAATTTAGCCCCTAAAATAACTAACTCCTAATTTATCTCCTAAAAGGCTAAATACCCCTAAATTAACCTCTAAGTAAAATATTGATTATAATATTGATAATTATCATAATAAAGATAATGATAAAAACATAATAAATATAACATGTATATAATTTTATTAAGAGAGGATACACATAATATTATTGATAATTATTAGTCAAATAAAGATAACAATAATATTAATATTTAAGTGTTCTAATTATCATTTTTTTTAAAATCGGGATAGTACAATTAAAGTACAGCTTAAAGGATTAGATATGTACTACCCATACCAATAAGGTGCATCTTATTTTCTGGTGCCCATTACATAGAAACTCTGAGGTTAAACATGATTGGCCTGGAGTAGACATGGGATGTGTGACCCCTTAGGAAACAATTTTTAGGGAGCGCGTGAGTCGGGACAAAACACGCTAGAAAAGAGTTGTGTTGGTTTGTGGCGATAGTTGTTAAATTCGGTAAGCACTTTGGGTCTAACAGTTCTAGTTTGATCCAAGGCTTTGAATTCATTGGAGGACTTCATGATCAAATCCAAGAATTCGAAGAAGCTGAAGTAACATGACAATCGTCTTGTGAAGAGCTGATTCCCAGGAATGAAGCTAGTTGTGTGATCAAGGCTTACTCGAACTGTTATCCTTTTGTAACACATTGTTGCATTAGTGGATTACCTCCAGGAGTTGGAGAAGAGTGGATTAAAGGAATTACCCCATCCTTGAACCACTATAAATTATTTTATGTCATTTACTTTCAGCACATTTATCTCTTGCTTATCATAACTGCTGATTGATAAATTTGCTAAGTCTACTGATAATAACTTAACATAAAACAAGTGTTGAAAACATATTTTAAACTAAGGGTGTAAGACTTTCACTGAAAACCAAGTTAGTTGTTTTTATAAAAAGGTCACTTCACTCAGCTGAGTTATCTTATCAACAGCTCAGTTGAATCTGTTGAGTGGCTAACTCTATTGTTGAGGTTGAACTAAGCTATCCCTCAAGGACTTAGCTGATTTGTGATTAAACTCTGAATTAAAAGGTTAAAAATCAAAAATTGGTTTTAAGTCTATTCAACCCCCATTTCTAGACTTAACACAAACACCCTTGGGACCTACACTTGTTAAGTGTTCTTTTGGTGAGAACACACTTGGTTGATTAGACTAGGTGTTGAAGATTTGGTGCTCTTCAAAGGTTATTGGTGTAAGAAGAGTTTGGCGCTCTTCTCATTGAGTTGTAATCGTTTAGTACCGATTAATAAAATTTTATCTTCAAAATCCACTCAGACAAACTGAGTGGTAGTGGATTAAGGTTTAGGTGAGTGGAACCACTATATATCATTGTGTTCATTCTTCTCATATCTCTTACATTCTTGAAAATCTTTATATATTAGAAAAAGAGAAGAAAAATCTGAAAAATTGGGAAAATCTATTCACCCCCTCCAGATTTACGTAGCCACTTGGACTAACATGTGGTATCAAAGCTAAACTCTTTTGCAAGCTCATTTAATCTTTGCGAATAAATAGGAAAGATCCATGACTACGAATAAGAGCTATCTTCCAACTGGTGGTTCATCGAACAAGCCGTCTCTTTTCGACTCCAACAATTATGTTTTTTGGAAAGATAAAACGCAATGCTTCTTACAAGGTTGCGGATTCAATATTTAGAACACGGTTATTGAAGGGTTTGCTAAATCGACAAAGAAATTGGAGGACGGAACACTAGCTCCTAAGGATTTCAAGGAGTTTGATGATGATGTCAAAAAACAATTTCTCCCTAAATGGTAAGGCTTTAAATATTTTCATTGCTCTCTTACCGCTACCGAATATAATCGTATAAGGGGAATTAGATCTGCACATGAAGTGTGAACAATAATAGAAACCATCTATGAAGGGACTAAGAAGGTGAAACAAGCTCGAAAAACCATGTTAATCAAGAATTTTGAAAATTTCACTATGTTTGAAGGTGAAGATGTTTCAAAGATGGTGGAAAGGCTTGAAAACATTGTCAATCCTTTATTAGCACTCGGAAAATTATTTCCGAAGAAGACAAAGTGACTAAATTCTTGAATGCTCTTCCCGGTGCTTAGTCCAAAAAAGTCACGGCCATAACGGAAGCTCAAAATCTTGAAACACTCAAGTTTGTTGAGCTTATTGGGAATATTCTCATTTATGAAGTTTATCTCGAGGAGAGAAAAAATTTCAAACCATCCACTTCTCAGTTGAGTATGCAATCTAACCCAATGGGCTTTGCCTCAAGTTTTTTAAAAAGAATCGAAATAATATTTTAAAGAAAAGAAAAATCCTGGTCACAAGCCGACTAGGTAGCACAATGTTTGGGGCCTCGTTAAAAACCTACCAAGGTAAAACCCACCATTGTAGGGAAAACCCTTAGTAGGAAAAGAGTACCCCGGCGAGAGAAGAGGAAGCCATACAACCAAAAACAAAAGCACATAACACAACACTAGCTAACAAATCTATACTGCGTACGACCGACATAGTCATCCGTGAGCAGAGAGATAATGTCCATAGGTGGGGCGTCCAACCAAACAGAGTCACATGTGTACTTGCTAAGATGATCTGCCACACGATTACCTTCCCGATAGATGTGAGAAACTAAGAAGTTCATCTGGAAAAGCATAAAGAGGGTAAAACGCCACAGACTAAGCAGCTGCCAAGGGATGGAGCCAATCCGAGATCGAAGAAGGTCCACCATGTACGTAGAGTCCGATTCCAATATTAGTCCAACCCTTTTGAAAAGCATAGGAGATAGCAGTCATTGCAGCAACAAGTTCAGCCTCGAATGCAAAGCCCGTTCCACACTGCTCCACAAAACACCCACGAAAAAACCCACGGTAGGTATGGTAAATGCCTGCCGCCGTAATATGTCGTGGAGCCCCGGTTGCAGAACCATTTGTATTGACCTTAATCCAACCAGGAAGGGGAATAGGCCAAGGCACTGGAATAATACGAGGAACCTTGGGGGGACAACCCCTAACCTTTAGCCGATGAAGTCGTAGTAAATCCTCTTGAGTGTTCTGCATGCACCCTTTATCCAACGAAGCAGACTCAATGATCATGGCTCTCAACTGAATCAATGCCGCATCCGTAGTCCAATGCTTGTCATTTAAAAATGACGTCGTTTCTGATATGACAGATGAGCCAAATGCAGGAAACCGTCGCCACCCTTCAGAGAAAAGCAATCTGCGCACTGAAATGAAATTCCATCAAGTGAACCAGAAGTTCATCGCAGCTATAGACGTTATGAAAAGTCACAGCAAGAGAATTCGCAATCCAGTCCCATAGAGCTCCTGCAAAACGACAAGAAACAAAGATGTGGTCAATCGATTCCGAGTAAGAGTAACAGAGACTGCAAGCAATAGGACCAATAAATCCTTTCGGGCGGCGAACATCCATGACTGCTAGACATTCGTATACAGCCTGCCAGACCACAATTGTGCGCCTCTCAGGGATGTGGGGAGACCAGATCCAGGATCCCTATTTGACAGTAGGAAAAGATGGTCGTAGAAATGCATATGCAGTTTTAGATGAAACCGTCCCATCCATAGAGCACGTCCACACTCTCTTATCCAAAAAATCTGGGGCAATCGGGCAACGAACAATATCTCGAACAATGTCCGAGTAAGCCTCCACAAACGACAAAGTAAGATGCCATGTATTATCAAAAAAGAAATCCAAGATAGGATTCCAAAGTTAGCCCGAAATTCTTGCGGAATCCTAATCCGATCTGCAATGGTGTACCCAAGCCAGTTATCCGTCCAGAAATTAATCGAATAGTGTGCCCCAGAAACCCATCTCGAATCAGTCTGGCAATCCTCTATAGTTGGGCGCAAACCCGCCAAATAGACGAAGGCAAGAAGGAGCGTCTAATAGAACCATTATCCATCAAAAAACGTCTACGAAGAGTGTCAAAGACAAATGAGTCCGAAGTGAGGAGTTTCCAGCCCATCTTCATAAGAAACGCACGGTTTGCTGAGATGATGGACCATACGCCCAACCCCCCTTCGTTCTTAGGAGTGCAACAACGCGTCTAATTAACCACCACAGAACCCTTCTGATTAATGTCTCTAGTCCAAATAAAGTTGCGCATAGCCTTATCCAACTGTTTAAGCAACACGATAGGCCATTTGTATACGAGCATAGTGTGAACCAAAGAGCTAACAATAATAGAGTTGACCAAACAGACACGATCTGCCAAGGAAAGAGAAGAACCTTTCCAGCGTTTAAATTTAACCATATTTGTAGGTCCCAAGGGGTGTGAAGTAAGGTTTAGAGGGGGGGTTGAATAAACCTTACCAAATTTTCTATTTTAGTCATTTTAAAATTATTCAACAGAGTTGACTCAAACAGCTGTGTCCTTGGTGGACATCTAAGTTGGCCTTTCAGCTAAGTTACCCACTCAAATTTCGATAGAGTCATGATAGTATAACTCACTGTTCAAGTCAAATACTTAACTTGGCTGATTGGTTTTAAACATCGGAAGACTTAACACCCTTGTATTGTTTTAAGCTTGTTTTTAACACTTGATTTTAGCACTTAGTTATTTATCAGTTGGATAGCAAATATAATACTAATCAGCAGATAAAAATTAAATATGCAGGAAAGTAAGTTTGCTGAAAGTAAATGACACGAATATTTATAGAGGTTCGAAGATGGGGTAATTCTTCTAATCCTCTGTTCTCCAACTCCTGGAGGAATCCACTATGTAAGAGATTAGTTTACAAAGCGGTGAACAGTCTGGAGACAGCCTTGATCACACATATGGCTTCTCTTACGACTCATCTTCTTTACAGGGCACAGCCGCCTTGTTACTTCAGCTCACTTCTCAAGTTCTTGGATTTGATCACGAAACCCTCCAACATACTTGATAATGGTTCGACCTTGAACCCTTCTACAATCCTGACTTGGAAAGTAGACCCCTTTGATTTCTTCAAAAGTTTCCTCTTCAATAGATTTCAAGTTGTCTTTCCTTAACAACTTGTGTTGGATCGAGTTCCTTTGAGTTTCAGGCTTGAGGATTATCTTGATAAGCTTTGAGAGTATTGCAGGTTAAATGCTTGAATATTGCTTGCTTGTTTGTGGTTTAGGTCACCTCTTCTCAATAGCTTCCTCAACCTTTTAAAGTGCACATTTGAAATTTTGCCCGTTGAAGAGATATGCTAATTTCAAATGTCACTTATGTTCGTTGGCCTGTCTTGTCTTGGTCTGCAGCCTTGGTGATGTTGACCTTTCCTCGTATTAATGGCATTTTAGCATTTACAGGCGTCTGACACGAGGTGCAGTGTTTCCCATTGGTTTATTCCTTTTGCATAATTCTGGGACAAACACTTTAGACGCAACTTTGACATATTACTATATTGAGTAATATTCTTGACTTTAATCAACGGATCTAAGTTAGTTGTCTAAACTAGACTGCTGCCTTTACCCCAGGTGACTTGAGTCTGCTCCAATCATTTGATTGACTCAAATGTCACTTCAACTTGTAGACTTGGCTTCTTGAGTTGACTTGACTGACACTTCTTACAACTGTTCCTCAGCTGACTTTCCTTCAGTCAAGTTCTTGTCTTCCTTCATGGCCTTACTCAACTACACACAACAAAGTCTTCACACAGTCCGCAGTTGACTTCTTGTATTCTTTGACATAGCTGACTTGTTTCAGCTTTTTCAGTCCTATCTATTACAATACAGATTACAAGAAAAATGGGGAGCCAACTTCCTAGTTTAAGTTTTACATGGTATCATCAAAATATATCAAATAAATTTCCTAACAATAATCTTATCAAACCAAGGCCGCAACACACCCTGCTTGGGGGCACCTTTAAAAATTGGAACTCCAAGATAAGTAGTAGGAAAGGATCCGACTGACAAACCCATGATCGTCTGAATGCGGTGCCTAATATACTGCGAGACTCGGGTACCGAAAAACACCTTCGATTTGGCAGGGTTATAAACATGCCCTGAAAGAGAAGCATACTGACCGAGAGTATCAAAGATATGATGTGCATTGCCAGAGGTTGCCGCACAAAGAATAACTATATCATCCGCATATAGCATGGAGGACGGAAAGACAATATTCCATGGCGCCACGAAGGGCGTGATATTGTGGGATGACACCAATCCAGCGATAAACTTCCCCAGGACTTCTTCAGCAATGCAAAAGAGAAGTGGTGAGAGAGGATCACCCTGCCGAACCCCCCTTGTATAAGCAAAATAACCGATAGGAGATCCATTAAGAAGAATCAAGATCCTGGCTGAGATGACAAAATCCATGCAAAAAATTTCTCCGAGAAGCCAAATCTGCGCAGCACATATAAAAGAAAATCCCAGCTGAGAGTGTGAAAGGCTTTATGAATATCTATCTTCAGAATCATGTTACTGTCACTCCGATTATGAAGAATATTAAAACCCTCCAACACGAAAGCAATATAATCATGAATATAATGGCCCGGAATAAAACCAAACTGTGTGGGGGACAAAATGCGCCTGACAATTCCGCCCAACCTTGTAGCCAGAATCTTAGGGATAATTTTAAAGATGAAATTGCTCATGACAATTGGCCTGAAATTGTCCACCGTATCCGCATCTTTGCATTTGAGAATAAGGACCATAAAGCTGGAATTGAGTCCAACTGGCAGGGAACCAGACTGGAAGAAGTGGCGCACGACAGCAATGACATCAGTAGAAATAATGTCCCAACAAATTTGATAGAATGAACCATTGAAGCCGTCCGGACCCAGAGAACTGTCGAGATCGAGATCAAAAATTGCATCTCGAATCTCTAGTTCCGATGGTAAAGAAGTTAAACAGTCATTGTCCACATCCAACACTACCGGGCAAATAACTTGATCAATAGACGAAAAATCCAGAATCGGACTCGTAGGCGCCGTGAATAAGTCCTCAAAGCACTGAATAATGTGACTGCGGATGATAGACATATCCGTGGAAAGAGTACCATTAATCGTCAGACCGTGAATACCAGCCCGAGTGGCCTTAGTCTGACAACAATTGAAAAAATAAAGTGTTGCGGTCTCCATCAACCAACCAAGCGGCCGAGAGATTTACGTCCGAAGGAACTCGGTTGAAGAAGAAGTGTCTGATTAAGAGAACTTTGGGCTTCCAACTCCTGATCCTGCCGCGTAATATTATACCCAAGAGTCTCAATGTCCGACTGAATCTGTCTGAACTTTTCTAACTTATCATCCACCCCACAATTGACATCCCTAAAAACCTCTGAATTCCAAGAACGTAAAACAGGACGCAACCTTTTCAATTTAATCATCAAGCGAATCAAGGGGTTGGTACCCATGCAGATAGACTCCCAAGAAGACACAATAACAGTCTGGAAACCAGGGTGCTTAGTGCACATTCGTTGAAAACAAAATGGAGATGGACCCTTATGAGCCATGGTCGCACAAGATAGCAGAAGAGGATGATGATTCGAGCAAGTGCGAGGTAGAACAAAAACTTAAGCCTGCTGCCAAAGGTTAGCAAAGTGGGGATTGGCTATAACTCGATCGAGCCGAGCTTGAATGAGATTCTGATGAGGACGCGTGCTGCACTAAGTAAAGAATTTTCCAATAGTGGGAATAACCATCAACCCTGCATTGTCATAGAAATCCCGAAAGTCCTGGCAAGAAGTCATCGAGGCGACCCCCCGACCTGTACGCTCATCATTCCCTGGAACGGCGTTAAAATCCCTCATCAAAACCAAATCATCACAACCCAGAGCTATAATATCCGACCAAAGCTGTCTACGAATCATATGGTTACAAATAGCATGAACAAACCCCACATGAAATATGTAATTATAGAACTGAACCTTAAGGATGATACACTGGTCTGAAATAAGAACCTGTTGGAGAACCTTGATGTCCGAACGTCTGAAGACCCAGATATCCGACCTCCCCGATACCTGAAAATTCTGAACCACAAACTGTAAACCCAAACTTGCCCAATAATGATCAGAAATAGACTGCAAATCAACTTTAGGTTCTGCGATAGCAACCAAAGAAGGTTTGTGTTGATTACATAACTTCTTAAGAATATTGCGAGAAGCAACATTCCTAATCCCCCAAATATTCCAATAAAAGCAATTCATTGGGACTATTCGGGGAAGGAGATCCGGGTAGAAGACCCGGAATGTGCAGGCGCAGAGGTATCGCCCCCAGAATTATTATCATCCTCCGCATAATTTGCCCAATGCTTCTGGGCAACCTTGTTTAAATTGTTCGATGCAATTTTATCTTCTTCGATTTCCAACTGATGTGCAACCGAAATGATACCCTGTGTAACGGATTGAAGTACTCCGTGTTTCGCCTCAACAGAATTTGCTCGGATAGCCCTATACAACGGACGAATAGGTTTTTCCAGCGGATACTACACCGTGATAGGCTTATGAATAATATCAAATGTATCAGATGTAGAGAACGAGTGATCATTTCTAATAACCGGAGGTTTAGGGACGTGTGTACGAAGAACCACATGAGGCGGTAAATCCTCCGAAGTATGAGTAGTTGTATCCTCAGAATCCAACACAGAAAAAACATTATCCAGAGCAATACCCGAGGAAATGGTGACAATGGCACAAGAAGAAGAACCCGGGCGCATAGGCAAAGTCGTATTATCCATTGAGTTATCAACGGCATTACCCTTGTCCGAGGCGTTATGAGTCGGACGATAGATTTGACGAACCCAGGAACGACCACGTTGAGATATGGGATGTCCCTAGGGCTCTTGCAAGTTGACATTGTTGCTAAATCTCCAAGGTCGCAACCGAATGTCCCGTAATACCACAGGTTCCACAGAATAGAGGTAGTTTTTCGTACCCGATAGAGGCAAACGGGCAATGACCCTTTCTTTCAACCATAATATGATCCTGAAGGGGTTTAGATAGGTCCACATCCACCAAAACATGGACAAAATGTCCAAGTGATCCATCCAGAGACCGTTCGTCGACCTTCACTGGGGTGCCAATGGCCTTGGCCAAACCCATAATGTAACTTGTTTCCAGTATTCTATACCCAACTCAAAGATTCTCACCCAAACAGAAGCAGTCGAAGTATTAACCTTGTAGGGGTTAAAATCAGGAATCCAAGGAGACAAACAAATGGAACCCGGGTTGAGAGACCAAGTGACCCGAGATTGAGCCCAGGAACGGTCAGAAGCGTTGTTAAATTTAATACAGAAATAAGCTTTGCCCAACGATATCAACTTCCAATCATTTTTAACTCCCCATAATCAAGAAAGCCTCTTGTGAAGAGGCATAATAGGCCAAAGTTTATTGCCTTTACCAAGAATAACTCGACCGATTAAAGCATATTGAAATTCAACCAGACGTTGTTGATACACATTTTCATCCATAATCACAGAATATTATTCACCTTTTTTAATAGGTTCGGGGATAGGGTTTGAAGGACCAGAAACAATTTTAGCAAAAGATGGGGGATTGCCTGATGCCTGATTGGGAGATGTATGGTCAGAAGATTTACCAGAAACCATGTTCGCAAAGGTCGATTCCACGCGGGTAGATGAATTTAGCCCATAATGAGCCGAATGTTGCAAGTTCGCGTGTGGCTGGGGATGAATGTGGGTGGAATTTCATGTGCTCCATGAGATGGAGAATTGCCAAGAACCATATTGCCATGCATGAAATGTCCTGGAAGATTGAGGCCGACATAAGAGGGATTTGATAACGCCTGGGAAACACCATTGACCAGGGGCCATCACCTCCCTAGGAGGAGGTAGTAAGGGAGGGCTACCTCCCAACCGGCCCCTCAACCATAGCACATAAGGGGCCGACCCCACCATGGGGGGTAATAGGAGCAGAAGTTAAAGGCGCTGGGGGGTAAGGACCCCCCATGGCGGCGCGGCTTCAAAGAAATCCCATGCGAGTAGGCCAAAAATCGAAGAGGGAGTTGGCCAAGTGGGCCTTGCTATCAAGTACACGTCGATGGACACCAGCCCAAAACTGGGTATTGCAGACTTTGGAGATTGCTGACGGTGTGGGACGAAGTTCCGAGGCAAAAATCCATAGCTATCCAATGATGACGTATATGCAGGTGAGGTGTGCATGGCTTGAGCCATATTGCAAAGAGAATCCATCGACTTAACAGGGGACGCCATGGGAGATCGTGAGGATGATAGCTAAAGCGATATACGCATGTAGGGGTGTTCCGAACCACAAAACTGAGAGTAATTATGACGTATAGAATGCTGATCATAGTTGGACGTTAATCCAACGAAGGAATCCAACATGCCGATGCCGGAGGAGGTGAACGTTGGAACTATGACGGACGACCATTTGGAATTACGAGAGAGGAGAGAGAAGAGAGCATATTAAGGTTTCTTATTTTCTGACAGGCTTTGCCTCAAGTTCTAATAATGCTTATTATCCTAGTGACGAAGAAGAAAATGAAATGGCCGATCTTGTGAGAAAATTTGCCAAGTTTATTAATAAAAATAAGGCAATAAAGGCAAGAGACAACTTGTGCATTAAATGCAGAACGCCCAGACACTTTATCACTGATTGTCCAAAAATGTCGGAGGAAAAACAAAAGAAGAAAAAGTTCTTTCCCAAAAAGAAGGCCTTAGATGCGGATGCTAAAACGTGGGATAAACTTCTTGCAACATCCAACAATGAGGAAATCGAACAAGGTCTCATGGCTATTGATAATTGTTAAGTTGGTTATTTTACCAACTTATTTGAGTATTTTAGATTAGAATTTGGTTTTATTTTTGGGTGTTTTTAGAGTTGTTAGAGTCCAATTTATTTCAATTAGTGTCTATGAAGAGTCAATACAGATTTGGTAACCGAGAAATGAAGAAAACGATGAAAAATGGCAAGAAGAAAGAAGAAATCGCGTTTGAAGAAGGAAAAATCGCATTTTGGCCTAAGGACGGGCGGGCGCTGCAGCGCCCATGACATGGCGGAAAATGTTGAGAATGCCTGGCGCTGCAGCGCCCGGGCAGTATATGTGCGGGCTATGCGGATGGGCGCTGTAGCGCCCAACGCCCAGCGCTGCAGCACCCGGGAAAATTTGCATACGTTGCGAGATTCATGGGCGCCGCAGCGCCCGGGGCGGAATTTCCCAGGCTCACCTACCCCCTTTCTTGGATTTTTGTGGACTTTTTGGTGGACTATAAATACTAGCCTTGGGGCTTGAAATTAGGGATCTTGGACCCTTGGGAAGACAAGAAAACAGCCACAAGACAAAGAAGAAGGTTTGGAACATCTTGGGGAAGAGCTTGGATAAGAAGATTGGAGGCTCTATCATCTAGAAATAGAGAAGATCCCTCAACTCTTGTTCTTATTTTGTTGCTTTCTTCATATCTTGTAAGATGTATTGTTGTATTCTTATGGATTCATTTTCTTCAATCATGAGCTAAACTCTATAATTCTAGAGGGATGGTGTAATCTATGTTTGAACTTATGTTTTGAGATTGTGGTTTGTCAATCTAGATCTATCAATTTATTTGTGCTATTTGGAACTATTGCTTCTAAATTACTTGATCAATAATTTAGATTGTTTGGTGTATTTGATTTGACACTTGAGAGAGGTAATTGAATACATGACCTTGGAATAACATAACCTAGGATTTCATAGAATTGAGAGATTTATGAATCCTTTGAAGTCATTTATCAAGATTCATAGCTTTTATCAAGATTTCAATTGGTGATTTTTATAGAGATATTGATTTCCCAATTGAATCTAAAATCATTTGGCACTTGAGAGAGGAAATGATTATTTTAGAAATCTTGACTTATAAATTGGTAATTGATGATTGATAAACCATATTGATGACATAAGGGAAAACTAGATTCATCACACCTCTAGAATTCATTTAATCATTTGGATAAACTCATTGATATTTTCATATTCTTGATTTAATTTTGGTATTTTAGCATAATCAACTCCATCAAACATTGAATTTTTAAATAAAGTTAGACTACTATATTATAGTACTTAGCGATAATTCGATAATTATTCCCTGTGGATTCGACAACCCTACTTCTCTATATTAAAACTTGACACCGTAGACTTGCGGTTAGAAAAATCTCTAACAAGTTTTTGGCGCCGTTGCCGGGGAATAATTCATCTTATTTGCGCTAATATTATTACTTAGTAGTTTTACTTTAATTTAGATTGGTTCTTGTTACAATAGGGTCATTGTCATTTTTGTGTTTTCTTGTTGATGGAAAAAAATAAAAGTGCTAATTTAATCTTTTTTGATCCAGAAATTGAAAGAACGCTTCGAAAGATTAGAGCCGCACGAAGAATCGAATTCACAAAAATGGCAGGAATCGGTGATGATGAAGAACGTGTACCTGTTATTGCACCACCGGAAAGGGCCATTCAAGACTATTTTCGACCAACCATGAATCAAAATTATTCGGGCATTGTTCGCCAACCTATCAATGCGAATAATTTTGAATTGAAGCCGACCCTAATAAACATGGTGCAACAGAATCAGTTTGGGGGTAGTGCCTTAGACGACCCGAATGCTCATCTGGCTATTTTTCTCGAGATATGTGACACTATCAAAATGAATGGGGTTCCCGATGAAGCTATTCGGTTGAGGTTATTTCCGTTATCACTTCGTGATAAAGCTAGACAATGGCTACAAACCTTCCCACCTGGAAGTATCACTAGTTGGAATGATCTCACTGAAAAATTCATGGCAAAATTCTTTCCACCTAGCAAGACACTTCAACTGAAAAGTGACATTGCTCAATTTCATCAACTCGACTTTGAGCCACTCTACGAAGCTTGGGAGCGATTCAAAGAATTATTGAGGAGGTGTCCACAACACGGGTACGCTGATTGGCAAAAAGTTTAGTATTTTTACAATGGTATGAATGGGCATTCGAGAACTATTATAGATGCTGCAGCGGGAGGTACATTGATGGCTAAAACTCCAAGTGAAGCCATGCTTTTACTAGAAGAAATGGCTGCCAATAGTTATCAATGGCCTTCTGAGAGATCTACGCCAAGAAAAGTTGCCGGAGTTCTTGAACTTGATACTATGTCCGCATTGGCCTCTCAAATTTCCGCCTTGTCAAAGCAAATTGCTACTCTAAATTCGGGTGGAAAACAACAACCAGAGGCAGTCATGGAGATCAATCAAGAAATTGTGAATCCCAATACGGAACAAGCGAATTATGTGAACAATCGGGGTTTCAACAATTGAGGGAATCAATTGCCGACGCATTATCATCCGGGACTTCGCAATCATGAAAATTTCTCGTATAGAAATACGAGAAATGTGTTGCAACCACCTCCGGGGTTTCAAAACCAAGCAAGTACGAGTACACATGTGGGAGAACAAAAGCCGTCTTTGGAAGAATTACTTAGTTCATTCCTTGTAGAATCAAGAGCAAGGATGAACAAGGCCGATTCTAACATAGAAAATTTGGGTTCAAGGGTTACAACAATTGAAAGTCATCTCAAATCTTTGGGAACACATGTGGGTCAATTGGCCACGACTATTAATTCACAACAGAAAATTGATACGTTTCCAAGTAACACCGAGGTGAACCCACGTGAGCATTGCAAGGCCATTAAGTTGAGAAGTGGAACGGAATATGATGAACCAAAGATGCCTACTCATGCCACCAATGAACCAGAAGCAAGCTCTGAAACACTCCACAATGAAGAGGGCATTGATAAGCAATCAGAAAATGCAAAAACTGAGGTAAAACCAATTTCCAAATCTAATAATGTGTTACCAAATTCTCTTCATTTTCCACAGAGATTTCAGAAGAAAAAGTTGGACGCTCAATTTTCCAAGTTTTTGGAAATATTCAAGAAAATTCACATCAACATCCCTTTTGCCGATGCACTTGAGCAAATGCCAAACTATGCAAAATTCATGAAGGATGTGATGTCGAGAAAGAGAAGGTTGGAGGCATACGAGACGGTCAATCTCACAGAAGAATGTAGCGCCATTTTGCAAAGAAAGCTACCACAAAAATTAAGAGATCCGGGGAGTTTCACTATCCCTTGCACTATTGGTGATTCTTATTTTAATAAGGCTCTTTGTGATTTAGGTGCTAGCATTAATCTTATGCCGTTATCTATTTTCAGGAAACTTGGCCTTGGAGAAATAACGCCATCCACCATCACATTGCAATTTGCCGATAGATCACTCACCTACCCAAGAGGAATAATTGAAGATGTGTTGATCAAAGTCGATAAATTCATATTTCCGGTGGACTTTGTAGTGTTGGATATGGAAGAAGATTATGAAATGCCATTGA
Source organism: Rehmannia glutinosa (assembly GCA_016081115.2). Lineage (NCBI taxonomy): Eukaryota > Viridiplantae > Streptophyta > Magnoliopsida > Lamiales > Orobanchaceae > Rehmannia > Rehmannia glutinosa. The sequence continues at coordinate 201,197 of JABTTQ020003393.1, read as the reverse complement.
TTCTTGAAAGACCTTTTCTAGCAACGGGACGAGCTCTAATTGACGTGCAACGAGGAGAGTTAACATTACGGGTAAATGATGATGAGGTACTGTTTAACATTTATAAAGCAATGAAATTTCAAGAAGAACCTCACACATGTCATTTTATTGATATGATCGAACAATGTGATCAAACGGAAGTTATAAAACAAGATTTAAAAGATCCGTTAGAACATTGTTTGATTAATTCAATAATGAAATGTGACGAGGAAGATAGTGATGCTATTGATTTGCTTGAGTTTATTCTTTCCCTTGAGGCTAAAGAAATTGTAAAAGAAAAACAAAATGAAGCATTAGAAAATGCCAATATTGAAAATATTCCGAAAGGTACTTTAGAACTAAAGGAACTTCCTAACATCTTCAATATGCATTTTTGGGAAAAGATAAAACTTACCCGGTAATTGTTTCTTAGCTTCATTATCTTCACCCGAATGGATAAGTTGTTGCGTGTGATTCGTGAACATAAGTCGGCGTTGGGTTGGTATATTTCGATTTGAAAGGTATAAGTCCTTCCATTGTAATGCACAAAATTTTAATGGAAGAATCTTATAAACCATCTATTGAGCACCAAAGACGACTTAATCCCGCAATGAAAGAAGTTGTGAGAAATGAGGTTTTAAAGTGGCTAAAGGGTATCATTTATGCTATTTCGATAGTTCATGGGTGAGTCCGTTCTGAGTTGTTCCTAAAAAGGAGGTATGACATTGTGAAAAATGATAATAATGAATTAATTTCTACACGAACTTGTCACAGGATGGCGAGTATGTATTGATTATATGAAATTGAATAAAGCTACTCATAAGGATCATTTTCCCTCCCCTTTATTGATCAAATATTGGACATTTGACAAAGGTTACGAATACTATTGTTTTCTTGATGGCTATTCGGTACAATCAAATCGCCATTGCCCCGAGGATCAAGAAAATACCACTTTTACATATCCACATGGTACTTTTGCATTTCGCAGATGCCATTTGGATTATGTAATGCACCGCTACTTTTCAGAGGTGTATGATGGTGATTTTTCATGGTATGGTTGAGGAAATCATGGAGATTTTTATGGACGATTTTTCTTATTTTTGGTACTTCTTTTGACCATTGTTTGCATAACATATCTCTGGTTTTGCAACGTTGTGAGGAAACTAATCTTGTACTTAATTGGGAAAAATGTCACTTTATGGTCTAAGAAGGGATTGTACTTGGGCATCGTATTTCTTGTACAGGTTTGGAAGTTGACAGGGCGAAAGTTGTGGCTATTGAAAAGCTACCCCCACCTTCAAATGTGAAAGGCATTAGAAGTTTTTTAGGGCATGCATGATTTTATAGGAGATTTATAAAAGATTTTTCCAAAATTGTTAAACCACTTTGTAATCTCCTTGAAAAAGATGCTATCTTTTGCTTTGATGAGTCTTGTTTGCGGGCATTTGAACAGATAAAAGGCACTCGTTTCGACTCCTATTATGATAGTGTGGACCGGACTCAACCATTTGAGCTTATGTGCGATGCAAGTGATTATGCAAAGGGGTGCCGTTCTTGGTCGAGGCGAGACAGAATTTTTAAAGCAATTTACTACGCAAGCGGGACCATGGACAACGCCCACAAAACTACACCACCACAGAAAAAGAGATGTTGGCGGTAGTTTTTGCATTCGATAAATTCCGAGCTTACTTGGTGGGTACAAAGGTGATTGTTTATACGGATCATGCGGCAATCCGATATCTTTTCTCCAAAAAGGATGCAAAACCTCGGTTAATTTGATGGATTTTGCTCTTGCAAGAATTTGATATTGAGAATCGGGATAAAAAAGGAAGCGAAAATGAGGTCGCCGATCATCTATCCCGCCTTGAGCAACCTCATGAGGTGATTGAGAGTCCAATAAAAGAATCATTTCCTGATGAACAAATTATGCGTGCCGAGACATCATTACCTTGGTACACAGATTTTGTTAATTACCTTGCGGGAGAAGTTTTGCCACCGGACTTGACTTCACACCAAAAGAAAAAATTCCTACATGATGTTAAGTCTTATTTGTGGAATGATCCGTTACTGTTCAAGAGATGCACTGATTCTATCATTCGCCGTTGTGTTCCTAAGGAAGAAATTGGAGAGATTCTTCAACATTGTCATTCCTCATCTTACGGTGGACATTTCGGGCCAACCCGAACAGTTGCAAAGGTACTACAATCTGGTTTTTGTTGGCCAATATTATTCAAAGATTGTTATGCTTTTGTAAAGACTTGTGATCGATGCCAAAGGGTTGGTAATATTTCACGGCGTCATGAGCTTCCTTTGACAAACATAATGGAGGTGGAGTTGTTTGATGTATGGGGTATTGACTTTATGGGGCCATTTCCCGCGTCCTATGGAAATTTGTACATTGTGCTTGCGGTTGATTACGTCTCCAAGTGGGTTGAGGCGATTGCTACACCAACGAATGATGCTAAGGTAGTACTAAAATTCTTGCACAAGCATATTTTCACCCGGTTTGGTACTCCTCGAGCTATTGTAAGTGATGAAGGTACGCATTTTTGTAATAAATTATTTAATAACCTTCTTTCTAAATTTGGTGTGCGTCACAAAATTGCGCTTGGCTACCATCCTCAATCTAATGGTCAAGCCGAAATTTCCAATCGTGAAGTGAAACAAATTCTTGAAAAAAGCGGTGAGTTTTAATCAAAGGATTGGGCCAAAAGCTCGATGATGCTTTGTGGGCTTATCGCACAGCTTATAAAACACCCATTGGTATGTCACCATATCGATTGGTGTTTGGTAAAACGTGCCATTTGCCGGTTGAACTTGAGCATCGAGCCTATTGGGCAATTAAGAAATTGAATTTTAACTTAAAAGAGGCCGACGAAAATCGATTACTTCAATTAAACGAAATGGAAGAATTTCGTCAAGAATCATATGAAAATGCCAAAATGTAAAACGAAAAAACGAAAAAATGGCATGATCAAATGATTTTGGGACGTGAATTCTTACCCGGCCAACAGGTGTTATTGTTCAATTCTCGATTGAAACTCTTTCCATGTAAACTCAAGTCGCGATGGTCTTGACCATTTGTGGTTGAACGTGTGTTTCCTTATGGTGCCGTCGAGTTGAGAGGAAACGATGGGAATTCGTTCCAAGTAAACGGACAACGATTGAAACATTATTTCGGGAACAAAGCAAGGAAAGTTTTAAATCTTCCACTTGGTGATGAAAATTCTTGAGCCCGAGTAGTTGAGTCCGGCTAACGACTATAAATTTAACGCTTCTTGGGAGGCAACCCAAGTGATTTTCGTGTGATCGAATTTTTGTGTGATTTTATTTTCTTTTAGTTTGGTGTGTATTTATTTGAATTTTGGTGTGATTTTTGTGTGAATTAATTTGTGTGTGATTTTAAATTTTTGGTTAAATTGAGATTTTAATTTATATATAAAAAAAAAATTTGCAGCAGGGCGGGCGCTGCAGCGCCCGTGACAGGGTGACGAAATGGACGGAGTGTGCGCGGGCGCTGCAACGCCCGATCGAAGTGAGGCAAATTAAAAGGCTGTTCACAGCCTTGTTTTTTTTTAAAACACAACACACCCAACCTCACGCCATTTCCTCTTATTCCACAAAAATCTCACCTAGTTTTCCATTTAGCATCATTCAAGTGGGCAATTGAACAAGTTGATCATCAAATTCATCTTCTTCATCAATTGGGTAAGTGAGCTTCAATTGTACACCATTTTTCTTTAAATTTTCTAGCCTAGGGTTGAAATGTGGGAATGTGCAATATCATTGTAATTTCTTGATAAATTCTTGATAAATTGTGATGATATATGCATATTGTGCTTGAATTTAAAATTTCAAAAATTTGGTGTTCATCTCTTCTTTGCATATATGCCTACAAGGTGTTTGTTAAAATGTCTCAATGAAAAATATTACACCTAGGCATTTGATTCTTGTCATCATTGTGTACTAAAGGTTATTTGATCATGAATTGATGACAAGGATGCATAATTCTTGAGTTGTTGAAAAATTCCTAACCCCTAACTCGTATTGTGCGTTCTATGTGTTATTTTGCTTGTGTTATTTTTCAGGTGATTTCCAGATCAATTACAATGCCAAGAACAAAGAATGCAAGCAAGGGCAAAAGCGTGGCAAGTACTTCCGAGGAAAATGTTGAAGACCGTTTTCTTAACTTAGAAGCACAACAGTTGTATTATGACACATTATGCTCGAAGAGCATAACGGCGGAACGGGGGTTACAACCGGGGCCGAATGATGGTGAACTTGCACAAATGATACATCAGAAGCAATGGAAAAAACTTTGTGCACAACCTAGACCATTCACACCGAATATTGTCCGAGAATTTTATGCGAATGCGAAGTTCAAAACTGGCTATAACTCAGAGGTTTTCATACGTGGAGTAGACAAGGTATACACCCATACAAAAGCGATAAGAGAATATTATGGACTACCGGAGGTGGATCACGCACCATATGTTGAATTTATCTCGCAACCACCGAGTATGGAGGAGATTTGTAATACCTTATGTCGGCCTGGAACTGAGGTACATCATATTAAAGTTGTGGGAGGTGCTACTGCTTTTCCGCACACGAGTCTTAGTCGGTATGGGCGAGCTTGGTACCACTTCATATGCAACAATTTGATACCAACCAAGCATGTCAGTGATGTAACTAAGGAACGAGCCCATCTTCTATATGCATTAGTTATTGACATACAATTCGACCCAGTGGTAATTATTGCAACGTCCCTTCATAACAAAATGCTACACCCCCAAACAGGGGGACTAGTCTTACCGAGTTTAATTTGGGGGTTATGTAAAAAGAGGGGTGTTAAATGGGATAGCTCCGAGCCATTGGAAAAGCCTAAGGGACCTATAGATTCGGCTACTATTGCTTCCTATGACGAATGGGCAGGTGGTGTGCCTAATCCGAAGGGTGCGGGATATATCCTTGATCCCGAATTTGCCCTACCAGCTATTGAGCCTGATACTCATGCCCAACCATAGAATATCGACGCTCCATCCAGTTCAGCGGCAAGACGTTCTCGTTCTAGATGCTCACATCACGATAACAACCCTTCAGACGCATTAGTTCGCGAAGTACGAGACTTGAGAAAGGGCTTTTGTAGGCGAGCAACGCCCGAGCGGCACGAGAAGAATACGTGAATGAGCACAACCGAGTACTTGCCCAGATATATAGCCAGACGCACCCACAATTCCAGTTCCCGATACCACCACCACCGGGTCCTATTGCTCATTTTTCACCACACGACTCCGATGAGGAGTCCTAGGCACTCCGGCTACCAGGAAAGTTTTTTTTTTCCCACTCTCCATTGAGGAAAATGTTCAATTCAAGTCTGGGGGGGGTGTAATCTGTATTTGTGTCTTTTGAGTCGTGTCAAAAAAAAAAAACCGAGTTGAGTCGAGTCGGGTAGTTTGTTTGATCACGAGTTGAACTGTCACGAGAGCATGCTTTTAAGTGGTGATCTATATTTTGCTTCATTGATTTCATATTCATGCATAATTCCGTTAACTTATTTGAAAATGATTAATGAAGTTGAGTGTTACTTGTATGATCCCACCGGATTCTAGAACTTGTTCGATCACTAATTGAGGCAAAATCCTAGGTGAAATAACATTAAGGAAATGATTTAGGCCATCTTTGAATAAGCTAGAGCCAAAATGACTACCTTTGTACGATATAATTTCACTAGTGTCCCCTTTTGAGCCTATTAAACCTGTTCTTTGGCAACCAATCTTTTACTTTGAGCTTACATGTGAAAATCCTAATTACCCATCACTCATACACACAAAATGATTGAAGGTTGAGAGGATGTGATAAGTAAGGTAGATATTCACTCGCTCGCATGAAGTTGCCGAGAAAAAGAAAATATGAAACCCCATGTGTTAAAATATGCAAAAGATTAAGTTTGGGGGTTTCGAGAAAAAAAATGTTGAAAATAGAGGCTCGTAAAGGGAGAATAATTGAAAATTCAACAAAAGTGAAGGTAGCCATTTTGTTTGGCAATTGGAGTTGAAGAGATAATTGTGTGTTTAGGTGAGTTGAGCCACTTAATCCTAAATTTTCCTACCCGACCCTAAGCCACATTACAAGCTTTGAAAGTCCTATTGATCCTTGTGTTATATTAGCCTACATTAGTGGAGATTAGTGTGAATAACAAGCTTATGGAATCCGGTAGTCATTATCTTTTGATACTTAGAAGTGGATCATCTTGATAACGTTCGATTGCGTAAATCAGTTTGAATAATGTAAACGGAATTTTCATGAATATTCAACACTTTTGATCACAATGTTATTGATAGTGAAATGAGTATTTAGACAAATTTTATTGGTTTATGGAGTTTTATAGTTGCTTGTGTTGTTGTATTGTTTGTTTTTCATTTTGGAGTTATAATTGTTTGAGGACAAACAATAGCTTAAGTTTGGGGGTATTTGTTAAGTTGGTATTTTACCAACTTATTTGAGTATTTTAGATTAGAATTTGGTTTTATTTTTGGGTGTTTTTAGAGTTGTTAGAGTCCAATTTATTTCAATTAGTGTCTATGAAGAGTCAATACAAATTTGGTAACCGAGAAATGAAGAAAACGATGAAAAACGGCAAGAAGAAAGAAGAAATTGCGTTTGAAGAAGGAAAAATCGCATTTTGGCCTAAGGACGGGCGGGCGCTGCTGCGCCCATGACAGGGCGGAAAATGTTGAGAATGCGTGTGGGCGCTGCAGCACCCAACGCCCGGCGCTGCAGCACCCAGGCGGTATATGTTCGGGCTATGCGGATGGGCGCTGCAGCGCCCAACGCCCGCGCGGAAAATTTGCATACGTTGCGAAATTCATGGGCGCCGCAGCGCCCATGGCGGAATTTCCCAGGCTCACCTACCCCCTTTCTTGGATTTTTGTGGACTTTTTGGTGGACTATAAATACTAGCCTTGGGGCTTGAAATTAGGGATCTTGGACCCTTGGGAAGACAAGAAAACAACCACAAGACAAAGAAGAAGGTTTGGAACATCTTGGGGAAGAGCTTGGATAAGAAGATTGGAGGCTCTATCATCTAGAAATAGAGAATATCCCTCAACTCTTGTTCTTATTTTGTTGCTTTCTTCATATCTTGTAAGATGTATTGTTGTATTCTTATGGATTCATTTTCTTCAATCATGAGCTAAACTCTATAATTCTAGAGGGATGGTGTAATCTATGTTTGAACTTATGTTTTGAGATTGTGGTTTGTCAATCTAGATCTATCAATTTATTTGTGCTATTTGGAACTATTGCTTCTAAATTACTTGATCAATAATTTAGATTGTTTGGTGTATTTGATTTGACACTTGAGAGAGGTAATTGAATACATGACCTTGGAATAGCATAACCTAGGATTTCATAGAATTGAGAGATTTATGAATCCTTTGAAGTCATTTATCAAGATTCATAGCTTTTATCAAGATTTCAATTGGTGATTTTTATAGAGATATTGATTTCCCAATTAAATCTAAAATCATTTGGCACTTGAGAGAGGAAATGATTATTTTAGAAATCTTGACTTATAAATTGGTAATTGATGATTGATAAACCATATTGATGACATAAGGGAAAACTAGATTCATCACACCTCTAGAATTCATTTAATCATTTGGATAAACTCATTGATATTTTCATATTCTTGATTTAATTTTGGTATTTTAGCATAATCAACTCCATTAAACATTGAATTTCTAAATAAAGTTAGACTACTATATTATAGTACTTAGCGATAATTCGATAATTATTCCCTGTGGATTCGACAACCCTACTTCTCTATATTAAAACTTGACACCGTAGACTTGCGGTTAGAAAAATCTCTAACAATAACGAAGCTGATGAGGTACGGTCTAACTCTTCTTATTCTTTAATTGATGAATTGCAAAAAGATTATAATGTTTCGTAAAATGAGTTTAAAAATATGATTGTTAAACACAAGAATCTTAAAAAGGATTTTAGAAGCTTAAAATTAGAAAAGAACAACTTATTTTCCTCTTATGAATCTCCTGATCATGCTCATACTCTTGCTCTTGCTAAAATTAGAAGTCTTGATTCCGAAAAAGAATTGCTCACAAAAGAATTAGAAAGTTTGAAAAATGATGTGCAATGTTTTAACTTGAGTAACGATAAGGTTACTAAAATATTTGGTGCACAAAGAAACGAGCATTTAAAATTAGGACTTGATTACAAACCTATTCAAAACAATTTCAAGAAGAAGAACCAAGCTCTGACTTTTATACATGCTAGTAGTCCTAGAACTATTACATGTTTTTATTGTGGCAAAAATAATCATTTTACTAGCACTTATAGAGTTAAAAATAGTACTAGTCATTTTTGGAGACCCAAATGTCTCAATGATAACACTCATGGACCCCAACATTTCTAGGGTACCTAAAATAACTTTATTTTAGGTACTTGGGGCAATAACGGTCAAAGAGGATTCCAAATGGCTCATGGACATTGGATGTTCATGCCATATGACCGAAAAGGAACAACTCTTCACCAATATCAAGCTACAAGAGGGAGGAATGGTTATGTTCGGAAAGGGTAAAGGGAAAATCATTGACAATGGAGACGTTGGTAATTATGCTTTCTCTCTTAATGATGTTTTATTCGTAGATGGGCTTAAGTCCAATTTGATAAGTGTAAGCTAACTTTGTGACTTAAATTATAATGCCCTTCTTAGTAAAGATAATCCCTTATTCTTAAAAATGATAATATTATTTGTAAAGCTAGTAGAAAAAACAATCTTTACCAAATTCACACAAGTGATTTGGTTAATCAAAATATTTCTTGTCTTATCGCTAGCAACGATTTAACAAGCTTATGACATAGGTGACTAGAATATGTTTGATACAAAAAATTTACAAACATTTGCAAAAATCAACATGTCAAAGGCCTACCCAAATTAAATTTTAAAAACATTGGCTTATGTGACACTTGTCAAAAGAACAAATTAGTTAAAAGTAGTTTCAAGCTTAAAGATGATATTTTCACAACCGAGCCTCTACAACTTCTTCATCTAGATTTGTATGGAGACATTGACACGACAAGCCAAAGTGGAAAAACATTATATATTCATTATTATCGATGACTTCTCTATATATACTTGGTTTATTTTTCTTGCTAATAAGAATGATGTCGCTTATGAGTTTGCTAAATTGTGTAGACTTATATAAAATGAAAAAGAAGATACTATCAAAACAATTAGAAGTGATCGTGGTGGTGAATTTGATGGAGAATTTTTAGTTCTATGTGAAATTAAATGATATTCTCACAATTTTCCGGCTCCAAGAACTCCTCAACAAAATGGAGTAGTCGAAAGGAAAAACCAAACTCTACAAGAAATGTGTTTGTCAATGCTCAACGAATTTTCACTTCTAAAATATTTTTGGCCGAAGCCGTAAATACCGTTTGCTATGTGATAAATCAAGTATATCTTTGACCAATGTTAAATAAAACTCCATATGAGCATTGAAAAGAAAGACACCAAATATTAGCTACTTCAAGGTATTTGGTTAAAAATGTTTTAGTCTAAATACCAAGGATCATTTGGAGAAGCTTGACCCCAAGGTCGACGAAGGAATTTTTATGGGATATTCGACCAAAAGAAAAACATGCTGAGTATACAACAAAATAAGTTTGGTAGTCAAAGAATCTATATACGTCAAATTCAATGAAGCTTCCGATATTCAAAGAACTCCAAGTGAAGATAGTGATAATGAAGATGATGGAAAACCAATTGTTCCAAATATCATTCAATATAAACAACCCTTTTTTTCAAAAAATGATCAACAAAAAGAACAGGGTGACACTTCGGATCACCCCGTGGTATTGAAAATTAAAGAAAATCATCATTGGGGATCCATTTGACAAAGTCATGACGAGAAGGAAATATGCTGAAAAAACTCTAATTTCTCAAAAATAGCCAAAAAATCTAAGGAATCAATTGAAGATGAAAATTGGTTCTTAGAAATGCAAGAAAAACTTAATCATTTGAAAAAAAAATGAAGTTTTGGAACTTGTGCTGCGTCCTCTATCTGACACTTCATCAGAACAAAATGGATATTTCGGAACAAATTGGACGATCAAGGAAACATCATTCAAAAGAAAGCAAGATTAGTAGCACAAGGTTATTGTCAAGAAGAAGGTATTGATTATGATGAATCTTTTAGCACCTGTAGCACGTTTAAAAGCTATTCGTATTTTACTTGCTTATTTTTGTTTCAAAAATTTTAAACTTTACCAAATGGATGTTAAATCCGCTTTCTTAAATGGTTTTATTCAAGAAGAAATTTATGTCAAACAACCTCCGAGGTTTGAAATTTTTTATAGACCAAATGATATTTATAAACTTAAAACGACTTTATGTGGTCTCAAACAAGCACACTTAGCATGATATTTTAAAGAGATAAATACATCTACCCATCCGAACTATACTGATTTTTACACTTTACCCTCCAAACTTTAATTCGTGACACTTTGCCCCCTGAACTATGAAAATCATTACACTTTACCATATATGGACAATTTTGCACCTAGGTTTTATTATTTTAAAACAATAGTTCAAGTTATCCCTTTAAACTCTATTTTGTGGCAATCTACTACATAATAATAAATTTATTACATTAATCATTAAACATGAAAATTTTACTCAGTAATTAATTTGTTTTTCGAATTTTTCGAGAAACGAGAATTCTTATTTTCTGTCACTTGTTTTGTTCGTGGCGTTGTTACACCTACTTAGATCCAGTCTCTATTCAGAGGTTTTAAAAGGATCATGTCAGGTTTCCAGCCTATAAACTCAACAGGACATACTTCGATCAAAAATTCTCATTTGAAGTTTAAATCCGTATACAAATTAGGTCTAGATAGAAAAATGAACATAGTCCATTACGACCATATCAGGCCCAACATGCTTCCATAAAATTAATAAATCCCTTAAAATTCATACCTTCTTTGACCGAAACAGCACCGGGTGAGATGGCTCGCAACACCACCAGTCGGAAAATTATTGCCCCCAGATCGTTTGACAAACAACTCCTCACTGTTCAACCTCACCCTTAGGGAAGATGATCTGCAAGTTATCCGACTCCTTCAGCAACTGTTCAACACATCCTTGGTTCGTTTCCTACTCCAGGCGTATAAGTAATTCTTAAACGGGATGAATTAATAGAACATTATGAACACATGTTGAAGCAGAAAGCCTCTTTTTATTAAGAACTTATAGAAAAATTTATTACATCAGTAATCTCCTTTTGGGAGGAGAAAACCTGTTTAGCCTCTCATAAAGGCTATCACACTCTTATACATAAAATTAAAAACTGAAAACTAAAACTGGAAAACACTCTGGAAATTCCAAACACTTCCACAAATTTTTACAAAGGAAATTTATTGATAGAAGACTAAGGGAGATGTTCGATGCCTTTAGCCTTCTGAAAGCTCTTGTTTATATAAAGGTAAGGGCTGCCTCTATTCCTTGGATTCTCCCATCCACTTGCTGAAAGTAGTGGAATACTTTACTATCTTCACATGGCTCGGGTCCCTCCTTGTCTGGTATCCAAGGCAAGTTGATAAGGCTCCAAAGCCAACTGACTCTTCTTTTTCCGTCTTTTAGCTAGATGGAATCTTATGACGTCATTGCTTATGTCATTAACTTGAATTATCAGCATCTTGATGAGTTAGATGCCAATTACTAGATCTGACCCACTTTTTATCTCTTTCCTGAGTGGGTTATCCTTGAGTCACATGTCTCCTTTAACTTTGTCGGGGAATCTACTTTTTTGGTGGTCCCCTAAACTTTGGATACTTCTGTGATTTTTCTTCTCCATCGCCGGGTCTTCTCCGATCAACTTTTGGCCATAATCCTTTGCCAAATTCCGGTTCCTTTTGGTTTTTGACATTCGGGACAGACCCGAAGTTCCCAATGGCCAAAGTGAGCCATATTGCAGTATTTCCGGTGAGTTTCTTTACTCCCCGACAACTTGTTTTCCCACAGAAGATTTCTTTTCTTTTCAAACAGATCTTCTGCGAATCTTGTAGTTTTTCCTATCATAGTATTCAACAGGAAAGATCTGTTCACTGAATTTTGATAAAATTTGAACGGAAACTTGACCTTGTCCATCTTCGTGAGACAGACCCACAATCCCCATGCCCTTCTTGTAGTAATCTGATCTTCAGTGAAGGTCATGGCCAATTGTACTTCTTCTGAACTTGCCTCCTTGATATTTTTGAAGGCTCTTTCATCCGGTCTTGGCTTAATGTAATGGAAGGCTTCATGTCCACCTTTTCCGACAGTGCTCTGTTCTTTGCACTTATGAAATACAGCTCCAATGTATCCCCTCGTTTTAGGCTGTCATTGTTGGACCAACACTCGTACATTGCTTCTTGGATCCATTTTGGTAATTTTGTGATCTCCGGGAAGGCTGGTGAAGTAGTATAGACTGAGGCCAAAGCCCCAAATTCATACCACCTCTTTACTTCTTCAGGGATGGAATTTGGTAACATCCAAACCCTTGGATATTTTCGAAATATCAATTTTTGTTTTTATGGAGATATCCTTGCACAGTGATTAGTTTCTCCTAATTAAGCCGGTATTCTGCGAAGAAGAAACTTTAATCTCGTTAGTATCAATCTTAGAAGTGCCCATCATGGGCCTAAGATTAATCTCTTCGCCTTTACCCCGCGTCTTTGGGTTGATGTGATAACTCGGGATTTGACTCCGGAGTATCAGTTTTTCCTTGAGCCAACATTTCTGCCAGCTTAGGACTTGTGCTAAAGGTACTTGAATCCTCTGTTACAGGTTGGGGAGCCCTGCGCTCTAAACGCTCCGTTTGCTGATTAGTGGCCCGGAGGAGTGGCCCTTGAAATGCCGTTCTCAGCTGAGGGTGAGACCGGACACATGCTCGTATACGATCGATTACTTTGTCCCGATCATTCCTTTGTAATTTCCCGGCCAAATTAGCATTGATGACCAGGGTATCAAATTCTCGGAGTAGCATTTCAAGCTGGTCTCCAAGATGTCTTGAGGCTGTGAGGATGGAATCAGCTTCAATTCCCTCCATCTCTTGTTAGAAAATCTGCAAGAACATTTTCATGAGATTTTATAATGACAATATCATAATCATAATATTGACATTCACCTTGCCATCTAAGTATTCTAGCCTTTTCTGGTTTTGATTCAATTTTATTTTTCAGAAAAGCTTTAACACTTGAATTATCTATTTTTAAGATAATCTTTTTAGCCAGTAGGAATAAAGGCCATTTTTTGAAAGCCTTTCTGACTACAAAGAATTCTTTCTCGTTGATATGCCACCGAGTTGATTCACTGTCTGTAAAAAGACCGCTGCAATATCTGCATGGCACTTCACCGTTTGGTGTGGCTTTAGTAAGAACTGCTGCCCACTAATAATCACTGTCATCTGTGTAAAGAACCATTTCATCTTCATCCTGTGGAATTGCAAGTTTTGGAAGCTTTTTGCAAACTTCTTTAAGCTGCTTAATTCCTTCTTGATGTTCATCCTCCCATTTGAATACTGCATCTTTTTTAAGCAATGGGCTAAACACCTTCCTGTAATGAGCTAGATTGTTAATAAACATCCCAACAAAATTAACAACTCCAAGAAAACTCAAGTCGCTTCTTGTCTTTTCTTTGATCCGGAAATCCTGTATTTTCTCCACAATATGACTTTGTAGGATAATTCCGGATTCATCGATCTCAATCCCGAGAAATTTGATCTGTCTTGTTGCGATCACTGCCTTCTTTTCCGAAAGCACTAATACTTCCTTGTGACAAACATCTGAAAATATCTCCAAATGTTTAAGATGCTCCTTCATGTTCTTTGATGCGATAAGAATATCATCAATATACACGAACATGAAACTGAAATAATCCTTGAAGAGATTATCCATCTTCCTTTGATATATAATGTCCCATAGGCATCACGTTCCAAATATAATGTCCTTGTGGTTTAGAGAAAGCTGTGAACTTCTTACTTTCTTCACCCATCTTAATCTGGTAGAAACCAGATTTGCAATCGAACTTTGAGAATATCCTGGCACCTTTGATATAGTTAACCAAATGTTCTCTGCTTGGGATATAGTATCCGTCGAACTCCAAAATTTTATTAATCCCCTTGTAATTAATAACAAGTCTTGGCTTTCTTCTTTTGATTTCTCCATGGTTTTCGACTAGGAATCCTGGGATCTTTGTATGGAGAAACTCCTGGTGAAATTAACTTAAGGTCAAGATATTCCTTAAGTATCTTCTGCATATCCTCACGATCTTCCTGATTCATAAGGATTGGTTTGAATCTCACGAACTCGTACTCCTTTCCAGGTTTAACCTTTAAGGAAGCTTTAAGCTCGTTCTTGTCCCACCATGCCAAAGGATCTTCATTATAATTACTTTGGATCTTCTTGACATCCTCGAGTGATATTTGTTCCTCAATGGTCATGTCACTCTGTGGATTCTCCATTAGACCCATCCATAATTCTGCAATGGCTTCTGGAGTAACTCGTTCTTCTCCTTGTACTCTGAATGAATACAAGTTATTATCCCATATCTTCTTATCCTTTCGGCTTCCGAATTGTCTATAGGATAATAACGCTTCACCAAATTTTCTTCGATCCGCCATTTTTGGATTGCGAAGTTTGGCTTCATCACCACGCTTGATGTGAAAATTAATAGGCATTTTTCTGTAAAATGCTTCCCGCAGTCTCTGGACAATAATCTTATGATCACATAATGTTGTGAAAATAAGTCTTCTTGTCTCAATTTCCTGTGTAAATCGCTTGAATGTTTGTAGGAAATTATTTCCTAGCAAAACATCTCGCACTGTATCATGGAAATAGATTGGTGGCGTCTTCACTTTGTACCATGGGTACCGCCCGCGCTCCGATCATGATTTACGCTTGTTTAATTCCCTTATTAAGGATAAGAATCCTTTTAGAGAAATCTCTTCCTGCAATAGCTGGTAAATCTTCTCCAATTTATTTATTAAAAACATCCGGCTTTGTAGTACATATTCCGACACCTGAATCAATATAGGCGGCGAAATACTCGGCCTTGTATTCAGCATATAACATTCCAATAGAAATGTATATGGAGAATGGACTAGTGGTCATTTGAATTTTGTAATCGTTTATTAGCCACGTGAACTCCATTCCGTCTTGTAATCTTTCCCAAGGTTTATGATCCTCAAGAAATTCAATTCCCAGTATTAATTGTTCTGGGATTTTTCCTGCAACTCCTGTGATAGTCAGCTCAATTTCACCTATCTTTAGGCTTCCTTGGTACCGTCCAACTATTGGTTGTTGGAGATAATATAGAACATCACAAGGAAAAATATTATCCTTTTGAGTGATGTCGAATATTACTTCAACTTCTCGCCATCCTTCTGGACATTTAAGCTCTCCTGCTGTTTTGAAAACATCTGGGATACACTAAACTGTACTTGGTCTCATTTCTTCCCAACGGCTGCTACTCGTCATTCTGTCCTATTGGAAAGACATCCTTCTTGGCCCAACTCTAAGACTTCGGCTTTTGTTGAAGACTGGTTGATCTTGTATTTTCATATCGATCTCCTTGATAGTTGGAGACTCAATAATCTCTGGTAAAACCACCCTGGCAAAGTCCTCGAAAATCCTTGGGACTTCAATAAATTTCTTCTCAAGAATACTTCTGAATAATGTGTATTCGAGAGAGCATATGATATCTTGTATGTGATCGAGTAGGGTCTATTCCTTTATTTCATCAAATCATCTCTTTTGAAATCTTGATGAAGGGTTAGGACTCTACTGAAATCTCGATCTCCCAGATTGTATGCAATTCTAGGATAGACATTAAATGCCAATTTCCCAAAGATACAAATTTCACAGAACCGCTCCAAGGCATGAATCCTTGAGGTTTGAGATTCGCTTGTCAAAGATAGCCGTTGAGTGGCGAATCTATCCCTTCTTTGAATGTTGCTTTAATTATGACTCTTATGGCTCCAATATGAATCCATGAGAGTGTATTTGCAAATTCTCCAACTGCATTGTTACCTGGTAAACTCCATTGGATAATTTGGTTGTTTTCTATAATTTGGTGTTTTTTGTTACGAAACCCAATTTTATCCAATGCTTTTTCCATAGCTCCAATTGTAAATCCATCATAGACTTGAAGCTTTGGATCTTCCTTCATGATTCTCATAAGAGTTTTATGAGAAACCGTCGTGTGAGAGAGGAATCGACATATCCTCCCCGATTGTCTGTGAAGAATTTTTTCTTCACTCGATTCTCGAGTGAGTCACTTCCATCGTCAGAATAGATCTCTTCTTCATAGATGCTTTCATCTGAGGGTATATTCTCAAATTGATACACCTGTATAAGATCTTGATAATAGACAACTTCCTCAATTTTTGGTGTAGCCTCGAACTGTCTGACTCCTTGTTTTTGATTGTGCGGGCAATCCATTTGAGATATGCCCTCTTGCTCGCATGTCCAAAGCAATTACAATCTTTGAAACTTTCATTTGCTCTCGTGTGAACACGCCCGAAGTTCTCCTTCCTGGTGTTCTATTGGTACTTGCTTGATTAGACCCTGATGAAGAGGCTCTATTCCTACTTGGTGCTGGTCTTTGCCCCGTTTTATAACTTCGGGCTTTTTGTTTTGACCAAAACCTTCTAGGTCTCCATGAAGACCGCTTCTTTTTTTTGTTGCTTCCTCGGCGGTATGGATGGCTTCGCTCCTTCTTCTTTCTGTGCCGCCTTGGTTGACCTCCCACAATTGTTGGGATGTCATTATCCACGCAACATAGAGGAACTGCTTTGTTAATTCCTCTTAATCTCTTGTAATTCCTATACAGAGCTGCTTGGTAACACCATTCAGATAACTTGGCCTTTAGAAAAGACATCTTTCTGGCCACAATTTCTACTTCTGCCCCATCCTTGTATTCCCTGATCAACATTTCTCTCCAGGGACTCGGAATCTTGGCAAAGAATAGCTGTGCAACTTCATTTTCTTCAATCTTGGATTTCCATCGGTATTCGGTGAACAACTTGATATATTCGTCAATATGACAAATATCATATAACTCAAGGCTATAGAGGGCTTGTTTATATCTTTTTCTTTTTCATCCTCTAATCCTCGAAATAACTTTGTCTTGGAGATGAACTGGATTTTGAATAGTTTTGCCATACCATCGACAATTCCTTTAAGTGATTCTCCTAATGTGACCGAACCTTTTGTACTAGCATCGGTCATATCCCAGGCAATCTTCACCGATCCTTCAAGACTCATTTCAAGGAGTAAAATAAATGAATCCTTTGTAAGATCGAGGGTTCTGCTTTGAAATTCTCATAGTGAAGCCCATTCATCAATGAGAACTTCTCTATTTTTAAAATGCGGGATGTCCAGATTTAACATTAACCCATATGGATGTATTGGGTCGAGGTGCGATCTTCTATAAGGTGTCTGATAAACATTCGGCCTTCCAGTAGGTTGTCTAGTTCCCGCAAGAGGGTTTTGACCTCCTGTCCCTAAAAGTGGATCACTCCCGGTCGTGAAATCCCCAGCATGTGGCATCCTCTCATCCCGAGCTCCATGATTCGAACCCGTGCTTTCTTCGACGTTAGGATTAACTGGTGGTGGTGGTGGAATTGGTCTTCTTGCTGGATCATAGGTGACCAATGTTCCATCTCCTGTGTTCATCTTTAAATCTACAATTCCTAATCCTGCGAAAAGATTTTGCAAGGTCATGTAGATATTTAAGATTCATCTTTTCCATATCCATCTTTTTTAATTTTTGATGGATTTTCCTTTGATTAGAGCAATGAGCTTCTCCTCATCTCATTTTTTCGTATAACTTCGGTTGGTTTCCTTTTTGGTGTAAATAGTCTTGTCCCGAAATCTATACGCTTCTTTCCTCCGAAAGAACTCGGCCTGTCCTCTAGGTTCTTGACTCGTTTCTTAATATCATGAAGGAGTTCAAGAGTTTCCTTCGATATTTCACCATCGTCTCCATCCAGTTCGGATCGATGAACTTGTCTTTGGTTGATGAATATGGCGGTTGCCATAATTACGCACCATCTTCGGACTTCTCTAAGATCTTTGGAGAACTTAGATTTGTCTGGAAGTATCTTGTTCCACTCGGGTACACCATCGGGAATCATTGTTCGATGGGAATTTTCATGAACCATTTCTTGAAGGTTCATCAAGTGAACATATAAGTGCAGTTAAGCATCCGAATCGCCTATAATATTCTGCTCGCATTTTGCATTGCCTTAAGGTTTCCCGTCGGCTCCTGCCTTATTCTTTTTCTTCATGTTGGTATTCCCAATATGAAACCTGGTCAAGTGTTCTTGTGCATACATCGTCAATATTTGATATGTCCTGTAAGGGGTACATCTCGGACATCGGTCCGGATCCATAATCTCGGAATAATTTCTCCTCACCAATTGTTAATTACATAAATATATTAAATTTAACTAAAAGTTCTTAATAAACCAAGGCTCTGATACCATTTTCGAGGATCGCAAGACCATGAGGAGTAAAAATAGAAATTGCAATAAAATTTATAGTCTAGGTGGTAAAGTGCAACAATTTTAAAGTTTCGAGGGTAAACTAAAAACCAACTATCATGAAACTAGGGGTAAATTCGGAATTTTAGGCAAAGTGTAAAATTTCGCGAAGTTGAGGGGGTTAAGTGTAACGTTTTAAAGTTCGTATGGCAAAGTGTACAAGTTCGAATAGTTTTAGGGGTTAAAGGTATTTATCCCTATTTTAAGCTAAGTTGAAGGTCCCAATGGGTGTGAAGTAAGGTTTAGAAGGGGGGGGTTGAATAAACCTTACTAAATTTTCGATTTAGTCCTTTTAAAATAATTCAACAGAGTTGACTCAAACAGCTGTGTCCTTGATGGACAACTAAGTTGGCTTTTCAGCTAAGTTACCCACTCAACAGACTCGATAGAGCTGTTGATAGTATAACTCGGTTGCTCAAGCCTAATACTTAACTTGGCTGATTGGTTTTTGACAGCGGAAGACATAACACCCTTTGATTAGAATTTAGCTTGTTTTAAACACTTGATTTTAGCACGTGGTTATTTATCAGTTGGATAGCAAATATAATACTTAACAACAAATATAAAGTAAATGTGCAGGAAAGTAAGTTTTCTGAAAGTAAATGACACAAATATTTTATAGAGGTTCGAAGATGGGGTAATTCTTCTAATCCTCTCTTCTCCAACTCCTGGAGGAATCCACTATGTAACAGATCAGTTTACAAAGCGGTGAACAGTCTGGAGACAGCCTTGATCACACAGCTGGCTTCTCTTGCGACTCATCTTCTTCACAGGGCAGCTGCCTTGCTACTTCAGCTCACTTCTCAAGTTCTTGGATTTGATCACCAAGCCGTCTAACAAACTTGATAATGGTTCGACCTGGAACCTTTCTACAATCCTAGCTTGGAGAGTAGACCCCTTTGATTTCTTCAAAAGTTTCCTCTTCAATAGATTTGAAGTTGTCTTTCATTCACAGCTTGTGTTGGATCGATTTCCTTTGAGTTTCAGGCTTGAGGAATTGCTTGAATGTTTATGAGAATACTGCAGGTTAGATGCTTGAATATTGCTTGCTTGTTCGTGGTTTAGGTAACCTCTTCTCAATAACTTCCTCAACCTTTTATAGTGCACATTTGAAATTTTGCCCGTTAAAGAGATAGGCTAATATCAAATGTCACTTGTGTTCGTTGGCTTGTCTTGGTCTGCAGTCCTTGATGTTGACCCTTCCTCGTATTAAATGACTTCGCGGCATTGCAGGTGTCTGACACAAGGTGCAGTGTTTCCCATTGGTTCATTCCTTTTGCACAATTCTGGGAGTAGCACTTTAGACCTGACAACTTTGACATATTAATATATTGAGTAATATTCTTGATTTTAAATCAACGGATCTAAGTAAGTTGTCTTGACTAAACTGCTGTATGTACCCCAGGTGACTTGAGTCAGCTCCAGTCATTGGATAACTCAACTATCACTTCAACTTGAGACTTGGCTTCTTGAGTTGACTTGACTGACACTTCTTACAGCTGTTCCTCAGCTGACTCTCCTTTAGTCGAGTCATTGACTTCTTTCATGACATTACTCAGCTGACACACAATAGAGTCTTCACATAGTCCGCAGTTGACTTCTTGTAATTCTTGGCATAGCTGACTTGACTTAGCTTTTCCAGCCTTATCTATTACAATACAAATTACAAGGAAAATGGGGTGCCAACTTCCTAGTTTAAGTTTTACATGGTATCATCAAAATCTACTCAATAAATTTCCTAACACTTTCCCCCTTTTTGATGATGCGAAAACTTAAAACATTTAAAGAAAGTAAACAACAAAGATACATATAGACAATGTAGTAACAAAGAATGTATACTTAAAATATATCATTTTATTGATCATAGCATTCTTGTCCTTTACACAGCTGTTTACATTCGGTATCAAAGCAATATAAATGTATACATGTCAAAACATAGTATATCTAAGCTAAGATACATAAAGAGTGAAAATTACGGTGTTAAATTCACTAAACTTATTGCCATAAAAAAGCTTAATGAGAAAAAACCCCAAAATCATTAAAATTATGAAGACTTACATAGATGTATTTACAACAAAAATACATGAAGGGTTTGCAAGAACACTTCAACGCCTTTGCTTTGTTTCCTTCCTCTTTCTTCATCGATTGGAAGCTCTTCTCAAGTCGAGATAAGCGGATCATCCTTTTTCCTCTTTCTTTCCTCATCTTCTCTTATTTTTCTTTTCATAGGCCCATTTGGCGGCGCGAGTGGTCATCCCTTTGCTTCCTCTCGAGCCATTCTCATTTTATAACTTCGAGAAATACTCCTTAGATTTTCTTCTTCTTGCCTCCTTGCGGTTGAAGAGAAACTTTTGACTATTCTTTCTTTCAACCTCTTTTGGTTGGCAAATCCAAAGTGATCATATCCAGCCCAAGAAGATAATACCTTTCTTCTCGGGATCCACATATGATACATCCTTTGGTTTTGGTTTTACAACAAAGTTGGAGGGAGCCTCTTCCACCACCACTTTTTCCTCTACCTCGACTAAAAATCTTCCTCCTCAGGGGAGTGTTTGGCTTTGTGCTTCCTCATTTTACATCTTACGCATTTTAATTCAGTGGGCTGGCTGGAAGTTAATTTGCTATCCATTTGATCGGCTTCTTTACACAAGTTCAAACCTTTCTCCCGGACAAGTCCTAGGTTTGAGACAGGGGCCATTCCTTAGAAGTAGCCTTTTAAAAGATTCAAGAGTTTTAAACTCCTCAATTGATCTAGGTTCGAGATCCATCATCGATGTATTGCATCCTGGTCCTTTCCTAAGGTTTGAAAGACCACCATACTATTTCATGATTTCTGAACGCTCTTCTTACAGCATCTTATTTTTTTCTTTCTAACTCTTCAAATCCGGCTTCAATGACCTTTCTTTTGTCTTTCATGGACACGGCGTTCTTTTTTCGTTAGGTAAGGTCATATCGGGAGTTTTTCTTTGAGAATAGAGGTTTTGGTCGATGACATTACTCTTTTTCTCTAGTGAGGGTTTCAAAAACATCATCAGCTTTAAGTCTTTCGAACTTCCTTCCCCTTAGCCACGTCACTTCCTTTCTTCTCCATCATTTTTCTTCTTTCAAACCCCGAGGACTCCTCTTCCCCTTTTTGGCATCATCACCAAAGGAGAGAGGTATCCCGGGAACATACCTCAGGGATAAAGTCCAAAAGTCTCTGAACTGATAGTTGAGTTGTGCTTGAGTCTCTTCCCCTTTTTGCATCATATCTGTTTTTTGAAATTACGAGCGTATGGCCTTGGACTCGGTTGTTTGAAATTAGCGTCTGATCTTCTTTTTTAGCCATGAGGAAGACTGAATTTCTCATTCATGCTATTCTCGAGTCTGACAATTTCATTCTTGTGGAAATGTTGCAGCAGCTCCATATCCATTTTGTGAGACTGGTTAATCCTCTCAATGTACTCCTTCATCCTTTGCCCGTACATGGAGTTATCAGCATTCCATACGAGCATCCTTCCATATAAAGCTTTGAAATATCGGACTTGCTCGATTCTCATTGCAGTCTGCTGTTGAGTCCATTCCCGTAGTCTCACCACTATGCCTCTCAGATCGGTTGTGAGAGTGGCATCTTGATTGTCCAGGCGCAAGTCCAGAGAGGCCTGATGACGTTCCATCTTCTCAATCTCTTTGCAGATTTTCTTGAAGACGTCATGGAACTCAGCTTGCACATTGGATTCAGCTGATGGCCATTCTGCATCAAAATTGAAGTCTGCTGGAACAATCGTGTCTGTGGAAATAACTGGATCTTCCCTTACGGTGTATCTCCTTACTTCAACAACTGTCTCTTTTTCTAATTCAGGCATATCCTTGGAGAAGGGAAACATGTCTTGGAATGCAACATCGCGCACATAGGGAATTTCTTGTTGCTCAGGTGCTTGCGATGACTCAGCTCGTTGTGCCTCTGCTGCGGCAGCTTCATTGGTAGTGGTCACAACTGTGGGAGCCTGTGACTGAGCTGAAGGAGTCATTACTACTGCAGCTGTGGGAGCCTACGCAGATGACTCATTTCTAGCTGGGGCATTTGAGATGTTTTGCGCAGCTGTCTTAACAGCTTCCTCGGTCTCAGTGGTTTTTTTGCAATTGAGTAATCTTGTCATCAACTGTATCATCAGCTTCATCGGAGGATGATGAGACCTGTGGAGTTGGCTCATCATCAAAATTGAATCTCATAGGAGCCGTCTTCTCATTGACTTGGCTCTGAGATTTGTGAACATCCTCAGCTATGTCCATCATAGGATTATCATGTTGAGTGGACTCAACTTCATCTTCCGATCCCGAAAATGATGTATCAATGTTTTCTTGGGAGTCTTGAAGGGCACCAATAACCTCTTCTGTGGCAGCACCTTCAATTTGAGGAATTTTCTCAATTTTATCATCTTTACCAAGGGAAGTATCAACTTCCCGTTGGCCTTCAATACCCCCAGTAGTCTCAAATGCTGCAGAGCCTTCTGCAATCCCTTCGACAGTCTCAACTGTCTTAGGGTCTTTAATACTCCCTTGGACAGACTCAGTTGTTCTTAGGGTCTTGGACATTGGCATCCAGAGGAGTCTCAACCCCTTGGATTGCACTTTCAGAGCCCAGTGTTAACTCCCGGGGCTTCACCATTCGGCCTTCAAAGCAGTAGACATTTTAGCTGAGACAGACTCAACTGTCTAAGCTTCGTCAATGTCACTCTGCTGGTTTTCAATTTCTTTCTCACCTTCGCCTCCTGACTGCATTGGTTTGTCTCCCACAGCTTCCTCCAACCTAGCTGTGGTGGAGAGAGTTTCCCCTTAGCTGGCACACCGGCTGAGTGAATAAGAATGGGGTCACTCTGCTCCAGAGACGCGGCTTTGACCTCTGAGTGTACAGCCGCAGGGCAGATGTGTTAACACCTTCTTCAGGGGTAGGCTTAGCTTGGGTGCCCAAATTCCCAGCTTCATCACCATTGCCCTGGGAGCCATTAGTTGAATGCATTGGGGACGTGGTGGCAGCTATGGTTGTAGCAATTTGCTGCGCCACTCCCAAGGGATCAGTCTGCAGAAGAGTTTGGGAGGACTCTCTGGACCTTCTAATAAGCTTAGTTCGTGCATGGATCTGGATTCCTTCATAGCTTGCTGCGATTCGACGACTTTCTTTGCAAAGGCAAGATCCATGTCTTCATCATTTGTCTGCAGAATTACGGAAGATGTTCGTGAGTATGCTCTAGAGCACCTGTGAATGTGCACATCTTAGATTTCTCCAATGCTCGGGCTTGCTCGGCAGCTCACTCATTCTCCTCTTCCTTAAGAATGCGGAGAATGTCCAAACAGTTGGCTTCATTCAGGGCGGATCGAACATCACCAACACCAAGGAATCTGAGAAGCTCTTCTTCTTCCTCGATGAACTCAGGGCGAGTGAACTGCATCCTTGAGTGATCCAGCTTCCATGCCCTCCATTCCCTCAAGAGCCTTTGAATGTCAGGGTAAACGGGAGAGTACATAATCACATCATCATCATCTTCAACTTCATCTCCAGTTTCTGGAATGGGAGGTAAGAGACCTTGCTCTTCCTTAGATGCAGTAGCATCAGTTATAGGAGGGGAGACAACTCTTTCAACATCAGGCTCAGTTGTCTCGGCTGCTTCACTTTTCTCGGTTGTTTTCCTCGCAACTGGGTCTTCGGCAGATCTCTGCTGATTACCATTAGCAGACTGCCTCGATACATCAACAATTTCCGGAGACTGCTTTTCTTGATCATCAGCAGTCTTAGTTTTTTCTCCTGCTGAGTACCGGATTCAGCTTGTCTTTTCAAGCTCAGATCGCCTGAACAACCGTCTTTTTCTAGATGGGAGCAGGGGAACCTCAGGTTCAATGTTCTCCGGATCCTCAAAAGCAATGGCTTTTGGACGTTTCTTAGAGGCAGCTGCCTTTCTTGATTTAGCAGTCCTCTTCTTCTTTACGATAGGGGAGGGAATATGGTGTTTCTCCTCTATCTCGGCTATGGGGGTAGGAGTCTCGGCTGCATGGGCAGGAGCTTTAGACTTGGCTTGGCTGCGGGGGTAGGAGCAAGCTTGGATACCACAACTTTCTTCTTTGGTGGAGGGGTCTCAGCTGTGTCTTCAGCCCTTCTAGCATGAGCTCTCTTCTGGGCTGCTGAGAGGTTTCCTCTGAACATCTTCTTGTTTACATGGAAGGGCTTCCCATGGTGTAATGCAATACCCTTCACTTCCATTAGATGGCTGATGACCAGGCCATAATCCAATGAGCATCCAAAGGACCCATCCTCCTTGTAGGTCCTGTTCAGCACATTCTGGCAGAGTCTGCTGTAAACAAACTCAGCCCAGTTAACTTTTTTTCCTTGCAGGATCGCAACCATCACGATCAGCTTAGTTTTGGATAGCTGATTAAAGCTTCCAAATTTCATGTCGACACACTTCAAGACGACATCCATCAACTTGTGATAGTCATCCTTCACGGAATCCATCTTGGCCGTATAGACCACTTTCGCAGCACACTCGGGCTTGGCAAATTCTTTCCAAGCCACAGCTAAGTTGACATCCTACTTAGTGATATCCTTCAAACCCTCCGCGGGCAACAAATAGTGCTCAACAATGTCTTTGGCATTGAGTTTAATGACCTTGTTGTGGACAGAAGACTTGATTTTATCGTCCTGCACTTCAGCGTTCACGTAAAACATAGCGATCTCTTCAAGGTACGTATGAGTGTACTCCATCGTCAAAAAGTCCTTCAGGCCAGACTACTCTAACATCTCAACTATCTTCTTGACTAGGGTCTCATCGATACCCTGATTGATCATTCCTTCAAAATCCACTGAAGAACCAGTGTGGATTTGCTTTGAGAGCTTCACATAATCAAGCTTTGGAGCCATTTTCAAAGGGTTTTACCAATTAAAATGAGAGAAAGCTTGCTTGAAAGAACTAGGGTTCGCACAAAGTTTCAGAGAGAATGTACTTTGTTTGCTTGAAGATGAATAGTCCACATGAGGAGAGAGAAAAATTTGAAGTTTCGTATATAAGGGACGTGAAAGGACGAATTTTACTTTTTGAAATTTTTGATCAAAATCAACGGCTGAGATTGGAGCTTCAAAACCGCATTTAGTTCCCCGTATTAAATGCAGCAGCATTTATATCCAATCATATGGTTTACTGTGCAACTTCTACTATGACCGTCATTATTACACTGACGTCATCCTTAAAAACATTCCCGCTCATTTAAAAACGACTGCGTTTTTATCACTTAGCTCATAAATGATTCAGCTTATTTCCATTGTGACTTAACTCTGCTTCTCTCTCTCTTATGAAGTAATTCAGCTGTCAGCTAACTCGATACATCTGACTTCCCGACTAGGCTGTTTCACTTGGCCGAAATGTGAAACTTTATCTTTTTCAAATCTCTCATCTTCTATCTCTGCTGATTGAGTCTTCTGAGTATGCTAACTCAGCTCAATTAACCCTAACTCATTCTTGAGCTCTTCAAACCTTGATTCACATAGAGGCTTTGTGAATATATCAACTAACTGTTTATCAGTTGAGATGTATTCCAAGATGATGTCTTTCTTTTCAACATGATCTCTTATAAAATGATATCTGACATCAATGTGCTTTGTTCTTGAATGCAACACGGATTACGAGTGATTGCAATAGCACTAGTGTTATCACACATAATTGGAATCTCTCTTTCTTCAATATCATAATCTCTCAATTCTTTGTCTCATCCATAAGACTTGGGCACAATAGGCGCCCGTGACTATGTACTACTGCTTAATTTTGTGGATGTGGCAATTGAATTTTGTTTCTTACTGAACCAAGAAACCAATCTATTTCCAAGCATTTGACATGTACCTGAAGTACTCTTCCTGTCAACTCTACATCCAGCATAGTCTGAGTAACCAATCATCTTGAATCTACTTTCTTTGGATACAATAAGCCAACTTCCTGGCATACCTTCAAATATCTTAGGATTTTCTTAGCTGCAGTCATGTGGCTCACCTTTGGTCCAGATTGAAATCTTGCACATACACCTACTGCAAAGGTGATGTCTGGTCTGCTTGCTGTTAGATAGATCAATGATCCAATGAGTGCTCTATATTCTTGTTTGGTCAACAACTTTACCATCTGCATACATGTCCATCTTGACTGAAGTGTTCATTGGAATTTTCACTGAAGGCTTCTCTTCCATACCAAATTTCTTCATTAAATCTCTGGTATATTTTATTTGACTTATGAAGGTTCCATCCTTCATTTGCTTGACTTGAAGTTCTAGGAAGAAAGTCAGCTCTCCCATCATGCTCATCTCAAATTTACCTTGCATGAGGTTTGAGAACTTGTCACACAACTCTCTATTTGTGGAACCAAAAATGATATCATCCACATATATTTGAACAAGCAGTATACTCTCTCCATCTTGGATTCTGAAGAGTGTTCTATCAACTTTGCCTTTGGTGAATCCATTGTCAGTTAGAAATTGAGACAATGTATCATACCATGCTCTTGGTGCTTATTTCAATCCATATAATGCTTTCTTGAGCTTATAGACCTTGTCTCCAATAGTTTTCTGCTCAAAACATGGAGGTTGTTCAACATAGACTTCTTCCTCTAATAGTCCATTTAGAAATGCACTCTTCATATCCATTTGATACACAGTGAAGTTCTTATGTGCAACATAAGCAAGAAACATCCTTATTGCTTCCAATCTTGCAACAAGAGCAAATGTTTCATCAAAATCTATACCCTCTTCTTGGCAATACCCTTTGGCTACCAATCTTGCTTTGTTTCTTACAACAGATCCTTCCTCATTCATCTTGTTTCTGAAAACCCATTTTGTGCCAATAACATTTTGATGGCTTGGCCTCTGCACTAATTCCCATACTTTGTTTCTTTCACACTGATTCATCTCTTCTTGCATGGCTTGAATCCAATGTGTGTCATCCAATGCTTGAGACACATCTTTAGGCTCTATCTGGGAAATAAAACAAGTGAACATAGCTTCATGTTGTGCTCTAGATCTGGTTCTTATGCCATCTCTATCATCTCCAAAAACTAACTCTGGTGGATGGTCTCTCAGCCATCTCACATCATGTTGGAGTAAGTCTGCTGGATTCAGCCATCTCGCAGCTAAGTTGTCTTGAACAGCTCTTTCATTTTCATTCAGCTGTAGACTTTCCAGCTGTCTTTGAGATTCAACTATCTCATCTTCATCTGGGTTGAGTGCTCTTACTTCAGCTTCAACATAAGAACTCTTCTGCATAGTTGGCTGATTCAACTTATCAGCTAACTTTCCAATGTCTTCTCCACTCACATTAGGTTCATAAAAAACCACATGGATAGACTCTTCTGTAACCATAGTCCTCTTGTTCAGCACTCTATAGGCTTTATTCTCAGCTGAGTATCCCAAAAAGATACCTTCATCAGCTTTAATATCAAAAGCGTTCAAATTATCTTTGCCATTGTTATGGATGAAGCATTTACATCCAAATATCCTGAAATATCCAACATTTGGCTTTCTCCCTGTCCAAATTTCATAGGGAATTTTGGTCAATTGCCTATTGATGATGCATCTATTTTGAGTATAACATGCTGTGTTAATGGCTTCAGCCCAAAATCTCTTAGGCAATCCAACTTCAACTAACATGGTCCTTGCAGTTTCCTTGAGAGTTCTATTCCTTCTTTCAGCTACTCCATTCTACTGTGGAGTTCTTGCAGCTGATAACTCATGAGCAATTCTTTTTTCAACACAGTACTGAGTTATTATCCCATTGACAAACTGAGTCCCTCTGTCAGATCTTATTTTTATAATGGTTTGGCTCTTTTCATTTTGAACTCTTTTCATCAGCTAAGAGGTAACTTCAGCAAAGTTTCCTTCTTTTTACACATGATGATTGTCCATGTATATCTTGAATAGTCATCCACCACCACTAAGGTGTATTTCTTTCCACTTATGTTGGCTATCTCAAGTGGACCAAATAAATCCATATGCAATAGATGTAATATCCTTGTTGAAGAAGGACTTGGCTTATCCTTGAATGAAGACTTTATTTGCTTCCCCATCTGGCATGCATCACATACACTTTCTTTCCTGTACATTGAGTCTGGCAATCCTTCTACAAGATGACTCCTTGCAAGCTTGTTGATTGTCTTGAAATTCAGATGATTCAGCTTCTTGTGCCACAACCAACTTGATTTGGCTGTGCTCTTTGCTAACAGACAAGTGCTTGGTGTAGCAGTAGACCAATCTACCACATACATATTCTTCTGTCTTGATCCTTGCAACACTATTTCATTTGATTCAACATCTTTGATCTGGCACACTCCCATGTTGAATCCAATATTGTTGCCTTTATCACAGAGTTGGCTGATGCTTAACAGGTTGAAGTTGAGGCCTTCAACATAAGCAACATCTGTGATTTCCAATCCATTTTTCTTGATAGATCCTCTGCCTTTGATTTCTCTTGGAGCTTTATTTCCTCCAAATATGACTTTTGCACCTCTAATCTCCTTAAATCTTGACAGATATTTCTTGTTTTCTGTCATATGTCTGAAACAACCACTATCCATGATCCTTGGCACTCACTGTTCCTTGAACCTGCAATCAAAGAAATCAGTTTTTAGGTAACCATACTTGCCTGGGTCCTGAGGGGTTAGTGCTATAAGATGATCCAACCAACCTATAGCCAAAAGATATGACTCTAAAAGGTTGCCATCTATAAGTGCCATAATCATAATGCACATTAGCAAATTGCTTGGGGGTTTTAGGTTCATACAATTGTCTCTTTTGTATGTATGCCTGTGTTTGTGTTTTAGCAATTGCCTTCTTGGGGTAGTTGTGGTATTTCTGAGTGTAGTGCTTGGGTGCGTATGTGTGCTGATAATAGCTCTTTTGTCTTTGGAATGACCTTTGCTGAGGTTAAGGTCTTTTCCATTTTGGCTTGTATTCCATAGGTTTTTGCTGATGTTTCACATTATTCCAATCAACATAGTTTGGATAGTTTCTACCATTCCCATCATGTGTATTTCTCTTGTGAAATTTCTGAGGTTTTTGGTAGCTCTGTTTGCTTTTCAAAGAGTATTTTCTGTTTGGAGTTTCTTTGAGGAACTCATTGGATTTCTTCTCGGTATCCTCTCAAAGATACTTAACTTCTCATTTTTTCCTTTTCCTCTGTATCCAAGGCCAGTTTGTTTGTGATTGGGCTTTTGAGTGAATGTGAGTGCAGCATTTGGTGTTTTGGGTTTTTGGGATGCTTCATTACTTGAAGATCGTTTTTCCAAAATCACTCTTGGAGTTTGACTATGCACAAAGGAATTAAATCATATGCCTGTCTTATCTCCACATTCTTTTTGACTCATAATAAGATCATCCAATGATTTGGATGCCTTTGTAAATGAGGCAATCACATTTTTAAGATCTTTCTCCCTCTTTTCTATAGCAGCTAACTCTGCTGTGATCTTTGCATTTTCAGCCTTTAGCTTAGTGTTCTCATCAGCTATATGACTCAGAGTACTCAGCTCTTTAGTCAACTGTGAGTTTTGGCTTTTAAGCTGGCTGTTTTCCTCATTTAGAATAATGTGTGAGGATTTTATGTGTTCAAAATTTTTCATCATTTTGCCTAATGAATCATAAAGATCAGTGGGTGATGAAGTGTGTGTATCACAATCACTATCACTTGAATCTGAATGAGATGAGTTAGAGTGTACCTCATCTTCTTGATCTGGTTGATCTTGTTCTTTAGCCATTAGACAAATCATTGCTTCTTCTTCAGAATCACTTGAGTAGTCTGCTTCACTACTTTCCGAGTCTCTTTTTCTTTGGACTTATTGTCTCAACGATCTCGGACTAACATGGCTTTCTTCTTTTCCTATCTTATTTCCCCTGAAGACTTTTCTTTCTTCTTCATTCATGTACTTGTTGGTGGTGGATAGGAGCAGTCAAGCGCAAAAATGTCTCTGGTTGTCTGCAGTTCCAACACAGGTTCTCAGCTCTTTGATCAGCTCTATCTGCTCTTGGATTATTAGCTCTCTGATATTCAACCCTTTGATGCTCAGCTCTCTTGGGTGGTCTGTCTTCCCTTGATTTGGAAGGGAGCTGAATGTCTCCTGGAGGTCTCACCCTTATTTCTTTTATAGTTCTTATTGAAGAACTTGTTGAATCTTTTGACCATCAGGGAAATTTCCTCCTGGTCTATGGCTTCCTTTGGCTCAACTCTCTTTCCATCACTAGCCATTAATGCAGCTGTCTTGGGTACAACTGTCTCCTCTTGCTCTTTTCTTCTCAGCTCAAACTCATAGGCTTTGAGCTCTGAGAATAGCTCATGGTTAGATGTTCTTGAGAGGTCCATTGAATGTCTCAGGGCCATAACCTTCATTTCCCATTCAGCTGGGAGGCTTCTTAAGATCTTCATGCACATTTCCTTTTGTGTATATTCATTCCCAAGAGCTGAAAGCTCATTTGTGATCTCAGTGAATCTGGCATCCAGCTGATCCACGGTTTCATCTGTAAGCATTTTGAAATTTTCAAATTTTTGAACAACAACAGACAATTTATTTTCTTTAATTTGTTCTGATCCTTCACAAATTAAAGTCAGTTTATTCCAGATTTCTTTTGCCGATTTGCAAGATTTGACTTTATTGAACATTGCTTTGTCCAATGTCTTGTAGAGTATGTCCTAGGCCACATTGTCCAAGTTGTATCTCTTTCTATCCTCATTAGTCCACTCAGTCCTTGGTTTTTCAACCATGGATGGTCTTGCTTCAACAACAACTTCTTCTCCTTCAACTGCAACTGCTCTTATTACAGCCGTGTTCACCTTGAGTATTTGCAATGGCCCATCCTCTATCACAAGCCACATATCATCTTGTAATGCAGATAGATGAGTCTGCATACGAATTTTCCAATCATCAAATTCTTCAACAGTGAACATAGGAATACGTGTTAGATTTGCTTCAATGATAATAACTTTGCTTAAAAATGAAAGACTTTGAAAACACAAGTGTTTAAAAACTTTTTGAAAAGATAGAGATCTAGTTCAGTAACCAGTGTGGAAGGCTTAATGAACCAACCACTCTGATACCACTTGTAGGTCCCAAGGGGTGTGAAGTAAAGTTTAGAAGAGGGGGGTTGAATAAACCTTACTAAATTTTCGATTTAGTCCTTTTAAAATAATTCAACAGAGTTGACTCAAACAACTGTGTCCTTGATGGACAGCTAAGTTGGCTTTTCAGCTAAGTTACCCACTCAATAGACTCGATAGAGCTCTTGATAGTATAACTAGGCTGCTCAAGCCTAATACTTAACTTGGCTGATTGGTTTTTAACAGCGGAAGACTTAATACCCTTTGATTAGATTTTAGCTTGTTTTAAACACTTAATTTTTAGCACTTGATTATTTATTAGTTGGATAGCAAATATAATACTTAACACCAGATATAAAGTAAATGTGGAGGAAAGTAAGTTTGCTGAAAGTAGATGACACAAATATTTTATAGAGGTTCGAAGATGGGGTAATTCTTCTAATCCTCTCTTCTCCAACTCTTGGAGGAATCCACTATGTAACAGATCAGTTTACAAAGCGGTGAACAGTCTGGAGACAACCTTGATCACACAGCTGGCTTCTCTTGCGACTCATCTTCTTCACAGGGCAGCTGCCTTGCTACTTCAGCTCACTTCTCAAGTTCTTGGATTTGATCACCAAGCCGTCTAACAAACTTGATAATGGTTCGACCTGGAACCTTTCTACAATCCTAGCTTGGAGAGTAGACCCCTTTGATTTCTTCAAAAGTTTCCTATTCAACAGATTTGAAGTTGTCTTTCCTTCACAGCTTGTGTTGGATCAATTTCCTTCGAGTTTCAGGCTTGAGGAGTTGCTTGAATGTTTATGAGAATACTGCAGGTTAGATGCTTGAATATTGCTTGCTTGTTCGTGGTTCAGGTAACCTCTTCTCCATAACTTCCTCAGCCTTTTATAGTGCACATTTGAAATTTTGCCCATTGAAGAGATAGGCTAATTTCAAATGTCACTTGTGTTCGTTGGCTTATCTTGGTCTGCAGTCTTTGATGTTAACCCTTCCTCATATTAAATGACTTCGCAGCATTGCAGGTGTCTGATACAACATGCAGTGTTTCCCATTGGTTCATTACTTTTGCACAATTCTGGGACTAACACTTTAGACCTGACAGCTTTTACATATTACTATATTGAGTAATATTCTTGACATTAAATCAACGGATCTAAGTAAGTTGTCTAAACTACTATCTGTACCCAGGTGACTTGAGTCAGCTCCAGTCATTGGATAACTCAATTGTCACTTCAACTTGAGACTTGGCTTCTTGAGTTGATTTGACTGACACTTCTTACAACTGTTCCTCTGTTGACTCTCCTTCAGTCGAGTCCTTGACTTCCTTCATGGCATTACTCAGCTGACACATAGCAGAGTCTTCACATAGTCCGCAGTTGACTTCTTGTATTCCTTGGTATAACTGACTTGACTCAGCTTTTCCAGCCCAATCTATTACAATACAAATTACAAGGAAAATGGGGTGCCAACTTCCTAGTTTAAGTTTTACATGGTATCATCAAAATATACTCAATAAATTTCCTAACATAAGTTCTTTTCTTTTAGAAAATGGTTTACAAGAAGTAAAGTTGATACTAATCTTTTTATTTTTGAAAAAGGACAAGATAGTCTTCAAGTTCAAATATATGTTGATAATATTATTTTTGGTGCTACTAATGAATCTTTGTGCAAGAATTTCTTTAAGCTTATGCAAGGTGAATTTGATATGTGTATGATGGGTGAACTCAACTTCTTTCTTTGTGTAGGTCCCAAGGGGTGTGAGTAAGGTTTAGAAGGGGGGGTTGAATAAACCTTACCAACTTTTTGATTTTAGTCCTTTTAAAATATTACAGAGTTAAATACACAGTTAAGTCCTTGGGCGACAGCTAAGTTAGTTAACCAACAGAGTTAGCCACTCAATAGACTCGATTGAGCTGTTGATAGAATAACTCAGCTGTTTAGCCTAAACCTTAACTTGGTTGTGATGAGATTTTCAGCGGAAGACTTAACACCCTTTAATTTGATTTACTTTGTTTTAAACACTTGATTTTAGCACTTAGTTACTTATCAGTTGGATAGCAAATTATCACCAGATATAGAATATGTATGCAGAAATAAAATGCTGAAATGTAATTGACACAATAATTTTTATAGAGGTTCGAAGATGGGGTAATTCTTCTACTCCTCTCTTCTCCAACTCCTGGAGGAATCCACTAAGTAATGATCAGAGTACAGAGTAGTTATCAGTCCAGATACAAGTCTTGATCACCACAGTGACTTCTCGTCCGGACTCGATGGATGCTACTTCACCACGGGCGGCTTCTCGTCGCTTACTTCACCGGCTATTGACTCACTCACTTTCTCAAGCTTCTTGGATTTGATCACGAAACCCTCCAATAACTTGAGATTGGTTCGACCTTGAACCTTTCTACAATCCTCCTTGGAAAGTAGACCCCTTTTGATTCTTCAAAAGTTTCCTCTTCAACATTTTGAAGTTGTCTTTCCTTCATAGCTTAGTGTTGGATCGATTTCCTTCGAGATTTAGGCTTGAGGATTTTGCTAGAATAACTTGAGAATATTTTGCAGGTTACGGTATGAATCTCAGGTATGCAAGGTAATCAAGGTGACCTTTTCTCAAAGTGATTCCTCAGCCTTTTATAGTGAATTTTCAAAAATCTGCCCGTTGAAGAGATATGCTGATTTTCAAAAATCACTTGTGTTCGTTGGCTTGTCTTGTTGCAGTCCTTGATGTTGACATTTCCTCGTATTAAATGAATGTTCAACTTTTCAGAATCTGACACGAGGTGCAGTGCTTCCCATTGGTTTATTCCTTTTGCACTCTTCTGGGACCGAGCACTTTAAGACATGGCAGCATGGAAGTATTACTTATTTAAGTAAACTTCTTGACTTCTATGCAACGGATTCTTTCCAGTTAACTCCTCTTTGCAGCTGCCTTTACCCCATGTGACTTGAGTCTGCTCCAATGATTGAAAGACTCATCTGTCACTTCAACTTGACTTGGCTTCTTGAGTTGACTTGGTGACTCTTCTCTCACAATTTGTCTTCACAGTAGATACTCCTTCAGTCGAGTTCTTGACATCTCTTCCTTGCCACACTCAGCTGCTTCACAATGGAGTCTTCATTCTAGTCTTCAGTTGACTTCTTGTATTCCCAGGTATAGCTGACTTGACTCAGCTCATACAACCCTATCTATTACAATAAGAATTACAAGGAAAATGGGGTGCCAACTTTCTAGTCTAAGTTTTACATGGCATTCATCAAAATCTAAACAATAAATTTCCCAACAATTTCCCCCTTTTTGATGATGCCAAAACTTAACAAAATCATGTAAAATGTAAACAGCACAGATACATACAGACAATGCAGAA
This sequence comes from Rehmannia glutinosa, assembly GCA_016081115.2. Classification (NCBI taxonomy): domain Eukaryota; kingdom Viridiplantae; phylum Streptophyta; class Magnoliopsida; order Lamiales; family Orobanchaceae; genus Rehmannia; species Rehmannia glutinosa. Next base: position 166,113 of record JABTTQ020003393.1, on the reverse strand, counting down.
ACAAAGAATGTATGTGTTGAATAGATCTTTTTATTGATCATATCATTCTTGTTCTTTACACAACTGTTTACAATGTGTATCAGAGCAATCAGAGCATATACTATATCTACGCAAAATACAGATCTTTCATTAAATGTACAGAAGACTTACATACATATATATTTACAAAAGTAAAATACATGAAGGGGTTGATAGTAACACTTCATCGCCTTCGCTGCCTCCTTCTTTCTTCTTCAGCTCTGTCTTCGTCAGCTCTCTTTCTTTTCTTTTCTTCTTCAGCTGCTTTCTTCTTCTCGTAAGCTCTCTTCGCATCTTCATCTCTTCTTTTTCTTTCTTGTCTTTCTTGCCACAGCTGATCTTGCCTTTTGTTTTCCTCTTCAATCCTCTTTACATATTCAACATTTTTTCTTTTCACTTCCCGATTGGCTATAGCATCATATCCACCCATAGATCCTTCCTTCTTGCCTCGATCTACATATTCAATATTTTTGGGTAGAGGTCTAGGTATGAAGCCTCTCTACCTCCACCACTTCTTCCTCCTCCTCTGGGGCATATATTGTCTCGGGTCTTCTTCTTACTAGTAGAGTGATCGCTGGTCGTCGTCTGCTTCTGTCGGCTTCTTCGCACATCTTGATCCTTTTTCCCGATACAAGTCCCGTGGCTTGGGCTATGGACATGTTTTTGAAGTATCCCTCGGACTCGAGTGTTTTAAACTCTTCAACGGATCTTGGCTCGTTTCCGTCATCGGAATGGCATCGGTGTCTTTTCTGCCGGAATGCCTTGAATTGTTTCAACACTTCTAGAACACGGGCATCCGTCTTCCTTTCAACCTCCTTCATCCCCTCGCTTCTACGATTTTTCTCTTCTCGGACATAGGCTGTAGTGTTGGAGTGGCGAGTCACCTAAGTTCTTTGATTATGCTAGCTATGACATGGCCTTGTTGAGGAGTTTCGAGAAAACCATTAGGGTCACATCCTTTGACCCTTCCCCCTCAATAGCTTTTCTCTTCTCCTTCTTCTTTCTTTAGAGGAGTTTCCTTCTTCTTCTCATCCGTGACCCTTTCAACATCTTGGGTTTCCTCTTCCCCCTTTTTGGCATCATCAAAGGAGAGAGGAACCCCTGAAACATCCTGCGAGCATAAAATCTAAGCGGTGATAGCTAAGTCTGTTTGTGGAGTATCTTTGTTCGAAATCTTTGAGCGGGTGGCTTTGGATTCACCGCCACCGGTTTCATTTCAGCCATAAGAAGGCTGAACTTGGCATTCATACTCTCCTCTACACGCGAGTTCTTTCTTGTGAAATTCTCGCATGGCGTTCCATTTCGGTGGTATGGGAGGCATGCATTCTAAATATTTTCTTGCATCCTCCTCTTCATGTCAGCATTATCAGCGCTCCAGATCAACATTTTGTTGTACAATGCTTTGAAGTATCTGACTTGTTCGAATCACATTGTACTCTGCTGTTGACACCATTCTCTGATCCTCAGCACAATCCCTCTTAAGTCGGCTATGAGATTGGCATCCCTGTTGTCCAGCCGCATATCCAGCGAGGCCTGGTGCCTTTCAATTTTCTCAATCTCTCCAAGGATAGTCTTGAAGACTTCACACACTCGATTTGTTACCTCGATCTCGGTGGCGGCGGCCAAGCAGCATCAAAATCGAACTCTGCTGGGACAATGGAGTCAGTGGGAATCACTGGATCAGGTTTGTGGTACCGTTTCCGCTCACGAGCTATTTCTTCTACAAGGTCAGGCACCTCAATTGAAAAAGGAAAAGTCTATTCGAAAGCATCATCACGGACGTAAGGTATGGCATGTATAGTCGTTCGAGCCTGTGATGTGCCTGGTTGAGTCAACTCTGCTGCAGCTTTGGGAGCCTGCGCAGATGACTCGGTTTCAGCTGGGCCTTGGTGTGAGGGTTGGCCAGCTGACTGAGCCTCAGCTGTCTTAACAGCTTCTTCGGCCTCAGTGATTTCTGCTAAATGAATTGGCGTGTCCTCAGCTGCACCATCAGCGTCATCGGAAGATGATGAAGCTTGAGGATTTGGTTCATCATCAAAATTGAAAGTTTGTCGAGCAACCTTGAATTCTGGCTTGCTCGTACTTGGTAGAACATCCTCAACCGAGTCCTTTGCAGCAGGAGTGGACTCAACTTCGTCTTCAGATCCCAGAAATGATATGTCAGGGTTATCTTGGGAATCATGAAGTGCACTAATTTCCTTCTCTGATTCTTCAATGTGAGCAGGAAGGATGTTACGCATTTACTCTTTTACCCGGGAAGTCTCAACCTCCCTTTAGGCCTTCATTACCTCCTGCAGGGCTCAATGCAAAGCAAGGCCTGTACATTTCCTTCGATAGATGCAGCTGTCTTAGGGTCTTCTGCAGTTGCATCCACAGGAGTCTCAACTCCTTGGATTGCACTTTCATTGCCCAGAGTGTTAACTCCCGGGGCAGATCCATCCTGTGCCTCGACTGCATTAGCAGTGTCCTCAGCCTGCAAAGCGGTTGGCACTTCAGCTGAGATAGACTCAACTATCCAAGCTTAAATCGGTGACAACTTGCTGTTGTTTTTTTTTCTTTTCCTTCTCCACTTCGCCTCCTTTTTGCATTTTGGAATCATCTGCAGCATCCTCCGACCTAGCTGCAGTGGAGTGAGTTTCCCCCTCAGCTGGCGCACCAGCTGAGTGACTTATGTTGGGGTCACTTTGCTCCAGACTCCCTGCTGCTTCCTTCGAGTGCTCAGCTATGGGGGCAGGTGGTAAGACACCTTCAACAGGGGTTGGCTCAACTTGGGTGCCCAAGTTCCCAGTGTCATTGCCAAGTCCCTTAGATCCGTCCTTTGAGTAAACTGGGGAAGTGGTTGCAGCAATAACTGTGGCAATCTGCTGCACCACTCCCAACGGATCAATCTCCAGCTGTGATTTGGAAGACTCTCCTGGTCCTTCCATTAGCTCTTGCTCATGAATCAATGTGGATTCCCGCATGGCTTGCTGCATGTCCAACTTTTCTTGTGCAACAATAGGGTCCATGTCCTCATCAGCATGAGCATGTCGAGGTGAGGATGAGTATGATCGTCGGTGCGGTGAGAGGACAAATCTTTGGTTTTTTCACGAGCCTCTGCCTCTCATTTTGCTCTAGCCTTTTCTTGTTCCTTGCGAATTTGCAACATATTAATGCGATTATCCTCATCCGGGGCTTGCGGCACGGTATCAACTCCAAGGAACCTGAAGAGTTCCTCTTCTTCCTCAATAAACTCTGGATGTTCAAACTGCGCCTAGAGTGACTCAGCTTCCATTTCCTCCACTCTCGCAGACGGCTCTGGATGTCTAGGTACAAGGGAGAGTACATAACTATGTCATCATCATCATTCTCCCCTTGTTGGCCTTCCTTCTCAAGAATAGAAGGTAGCAAACTCTGCTGCTCTTCACCATCAGCAGCATCTGTGGCAGGTGGAGACACGATCTGTCGGAGGGGATTCTGCTTTGTCTCATTGCGCTTTCATGTTCCTCATTGTTCTATCCATAGCTAGGTCTTCGAGGGCCTCTGCGATCACCTTCACCTACAAATTTGGCGATTTCATCAAGAACTTACGAGACTGCACTTCTTGAGCGATCTCAGAGACTTTTCGGTGAGTGGCGGACTCATTTGTCTTCTCAAGCTCAGGAGCTTGGTGATTCTTCTTCTTCTTTTTGTCCTTACCGAGAGGAAGTTACGGTTCGGATACTTCTTCCTCGGCTTCCTTGGCGGGGGGGCGTGCATCTTTCTTTGGCGAGGAGCCTTTTCTTGGCTTAGCGATCCTCTTCTTTTTGATGATCGGAGAAGGTATTTGGGGTTCCTTCTCCGCCTTTCTGCGTGGGCGGGAGACACGGCTCTCTCGGGCGGTGACTCAGGCTGCGGGCGGGGCAGTGCATCTTTTGTCTTTGTTGCAGGGGCAACAATCTTCTTTGCAGCTGCATGAGCAACTTTCTTCTTCAGAGAGGAGGCAACAGCTGTCTCCTCGGGGTCAGCTTATTCCCCCTCGCTTGTGTCCGCCCTCTTCGCATGGGCTCTCTTAAGGCTCTGAAGGTTAGCCTAAACATCTTCTTGTTTACATGGAAAGACTTTCCATCTTTGAAGGGGAATGCCCTTCACTTCCATCAAGTGGCCTATAACTAGGCCATAGCCGAGTGATCCTCCAAAGGATCCATCCTCTTTAAAAGACTTGTTGCCAATATTCTGGCAAAGTCTGCTGTAAATGAATTCAACCCAATTGATCTTCTTCTCTTCCATGATCACTGCCATGACGATCAGCTTGGTTTTGGACATCCGGTGATTGAAGCTACCAATCTTCATGTCTACACTCTTCGCGACGATATCCATTAGTTTGTGATAATCGTCCTTCAAAGACTTCTTCTTCTTTGTGTAGACCACTTTTGCAGCACATTCAGGTTTGGCTACTTTCTTCTATGCAATAGCCAAGTTGACGTTGGCTTCATATATCTCCGCATGCCCTCCGAAGCGGCAAGAAAATAGTGCTCGCAATGTCGCTGCGATGATTAGAATGTCCTTGCGGTGGGCGGAGGATTTAATCCCTTCGTCCTGCACCTTGGCGTTCACGTAAAACTGGGCGACCTCCTCAACGTACGTCATCTGATATTCCATCGTGAGGAATGGTTTTAGTCCGGATTTCTCGATTTTATCCGCTATCTTCTTCACAAGGGTTTCATCGAAACCCTGTTTTATCATCCATTCAAAATCCACAGTTGATCCGATGTGGATTTCCTTTGCGAGCTTAGCGAAATCATGTGCTGGTGCCATTTCTAGAAGATTCTACCGATTGAATATTGATAAACTTGCTTGAGAACTGGTAGTGTTTTGGAGAGAAAAGAGACTTTCTTTCGAATGCTTGAAGATGAACGATTTTAGTGAGAGAGAAAAAGCGATCGAAAAGAGTATATAAGGGTTATGAAAGGGCGTATTTTTGGTTTTTGAAATTTTGATCAAGATCAACGGTTGATTCACCACGCGATCATTTAATTGCCCGCATTTAATGCGGCAAAGATTTATATCCAATCATATGCTTCTTTGTGCACTTTTGATGCATTCATTATTACGATGATGTCATCCTTAAAAACATTCCCGCTCATTAAAAGCATTGTGTTTTTCTCACTTAGCTCATAAATGACTCGAAACTTACTCCTTAACGACTCAACTCTTCTTCTCTCTATTCGTATAGTGACTCACTTTTCGTTAACTTGATCTGGTGACTTTCCGATCTGGTGTTCACTTGGCCGATTCATGGATCTGCTCATTTTCATCTTTTCACGTTTCATCTCTTCTCATTGAGTCTTCGAGTGTCAACTTCACTCAATTAACCCTAGCTCATGCTTAAGTTCTTCAAATCTTGATTCACATAATGGCTTTGTGAATATGTCATTCTTGTTTATCGGTTGAGATATACTCCAAAGTGATGTCTTTCTTTTCAACATGGTCTCTTATAAAATGATATCGACATCAATGTGCTTTGTTCTTGAATGCAACACGAGATTACGAGTGATTGCAATAGCACTTGTGTTATCACACATAATTGGAATCTCCTTTTCTTCAATTTCATAATCTCTCAGCTGTTGTCTCATCCACAAGACTTGGCCACAACAACTACCCATGTACTATGTACTCTGTTGTTTGTGGATGTGGCTATTGAGTTTTGCTTCTTGCTAAACCAGGAAACCAATCTGTTCCAAGCATTTGACATGTACACGAAGTACTCTTCTGTCAACTCTACATCCAAAGATATAGTCGAGTCGAGCAACCAATTAGCTTGAATCCACCTTCCTTTGGATACCATAAGCCAACTTCTTGGCATCCCTTCAAGTATCTTAGGATTCTTTTAGCTGCAGTCATGTGACTTTCCTTTGGTGCAGATTGAAATCTTGCACATACACCTACTACAAATGTGATGTCGGCACTTCTTTGTTAGATAAGCGATGATCCAATAAGTGCTCTGTATCTTGTTTGATCCACAGGCTTGCCATCTGCATCCATGTCCATCTTGACTGATGTATTCATTGGTATTTTTACAGAAGACTTCTCTTCCAAACCAAATTTCTTTATTAAATCCCTGGTGTACTTTGTTTGACTTATGAAGGTTCCATCCTTCAGCTGCTTAACTTGAAGTCCTAGAAAGAATGTCAGCTCTCCCATCATGCTCATTTCAATTTTGCCTTGCATGAGGTTTGAGAACTTATCACACAGCTCTTTGTTTGTGGATCCAAAAATGATATCATCCACATATATTTGAACAAGCAGTATACTCTCTCCATCTTGAATTCTGAAGAGTGTTCTATCCACTTTGCCTTTGGTGAATCCATTATCTGTCAGAAATTGAGATAATGTATCATACCATGCTCTAGGTGCTTGCTTCAATCCATATAGAGCTTTCTTGAGCTTGTACACCTTATCTCCAAGAGTCTTCTGCTCAAAGCCTGGAGGTTACTCAACGTAGACTTCTTCTTCTAACAGTCCATTTAAAAATGCACTTTTCACATCCATTTGATATACAGTAAAGTTCATATGTGCAGCATAGGCAAGAAACATCCTTATTGCTTCTAATCTTGCAACAGGAGCAAATGTTTCATCAAAATCTATTCCTTCTTCTTGACAATACCCTTTGGCTACCAATCTTGCTTTGTTTCTTACCACAGACCCTTTTTCATTCATCTTGTTTCTGAAAACCCATTTTGTGCCAATAACATTTTGATGGGTTGGTCTCTGCACCAATTCCCATACCTTGTTTCTTTCAAACGATTCATCTCTTCTTGCATGGCTTGAATCAATGTGTGTCATCGATGCTTGGGACACATCTTTGGTTCTATTTGGGAAATAAAACAAGTGAACATTGCTTCTTGCTGAGCTCTGGATCTGGTTCTTACACCATGTCTTACATTTCCAATGACTAGCTCTGGTGGATGGTCTCTCAGCCATCTCACATCAGGTTGAAGTAAATCAGCTTGGGTTCAGTCGTCTTGCAGCTGTGTTGTCTTGAGCAACTCTTTCATCATCATTTAGCTGCAGATTCTCCAGCTGTCTTTGAGACTCAGCAGTCTCATCTTCATCTTGATTAATTGCTCCAGCTTCAGCTTCAACATAAGGACTCTTCTGCATAGTTGGTTGATTCAGCTTATCAACTAACTCTTCAATGTCTTCTCCATTTACATTAGGTTCATCAAAAACCACATGGATAGATTCTTCTGTGACCATAGTCCTCTTGTTCAGCACTCTGTAGGCTTTGCTTTCAGCTGAGTATCCCAAAAAGATGCCTTTAGATTATCCTTGCCATTGTTGTGGATGAAGCATTTACATCCAAATATTCTAAAATATCCAACATTTGGCTTTCTCCCTGTCCATATTTCATAGGGAGTCTTTGTCAGCTGTCTATTAATCATGCATCTATTTTGAGTATAGCAAGCAGTGTTGATGGCTTCAGCCCAAAATCTCTTTGGTAATCGACTTGACTAACATGGTTCTTACGACTTCTTTGAGAGTTCTATTTCTTCTTTCTGGTACTCCATTCTGCTGTGGAGTCCTTGCTGCAGATAATTCATGAGCAATACCATTTTCAACACAATACTAAGTTATTATCCCATTGACAAACTCAGTTCCTCTATCAGATCTTATCTTAATAATGGTTTGACTCTTCTCATTTTGAACTCTTTTCATCAGTTGAGGTAACTTCTAACAAAAGTTTCCTTCTTTTTGCACATAAATATTGTCCAAGTGTATCTAGAATAATCATCCACCACCACTACGGTGTATTTCTTTCCACTTATGATGGCTGGCTCAACTGGACCAAATAAATCCATATGCAACAGATGCAATATTCTCGTTGAAGATGGACTAGAGTTCTCTTTGAATGATGATTTGATCTCTTTCCCATCTGACATGCATCACAAACACTTTCCTTTTTGTACACTCGAGTCCGTAGTCCTTCTACAAGATTACTTCTTGCAAGCTTGTTAATTGTCTTGAAATTCGGATGACTCGACTTCTTGTGCCACGACCACTTGATTGATTTGTGCTCTTTTTAGAGACAAAGTGCTTGGTGTGGCGATCGACCAATCTACCACATACATGTTCTTTTGTGCGGATCCTTGCAACACTACTTCATTTGATTCATGTGTCTTTGATTTGGCACACTCCCATATTGAATCCAACATTATAGCCCTTGTCTTGTCACGAGTTGGTGATGCTTAAGGTTGAAGTTGAGGCCTTCAACGTATGCAACATCTGTGATTTCTAATCCATTTTTCTTGATGGATCCATGCCTCTTATTTCCCCTGGAGCTTCATTTTCTCCAAATATGACTTTTGCGCCTCTAATCTCCTTGAATTTTGATAGATTTTTCTTGTTTCCTATCATGTGTCTGGAACAACCACTATCCATGTACCAGGTTCCTTGGCACTCAGCTGTTCCTTGAACCTGCAATCAAGGAAATTAGTTTTTAGGTACCCATGCTTGTCTGGGTCCTGAGGGGTTAGTGCTGTAAGATAATCCAACCAACCTATAGCCAAATGACTTGACTCTAAGAGGTTGCCATCTATCTGTGCCATAATCATAATTCACTTTGGAAAATTGCTTGGGGGCTTTAGGTTCATACAACTGTCTCTTTTGTCTGTATGCATGTATGTGTGTTTTAGCAATTGCCTTCTTTGGGTAGTTGTGATACTTCTGAGTGTAGTGCCTGGGTGCATATGTGTGCTGATGATAGCTCTTTTGCCTTTGGAATGGCCTTTGCTAAGTTTTAGGCCTTTGCCATTTAGGCTTATATTCCATAGGTCTTTGCTGATATTTCACATTATTCCAATCAGCTTGGCTTGGGTAGTTTCTACCATTCCCATCATATGTGTTTCTTTGATAAAACTTTTGGGGTTTTTGGTAGCTCTGTTTCTTCTTTACAGAGTACTTCCTATTTGGAGTTTGCTGAGGAACTCTGCTGGATTTCTTCTCAGCTGTCCTCTTAGCATCCTCAACTGGCTGTTTTCCTTTTCCTTTATTACCAAGGCCAGTTTGTTTGTGATTGTGCTTTGGAGTGAATGTGGGTGCAACATTTGGTATCTTGGGTTTTTGAGATGCTTCATTACTTGAAGATCCTTTTTCCAAGATCACTCTGGGAGTTTGACTGTGCACAAAGGAATTGAATCTTATGCATGTCTTATCTCCACACTCTTTTTAGCTTTGTGAATGAAGCAATCACATTTTTGAGATCATTTTCCCTCTTTTCTATAGCAGCTATCTCTGCTATTAGTTTAGCATTCTCAGCCTTCAGCTCTTTGTTCTCATCAGCTATGTGACTTAGAGTACTCAGCTCCTTAGTCACCATGAGTTTTGGCTTTTGAGCTGGCTGTTTTCCTCATTTAATAGTGTGTGTGAGGATTTAATGTGCTCAAAGTCTTTCATCATTTTGCCTAATGAATCATAACGATCAGTGGGTGATGAAGTGTGTGTGTCACAATCACTATCACTAGAATATGAGTGAGATGAGTTAGAGTGTACCTCATCTTCTTGGTCAGGTTGATCTTGTTCTTTAGCCATTAGACATATCATTGCTTCTTCTTCAGAATCACTTGTGTAGTCAGCTTCACTACCCTCTGAGTCTGCTGCTTCTTTTGACTTAGCTGTCTCAGCAATCTCTGCAGCCAACATAGCTTTTTTCATTTCCTGTCTTCTTTCTCTGAAGACTCTTCTTTCTTCTTCATTCCTGTATTTATTGACTACAGGGTATGGACAGTCAATAGCAAAGTGTCCTGGTTGTCTACAGTTCCAACACATGTTTTCAACTCTTTGATCAGCTCTTTCCGTTCTTGGGTTATCAACTCTCTGATATTCAACCTTTTGATGCTCAGCTCTCTTGGGTGGCTTATCTTCCCTTGACTTGGAGGGAGCTGAATGTCTTCTGGAGGATTCACCTTTGTTTCTCTTGTAGTTCTTGTTGAAGAACTTGTTGAATATTTTAACCATCAGGGCAATCTCCTCCTAGTCAATGACTTCTTTGACTTCAGCTCTCTTCCCATCCTTGACTATAAGTGCAGCTGTTTTGGGTACAACTGTCTCCTCTTGATCCTTTCTTCTCAGCTCAAATTCATAAGCTTTGAGATCTGAGAATAGTTCATGATTGGATGTTTTTGATAGGTCCATCGAGTGCCTTAGAGCCATGGTTTTCATTTCCCATTCAGCTGGGAGGTTCCTTAGTATCTTCATACACATCTCCTTTTGTGTGTATTCCTTTCCAAGTGCTGAGAGCTCATTTGTAATTTCAGTGAATCTAGCATCCATCTGATCCATTGTCTCACCTGCAAGCATTTTAAAGTTTTCAAACTTTTGGACAACAACAGATTATTTTTTTTCTTTAATTTGCTCTGATCCTTCACAAATTAAAGTTAATTTATCCAAGATTTCTTTTGCTATTTTGCATGACTTGACTTTATTGAACATTGCTTTGTCCAGAGTCTTGTAGAGAATATCCTTGGCCACATTGTCCAAATTGTATCTCTTTCTGTCATCATTGGTCCATTCAGTCCTTGGTTTTTCAACTAATGCTTGGTCTTGCGGCTTCACCACAACTTTCTTCTCCTTGGTGCCGCAGCTTTGCTCTCCTTGCAGCTGTGTTCACTTTCAATATTTGCAGTGGCCCATCCTCTATCACTAGCCACATTTCGTCATGTAAAGCAGATAGATGAGTCTGCATACGAATTTTCCAGTCATCAAACTCCTCAATAGTGAACATAGGAATGCGTGTCAAATTTGCTTCCATGATAATAACTTTGCTGAATAAAAAAATAGCTTTTGAAAGAGCAAGTGTTAAAAACTTCTTTGAAAGATTGGAGATCTAGTTCAGTAACCAGTGCGGAAGGCTCAATGAACCAACCGCTCTGATACCACTTGTAGGTCCCAAGGGGTGTGAGTAAGGTTTAGAAGGGGGTTGAATAAACCTTACCAACTTTTCAATTTTAGTCCTTTTAAAATATTACGAGTTAAATACACAACTAAGTCCTTGGGGACAACTAAGTTAGTTAACCAAATCACCACTCAGTCGATTGAGCCGTTTGATAGAATAACTCAACCGTTTAGTCTAAACCTTAACTTGGTTGTGATGAGATTTTCAGGGAAGACTTAACACCCTTTAATTTGATTTACTTTGTTTTAAACACTTGATTTTAGCACTTAGTTACTTATCACCGGATAGCAAATTATCGTGAGATATAGAATATGTATGCGAAAATAAAATGCTAAAATGTAATTGACACAATAATTTTTATAGAGGTTTGAAGATGGGGTAATTCTTCTACTCCTCTCTTCTCCAACTCCTGGAGGAATCCACTAAGTAATGATCGAGTCTGAGTGGTTATCGGTCCGGATACAATTCTTGATCACACACGGTGACTTGCTCCTTTGGGACTCGATGCGGAGATGCCTTGGTCACACACCGGCTTCTCGTCCGACTCGGCTACTTCACGGGCGGCATTTGCCTTGCTACTTGACTCACTTTCTCAAGCTTCTTGGATTTGATCACGAAGCCCTCCAATAACTTGAGATTGGTTCGACCTTGAACCTTTCTACAATCCTCCTTGGAAAGTAGACCCCTTTTGATTCTTCAAAAGTTTCCTCTTCAACAGTTTGAAGTTGTCTTTCCTTCACAGCTTAGTGTTGGATCGATTTCCTTCGAGATTTAGGCTTGAGGATTTTGCTAGAATAACTTGAGAATATTTTGCAGGTTACAGTATGAATCTCAGGTATGCAAGGTAATCAAGGTGACCTTTTCTCAAAGTGATTCCTCAGCCTTTTATAGTGAATTTTCAAAAATCTGCCCGTTGAAGAGATAGGCTGATTTTCAAAAATCACTTGTGTTCGTTGGCTTGTCTTGTTGCAGTTCTTGATGTTGACATTTCCTCGTATTAAATGAACGTTCAACTTTTCAGAATCTGACATGAGGTGCAGTGCTTCTCATTGGTTTATTCCTTTTGCACACTTCTGGGAATGAGCACTTTAATACATGGCATCATGGAAGTATTACTTATTTAAGTAAACTTCTTGACTTCTGTGCAATGGATTCTTTTCAGTTAACTCTTCTTTGCAGCTGCCTTTACCCCAGGTGACTTGAGTCTGCTCCAATGATTGAAAGACTCATCTGTCACTTCAACTTGACTTGGCTTCTTGAGTTGACTTGACTGACTCTTCTCACAGCTGTCTTATAGCCGATACTCCTTCAGTCAAGTTCTTGACATCTCTTCCTTGCCACACTCAGCTGCTTCACAGCGGAGTCTTCATTCTAGTCTTCAGTTGACTTCTTGTATTCCCAGGTATAGCTGACTTGTCTCAGCTCATACACCCCTATCTATTACAATAAAAATTACAAGGAAAATGAGGTGCCAACTTTCTAGTCTAAGTTTTACATGGCATTCATCAAAATCTAAACAATAAATTTCCCAACACTTTGACTACAAATCAAACAAAGTCAAGAAGGAATATATATAAGTCAATCCAAATACACAAAGGAATTATTGAATAAATGTGGAATAGAAGAAGGAAAAATAATGGCAACACCAATGTCAACAAATATCAAGCTTGACAAGGATGCAAAAGGTAAATCAGTATGAAACAAAATATCGAGGTATGATTGGTAGTTTACTTTATTTAACTGCTAGTAGACCTGATATTCAACATGTCCTATGCCTATACGCTCAATTTCAAAGTAATCCAAAAGAATCTCACTTAAGTGTCGTTAAAAGAATTTTTTGTATTTAAAAGACACTATCTCGTATGGCTTATTCTATTCGAAAAATGACAATTTTATCTTAAAAGATATCAATGATTTGGATTATGCCAGAAACATTGATGATCGCAAAAGCACTTCATGTTCTTGTCAATTTTTAGGCGATTGTCTTGTTTCATGGTTTTTTAAAAAGTAAAATTGTGTATCTTTATCAATGGTCGAAGCCGAATATACTTCCGTGGCTTTTTGTTGTGCACAATTACTTTGGATGAAACAAACCTTGAAGGACTACAAACATATTTTACAAAAATTCCTATTTTTTGTGATAACACATCCGCAATAAATATTTCACAAAATCCTGTACATCACAATCGAACAAAACATATTAAAGTTAGATATCATTTTCTAAGAGATTGTGTGTCAAAAAGGAAAATTGAGATGAATTTTATCCCATCTTAAGATCAATTAGCGGACATCTTGCAATACCATTACCCGCCGAGTCTTTTAACTCTATTTGAGCTCGTTTAGGCATAATGCATATTGAATAATATTAATATTCATTGTTTGGAAACATTTAAACATTTTCAAAAAGTTTTAGGGGTGAAAATTCTAGTTTTTCAAAACTGTATTTCGAAATAGAACAGGGACTAGTCGCCATGTATAACGATCGATCGCCCTCACCAGTCGCCCTGCATAACGACCGATCGCCTTGCATAGCGACCGGTCACCCTAAGGTTTGATTACCAATTTTCCCTAAAACCCTAAGTTGAAAACTCTTTTTCAAAATCTCCTTGTTCCTCAAATTCTCTCTATATTTTTTGATAATTGTTTCTATCATTCTCTTTTAAGTCTTATTTCTATATTATGGCTTCTCTCTGAACTGAAACTGGCCTTAATCCTCCTAAAATAAGAAAAAGAACAAGAGAGGCTTCTCCCTCAGATCCCCTTCCACAAGAGGACTCAGCCAAAAATAAACCGGAGGATATTAATCCTCGACTATCGAAAGGAGAAATTGCCCATTTGAGGGGCACTATTTCAGCTACCCACATCCAGTGGGCTAAAAGTAAGGAGAACCTTTTGTCTTAAACTCCTTCTCGTGTGAATTTATTTTGGTTTATTCATAAATTTGCTGAGAATTATTATGAAGGAATTGAATTGGGTAATAAGGCTATTGCACGTACTAGGATTTGTAGGTTTAATTCCTTTAGTAATGATTATCCTACAATTAGATTATTTTTTGAAACCCAAGGATGGGTTAGTCTTTGGGATAATCCTAGTGCGCATTATGATGATGAGGTCATTAAATTGTTCTATGCCAATATGTGGATAGATTAAACATTGGATTTAAGCCTTTATTCTTGCACTCTTTTGTTGAAGGGCAACATTTTGTTTGGAGTATTGGTCGAATTTGTGAATTGCTTCGGGTTCCCGCCTTTGGGTTCGATGATTTGAGTGCATTAGATGGGATAATGGGCATTTGGGGGTGTTGTTGGAGAAAGTAAAAACTTTTTTGCAAGTTTTGCCATCTTCCACTACGTAAGCTATGCCGACAGAATACTGCATCATTTCCCTTATTTCCTCTTACTGTGTTTGTGTGAAGGAAATTAAGTTGTCGAGCAATCTTGATTATTTTCCAACATACAAAATTTTGAAAGGGGTTAACTATGGGGCGGTATTTGTGCAATACCTAATTGAATCCGTCACTTTGGTAAAGAAGAAGTATATTCTTAGGAATATTATTGGTACATTTCTTTATGTATCGAGGTTGCCAGAATTGGCGATGAATGTGAAGATAATCCACAATGATTTTGGAAAGGACAATATTCTCCAAATGGTTAGGATGAGGAGAACAATGATACAAGCTCCAACTAAATCGGCAAGAGGATGAGCCTCCACATCCCAAGTTCTTAATCATCCTCATGACTTCTTTGATGACTTAGAAATCGAAGATTTGATGGGTGAGGGAGCACATAGCGTACCGAAGGATAATACCAGTGACATAAATAGTGACGGAGACGGTGATGGTGATGGAAATGAGGGAAGTGAAAATGGGAGCGAAGATAGTGAAATCCCAGGAATGCATGAACGAATGGATAGGCTTGAAATAGATACTTATCGGGATATAGTTTCCCTAATGAGGGAACTTGAAGAAGTAAAAAGGGAAAACACAAAGATGGAAAGTAAAATGAGCAAGCTTAAGAAGTTCATCAAGGAACTTCTCCCTACGACATGTTTCTCTTTCAACAAGGGTTAGATCTTTCGATCCCCTCCCCATTTCTATCTCCATGTATTCTTGATTATCACACTCTTATGTTGTCAAAACTTCTTATTTGTGCTATGGCTTTTTATAATATTGATGCGCTTATTTACTTTGTAACTATATACAAGGCCTAATAATTTTTTGATGATTTCAAAGGGGGAGAAAAGCTAGCTTGTGAGCTTGTGAACTTTTGGGCATAATAATAATCACAAATGCTTTTGTACTCACGGTAAAAACATTTGAATGATAAAAGTGCTTATTGATAAAAGTGCTTATTTATTAGCTCTTGGTATATTTCGTTGGTATGCTAAAAATAAAGTTTTTTTATCACTTATTGGTTTCTTATTGAAACTTAGTACTTATTGCTTCTTGATAAAAGTGATTTTGAAAAGGAGCTTATTGTGTTCAAGTATTGCTTCTTGATAAAATTGATTTTCAAAAAGAGCATATTGAGCTTATGATATTTTCCAAGCATATTCATATTTATCTTGGTATAGATATAATGATTATCCTTGTTTAAATATTTTTCATAAGTGATTTTGAGCTTATTGATAGCTTAATATGATGATGCATTATTTAGTACTCTTAAATGAGCAAAAATGAAAATTTGAAAAAAAAAGATGGTTTATGTCGCTGCAAACAGTTGTTTATTTTGACAGGGGGAGTTTATATTGATACGACAAGTTTTTCAAACTTTTGTAAAAATGTTTTTTTATAAGTCTTTGCCTAAAAACCCTATCAAAATCGTTTTGGGTTGAAATCATCAAAAAAGGAAGTTTGTAAGAATAAAGTTATTTTCATTTTGATGATTTCACCTTAGTCATTTTAAGTCAACCAAAACGATTAATTCGGGAGCTGTCAAAATCGAATTTCTTTTTTCAAAGTTTAACTAAGATAGTTTTTTGCTAAAATGACAGCGACGGGTCTCCATCAAGGGCAACTAGTACCTGAAAGACTTGCTCGAATAATTTTTGAGTCAAAACGACCCTTGAATAGGGTGACCGTTCGTCCTGAAGAGCGACATATACCTGTAAGTATTTCTCTATTTTTCCCCTGAACCTCCACAATAGACACAGGTCGCCCATACACGGCGACCGGTCTCCCTGAAGGGCAACCTTTTGTTAGATTGTACTCAATCTCTGTCAAATTCAAATTTTACAACATGGCGACCGACCGCCCTAACTAAGATCAGATGATTTTGAACGTTGCAGTAAGCAAGATTTTTACTTTTATCACTTTATCATTTTGTGGATCTTTTGATCTTCTTTTTCCAGACAAAATTCAAATATGAGGAGCCTATGTTGGAATTCAAATCTTGGAGCTCTTCTATAAATAAATGAAGAAGCTTGGAGGATCAATACGACAACACAACATACAATTCTACAACACAACAAGAAAAATTCAGTAAATTCTCTCAAGCTTTCATTTCCATACTCTTGTTGTAAAAGCCTAAGTTTTTGCACTTTCATTTTTGCTTATTATGCTTTCTTTCTTGATTACACTTGCACTTTCAAAAGTTGTATAAATTCATTTGAGGTGTAATATTGATTGATCAATCATCCAAAATAAGAAATACATGTTAAACGTTCTTTTGGTGAGAACACACTTGGTTGATTAGACTAGGTGTTGAAGAGTTTGGTGCTCTTCAAGATTGTTGGTGTAAGAAGAGTTTGGTGCTCTTCTCGTTGAGTTGTAATCGTTTGGTATCGATTAAGGAAATTTTCTTTTCAAAATCCACTCGAGAATACCGGATGGTAGTGGATTAAGTTCTAGGTGAGTGGAACTACTATATATCATTGTGTTCATTTTTTTCTCTCTCTTACATTCTTGAAAATCTTCATATATTAAAAAAGGAAAGAAAAATCTGAAAAATCGGGAAAATCTATTCACCCCTCTCTAGATTTTCATATCTACTTGGACTAACATATGTCACATTTTGTATTTCTACTTTATCTTTCTCACTTGTGGGACATTGTACCCCGTTGAGCTTGAAGTGATTCACAAGTGAAGTACTGGCTGGTTTTGACATGCTCATGTTAAACCTCTCAAGAACTTTGTTAAGTTGGATTTTTACCAATAAATAGAGCTGTCAAAATGGGTATGGCCTGCTGGGCCAGCCCGCTCCGCCTAATAAATGGGTTGGCTGGGTTGTGTATATGTTGGCCTGCTTGAAAGCGAGCCTAAACGGGCTAGCCCATTTGGTTCGGGACCGGTGGGATCGGCCGGCCGACTTATTTTATATTTTTTTAATAAGAAATTTACATTTTAATTTTTAAATAACTATCAAGCCTTAAAGAGAAAGAAAAGAAAAAGTGAGTAGTACATTCCAGAAACCCTAAAAACCAATATCAGATATGAACTAATCTTCTCCAAAGCAACACGTCGCCTCTGCTCCATAGCCTCCGCGACTCTTCATTGCATGTCGCCGCGCCATCACACACCGCCTCTACTCGTTGCACTCTGTCACCATAGGCACATAGGTTATTTTGTCTAGATTTGACCTATGTTATTCTGTTATTTCTTAAAATTTTGATTTAAATTTTGTTATTTAGCCGCCTCTGCTCCACTGCATGCCGTCACACTCCGCCTCTGCTACGTTGCACTTTGTCACGCTTCGTCACTGCTATGCGCTGCACTCCGTCACCAAAAGTCCACAAGTAATTTCTTCTTGTTATTTAGTTTTTCTTATTCTTCATACGATTGATCTATTTTATGTTTTTAACTTTTAACACCTAAATGAGATAAATGTTGGTGATATACTGATATAATATATATATATATATATATATACACACTAATCAATATATTTTGAGTGTTATAGAACTAGTTTTGAATGGAGTTACACTCATCAATTTGGCAAAGTTCATATGCAATGTCGTTCCATTTGGTTTTAAAATAAAGTATTAATGTTCAGTTTCTTTTGCTCCTGGTTGAGTGGTTGGTATTCAAATCGATGTTCAAAGAAACTAAACATTTCTTTAAAATGTTAATGTGTAGTTCAAATATTTTTTTTAAGATGATGTTTAGTTTAAATGTTTTTTTAAGATGATGTTCAGTTCAAATGTTAGTAGCTTTCTTTTCCATTAAAATTTTGCCTTCATTAGTTATCATAAATTTGTTTCTTGGTTTGTTTGCAGATTAGGAAAAAGAAAAATGGAATCTACTACTTTGAATAAAACTATTGATTTAGATGAAAATCAATTGGAAAGTAAAAGATTGGTGAGGAATCAACTAAAAATCGAAGGAATATTCCAATGTTTGGATTTTTTTTTTATTAAGAATGAGGTGGATAAAGATGATGGAATAAGAGCAGAATGTAAGGGATGTAAGAAATAGTATAAATGTGGGGGCAAAAAATATAGGACGTCTACAATAAGGCGCCATAGAGATAGTTGCAAAATATTGAAGTTTAATGATGTGGGACTAATGCTTGTTGATCATGAGGGGAAGTTAAGTTCGAGGAAAATAGACCAAAAGGTATCACGTAACCTTTTAGTTGTTGCAATTGTTAAACATGATTTTCCATTTTCATTCATTGAACACGATGACATTAGAAATTGGGTGAAGTAATTAAATCCTGATATTGCTTGTATTTCTAGAAATACTCTCATTTCTGATATTACAATAGTATATTTGAGGGAAAAAGAGAAACTTAAGCATACTCTTGCTAATATTGAAAACAGAGTTTGTTTAACATCAGATGTGTGGACTGCATGCACTAGTGAGGGTTACATTTGCTTGACTGGCCATTTTGTTGATAAGAATTGGAAATTGAACAGTAAAATTCTTAACTTTGCTCATATGCCTCCTCCACACTCGGGAGTTGAATTAGCCGCATGGTTATTTGAAATTTGGAAGGATTGGGGGATTGAGAAAAATTTATTTTCTTTGACATTGGATAATGCATCTAACAATGATAATATGCAAGATATTTTGAAACAACAACTCTCTTTGCATGATGGTTTGTTTTGTGATGGTGAATATTTTCATACTCTTGTTCTGCTCACATATTGAATATCATTGTGAAAGAAATCATGAAAGAGCTATTGTTGCTTTGGATAAAATTAGAGATTCTGTCATGTATGTGAAAGGATCGGGAGGGTAGGATGAAAAAATTTGAAGAATGTGTGAGAGTCGTGGTAATATTGACACTAATATTGGCTTGCGATTGGATGTGTCTACTTGTTGGAATTCCACATATTTAATGTTGGAAAGTGATCAAATATAAAATGGCATTTTCTTATATTCAATTGAATGACAGGAATTATAAATATTGTCCTTCAAATGAAGACTGGAAAAGAGGAAAGAAAATATGTGAATTCTTAGAGCATTTTCTTCATTTCAACTTGATATGTGGCTCGTCTTATCCTACATCAAATTTATACTTTTTGCAAGTTTGGAAGATTGAAGTTTTATTGAAAGATAACTTGTCAATTCAAGATGAAATGGCGAGTGATTTGTGGAAAAAGATGAAAGAAGAGTTTGATAAATATTGGAGTCAATATATTGTGGTGCTTGCATATGGGGCTTCACCCTCATATAAAGTTGTCGAGGTTGGAGTATTTTTATGGAAAGGTTGAGAATGATCCCATTAAATGAAAAGAAAAGGTGTCACTTGTGAGTACAAAGTTGTATAAGTTTTTTGAGCATTATTTAAATGCTAATGATTCAAGTCCATCACAACCTCAATCTTCATTCATTTTTGGATCTACATCTTCACAAAGTGGCCAAGGAATCAAAACTAAGGGGAAACAAATATTTGATGTAAATATTCTAACTATGTTTTTTTTTTCCTTAAGTTCTATTTCTTTCATTTCTTTCCATTTATTCTTGTGTATAACATATTCTTATTAATAAAGGAAATCAAATAATTTGAGAGTCAAATGATTTCGAATGCCAAAAATTCTCAATTGTTTCTTTACTTGGAGGAGCCAAAGCTCAAATTCTCACATTATGAAGATTTGGATGTCTTTGAAATTATTGGAGGGATCATAAGCATAGGTTCCCAATCCTTGCATTGATATCATGTGATGTTTTGGCCATCCGATAACTACCATTGCTCCAGAATCAACTTTTTCTATTGGTGGCCGCGTGCTCACCAAATATAGAAGTTTTACCCTCTATAAAAATGTTCAAGCTAAATTTGTACTCATATTTGGTTGCATATTTATGTTGATGGTAGGATAAGATAGTTTAACCATTGTTAAATTATATTCTTTATCAGTTATGAATTGATATCCTTTGATATAAATTTTTAACTACATTTGTGTTTTTGGAACTTATTTTGTAGGTAATGATTCTAATGAAGATACAAATTTGAAAATGACGTTATCTTTTGAAGCATCCAATCTTGTACAAATTGATGAAGAGAGCGAGGAAGGAGGGAACAATGTAGAGGATTTTGATGATGACATGGTGGATGAAACTTGAAACTTCGTATTACGTTTGCATTTATTTATTTAGTATTTTGAAATTTATGGATATGTAATGTTGCATGGACGATGATTAGACAATATGGATTTATTATGGAGTTGTAATGCTATTATTTTCATGATTGTCCCTCCTATTTTAAAGCTTTCTTTGAAATACATGATTATGGGTATGTACTCAGTAGTCAGTAACAAGAATTAACAGTAAGGGAGTAAGGATCCAAGCTATTTCTTTTGTTTTCTGATTGTTTAATATAGTGCTATAGTGATAATTGTTGAAAAAGGCATACATGTGTGGTCGTGTACTTTCAAAAAGGTATACAAATCAAATGTGTTGTTAGTGTACAAACAGAGGGGAAAAAATAATCTGGCGGCTGGGCAGGGCCAGCATTTTTGCAGCCCGCCAGCCTGCACCGCACCACCAAATGGCGGGTTGCAGGTTGGCCGGCCCAACCAGCCCGTTTTAACAACTTTATCAACAAATTTGATATCCTAAACTTTGAAATTGTGTTGTTTTTGAGTAAATTGAGTCAAAATCATTGTTTGAGTTGTATATCAAATTGTAATAGGTATTCAAGTACTAAAGAATCAAGAAAATAGATGAAAAATAGTGAAAACATAGCTTCTACATGATATACTGCGATACACAAAGGCATACCACGGTAACAACTGAAGAGTAAATCAAGAAATGCCCCTGATTCGTGTACCGCAACAAATACCGCGGTACAAACCTACTTTGTACCACATTACAGGGAGAATGTACCACATTACATGATTTTTTGTAGGATATACCGTGGTACAACCTACATGTACCGCGGTACACAATCCGCGGTTCAATTTTTCCTTACCGAAATTCAACCTAAATTTCACATGCTTCATACCGCGATACATTCAACGCACACCACGATACCTACAAAGCACACTATAGGTCCCAAGGAGTGTAAAGTAAAGTCTAGAAGGGGGGATGAATAGAACTTACCAACTTTTTGAATTTAATCCTTTTAAAGTGAGAGCATAGTCACAAGTCAGTTGGGTCCTTGGTGGACAGCTTAGTTGACCTTCATAGTAGAGTTAGCTACTTAATAGACTCGACTGAGCTATTGAAAAGATAACTTAGCTGATTCAGTTAACTCTTTATAAAATTAGTAGACTTGGTTTTTACAGCGGAAGACTTTCACCCTTGTTTGAAATACGTTTCAAAGTGTTGGTTATTATCAGTTGACTTAGCAAATAAAACAAACAACAATATAGATATGCGAGAATAAAAGTGTTGAATGTAAATGACACAAAGAAATTTCTATAGCGGTTCGGGAATAGGGTAATTTCTCTAATCCACTCTTCTCCAACCCCTGGAGGAATCCACTAATGTAACAGTGACTTTGTTACAAAATAGTGACAGTCAAATTAGGCCTTGATCACACAACATGCTTTGCTTCTGGGACTCAGCTTTTTCACAAAACATCTATCTTGCTACTTCAGCTCCTTCAAACTCTTGGATTTTTTTCACACAGTTCTCTAATGAGTCCAAAGCTTCTGGTTCAAACTGGAACCTCACTACACTTTCTTTAACCCTGGATGTGTAGACCCCTTGTTATTTAAACAAATTTTTCATGTTCTACATTTTGAAGTTGTCTTTCCTTCACTAAGTGTGTTGGATTTATTGACAGTGTTCAACATTTTTCAGCCCGCTGGTAGGGAGATAACAGTGTTCAGCTAGGTCACCAGCAGTCAACTTGAACTCCTTATTATTGACCGATGAGCGGATCTCATCATCATGAACCTCGATATTCACGTAATATATACATGGCTACCTCCTCAAGGTAGGTTTGAGAAAAATCCATGGATAGAAATTTCTTAAGACCTGCCTTCTCAAGTTTTTCAGCTATCTTATTTGCCAGTACATTGTCCACGCCCTGCTTGACAAGGCCTTCAAAATCCACAGTCGCACCGGTGTGGATCTTCTCAGCAAGCCTAGCATAGTCATGTGAGGGTACCATTTCAGTATTGAACTTGAGATTTGGACGAAGAGAAAACTAGGGTTTACACTTTTCTTTGTAGAGAGAAAACTGAGTATTCTTCGAGAGCAAGAGAGCAAGTGTGAGGAGAGAGAGAAAATTGAATTTCTCTTTATATAGGACTTGAAAGAACAATTTTTAGAATTCAAAAAGGTAAAAAGTGATCAACGGTCGAGATCACGCTTGAAAACCGCATTAATTTCCCCGCATTAAATGCATCAGCATTTATATGCAATCATGGGTTAACTGGTGCAGGCTTTTTACTAACATCATTAATTATTGTTGATGTCAAGCCTAAAAACATTCACGCTCGCAGAAAATGACTGTGTTTTGTCACTTAGCTCATAAATGACTCAGCTATCTTCATTTATGACTTGACTTTGCTTCTTTCTTGAATGAATAATCACTCAAAAATTAACTGCGGCTAACTTTAATCTGGTGACTAGCCATCTAAGCTGTTTCACTTGGTTGTTAAGTGAAACTTTTCTTAGTTCTATTTCTCTCTTCTTTAACCCTGCTCAATGAGTCTTCTGATCTTCCTAACTCAGCTCAATCTATCCAAGCTCATTCTTAAGCTCTTCAAATCTTGATTCACATAGTGGCTTTGTGAATATATCAGCTAACTGCTTATTAGTTGATATGTATTCCAATGTGATGTCTTTCTTTTCAACATGATCTCTTATGAAATGATATCTGACATCAATGTGCTTGGTTCTTGAATACAATACTGGATTCTGAGCAATTGCAATGACACTTGGGTTATCACACATAATTGGAATCTCTCTTTCTTCCATATCATAATCTCTCAGCTGTTGCCTCATCCATAAAACTTGGGCACAACAGCTGCCTGCAGTAATGTACTCTGCCTCAGCTGTGGATGTAGCTATTGAATTTTATTTCTTGCTGAACTAAGAAACCAACCTATTTCCAAGCATTTGACAGGTACCTGATGTACTTTTCATGTCAACTCTACATCGAGCATAGTATGAGTCTGAGTAGCCAACTAAATTGAATTCTCCTTCCTTTGGATACCATAAGCTAACTTCCTGGCATCCCTTCAAATACCTTAGGATTCTGTTGGTTGTAGTCATGTGACTTTCTTTTGGAACCGATTGAAATCTGGCACATACACCTACAACAAAGGTGATGTCTGACCTACTTGTTATTAAATAGAGCAATGATACAATGAGGGCTCTAGACCTTGTTTGATCAACAGCTTTGCCTTCTGCATGCATATCCATCTCGATTGATGTATTCATGGGAATCTTCACGGATGACTTTTCTTTCATACCAAATTTCATCATTAAATCTCGGGTATACTTGGTTTGGCTTATGAAGGTTCCATCCTTCATTTGTTTGACTTGAAGATCTAGGAAGAAAGTCAGCTCTCCCATCATACTCATTTCAAACTTTCTTTGCATAAGGTTTGACAATTTGTCACACAGCTCTTTGTTTGTGGATCCAAAGATGATGTCATCCACATATATTTGAACAAGCAGTATACTCTCCTCATTTTGAATTTTGAATAGTGTCCAATCAACCTTGCCTTTGGTGAATCCATTGTCTATTACAAATTGAGACAATGTGTCAAACCAGGCTCTTGGTGCTTGTTTCAAACCATATAAAGCCTTCTTGAGCTTGTAGACTTTATCTCCTATAGTTTTCTGCTTAAAACCTAGAGGTTGCTACACATAGATTTCTTCTTCCGAAATTCCATTTAAAAATGCACTCTTCACATCCATTTGATAGACTGTGAAGTTCTTGTGTGCTGCATAAGAAAGAAATATCTTAACTGCTTCAAATCTTACAAAAGGTGCATAGGTTTCATCAAAATCTAAGCCTTATTCCTGGAATACCATTTGGCTACCAATCATGCTTTGTTTCTCACTACAGATCCCTCTTCATTCATATTGTTTCTAAATACCCACTTAGTACCAA
The DNA here is from genome assembly GCA_016081115.2 of Rehmannia glutinosa. Lineage (NCBI taxonomy): Eukaryota > Viridiplantae > Streptophyta > Magnoliopsida > Lamiales > Orobanchaceae > Rehmannia > Rehmannia glutinosa. The sequence goes on along the minus strand of JABTTQ020003393.1, from coordinate 141,726 downwards.
TAACATTTTGGTGGGTAGGCCTTCGAACCAATTTCCAAACATTATTTCTTTCAAGCTGATTCATCTCCTCTTGCATAGCTAGAATCCAATGTGTGTCATCCAATGCTTGTGACATATCTTTAGGCTCAATCTGGGAAATAAAAGAAGTGAACATAGCTTCATGTTGAGTTCTGGATCTGGTTCTTACTCCTTCTCTAATATCTCCAATATCAAGCTTTGGAGGATGGTCTCTCAGCCATCTCACATATGGTTGAAGTAAGTCTGTTGGATTGATCTTCTTGCGGCTAAGTTGTCTTGAAAAACTTCTTCATCATTCACCGTTTGCAAGTTTTCCAAATTGTCTTTGAGACTCAATTATCTCATCTTCATCCGGTTGAGTCTTCTAACATCCGCCTCAACATAGGGACTCTTTCTCGAGCGGTTTGTTGATTCATCTTGTCGCTAACTCATCAATGTCTTCATTGACATTAGGTTCATCAAAAACCACATGAATAGACTCTTTTGTGACCGTAGTCCTCTTTTTCAACACTCTGAAAGCTTTACTCTCAGCTGACTATCCCAAAAAGATACCTTCATCAGTTTTAGCATCAAAAGCTTTCAAGTTGTCCATGCCATTTTTGTAAATGAAGCACTTACATCCAAAGATATGAAAATATCCAACATTTGGCTTCCTCCCTGTCCAAATTTCATAAGGGCTTTTGGACAGTTGCCTATTGATCATACACCTATTCTGAGTGTAACAGGAAGTATTAATGGCTTCAGCCCAAAATCGCTTAGGCATTCCAGCCTCAGCTAACATGGTCCTTGCAGCTTGCTTGAGAGTTATGTTCCTTCTTTCAGCTACTCCATTCTGCTGTGGAGTTCTTGCAACTAACAACTCATGAGCAATACCATTCTCTATACAATACTGAGTTATAATCCCATTGACAAATTCAGTTCCTCTATCAGACCTTATCTTGATAATGGTTTGACTCTTCTCATTTTGAACTTTTCTCATCAGCAAAGGAAGCTTTTGCAAAGTTTCCTTCTTTTTACACATAAAAATGGTCCATGTGTATTTCTTTCCATTGATGTTGGCTGGTTCAACATGACCAAATAAATTCATATTCAATAAGTGCAGTATCCTGGTTGAAGAAGGACTTGGCTTGTTCTTAAATGAAGACTTAATTTGTTTTCCCATGTGGCATCCATCACAAATGTTTTCCCTCTTGTATATTGAGTCTGGCAATCCTTCCACAAGATGACTCCTTGCAAGCTTGTTGATCATCTTGAAATTCAGGTGACTCGACTTCTTGTGCCACAGCCAACTTGATTCGGCTGTACTCTTGGCTAATAGACATGTGCTTGGTGTAGCAGTTGGCCAATCCACTACATACATGTTTTTCTGTCTTGAGCCTGATAGCACAACATCATCAGGTTCAGCATCCTTGATCTGGCATACTCCCATATTGAATCCTACATTGTAACCCTGATCACAGAGTTGGCTGATGCTCAGCAGATTGAAATTCAACCCTTCAACATAGGCTACATCTGTGATTTCTAGTCTATTTTTTCTTATGGATCCTGTGCATTTGATCTCCCTTGGAGCTTCATTTCCTCCAAATATGACTTTCGCTCCTTTTGCTTCCTTGAAGTTTGATAAATTCCTTTTATTTTGTCATATGTCTGGAACAACCACTATCCATGTACCAGGTTCCTTCGCACTCAGCAGTTCTTTGAACCTGGATCAAGGAAATCAATTTTTAGGTACCCAAACCTGTCTAGGTCCTGAGGGGTTAGCACTATAAGGTGATCCAACCAACCTATAGCCAAATGGTATGACTCTTAGAGGTTGCCACCTATCAGTTCCATAATTATAGTGAATATTTGCAAATTTCTTGGGAGCTTTAGGTTCATACAGCTGTCTCTTTTGTCTTTATGCCTGTGTGTGAGATTGTGTATTTGTTTTCTTAAGATAGTAATGAAACTTTTGTGCATATTGGGTATTGTGTTTGGATGCATATGTGTGCTGATAATGGTTCCTTTGCCTTAGGAATGACCTATTTTGAGCCTGAGGTCTTTGCCACTTGGGCTTGTATCCCTTAGGACTTAACATATGTCTCATTTGATTGTTCCAATCAACTTGGCTAGGACAATTTCTACCATTCCCATCATATGATTTTCTCTGCTGAAACCTCTGGGGCTTTTGGAAGTTCTGTTTTGATTTCACAGAATATTTCCTGTTTGGAGTCTGGTAATGGACTCTTCTGAATTTAGTTTTAGTTGTCCTTTCAGCATACTCTGCTGGCTTTTTGCCTTTGCTTTTATATCCTAGGATAGCATGGTTGTGATTGTGTTTGTGAGTGGGTGTGGGTGCAATATATGGTGCCTTGGATTTTTGGACTCCTCATTACGTGAGGATCCCTTTTCCATAACCACTCTTGAAGTTTGAGCATGCACAAAGGAATTAAATCATATGCATGTTTTATCTCCACTTTCCTTTTGTAGGAAAATTTATTATTAGATTTTGATGATACCATGTAAAACTTAGAATAGGAAGTCGACACCCCATTTTCCTTGTATTGTAATAGATAGGACTGCATGAGCTGAGTTGGAGTCAACTATGTTGAAGAATACAAGAGCCAATTGAAGATTGAAGTGAAGACCCAGATGTATGTCAGCTGTGTGTAGTCAAGATGGAAGCCACAGACTCGACTAAAGAAGAGACCCATCTATGGGACAGCTGTGTAAAGGATGAAGAAGTGACAGTCAAGTCAGTTAAGAGCCAAGTCTGCCAGTTGACAGACAGTGGAGTCATTCCTAAAAGGTTGGAGTTGACTTAAGTCAAAGGGATAAAGGCAATTGTCAAGTCAAGTCGACTGATATTAATCCGTTGCACAGAAGTCAAGGACTTTACTTAATATAGTAATACATCCACGCTGTCATGTCTAAAAGTGCTCATCCCAAAAGCGTACAAATAGAATAAACCAATGGGAAGCACTATGCTTGTGTCAGGACCTGAAAAGCTGCAGATATCGTTTAATATGAGGAAATGTCACCATCACAAGTTGCAGATCAAGAAAAGACAAGCCAACAACCAAGAAGTGTTATTTAAAAATTACTTATCTCTTCAACAGACAAATTTTCATGTAAGTACTATAAAAGGCTGAGGAAGCAAGTGAGAGAAGGTTACCAATCTAAACGAATTCTAAGAGAAAAATCAAGCAAAACAAGAAAACAAACCTGCAAAAATACTCTTAAGTTTTCATAGACATTCCTCAAGCCTAAAATCGAAGGAACTTGATCCAACACATTTAGTGAAGGAAAGAATACTTCATCAAGTTGAAGAGGAAACTGTTTAAAGAACTAAATGGGTCTACTCTCCAAGGTTGAAGGAGCTGTAGTAAGGTTCAAGGTCGAACCATAAGATTTGAGCTCGTTGGAAGGCTGTGTGATCAATTCCAAGAGTTCGAATGGAGCTGAAGTAGCAAGGTAGTTGTCTTGTGAAGAAGCTGATTCCCAGGAGCAGCCAACTGTGTGATCAAGGTTGACATGAACTGATAACTGCTTTGTAACCAGATCTGTGACTTAGTGGATTCCTCCAGGAGTTGGAGAAGAGTGGATCAGAGGAATTACCCCATCCTCGAACCACTATAAAATTTGCTTGTGTCATTTTACTTAAAACGCTTTACTTTCCTACATATTGTTGATATATGTTAAGTTAATATTGCTAAACCTAACTGATAATAACATTGCTAGAAACAAGTGTTAAAAACAAGTTTAAAACATCAAGGGTGAAAAGACTTCCGGTGAACAAAACCAAATCAACTGAAAAGTTAAGTGTTAACTGACCCAGCTGAGTTATACTATCAACAGCTCAGTCGAGTCTGTTGAGTGGGTAACTTTGCTGAAGTAAAGCAACCTAGTTGTTCCCCAAGGACTTAGCTGATTTGAGTTTTAGTCTGTTAAATTTATTTAAAAGGACTAAGTTCAAAAATTTGGTAAGGTTTATTCAACCCCCCCTCTAAACCTTACAACTCACCCCTTGGGACCTACAAGTGGTATCAGAGTGGTTGGTTCATTGAGTCTTCAGCACTGGTTAATGAACTACATCTCAATCTTTTTAAAAGATATAACACTTGAGTGTTTAAAGCTTTTATTTCAAAAGTAAAGTTATTATCATGGAATCAAATCTAACTCGCATTCCCATATTTACTGTGGAAGAGTTTGATGATTGGAAAATCCGCATGCAGTCTCACCTATTAGCTTTGCATGATGAAATGTGGCTAGTGATAGAAGATGGGCCACTGCAAATCTTAAAGGTCAACACTGTTGTAAGAAAAGCACCTCCAGTTGAAGGAGAAGATGCTGCAGCAGAACCCAGACCTGCTATGGTTAAAAAACCACGTTGTGAATGGACCAATGAAGATAAAAAAAAATACAACCTTGATAATGTTGCCAAGGACATCATCTACAAAACCTTGGACAAGGTTATGTTCAACAAAGTCAAATCATGCAAATCAACCAAAGAAATCTGGGATACGCTAACCTTGATATGTGAAGGACCTGAACAGATTAAAGAGAATAAATTAACTATTGCTGTTCAGAAATTTGAAAATTTTAAAATGCTTTGCGGTGAGAGTCTAGATCAGATGGATGCCAGATTCACAGATATTACAAATGAGCTTTCAGCTCTTGGGAAGGAGTACACTCAAAAGGAGATGTGCATGAAAATCCTACGAGCCCTCCCAACTGAATGGGAAATGAAGGTTATGGCCCTGAGACATTCCATGGACCTATCCAAAACATTAAATCATGAGTTGTTCTAAGACCTCAAAGCTTATGAGTTTGAGCTGAGAATAAAAGAGCAAGAGGAAACAGCTGCACTAATGGCCAGTGAAGGAAAGAAAGTTGAGCCAAAAGAAACAATTGACCAAGAGAAAATTGCCCTCATGGTGAAAAGGTTCAACAAGTTCTTCAATAAGAACTATAAAAGAAACAAGGGTGAAACCTCCAGAAGACACTCAGCACCCTCCAAAGCAAGGGAGGACAGGCCACCCAAGAGAGCTGAACACCAAAGAGCTGACTATCAGAGAGCAGAGAGAGCTGACCCGTAGAGAGCTAAAAACCTGTGTTGGAATTGCAAACAACCAGGACACTTTGTTGTTGACTGTTCTTATCCACCAGTCAACAAATACAGGAATGAAGAGGATAGAAGAGTCTTCAGAGAGAGAAGACAAGAAAAGAAGAAAGCCATGTTAAATGCTGAGACTGCTGAACTAGCCAAGTGAAATGAACCAGCAGACTCGGATAGTAGTGAAGCAGACTACTCAAGTGACACTGAGGAAGAGGCCTTGATTTGCCTCATGGCCAAAGAACAAGATCTAAAATATCAAGAAGATGAGGTACACTCTAGCTCATCTCATTCAGATTCTAGTGGTAGTGATAGTGACACAAACACTTCCTCACCCACTGATCTTTATGATTCAATTGGAAAAATGATGAAAGACTTTGAGCACATCAAAACCTCACACACACCTTTAAATGAGGAAAACAGCCAGCTTAAATGCCAAAACTCACAGCTGACTAAAGAGTTGAGTATTCTAAGTCACATAGCTGATGAGAATACAAAGCTGAAGGCTGAAAATGCCAAGATCCAAGCAGAGTTAGCTGCTGCTGAAAAGTGAGAGAAAGATCTCAAAAATGTGATTGCTTCATTTACAAAGGCATCCAATTCATTGGATGAATTAATAATGAGTCAAAAAGTGTGTGGAGATACGACAGGCATATGATTCAATTCCTTTATGCATGTTTAAGCTCCTAGAATGATTTTGGAAAATGTAATGATGGAGTCCAAAATTCCAAAACACCACATGTTGCACCAACGCCCACACCAAAACACAATCACAATCATACTGGCCTTGGATATAATGGTAAAGGAAATAAGCCAGCAGAGTATGCTGAAAGGACAATTGAAATGAAATTTAGAGAAGTTCATCAGCAAACTCCAAACAGAAAATACTCTGTGAAAGCTAAACAGAGCTACCAAAAGTCCCAGAGATTTCAACAAAGAAATTCATATGATGGGAATGGTAAAAACTATACAAACCAAGCTGATTGGAACAACCAAGTGAAATATCAGCAAAGACCTATGGTATACAAGCCAAAAAGGCAAAGACCTCAACCTCAACAAAGGGCATTCCCAAGGCAAAAGAGCTATTATCAGCACACTTATGCACCCAGGCACAAAACCCATCAAGCACAAAAATTCCACTATTACCCCAAGAAAGCAAATGCTCAAACAAACACAAAGGCATACATATAAAAGAGACAGTTGTATGATCCTAAAACCCCCAAAGCAATTTGCTAATGTGCACTATGATTATGGAACTGATAGATGACAACATCTTAGAGTCAGATCATCTGGCTATAGGTTGGTTGGAACATCTTACAGCACTAACACCCAAGGACCCATGCAAGTATGGGTACCTAAAAACTAATTTCCTTGATTACAGGTTCAAGGAACAGCTGAGTGCCAAAGAACCTGGTACATGGATAGTGGCTGCTCCAGACATATGATGGGGAACAAGAAAAATCTGTCAAAGTTCAAGGAAATCAAAGGTGCAAAAGTCATATTTGGAGGAAATAAAACTCCAGGGGAAAATAAAAGGCACAGCATCCATAAAGAAAAATAGACTGGAGATCACATATGTTGCATATGTTGAAGGTCTCAACTTCAATCTTCTAAGCATCAACCAACTCTGTGACAAAAGCTACAATGTTGGATTCAATATGGGAGTTTGCCAAATTAAAGATGTCGAATCAAATGAAATTTCGCTACAAGGCAGAAAAATATGTATGTAGTGAATTGGTCAACTGCTACACCAAGCACATGTCTGCTAGCAAAGAGTACAGCCGAATCAAGTTGGCTATGGCACAAGAAGCTGAGTCACCTGAACTTCAAGACAATCAACAAGCTTGCAAGGAGTCATCTTGTGGAAGGATTGCCTGACTCAGTATACAAGAAAGAAATCATTTGTGATGCATGCCAGATGGGAAAGCATATCAAGTCAACCTTCAAGGACAAGCCAAGTCCTTCTTCGACAAGGATATTACATCTCTTGCATATGGACTTATTTTGTCCTGTTGAGCCAGCTAATCAGTGGAAAGAAATACACCTTAGTGGTGGTGGATAATTACTCAAGTGTTAGGAAATTTATTGAGTAGATTTTGATGATACCATGTAAAACTTAAACTAGGAAGTTGGCACCCCATTTTGATGATACAAGAAGCCAACTGCGGACTGGATTGAAGACTTTGTTGTATGTCAGCTGAGTATGGCCAAAAAGGAAGTCAAGGACTCGACTGAAGGAGTGTTAGCTGAGAAACAGCTGTGAGAAATGTTAGTCAAGTCAACTCAAGAAGCCAAGTCTCAAAGTTGAAGTGACAGTTGAGTTATCCAATGACTGGAGCTGACTCAAGTCACCTGGGGTAAAGGCAGCAGTCTAGTCAAGACAACTGACATAGATCCGTTGATTAAAGTCAAGAATTTTACTCAATATAGTAATATGTCAAAGATGTCAGGTCTAAAGTGTTAGTCCCAGAAATATGCAAAAGGAATAAGCCAATGGGAAACACTGCACCTTGTGTCAGGCACTTGAAATGCTGCGAAGACATTTAATACGAGGAATTATCAACATCAAGGACAACAAAAAGACAAGCCAACGAACAAAAGTGACATTTGAAATTAGCCTATCTCTTCAACGGGCAAAATTTCAAATGTGCACTATAAAAGGCTGAGGAAGTTATTGAGAAGAGGTTACCTGAACCACAAACAAGCAAGCATTATTTAAGCATTCAACCTGCAATTTTCTCATAAGCAAACAAGAAAATCCTCAAGCCTGAAACTCGAAGAAAATCGATCCAACACAAGTAGTGAAGGAAAGACAACTTCAAATCTGATGAAGAGGAAACATTTGAAGAAATCAAAGGGATCTACTATCCAAGCTAAGATTGTAGAAAGGCTCTAGGTCGAACCATTATCAAGTTTCTTGGAGGGCTTCATAATCAAATCCAAGAACTTGAGAAGTGAGCTGAAGTAGCAAAACAGCTGCCCTGTGAAGAAGCTGAGTCGCAAGAGAAGCCAACTGTGAGATCAAGGCTGTCTCCAGACTGTTCACCACTTTGTAAACTGATCTATTACATAGTGGATTCATCCAGGAGTTGGAGAAGAGAGGATTAGAAGAATTACCCCATCTTCGAACCTCTATAAAATATTTGTGTCATTTACTTTCAGCAAATTTACTTTCTTGCATATTTACATTATATCTGTTGTCAGAATCATATTTTCTATCCAACTGATCAATAACCAAGTGCTAAGAATCAAGTGTCAAAACAAACTTAAAACAAATCTAAGGGTGTTAAGTCTTCCGCTGTTAAAAACCAATCAGCCAAGTTAAGTATTTGGCTTGAGCAGCCGAGTTATACTATCAACAGCTCTATCGAGTTTGTTGAGTGGGTAACTTAGCTGAAAAGCCAACTTAGTTGTCCATTAACGACACAACTGTTTGAGTCAACTCTGTTGAATTAATTTAAAAGGACTAAATTGGAAATTTGGTAAGGTTTATTCAACCCCCCCTTCTAAACCTTACTTCACACCACTTGGGACCTACATCAAGATATACATGGACTAGTTTCTTGTGTAAAAAGAAGGAGACACTACACAAATTGCCTCAGCTGATTATGAGAAGAGTCAAACCATTATCAAGATAAGACTTGACAGGGAAACTGAGTTTGTCAATGGGATTATAACTCAGTGTTGTGTTGAAAATGGTATTGCTCATGAGTTGTCAGCTGCAAGAACTCCACAGTAGAATGGAGTAGCTGAAAGAAGGAACATAACTCTCAAGGAAGCTGCTAGGACAATGTTAGTTGAAGCTAGATTGTCTAAGAGATTTTGGGCTGAAGCCATAAATACTGCCTGCTATACTCAAAATAGATGCATGATCAACAGGCAATTGACTAAAACTCCCTATGAAATTTGGACAGGGAGAAAGATAAATGTTGGATGTTTCAAGATCTTTGGATGTAAGTGCTTCATCCACAACAATGGCAAGGACAACCTAAAAGCTTTTGATGCTAAAGCTAATGAAGGTGTCTTTTTGGGATATTCAGCTGAGAGTAAAGCTTATAGAGTGCTAAACAAGAGGACTATGGTCACAGAAGATTCTATCCATGTGTGTTTGATGAGCCAAATGCAAATGGAGAAGATATAGATGAGTTAGCTGAGAAGCAAAATCAGCCAACTATACATAAGAGTCCCTATGTTGATGCAGATGTGAGAGCACTCAACCCTGAAGAAGATGAGATAGTTGAATCTTAAAGACAACTGGAAGGTCTGCAGCTGAATGATGATAAAGAAGTTGTTCAAGACAACTTAGCTACAAGACGGTTGAATCTAGCAGACTTACTCCAACAAGATGTGAGATGGCTGAGAGACCATCCACCTGAGTTAATTATTGGAGATATTAGAGATGGAATAAGAACTAGATCTAGAGCTCAACATGAAGCTATGATTACTTGTTTCATTTCCCAGATAGAGCCTAAAGATGTGTCTCAAGCATTAGATGACACACATTGGATTCAGGCTATGCAAGAAGAGCCGAATCAGATTGAAAGAAACAAAGTATGGAAATTAGTTCAAAGGCCTACTCACCAAAATGTTATTGGTACTAAGTGGGTATTCAGGAACAAGATGAATGAGGAAGGATCTGTAGTAAGAAACAAAGCAAGATTGGTAGCCAAAGGGTATTTCCAAGAGAAAGGAATAGATTTTGATGAAACCTTTGCTCCTGTTGCTAGATTGGAAGAAATAAGGATGTTTATTGCTTATGTTGCACACAAGAACGTCACTGTTTATCAAATGGATGTGAAAAGTGCATATCTAAAAGGACTTTTAGAAGAAGAAGTCCATGTTGAACAACCTCTAGGTTTTGAGCAAAAAACTATTGGAGACAAAGTCTACAAACTCAAGAAAGCACTATATGGATTGAAACAAGCACCAAGAGCATGGTATGACACATTGTCACAATTTCTAACAGACAAATGATTCACCAAATGAAAAGTAGATAGAACACTCTTCATAATTCAAGATGGAGAGAGTATACTGCTTGTTCAAATTTATGTGGATGACATTATCTTTGGATCCACAAATAAAGAGTTGAGTGATAAGTTCTCAAACCTCATGCAAGGAAGGTTTGAAATGAGCATGATGGGAGAGCTGACTTTTTTTTTTGGACTTCAAGTCAAGTAAATGAAGGATGGAACATTCATAAGTCAAACCAAATATACCAGAGATTTGATGAAGAACTTTTATATGAAAGAGAAGTCATCTGTGAAGATTCCTATGAATACTTCATTTAAGATGGATATGGATGCAGATGGTAAAGCTATTTATCAAACTAGATATAGAGCCCTCATTGGATCATTGCTCTATTTAACAGCAAGTAGACCAGACATCACCTTTGTTGTAGGTGTATGTGCTATATTTCAATCTGCACCAAAAGAGAGTCACATGACTGCAACTAAAAGAATCCTAAGGTATTTGAAGGGATGCCGAGAAGTTGGCTTATGGTATCCAAAAGCTGGAGGATTCAAGCTGGTAGGCTACTCAGACTCAGACTATGCTGGATGTAGAGTGGATAGGAAGAGTACTTCATGTACTTGTCAAATGCTTGGAAATAGATTGGTTTTTGCTTCAGCAAGAAACAAAAATCAATAGCTACAACCATAGATGAAGCAGAGTACATAGCTGCGGGCAGCTGTTGTGCCCAAGTTCTATGGATGAGACAACAACTGAGAGATTATGAATAGAAGAAAAAGAAATTCCAATTATGTGTGATAATACAAGTGCTATTGCAATTACTCAGAATCCAGTATTACATTCAAGAACAAAACACATTGATGTCAGATATCATTTTATAAGAGATCATGTTGAAAAGAAAGACATCACTTTGGAATACATCTCAACTGATAAGCAGTTAGCTAAGATTTTCACTAAACCTCTATATGAATCAAGATTTGAAGAGCTTAAGAATGAGCTAGGTTTAATTGAGCTAATTTAGGAGACTCAGAAGACTCAATCAGCAGAGACCAAGAAGAGAGAAATGAAAATCAGCAAGTTTCATTTTCCAGCCAAGTGAAACAGCCAAGATGAGGAATCAGATGTATCGAGTTAGCTGACAACTGAGTGATCTTATGTGAAGAGAAAGCTGCACACGTTTAGCCTATGATTCGATATAAATGGTGCTGCATTTAATGCGGGGAAATTAATGTGGTTTCAAAGGTTTAATCTTGACCGTTGATTTTGATCAAACTTTTCAAATTCCAAAAACCGTCCTCTCATGTCCCATCAAAACCAAAACCCACTTTTCTCTCTCCTCACAACACTCTCATCTTCAGCAAGCAAGTTCAAGATTTCTCTATGCAAAACTTCAAAAACCCTAGTTCTTCAAGCAAGATTCCGCGATTATTTCACCGTTTAGTTTTTAAGAAAATGGATGTGTAACGCCCTTTTCTAGCTTACTTGAATATTAATTCGAAAATAAGATATAAAATAGAAATACTCTGAAGAATGCTTAAAAATACGGAATAATAAAAATCTTACTTCTTTTGAAAAACTTTACATCGGAATTAAATGATTATAACTGATATAATTACTTGTCCAAAAATATTCATTCTGAAAATAAAACGACATTCGAATTTAATAGACTAAAGAGTCAAATTTTATAAATAAGAGAAACTTAAAGACATGAAATCATGAAAGACGTGGGTTTTTCGAGTCATTGCCTTGTGCCATCTCCTTCCTCATCTGGGTTCTCATCTGAAAACATTCAACATTCGTGGAATAAGCTAAAGAAGCTCAACAAGTAATCTCATGCATGAATGCATGCCTAATGCAATATCTTACATTTATACCTTGAAAGACTTTACATTTTCTTTACTTAAAACCTTTCACATTTCATACTTAAAACATTGTCTTTCTTTTCGTAAAACGTTCTTAGGACGCGAGCTCACTTGGTAACACATTGTTCTAATCAGGGTCGCAGTGGGCCTTGTTATTTGGAACCCGATTAATATTTTGCCCAAAGGCCCATTTCCATTCGTTTTGCCCGAAGGCCCTTTCCTTTGAACATTAACATTAGCCGCAGCGGCACATGATCGGAACATCGGTCCCCCGCGCCCATTTCCCACTCACTCCAGCATCATAGAACAATGTGTACCCATTTCTTTTAAAAAAATATTATACTCTATGACTTGACTTTAATTAAGATGCTCGTGAAATACTATGAACATACATTAAAAATGATGCCTAAACTTAAGTGATGCAACATATCATTAAATACAAGAATAAACATAAGCGCATATCATAATAATTAAATCACATTAGCTGAGACAATTTGAGAACAAACCATGCATTCAACTGATTAGGGAAAACCCTACATTCAATCAATTAGGATTAACCCTATATTCAATTAATTAGGGATAAACCCTATGTCCCAACTAATTATTGAATATCCTACTTTTGATTAATTATGGATAAATTCTATGTTCAACTAATTAGGGAAAATCTTATATTCAATTAGTTAAGGGGAAAGTACATCTAGTTAATTAGGAATGAACTTCAACTAATTATTGAAAATCCTACATTCAATTAATCAAGGATAAACCATATGCTCAACTAATCAGGGAAACTTTATGTTCAATTAATTAGCGAACTCTAGTTTCAAATATACTTCGGAAAAAGTCATACGTTCACTTAGTTAGGGGAATAACCTATATTCATTTAATTAAGGGAAAACCATATATTCAATTACTCAAACCTCTTTAGGGAAAAACCCTACATTCAAATAATTAAGGGAAAGCTCTACATTCCGTTAGTTAGGAAAAACTATGTATTCAGTTAGTTAAGGGAAAACCCTACATTCAATTAAAATCATATATCCATTTAGCTAGTTTGGTGAAAAAATATATTTAATTAGTTAGAAGAAACCCTATATTCATTTAATTAGTGCGAAAAAACCTTACATTTCAATAATTAGGGAAAAGTGCACATCCAACTAATAAGTGGAAAAAAGAATCACCACTATCATAATTCATAACAACTCTCAAACTAACATAACAAAATAGCCAACTAATGTTACTAATCTGAACGAAAATATTCGATCCAGTTATCGTGATAATTATTATTCTTGAACTAATCTTGAAACAAGAGATATTAGAACTTGTATGCGGTCTAGCGTTAGATCACAACCTTAAAACTAATTAACCTAAATATCATGCACGAACTCTGAAACTTTACAACTTCGTGATGTACCATCATCAAATAAACACTTAATAGTCCTAAGTATGTTAACATGCACACACATATATATATACATATACATTATGATGTGGAAATTACCATTATAGCCTCGCCTAGCTCGAGTTGACCATCTTGACCTCGCCTCGCGGAATTACCAAAATGCCCCCAGGATCCGCGGCTTTTTTATATGGGTCTCGACCCAACCCGAAAGTCCGGGTCGGGTCGCCCGCGAGCCACACACCGTCGATCGGATGCCACGTGTACGGTGATCCGCACTACCCGGTGAACATTACTATAAATACAGCACGAAAACCAAGGTAAAAGGTAACTTGTCATTATTCTAAATTACCTCGCTCTTTAGCTTTCTAAGCCATGGGACATACACGAACTGAGTGAACAAATCGAGCATGTTACTCGACAACTGGATGATTTGAGGCGGAGGGGAGCTATAACATCCGCTTTGCAGAAAAGGGGATCTCTATTTTCTCCCAGATCCTAGCCGAGGTGGTCACGCCGAACTTCAAGCTTCCTGATCTCCCGAAATATGATGGGAACAGGGACCCTCAGGAACATCTCACCGTTTTCGACCACGTGATGCGATTGTATGGGCAGTCGGATGCCATGAATGCTAGAATATTCATCACAACACTGACTGGAAAGGCGCAAGAATGGTTTATGGGATTACCTAGGGGAACTGTGGTTTCTTACGAACAACTGGCCCGAAAGTTCTTATACTAGTTCGCAAGCCAAAAGCGAGCTCGAAGGTCGGCTTCGCATTTGTTCACTATAAGGCAGGGGGTGAAAGAATCGCTCAGGGAATTCATAAATCGGTTCAATGATGAAGCATTGGAGGTGCAAGATATGCGAATCGACATGATGACTAATATCCTTATCCTTGGATTGCAAAAAGGACCATTAGCATCAGCGCTCGCTCGCGAACCACCTATCGGTAAGGAGCAGTTAATGGAAGTGACCCAGAAGTACATACAGGAGGAAGAGATGAATGCCCTTAAAGACCAGGAGTGGTCCCAAGTGGCTCAGGCTCCACACGAGGGGAGGGATCTTAGAGAGAGGCTTCGGTTTAGGGCCGAGAGAGGCCTAGACCGAGGTCCAGATCAAGATCGCCCCAGGACAGCGAGGCACAACAAATATACTCTGTTGAACGCGCCCCAAAGTCACGCTCTAATGGCCATAGAGCGAACTGATATGCTAAGGTGGCCAAAAAGATAAAGACTACCTCGGGTTGAAGAAACATGGATAAATATTGTCGCTTCCACAAGGACCATGGCCACGATACCGAGGACTGCATTCAATTGCGAGATGATATTGAAAGGCTCATCCAGCAAGGTTACTTACAAAATTTTGTTTTGAAAAAAACGAGGTGGAGGACCTAACCGGGACCCTAGGCGAAGATCACCGGCTCGCAAGTCGCGAAGCTAGTCGAGAGGTTTCCATGAGGCCGTACATAGGCAAGAACGCCCGAGGGAGCACTCTAGGCCTAGGCAAAATCAGGAAGAAGATAACTTGCCTCGTAGGGGAGTTATACATATGATAGCAGGGGGTCCTAGTGGAGGTGATTCACAGAGTGCGAGAAGGAAGCATGCGCGTAACCTCACCCATGATTCTAAGAGGAAACTGAAGGCCATGAGTGTCCAAAATTCTAGCGCTATTACGTTCGATGGTCGTGACCTCGCGGGAGTCGAGGCAGGCCAAAACGACCCGATGGTAATCACGATGGATATCGCCAACTTCGCCGTGCAAAAAGTCTTGGTGGACAATGGGAGCTAGGCGGATATATTATTTATGCATGTGTTGAGAAAGATGGAACTAGATGTAACCGCCTTACGTCCGGTTGACACGCCGCTGATGGGGTTCGGAGGAAGTGAAGTGGTTCCCCTAGGGACCATTGATCTCCCCACCTCGCTAGGCGAAGCGCCATGCCGAAAGACAATCGTGATCAAGTACCTGGTAGTAGACGCCCTATTTGCTTATAATGTGATCATGGGGCGACCCGGATCGAATCAATTTCAAGATGTGGTGTCCACTTTATCACTTGAAGATGAAGTTCCCTACATCGGAGGGTAGGCTAAGTACGAGGCGATCGGATATAGGCTAGAGAATGCTATAATGTTTCCCTAAAAAAGAAGGAAGGAAGAGAGAAGTGAGAACTATAAAGCAAATAACACGCGAAGAAGAAGGCTAAGTCAATGAGTAAAAAAGAAAAGGAGAAGGTTAAAAAAGCTAGAAATGGCGGAATATAGGGTTGAGCCAACGGAGTAGTACAAAGTGATTGAGCTCGAGCCGGCGACCCGATAAGTTCACTAAGATAGGGTCGCAAATGGACTCAAGCTAGAAGTGTTGATGATTCAATTTCTTAGGGAGAACGTGGACATTTTTGCTTGGAAACCTTCCGATTTCCAAGGTGTAGGTCCCAAGGGGTGTAAGTGTAAGGTTTAGAAGGGGTTGAATAAACCTTACCAAATTTTCGATTTAGTCCTTTTAAATCTACAAATGAGTTAATTCTATACAAATTTGTGTCCTTGATGGACAATCGAATTAGTCACTCAAGAGAGTTAATCTCTCAACATGATCACCGAGCCGTTGATGGAGTAACTCAAAGTTGGCTACAATTTAACTCAAATTTGTGGTTTTATTTTTCATTGGAAGACTTAACACCCTTAAGTTTGATTAAGCAAGATATTAGAGCTTGATTTAGTACTTATCAATTATCAATTGGATAGCAAATTTATCGTCAGATATAAGCGATTAAAAGTGCAGAATTTAAATCTTTGAAATGTAAATGACACAAAAAAGTTTTTATAGAGGTTCGAAGATGGGGTAATTCTTCTACTCCTCTCTTCTCCAACTCCCGGAGGAATCCACTAAGTAATGATCGTTTACAAAGTGGTAACAGTCCCGAGATACAAGTCTTGATCACAACAAACCGACTTGATCCTTTGGGACTCGATGAGACGCCTTGATCACTCACGGCTTCTCGTACGACTCGCTTCTTCACAGGCAGTTTGCGCTTGCTACTACACTCACTTGCTCAAGCTCTTTGGATTTGATCACGAAGCCCTCCAAATGCTTAAGACTTAGTTCAACCTTGAACTTTTCTACAATCCTTCCCGGAAAGTAGACCCCTTGTTTTCAAAGGTTTCCTCTTCAATCTGGTTGAAGTTCTCTTTCTTCACAAAAGTGTTGGATTGATGTACTTGAAATGTAGGCTTGAAGATTGAGATTGTTTCAGCTTTTTCTAATGTGCTTGTCTATCTCACGTATGTGTCATTCATGCATCTTCTTTTCTCAAACAAACTCCTCGGCCTTTTATAGTGAACTTTCAAAAATTTGCCCGTTGAAGAGATAGGCTTATTTTTGAAAGTCACTTTGCGCGATCGTTGGCTTGCGTTCTTGGAATTGATGTTTCCTCGTATGAATTGTTGTTTCACCTTTTGAGTTCCGACACGGTGTAGTGCTTCCCATTGTTCATTCCTTTTGCACGCTTCCTCGACCGAGCACTCCAAGAAAGGTGGTATGGAGATATTACTTGTTTAAGTAAATCTCTTGATTTACAATGGGGCAACGGTTCTTTTGATTATCTCGACTTGACCGCATTTCCTTGCTTTCCCCAGTGACTTAGAGTCACTTCCAATCATTGGATGACTCTTCTTCACTTCAACTTGAGACTTGGCTTTTCTTGAGTTGACTTGATGATGCTCCACTCAAGCATCTCATCTCGCTTCTTCAAAAGAGAGTTCCCGTCTACTCTTCTTTGCCATACTCACTTGTCTCACAAAGAGTCTTCCTTCCGATCTTCATTGTCTTCTTGCATGTTAGGGCGTATGAAATTGTTTTGACTCACTTGGCCAGCTCTATTCATTACAATGCATTTTACAACAAGAATTGGGTGCCAACTTTCTATTCTAAGTTTTACATGGCATTCATCAAAATCTAAACAATAAAATTCCTAACACAAGGCATAGACCCGAGGTGATGGTTCACCATTGAATGTGGATCCGTTAAGCGATGCCATGAAGCGAAAAAGCGAAGCTTTGGAAGCGAAAGAAACAAAATTATAGAAAACGAGGTGAACAAATTATTGGAAGCGGGATATGTTGTGGAAATTCAGGTCACTGAGTGGTTATCAAATATAGTTGTAGTGCCCAAGGCTAACAACAAATGGAGGATGTGCACAGACTTTACAGATCTGAATAAGACATTCCCCAAAGATCCCTACCCCCTACCTCGCATCGACCTCTTGGTGGACTCCACAGCAGGATGTGCCTTGCTTAGCATGATGGATGCATACCAAGGGTATCACCAAATTTTTATGGTGGAGGAAGATAGGGACAAGACCTCGTTTGTGACGGAGAACGGGGTTTATTGTTACATGGTAATGTCGTTTGGGCTAAAGAACGCGGGAGCTACTTATCAGAGGTTAGTCAACCTCATGTTTAGAGAGAAAATTGGCAAATCAATGGAAGTGTATGTTGATGATATGTTGGTAAAAAGCGTGGTGGAAGAGGATCACCTTGAGCATTTGAGGGAGGCTTTCAAAATAATGCGAGCCTATGGTATGAAACTGAATCCGGCGAAGTGCACCTTCGGAGTGCGAGGTGGAAAATTTTTGGGCTTCATGGTGCATGAGAGGGGGATCAAAGCGAACCCGGAGAAGATAAAAGCTATAATGGAAATGAGTTCACCTAGAACGGTCAATGAAGTACAACGACTACGGAAAAATTGCCTCGTTGAACAAAGTTCATTTCGAGGTCACCGACCGCAACCTTCCTTTTTTCAACACTTTGAGGAACATGAAGATTTTTCAATGGACGGAGGAATGTGAGAAGGCGTTTGAAGATTTGAAAGGATATCTTATGTCTCCACATTTATTGTCCAAACCTAAAAAAGGAGAGGCTCTATTCTTATACTTAGCCGTTTCGAAGTGAGCCGTGAGCTCGGTGTTGGTGCGAGACGAAGAGGGAGTTCATCGCCCAGTTTACTACGTGAGCAAGTTATTACAGGGAGCCAAAGAGAGGTATCTAGAGACCGAAAAGCTAGCTCTGGCCTTGGTAGTATCAGTTAAGAAGTTACGACCTTACTTCCAATCTCATCAGATTATTGTCCTCACAAATCAACCACTAAGACAAGTGTTAGAAAAACCGGAGCTGCTAGGTCGCCTAGTGAAATGGTCCGTGGAATTGGGGGAATTTGATATTAAATATCAAAGTAAAACGGTGGTAAAGGCTCAAGTCCTGGCTGACTTCGTAAACGAAGTAAGTGGGGCGGAAATTGAAGTTCAAAAAGAGGAAGTGATATGGCTACTGCATGTGGATGGGCTTCGGCGGTGGCCACCGGAGGCGAGCCGATCTTGCTTGCGGCTTCAATTCTTTCAAGGTGGAGGTGGCACTTCGCCTCGAATTCGAAGTGACAAACAACGAGGCTGAATACGAAGCTCTGTTGGCGGGATTAAAAATGGCGCAGAAGTGTAATGTGAAGAAGTTGATAGCTTACACTGACTCCCAGTTGGTTCCAATGCAAGTTGAAGGTTCGTTTGAAGCTAAGGATCGATCCATGGCTAACTATTTGGAGAAAGCGAAGCGGTTGATGGAAAAGTTCGAATAATTTTAGCTACAGCAGATCCCAAGAAATGAAAATGAGTGAGTCGATGCTCTAGCTTGCTTCGCGAGTGTAGTAAGTGGGAATAGCTCGAGGAAGGTGATCGTGTTGGTAGCGACGCAGTCGGACTCGATAGTGGAGGAAGGTCCCATCGAGCAGTATCCAAGCGAGGCGCTGGTTTGTGCAATTGACACCCCAGTCGATTGGATGGAAGACTTGAAAAATTTCCTAGAAAAGGGAGCTTTACCGTTGGACCCGATAAAAGCTAGAAGGGTCCAAGTTAGAGCGTCCCGGTTCCTAATGATAGACAATGAGTTGTATAAAAGATCGGTAGGAGGACCATTGCTAAAGTGCCTCGGACCGGAGAGGGAGATGTACGTAATGAGGGAGATCTATGAGGGCAACTGTGGTAACCACTCAGGAGGTAAGGCACTCGCCCAGAAGGTGATCCGGCAAGGTTACTTTTGGCCGACTTTAGCAAAGGATACAATGGAGTTTGTTAAAAAATGTGCGATGTGTCAGTTCCACGCGAACCTAAGTCATCAGCCAGCGACCCAGTTGGAAACGATCCCCATTGCTTGTCCTTTTGATCAATAGGGAATCGATATCTTGGGTCCATATCCAGTGGCTAGAGCTCAGAAGAAATTTATTATTGTGGCAGTGGAGTACTTTTCTAAGTTGATTGAGGCTGAGGCAGTGGCTAAGATAATGGAAACCGAAGTCATGATTTTTTTGTGGAAAAATATCGCATGTAGGTATGGGGCGCCCAGAATCTTAATATCAGATAATGGCACTCAATTTCAAGGAAAGAAGATTAGGGAATGGTGTGAAGAATATAAAGTTAATCAAAATTTTACAGCGGTGGGAAACCCTCAAGCAAATGGACAGACTGAGGTCGCAAATAGAATTATTCTACAACACTTAAAAACGAGGCTAGAGGAAGCAAAGTCGTATTAGGTGGACGAGCTGCCGGGAGTCCTTTGGGCATATCGAATGACCCCACGGACTTCGACGGGAGAGACGCCTTTTAGTTTAGTGTACGGGTCGAAAGCGATCGTGCCAGTGGAAATTGGAGAAACTTCGCTTCGGGTCGCTCGGTACGAGCCCGAGAGCAATAGTGGAGCTAGAGAACTCGAGCTCGAGCTCATTGAAGAAAAGTGAGACAAAGCGTTTATTCAGATCCAAGTAGCTAAGGGAAGGATGAAAAATGCATACAACAAAAGGCTTCAGGAGCGAAGCTTTCAAGTAGGGGATCTAGTGCTCAAAAAAGTGGAAGTGTCCAAACATGTGGGGAAGCTGGAGGCAAATTGGGAAGGACCTTTTAAGGTAATTGAAGTGCTGAAGAGGGGAACATATAGACTAGAAAACATGCAAGGAAAGGAGCTCCCGAGGCCTTGGAACATTCATAACTTAAGGAGGTTCTATACTTAAAATCTATTTCATGTATTTAGCTTAATTTTGGAAGCATTGGAGACTTATGTTAAAAACTCTCATCAATGAAAGAAGACGGAATTTCACTTGCAATGTTTACCTTTTTGCACAAATCTGCTTAATATTTCAGGGTCGTAAGCGAACCACTCAAGATTCGTAGGCCCTCAAGATAAGCCCCCTAAAAGGCTAGCAGGCCCAAGACGATCCCATGGCGGATCTAGGCCATAAGCTCCCTTTTAGGCTGGCAAAGCCCACAATGGTCCCAACAAAGGGACCTAGGCTCGCAAGTTAAGCCCCCTAAAAGGCTAGCAGGCCCAAGACGATCCCACGAAGGATCTAGGCCATAAGCTCCCTTTTAGGTTGGCAAAGCCCACAATGATCCCAACAAAGGGACCTAGGCTCGCAAGTGAAGCCCCCTAAAAGGATAGCAGGCCCAAGATGACCCCACGAGGGATCTAGGCCATAAGCATCCTTTTAGGCTGGCAAAGCCCACAATGGTTCCAACAAAGGGACCTAGGCTCGCAAGTGAAGCCCCCTAAAAGGATAGCAGGCCCAAGATGACCCCACGAGGGATCTAGGCCATAAGCATCCTTTTAGGCTGGCAAAGCCTGCAATGGTCCTAAGCAAGGGACCTAGGCTCGCAAGAGAAGCCCCCTAAAAGGATAGCAGGCCCAAGATGACCCCACGAGGGATCTAGGCCATAAGCATCCTTTTAGGCTGGCAAAGCCTGCAATGGTCCTAAGAAATGGACCTAGGTTCGCAAGAGAAGCCCCCTAAAAGGATAGCAGGCCCAAGACGACCCTACGAGGGATCTAGGCCATAAGCATCCTTTTAGGCTGGCAAAGCCTGCAGTGGTCCTAAGCAAGGGACCTAGGCTCGCCCAGGGACCTAGCCTCGCCATGGGGTTTAGCCTCGAGAAGAAGCCTAGGACCCAAGGGATGCTTAAAGAATAAAAAAAAAAGTGAAGAGAAGTAAAGAACATGCAACATATAGAAACGAAGCGCAGTACATCGAAGGTACACACAAGCGAGGTAAGGTGAAAGCAATACACCAAAAGCGAAGTAAAATCAGAAGTACATTAAGAGGCGATGAGATTGTCAATAAAATACATCAAAGTTAAATACTTCGTTAATAATTTACATGAATGGTCCCTACGATGCTAAAAGAGGCTTCACGAGCTCGGTGAACTCATCGACCTCCTCCACCTCGTCGATGATTTCTACATCACGCGAGCTGCCAACCTCACCTTCGCCTTCAGCGACGTCTGCCTTCGGCTCGTCCTTCTCAAAGGGGTCAAGCTTTTCGGGGTCAAAATCGGCCTTGGAGGCTCCCTTTTTAATTCCCTGCTCACGGCATTGCTTGAAACCGTCGAAAAGGTACACCACGGCTTGTTCGGCTATGAGCTTCTCGCAAGAGGAGGACTAAAGGATTGGACTCCATCAAGGCGAGACGAGGCTAGCGAAGCCTTATGCTCTTCCGAGGAGAGGTATTCCTCAAGACCTTGTTTCCGACCTCTCTCAAAGGAATCTGCCACCTCCTTGGCGTGAAGCTCCTCACGAGTTTTGAGCTCGCTTTGGGACGAGGCAAGCTGGGTTTTCAGATCGGCCACTTCTTTGAGAAGTTCGGCTCGAGCCTCCTCGATGGCTTTTGCCTTATCCGCTTCGGCAGTTCGGAGCTTCGCATGGACCTCGCTCAGCTGATTGATGTACACTTCATCTTGATGCCTCCAATCGGCACCACGAAGTGCCATTTGGTGTAAGTGGGCAGAGAGCTGCAAAAAGGAAAAAGCGAAGTAAATGACAGCGAAGCAAGATAAAAACAAAGCAGCAGAGTTGGATAATTTAAAGGAATTCACATACCGACATGACTTCATGGGCCACTAACTCTTCGAGGCGCGTAAACTCCGTGGTCATTAAGGCAAACTGGTCAGTAGGGAGGGTAGTATAGTTATATAATTCAAAGGAATCCTCCCCAGCCTTCGTTTCGAGGACCGAGCTCCGCGAGCTAATGTTCCAATTGGGAATGGTACGAGGCATGGCAAGCTCGCGAACTCGAGGCCTAAGGTTGGGAGCCTTCTTGCGAGCCGCAAGTCGCTGGGCCTGGAGATGAGACTCGCTTCGGTTCAGCCACATCATCATTCAGTCCACCGTAGGAAGGTTTGCGTCGGTAGGTTCGATCTCGTCGTGGGCTCGCATCCCAGGGGAGGCACCCATAGAGTCTGGCGAGCTCCTAGCCTTGCGAGTTTTTGCCTTTTTAGGGGCGGATCCTTCAGCCACCGCTTTTCCTTTCTCCTCTCTCAACTTGCTACCCGAGGCCTTGCCGGCTTTCTTCGAGGGCACCTCGGGGATGGGGTCGACGGCTATAGTCACAACGGGGGCCGAAGCTACGGCCATGCCTAGCGGTAAATCCGACGCAGCAGCATCTTGAAGAGCCCGCTTGCGAGCTAGTAGGGCCTCTTTGTTGTTGGCGAGGGCCTTGTCAAGTACGGCAGACCGGATCGCCATATCTGCACAAGTAAACAAAAGGCATCAATATAAGCATGATAGGCGAACTGGAAAAAATAAAGAGAAATAGATTACCAAGTGTTAGAGTTTCATGGCGGAGGCGGGGCTAAGGCCGACGAGGATAGAACCTCTTCGGTAATGAGGTCGCAAGCCTCATACCAATTTTGGGTCAGCATAGAAATGAAGTCGGCACCCCAAGAAACAGGAGGCAGGCCTCGAAGGCGAGGTTGGCTCAATTTCCAATGCAAAGGTAGGTCCCAAGGTTTTTCAATAGGAGCTCGAATGAATATGAACCTATCTTTCCAAGGCCACACCGAGGAAGAAACCCGGTGTAAAAATTTTCGGTTAGTGCGAGGCGAGATGTAAAAGAATTTGGAATTGGTAGTGGTGGTAGAAAAATTGATGGCATATAGTTCGCAAAAGTGAGAAAGCGAGGCGGCCTCGCCGAAATGCTTCATTAAGATAATAAAACCTACGATATGACGATAGGAATTTGGGACGAGTTGAGCGGGGCAAACATCTAGCCCTCTTAGAATGTCAACGATGGGGCGAGCCAAAGGAAATCTAAGACCCGCCTCGAGGCTAGCGAGGTGAAAAGCTAAGCAGCGAGGTGGAGGCTTGTCTATCCTATCACTATTTAGTAGGAATTATGATTTGGTACGAAGCGGGAATGAAGAATTTTTTTCCTAATGGTGCCTATATCATGAACGGAGACTCGGGACCTAAGTAAAGCCCAGGGGGCGACGTGTTCCAGGTCGTCCGATGGGGTGGCTTCGCGGGATACCTTATCTGGGGAAGCGGGAATATGGGTCGCCCCGCTAGTAGAAGTAGAAGAGCTCGAAGACGAGCTGGAGTCAGATGACCCCAAGTTCGAGGATGAACCAGAGTTCGACCGCGAACTAGAGGGCCGTGTGGATGGAGGAGGGGTCGCCATAAAAGAATAAGAAAATTTAAAGTAGAGAGAGAAAGAGAACCTACCTCTAAGTCAAGTGAAGTGGAGGAGCACGAAGTCAAGATCCTAGGTCGTGGGCGAGCTTGAGCAGCGAGGTGATCCGGGGTAAAAAATGTGAAAAGTGAAGGTTTTGAAAGACCGTCTTATATATATAGAGAAGGGCGGGAAAATCAACGGTCTCGATCAAAAGGATGTTCAAATTCAACGGCTGGGATGGAAGGGTCTTTTCAAATTCATAGGTTTGGGCTCTGTGTCGCTACGAATTCGAGGACCTGCATCGAGTCACTTCAGCAATAAATTACTAAAGTAACTGGGGGAGTAAATGATGTGGAAATTACCATTATAGCCTCGCCTAGCTCGAGTTGACCATCTTGACCTTGCCTCGCGAAATTACCAAAATGCCCCCAGCATCCTATATGGGTTTCGACCCGACCCGAAAGTTCGGGTCGAGTCGCCCGTGATCCACACACCGTGGGTATGACAACCGATTTTTATCACTATATTATAAATTGGCACCGTACACTTACAGAGTTGCAGTATTAATTTCACGAACAAGTTTTTGGCTCCGTTGCTAGGGAATGATTTAATCTTATTTGCGCTAATATTGTTACCACATAGTCTTAATTTAATCTAGATCTCTTTATTTTTGTTCTTGCAATTTTTAGTATTTATTTTTACAGTATTTATTTAATGCGACGATCTCAAAGTGCTAACTTAGTGCCTTTTGATTCAGAGATCGAAAGGACATAAAGAGAGCTACAAGCACTCCAACGAAGCGAGGCACCCAAAATGGAGGAACATAATGGTGAAAATAACAATAATGCTCCACCAATGAAACATAGACAAGAAAGAGTCATTCGGGATTATTTCTAACCCAACACAAATCAAAATTATTTGGGAATTTTATGCAACCCATCAACACAAATAATTTTGAGTTGAAACCAGCCCTCATAAGCATGGTTTAACAAAATCAATTGTGGGGGAGCACAACAGATGGTCTGAATGCTCGGTTGGCCATGTTTTTGGAGATTTGTGATACCATCAAAATGAATGGTGTCTTTAATGAAGCGATTCGGTTGAGGCTATTTCCATTCGTACTCCGAGACAAGGTAAGACAATGGTTACAATTATTTGCTCCGAGAAGCATCATCAACTGGAATGATCTTACTCAAAAATTCATGACAATATTCTTTCCACCAAATTAGACACCCTAGTTGAAGAGTGAGATAGCCCAATTTCAACAAATCGATTTGAACCATTATACGAAGCACGGGAAAGGTTTAAAGATCTACTACAAAGATGCCCACAACATGAGTATGCAAATTGGCAACAAGTTCAATATTTTTATAATGGAATGAATGAGCAAACATGAGCAATCATTGATGCTACCACATGTGGTTCTTTAATGAGCAAAACTCCAACAGAAGCTATTGTCCTACTTGAAGAGATGACTACTGTGATAGCCACTAATTAAGTAGGGGTTACTTAGAGATTATTTTAGGGGTCTTAGGGGTTATATATATATTAGGGGCTAATTTAGGTAGATGTTTAGGGGTTATAATTAACTAGTATAAATATGTGTAGTTTCATACATAATTTTACACCCAAATTTCAAATAATTAAGGTAATGATATTTTTTCTCTACTTATTATTCAAGTTTCATATATATATATATATATATATATATATATATTTCACAATTCACGAGCCTCTTTCAATATTTTCACAAATTCTTTCATTAATTAGTTTAATTTATTAAAATCACATATTAGTTATAATTTTATTTAATATAGAAAACGAAGGGATCGAGGATTAGGACTTTTACTGTTCATTTTTCTACATCGAATATCTGCGATTATTAAGGTAGGGATTTCTGTAGTATTTGTCTTTATTTAATGTTTCATGATTGTACTTCATTGGTTGCACTATATGTCAAGAGGAAATAAATTCATATAAGCTAGGGGCCATGAAAAGGGTCCGGGATCAAACGTATCTTCGGGGTGAACCCGCAATGTTATATCACGAACCCGACCGATCGAGGAAAAAAGAGAAATGAATGAATTTCTTGTTGTAATTATGTGAATGTTTTTCATGTTATATTAAATATTGACAGATATATCCCTCTTGAGTGAGATGAAGCTCACCCCTATTATTATCATGACTTTCGAGGTTGAGGAATCCTATGAAGATATGATGTTGTGGATGGTGGAATAAATCATGCTATATTTTAAATAATTATGACCTTACTAAATTTTAGATTTATGTCTTTAATTTTTCCGGTTTATGCTTGGAACAATTGTTGGATATTTTAATTTGGAAGATGTATTATTATTATTATTATTGTTATTATTATTATTATTATTATTATTATTATTATTATTATTATTATTATTATTATTATTATTACTATTACCACTATTATTACTATTATTATTATTATTATTATTATTATTATTATTATTATATATTTTCCTTAAGAATTAAAATTTCTTAATCAATTTTTTTTTATAATTATTGGGATTACTTTAAATTATAAATTTGTGTGTTCTTAATAATATTTCTAGAGTAAATTAATTTCATAAAATTGGGTCGTTACAAGTGGTATCAGAGCAGGTCTACGTTTCTGTAGGCTTGTTAAAAAAACTAAAATTTAAATGTATAGTTTTTAAAAAATAATAATAATAAAAGTCAAACTTTGTATAAGATAAAATGGTGTAATAACATCCACCTCCGTCATATCTTGTCGGTATCCTCAAGGTAAGAGAATTATTAATGCGAGTGAAATTATACAATATGCTCAGTTATGTCATGATGTATTTTATTGTGATTCCATGTTATTATATTCTGATTTAGAAATATAATACCAGTTTATATGTTAGATGAATAGAAATCTACAAAATAAATTTCCCAACAAGCATTATATACATCTTCGGTTTTATTCTACGCACACCAAGTGCTCGATAAAATGCTTCCATGAAAATTTCTTTATTTACATGATTCTCTCGATTTCAAATATTTTATACGTTTATAGACATCATGTTGTCACTCAAATGAGCTTTTCAAATTGTCTTTTCAAGTTTTCCCTTATCATTTGGAATCCTAAGCTCTATATTCAAAAGCTAGATAATTCGATGAAAATGCGCACTTTGATAAATGTTTATGATGTTTTTATCATGCTAACATTTTTTTTGATGATTCCAAAGGGGGAGAAAAACGAAACAAGCTCATTAGCTCAAAGAAGCTAGAAAAAGCTCATAGAAAAAGCTATAAGCTGTGATTGACAAGGCCAAAGGTGTGAATGAAACTTAGTCCATTAGA
Source organism: Rehmannia glutinosa (assembly GCA_016081115.2). Lineage (NCBI taxonomy): Eukaryota > Viridiplantae > Streptophyta > Magnoliopsida > Lamiales > Orobanchaceae > Rehmannia > Rehmannia glutinosa. The sequence continues at coordinate 114,563 of JABTTQ020003393.1, read as the reverse complement.
TGTATTATGGACTTTTATACATGTCTAATGATGTTTTTTGACAGGGGGAGCTTCTAAGCTCTTGAAATTCAAGCTCATTTTGTAAAAGCTAAGCTTTTAGCTTCTTAATTGTTTACTTCTGTTTACTCTTATTGTGCATGTTGATAGGGGGAGCTTTGTTAAAAATGCTTTTGTAAAATCTTTTCTCCTACACTTGTGTTTTAAAATGTTTTGTCGTTTTGTTTTAAAAATCAATCTCCTAAAATTATTTTGGTTTGTAATCATGAAAAGGGGGAGTTTGTTAAATAAATATTTTTATCATGATTTTGATGATTATGTTTTACTGAATTTTTACACCAAAACAATGTCTCCTATTATGGTCCAAATACTCCTAAATCGGTTTTAAATTAGTAGTTCGGAGTATTTCTTATAGATTATTCTCGACTATTCAAAACTTTCATATCGAGCGATATTAAAAGTGATTTACATGTTTTAAAGTATTTTTAATAATTACCGAATACCATCAAGGTAAAACGGCGCTCGAAAAATAAAGTTGAAATTTTTTGACGGTCCGAATATCCCTGGAACAGGTCGACCGGTTGACCCCTAGGTCGACCGGTGCCTGAAGACGTCTCAGTTTCTTCTCCAACGCAAAAATCCCAGGGGATGGGTTGACCAGGGGGTAGACCCGTCGACCACATGGGTTGACCCAAGGATGAGCCCTCTCTTGCGCCACTGTCCTTCTGTTCTCTCATTCTGAAATTTGCAGGGACAGGTCGACCAATCGACCAGGGCCCCCCCGGTCGATCTGTGTGGGACTCAGCTCAATGGACTTATTTTTTGAATCTTTGTATTAATCGACCGATCGACCCATAGGTTGACCAGCTCAAAATCAGACGATTTTTGAGCTTTTGGGAGACAACTTTTCCTGATTTTGTGGGGTTGGTTTGTAACAGCTATATTCTTGTTTTAACTTGTATTTCTTTTCAGATTTCACTCTCCAAGAGGAGCCCATCAATGTTCAATACCTCTCCTATAAATATAGAAAGATTTGGAGCAACAAAACAAGACAATATACTACAACACAACAAGAGATATATCAAGCAAATACTTTGTTCCTCAATTTCAATATTCTTGTTGTAATAGATTAAGTTCTTTCACTTGCACATCTTGAGGTCTAGGCTTTATTCTTGATTACACTTGCACTTCAAAGTTGTATACTTCATTATCGAGTTGTAATCTTGAATTTGTGTTCATCATTCAAACACAAGATATCCCTGTGAGTGTTCTTGTGGTAAGAGCACACTTGGGTGATATTAGGTGTAGAAGAGTGTGGTACTCTTCATATGTGTAAGAAGATTGTGGTAATCTTCTTGTGGAAGAGTTTGGTGCTCTTCGAGGTGTTGAAGAGTTTGGTGCTCTTCAAGTTGGAAGATTGTGGTAATCTTCATTGGTGTCGTTGTAAGAAGCGTGTGGTACTCTTCAAGGTGAAGTTGTAATAATTTTGGTAATTATTATAAAATTCTTTTTCTTTTTCAAAACCTATCCCGGATATACTGGGGTGGTAGAGCACGTAGCCCTCTAGATTATCATAGCCACTTGGACTAACATGTTGAAGGATACAAGAGTCAACTGAAGATTGAAGTGAAGACCCAGTTGTGTGTTAGTTGTGTGTAGTCAAGATGGAAGCCACATACTCTACTGAAGAAGAGACCCAGTTGTGGTACAACTATGTAAAGGATGAAGAAGTGACAGTCAAGTCAGCTAAGGCCAAGTCTGCCAGTTGACAGACAGTTGAGTCATTCCTAAAAGGTTGGAGCTGACTCAAGTAAAAGGGGTAAAGATAGATGTCATGTCAAGTCGACTGATATTAATCCATTGCACAGAAGTCAAGGACTTTACGTAATATAGTAATACGTCCATGTTGCCATGTCTAAAAGTGCTCATCCAAGAAGCGTGCAAACAGAATAAGCCAATGGGAAGAATTGAGCTTGTGTTAGGACATGAAAAGCTACAGACATCGTTTAATATGAGGAAATGTCACCATCACAAGCTATAGATCAAGAAAAGACAAGCCAATGACCAAGAAGTGTTATTTGAAAATTACATATCTCTTCAACGGGCAAATTTTCAAATAAGCACTATAAAAGGCTGAGGAAGCAAGTGAGAGAAGGTTACCACTCTGAACGAATTCTAAGAGATAAATTAAGAAATACAAGCAAACAAACCTGCAAAAATACTCTCAAGCTTTCATAGACATTCCTCAAGCCTAAAATCGAAGGAACTCAATCCAACACATTCAGTGAAGGAAAGAATACTTCATCAAGTTGAAGAGGAAACAGTTTAAAGAACTAAAGGGTTCTACTCTCCAAGGTTGAAGGAGTTGTAGTAAGGTTCAAGGTCGAACCATAAGATTTGAGCTCGTTGGAAGTCTGTGTGATCAATTCCAAGAGTTCGAAGGGAGCTCAAGTAGCAAGTCAGTTGTCTTGTGAAGAAGCTGAGTCCCAAAAGCAGCCAGCTATGTGATCAAGGCTGACTCGGACTGAGAACTGCTTTTTAACCAGATTTGTTACTTAGTGGATTCCTCCAGGAGTTGGAGAAGAGTGGATTAGAGGAATTACCCCATCCTCGAACCACTATAAAATTTGCTTGTGTCATTTTACTTATAGCACTTTACTTTACTACATATTTGTGATATATGTTGTTAAGTTAATATTGCTAAACCTAGTTGATAATAACATTGCTAAAAACAAGTGTTAAAAACAAGTTTAAAACATCAAGGGTGAAAAGACTTCCGCTGAACAAAACCAAATCAACTGAAAAGTTAAGTGTTAGCTAACACAGCTGAGTTATACTATCAACAGCTCAGTCGAGTATGTTGAGTGGGTAACTTTGCTGAAGTAATCTAACCTAGTTGTTCCCCAAGGGTTTAGCTGATTTGAGTTAACTCTGTTAAAATTATTTAAAAGGACTAATTTCGAAAATTTGGTAAGGTTTATTCAATCCCCCTTCTAAACCTTACAACACACCCCTTGGGACGTACACCTTTTGTATCATTATCAATTCATCCAATGATTTAGATGCCTTGGTAAATGATGCAATCACAATTTTCAAATCTTTATCCCTCTTTTCTGTTTCAGCTAAGTTTGCTTTGATCTTAGCTATCTCAGCCTTCAGCCTAGTGTTCTCAGTAGCTATGTGACTTAGAGTACTCAGCTCCTTAGTCAGCTGTGATTTTTGGCTTTTGAGCTGGCTATTTTCCTCATTGAAAAGTGTGTGAGAGGTTTTCACGTGCTCAAAATCTTTCATCATTTTGCCTAATGAATCATATAGATCAATGGGTGGTGAAGTATTTGTGTCACTCTTACTATCATCAGAATTAGAATGAGATGAGTTAGAATGTACCTCATTTTCTTGTTCTTTTGTCGTGAGGCATATCAAGGCCTCTTCTTCAGTGTCTGAGGAGTAATCAGCCTCACTGCTGTCTGACTCAGCTAGTTCTTTGCACTTGGTTGTGTTAGCTTCAACAGCTAACATGGCTTTCTTATTTTCTTGTCTTCTCTCCCTGAAGACTTTTCTTTCCTCATCATTTATGTACTTATTGACTGGTGGATAGGGACAGTCAACAGTAAAATGTCCTGTCTGTCTGCAATTCCAGCACAGGTTCTCAGCTTTCTGGAAGTCAGCTCTGTCAGCACTTTGATTATCAACTCTCTGATATTCAGTCCTCTGATGGTCAGCTATCTTAGGTGGTCAGTCTTCCCTTGCTTTGGAAGGTGATGAGTGTCTGCTGGATGATTCACCCTTGCTCCTTTTATAGTTCTTATTGAAGAACTTGTTGAATCTATTCACCATAAGGGCAATCTCCTCCTGGTTAATGGCTTCCTTGGATTCAGTTATTTTGGATTCTCCAGCCATGAGTGCAGCTGTCTTGGGTACAACTGTCTCTTCTTGCTCTTTCCTTCGGAGCTCGAATTCATAAGCTTTCAAATCTGAGAATAGCTCATGATTGGATGTTCTTGTTAAGTCCATTGAATGTCTCAAGTCCATCACCTTCATTTCCCACTCAGCTGGGAGCTACCTGTGTATCTTCATACACATTTCTTTTTGAATGTATTATTTGCCTAGAGCTAAGAGCTCATTTGTTATCTCTATGAATTTGGCATCCAGCTGATCCAAACTTTCACCTGAAGCATTTTAAAATTTTCAAATTTCTGTACAGCAACAATTAAATTGTTTTCTTTAATTTAATCTGGTCCTTCACAAATTAAAGTGAGTTTTTCCCAAGTTTCTTTAGTCGTTCTACAAGATTTCACTTTGTTGAACATGTCTTTATTGAGGGATTTATGCAAAATGTCCTTGGCAACATTATCCAAGTTGTATCTTTTTCTGCCTCATTAGTCCACTCGCATCAATGCTTCTCGACCATGGCTGGTCTTGGTGCGGCAGTGGGATAGGGGATAAGAAGAAGCGACACATGCACCACGTGCACGGGAGGCCGCAATGACCTCTCCCTTAGTTGTGGGTGTCGCAGCAGCAGCCGCCTCAGGAGCAGGAGCTCTAATAGCTGTGTTCACTTTCATTATTTGCAGTGGCCCATCCTCAATGAAGAAACCACATCTCATCGTGTAAGGCTGAAAGATGTGCCTGCATACGTATTTTCCAAACATCGAAAATCCTCGATAGTAAACATAGGAATGCGAGTTAGATTTGTTTCTATGATAATAACTTGTTTTGCAAGAAAAGCTTTAAAACAGCAAGTGTTGTGTCCTTTGAAAAAGAATGAGATCTAGTTCAGTAACCAGTGCAGAAAAGGCTCAATGAACAAACCGCTCTGATATCACTTGTAGATCCCAAGGGGTGATGAAGTAAAGTCTAGAAGGGGGGGTTCAATAGACTTTACCAACTTTTCGAATTTAGTCCTTATAAAGTTAGAGTATAGCCACAAGTCAGTTGGGTCCTTGGTAGACAACTTAGTGGACCTTCACAGTAGAGTTACCTACTCAATAGACTCGACTAAGCTGTTCAAAAGATAACTTAGATGATTCAGTTAAATATTTAAAAAATCACTAGACTTGGTTTTTACAGCGAAAGACTTTCACTCTTGTTTGAAATACATTTTTCAACACTTGTTTTATGCTTGGTTATTATCAGTTGACTTAGCAAATAAAATAAACATCGATATAGATATGCAAGAATAAGAATGTTGAATGTAAATAACACAAAGCAATTGTTATAGTGGTTCGAGGATGGAGTAATTCCTTTAATCCACTCTTCTCCAACCCCTGGAGGAATCCACTAATGTAACGGCAACTTTGTTACAAAATGGTGACAGTCCAAGCTAGGCCTTGATCATACAGTTGGCTTTGCTTCTGGGACTCGGCTTCTTCACAAAATAGTTGTCTTGCTACTTCAGCTCCTTCAAACTCTTGGATTTGTTCAACAGCCCTCCAACGAGTCCAAAGCTTTTGGTTCGAACTGGAACCTCACTACACTTCCTTCAACCCTAGATGTGTAGACCCCTTGTTTCTTAAACAAGTTTTCCTCTTCAATAGTTTGAAGTTGTCTTTCCTTCACTGAGTGTGTTGGATTGATTTCCTTCGAGTTTTAGGCTTGAGGATTTGAATAGAATTCTTGAGAGATTTGTGCTCTTGCTTTGCAGCTTAGTGTATATTGCTTTGCTTGTATTCGTAACCTTATCTAAGTGAATTCCTCAGCCTTTTATAGTTCTTGTTTGAAAAATATATCCGTTGAAGAGATAGATGTATTTTTCAAACTACACTTTGAAGTCGTTGGCTTGTCTTGTCTTGCAGCTTTGATGTAGACTGATCCTTGAATTTAATGCTCTGCAGCCTTTCTTTAAACTATGTAGGTTTTCAGGTACATCTCATTGGTTCCTTGCTTTTTGCACTCTTTCAGCAAAACACTTTAAGGATGGCAGTCTGACACATGCCTATTTTCAGCAAGCAATTGGCTTTACTTTGACAACAGATCTCTTCAGCTTTATTTGATCCTTTCTACTTCATAACCCCTTTGACAGTCAACTCCACTTATCTTGGAGTGACTCAGCTATCAGTTATTTGACTGATACAGTTTTTCTATCACTTGACTGAGACTTGTCTTCATTTCACTCAGTTGTCACACAATTGATCCTTCATCTTGGTCTTCAGTCGAGTCCTTCATTCTTCAACTTGGTTGCTTCCACTCAGCTTATAGAACTCTATCTATTACATGTTGATTTACAGAATAATTGAGGTGCCAACTTCCTAATCTAAGTTTTACATGATATCATCAAAATCTATTACATGAATTTCCCAACACACACTTCAGCAATAATACAACTTTACACGGCGAAAAACTACAGAAAGCTTTATTTACATCGAAGAATGCTTTAGCAGCCGAAAGAGAAGAAGAGGAACAAGATAAAAGATGAAAGTAAAGGAAGACAAGAGAAAATGGACAGTCGAAGTGTCCAAATGACAGAAGAAAAGAACCGAAGAAAAGGAAGAAGACATCATCTATAAATAGACATGAGTTTCAGCAGCAAAGAGTATCCCTTCACAACTGAGAATACTTTCTTTCTCAGAAACCATCTTTCAGTTTTTATAAGTTTTGTTTTTCTACAGTTTGCATTATACTGCACAAATACTTAGCAGCATTTGGTAGGAAGGAGAAGAAGGAATATGAGCTTACTACATGAAGCTTGAGAAATCTTCCTACCTGATACATACAAGAGTTTTTTACCCTCTTTTAATTCTTGCTTTCTAATTTGTAGTAGAATATGTTTGGACGTTTATTATTGTATTTTATGAATATGATCATGAGTTAATATTTCCATTTCTAGAGGATGATGTAACTTAACTGAGTCTTATATTTTGATGCATTAATCCGTCATGTTTCACTAGTTGATCTATTTATACTGTTGGTTTTAATTTCTTCTAAATTACTTGATCAATAAGTTAGATTATTTGGATTGAAATCCAAATTTAGACCTTTAACCATTCATTATTCGAGGGATATGATTGATTATTTTTTTCGAATTCCTGATTTATAGATCACTAATGAATAACTAATAGATTGGGTTGAAAAACAAGATACGATTAAGTGAATCATTACTCTAAATTTCTTTATTATTGAATATTTGATAAAGTTCAAGCCAACAAATTGCCCAAACTTTGTATTAGTTTGTATATTTGTTCTTTATTTTCAAACATCACAAATCATTATTCGACTGTCTATATAAAATTAAACTATTTTAATTACAATTCTTAAGGCTTACTTGACAATCATTACTCGTGGGTATGACAACCGATTTTTATCACTTTATTAAAAATTGACACCGTACACTTGCAGTATTAATTTCACGAACAAGTTTTTGGCTCCGTTGCTAGGGAATGATTTAATCTTATTTGCGCTAATATTGTTACCACATAGTCTTAATTTAATCTAGATCTCTTTATTTTTGTTCTTGCAATTTTTAGTATTTATTTTTACAGTGTTTATTTAATGCGATGATCTCAAAGTGCTAACTTAGTGCCTTTTGATTCAGAGATCGAAAGGACACAAAAAGAGCTACAAGCACTCCAACGAAGCGAGGCACCCAAAATGGAGGAACATAATGGTGAAAATAACAATAATGCTCCACCAATGAAACATAGACAAGAAAGAGTCATTCGGGACTATTTCTAACCCAACACAAATCAAAATTATTTGGGAATTTTATGCAACCCATCAACGCAAATAATTTTGAGTTGAAACCAGCCCTCATAAGCATGGTTTAACAAAATCAATTGTGGGGGAGCACAACAGATGATCTGAATGCTCGGTTGGCCATGTTTTTGGAGATTTGTGATACCATCAAAATGAATGGTGTCTTTAATGAAGCGATTTGGTTGACGCTATTTCCATTCGTACTCCGAGACAAGGTAAGACAATGGTTACAATTATTTGCTCCGAGAAGCATCATCAACTGGAATGATCTTACTCAAAAATTCATGACAATATTCTTTCCACCAAATTAGACACCCTAGTTGAAGAGTGAGATAGCCCAATTTCAACAAATCGATTTGAACCATTATACGAAGCACGGGAAAGGTTTAAAGATCTACTACAAAGATGCCCACAACATGAGTATGCAAATTGGCAACAAGTTCAATATTTTTATAATGGAATGAATGAGCAAACATGAGCAATCATTGATGCTACCACATGTGGTTCTTTAATGAGCAAAACTCCAATAGAAGCTATTGTCCTACTTGAAGAGATGACTACTGTGATAGCCACTAATTAAGTAGGGGTTACTTAGAGATTATTTTAGGGGTCTTAGGGGTTATATATATATTAGGGGCTAATTTAGGTTAGATGTTTAGGGGTTATAATTAACTAGTATAAATATGTGTAGTTTCATACATAATTTTACACCCAAATTTCAAATAATTAAGGTAATGATATTTTTTCTCTACTTATTATTCAAGTTTCATATATATATATATATATATATATATATATATATATTTCACAATTCACGAGCCTCTTTCAATATTTTCACAAATTCATTCATTATTTAGTTTAATTTATTAAAATCACATATTAATTATAATTTTATTTAATGTAGAAAATGAAGGGATCGAGGATTAGGACTTTTACTGTTCATTTTTCTACATCGAATATCTACGATTATTAAGGTAGGGATTTCTATAGTATTTGCCTTTATTTAATGTTTCATGATTGTACTTCATTAATTGCACTATATGTCAAGAGGAAATAAATTCATATAAGCTAGGGGCCATGAAAAAGGGTCCGGGATCAAACGTATCTTCGGGGTGAACCCGCAATGTTATATGCAAGAACTGACCAGTCAGAGGAAAAAGAGGAAATGAATGAATTTACTGTTGTAATTATGTGAATGTTTTTCATGTTATATTAAATATTGACATATATATCCCTACTGAGCGAGATGAAGCTCACCCCTATTATTATCATGACTTTCAGGTTGAGGAATCCGGCTGAAGATATGATGTTGTGGATGGTGGAATAAATCATGCTATATTTTAAATAATTATGACCGGACTAAATTTTAGATTTATGTCTTTAATTTTTCTGGTTTATGCTTGGAACAATTGTTGGATATTTTAATTTGGAAGATGTATTATTATTATTATTATTATTATTATTATTATTATTATTATTATTATTATTATTATTATTATTATTATTATTATTACCACTATTATTACTATTATTAATATTATTATTATTATTATTATTATTATTATTATATTTTTTCCTTAAGAATTAAAATTTCTTAATCAATTTTTTTTATAATTATTGGGATTACTTTAAATTATAAATTTGTGTGTTCTTAATAATATTTCTAGAGTAAATTAGTTTCATAAAATTGGGTCATTACAAGTGGTATCAGAGCAGGTCTACGTTTCTGTAGGCTTGTTAAAAAAAACTAAAATTTAAATGTATAGTTTTTAAAAAATAATAATAATAAAAGTCAAACTTTGTATAAGATAAAATGGTGTAATAACATCCACCTCCGTCATATCTTGTCGGTATCCTCAAGGTAAGAGAATTATTAATGCGAGTGAAATTATACAATATGCTCAGTTATGTCATGATGTATTTTATTATGATTCCATGTTATTTTATTCTGATTTAGAAATATAATACCAGTTTATATGTTAGATGAATAGAAATCTTGTATTCCTTTATAAAAAAAATGTAAAAATAGACTTATAGCTGCAAATACACATATATATAGATGGCAGGAACTCGCACTCGCCACACTACAAGAAAGAATAATAATAATAACTGGGGTATGAACCATCCAATTAACCGACTCAATCATTATTTCAACTATCAAATTGAGGAGGGGGATAGTATTGGAGAATATATAGTTAAAATTCACCAGTTGTGGTACAATGTGAGGAATGTCATCGGGGCTCCAAACGAATGTGCTGCCTCCCGTAGAATGATTGATAGCTTACTCTCTTTTTGGAACGTCAAGGCTGAAAAGCTTTATGCCTCATTATTGGAGTGTGACGGGCATGATGACCGACCCAAAATCAACTACGGGATATTTACTGCCAGGTTATACCGTAAATGGATTGAGTTTTTGAACAATGAGGCTATGGTAGAAGATGAGAAACCAGAAGGAAACCTGGAAGAAGATCCAGAAGAAGATCCAGACGAAGATCCGGAAGAAGATCCGGAGGAAGATGAAGGCATGGATCAGTAGAGATAGATGAGTCTATGTATTGCAATAATTGATAAATAAATCCTTATTATATATAAAGCTTAGTTGTCCTTTAATTGATCTTAATTTATTTGACCATTATATTATGATATTTAGATTTTAAGTTAGATATTTCATGCAAAATTCATTAATAACTTGGGATAAATAATAATAATAATAATAATACATTATGTATAACCTTAGGAATATGGCTCCCCATCGTGGAAATCAAGTCAATGGTGAGAACTCCACTAACACAAGAAATCAAACCACTGCTACTGCTGGAGATACAATTGCTGAGTTTCTCAGAGGTGTGCAGAACAACGGGGACAACAACAACAACAACGCACGACTTGTGGAACAATTTCGCCACTATCGTCCACCCACATTCAACGGACGTGATGGCCCGACAGCAGTAGAAGAATGGTTTCGATTGCTAGAGAGTATTTTTCGACTTATTGGATGCACAGACGAACAGAGAGTCGTATGTGCTGCTTTCCAACTTACTGAAGACGCTGATCATTGGTGGGAAGGGTATTGGAGGACTAAGACCGAGGAAGAGTGAAATGCTTTAACATGGGATGAGTTCAAAATAATTGTAATGGAAAAGTTTTTCCCACAATCATATCGGGACAAGAAGGAGACAGAATTCCTTAACTTTAAACAAAGAAACATGATTGTCACAGAGTATGAGAGACAGTTCAATCAACTAAGTCGGTTTGCTCCACACCTAGTGGATACTGATTTCAAAAAGGCTCGAGGTTCGAAGGGGACTTGAGCACAACTAATCGGAATACTATCTGCTCAAGGAGATTTGGAATACTCGGTGATGGTGAGAATGGCTCATGAGGTGGAAGCAAGCTTTGCTGGGGACGAAGAGGAGCAAAAGTTGGTCATTTTGCACCTGAGAAAAGAAAATGGGACGGGGCAAGACATAATAAAAATGAAAATCAAAATAAACAGATAAAGACTGATGGAAATGCACGTCCAACTACGCAAGCAAACAGGCCAACTTGCCCAAAATGCAAGAAGAATCATTTTGGAGAATGTTTAGCTGGACAAGGAAAATGCTTCAAGTGTAAGAAGCCAGGACATGAAGTCTCTAATTGTCCTCTTTTAAAAGTTGAGCGAGAATAAGAGAACAAACATCCGGAGGTAGAGCTCGAATGTATGCTATGACTCAGGAAGAAGCTGATCAGAACTCGAGTACAATGTCAGGTATGCTAACCATCTCTGGAATACCTGCTCTTGTACTTTTCGACACTGGTGCCACACATTCGTTTTCATCTGCCAAATTTCATGCTATATTAGGACATAAGAGTGCTAGAGTAAGTGAACCCCTTGAGGTTGGCTTGCAATCTGGAGATTCAATAACAACTGACTCAGTAAATAAGGATGTTGAAGTGAATATAGGGGGAAAATATCTTAAAGCTGATCTACACATAATTAAGATGAAGGATTTTGATGTAATCTTAGGTATGAATTGGCTTCGTAGATATTAGGCAGACATTAAGTGTCACGAGAAAGAGATAATATTCAAACTGCCAGGAAATGATGAGATAAAATTCTATGGGATTAAGTCTAAGGCAGTACCACGAGTGATATCGGCAATGAAGGCAAGAAAGATGTTGAAAAAGAAAAATTGTCAAGGATATCTAGTGAGTTTAGTAGATACCTCGACAACCAAAGTGACACCTAATGACGTACCAATTGTGCAAGAATTTTTGGATGTATTTCCAAAAGACTTGCCGGGAATTCCTCCAGATCGCCAGGTTGAATTTGGAATAGATTTGGTACCTGGGGCAGCACCTATATCTAAGGCACCCTATAGGATGGCGCCAAAGGAGTTGCAAGAGTTAAAGGCGCAAATACAAGAACTTTTGGATTTGGGATTTATTAGACCTAGTGTATCACCGTGGGGAGCACCAGTTCTGTTTGTAAAGAAAAAAGACGGGTCACTTAGAATGTGTATCGATTATAGAGAACTTAATTGACTCACAGTGAAGAACAAGTACCCGCTACCGAGGATTGAAGACTTGTTCGATCAATTGAGAGGTGCCATCACTTTCTCTAAGATTGACTTGAGATCCGAATATCATCAGTTAAAAATTAAAGAGAGTGATATTCCAAAAACGGCATTTAGAACTCGATATGGACATTACGAGTTTGTAGTAATGCCATTTGGGTTAAGTAATGCACCAACAGTATTCATGGACTTGATGAATAGAGTGTTTCATCTGTATCTAGACCAATTCGTCATAGTCTTTATAGATGATATACTTGTATATTCAAATAATAGAGAGCAACACACTGAGCACTTAAGAATAGTGCTAGAAACACTTCGCAAGGAAATGTTATATGCGAAATTCAAGAAATGCGAGTTTTGGCTAGATCGAGTGGTGTTTCTTGGACATGTAATCACTGCTCAAGGAATTTAAGTGGACCCGGTTAAAGTTGAATCGATCAACGAATGGAGTGCACCTACGAATGCGAATGACGTTCGCAGTTTTCTAGGTTTGGCAGGCTATTATCGGAGATTTATTGAAGGATTCTCAAAAATAGCTGCGCCTATGACTCGACTGACAAGAAAAGGGGAGAGGTTTCAATGGAATGAGAATGCGAAGAAAGCTTTCAGGAGTTGAAGCGAAGGCTAACTTCTGCATCCGTATTAAAATTCCTGACCCCACTAAAGATTTTGTTATCTATAGTGATGCATCAAAACAAGGTTTGGGATGCGTGCTAATGCAACATGGTAAAGTGGTTGCCTATGCCTCAAGACAACTAAAGCCACATGAGTTAAATTATCCTACTCATGACCTAGAGTTAGCTGTTGTAGTGCATGCATTAAAGATCTAGCGCCATTACCTATATGGAGGGAAATGTGAAATCTTCACCAACCACAAAAGCTTAAAATATCTGTTTACTCAGAAAGAGCTAAACATGAGGCAAAGAAGGTGGTTGGAATTGGTGAATGACTATGATTGCACTATCAACTATCATCCGGGTAAAGCTAATGTTGTAGCCGATGCATTAAGTCGTAAAACAAAAGGAGAAATGTCAAGTTTGATATCTGAACAAGAACATCTTGTGAGAGAATTCGCCAGGATGAGAATTAAAGTAGTGGTACCACCAAAAAGCACAGAGATAGTACTAGCATTTTTGGTGGTGCAACCTACTCTGAGAGAGAAGATAAAAGAAGCTCAACCTCGAGATATATTTTTGAGCAAAATGAAAGAAAACGCTTGTGGAGGGAATGTAAAAGGATTTGTTATAACAAATGATTGTACTTTGACTTATGAAGAGAGATTATGTGTTCCTAAAGAAGAAAGGCTTAGAAAAGAAATTCTCGAAGAAGCTCATTGTACGTCGTACACAGCTCACCCTGGAGGTACAAAAATGTATCGAGATTTAAGAGAAGTATTTTGGTGGCGAAGTATGAAAAGAGACATTGGGACTTTTGTGGAAAAATGTTTGACTTGTCAGCAAGTTAAAGCCGAACATCAAAGACCATTTGGTTTGCTCAAACCACTTGACATTCCAGAATGGAAATGGGAGCACATAACTATGGATTTTGTGGTTGGGCTTCCACCATCAGTCAAGGGAAACAAGGCTGTTTGGGTTGTAGTAGATCGGTTAACAAAGTCAGCTCATTTCCTACCAATTAAGATGGCGTTCGGTATGGAACGATATGCACAAATTTATATTGAGAAATAGTAAGACTTCATGGAGTTCCCGTGTGTCAATTGTTTTGATGAGAGATACGCATTTTACTTCTAAGTTTTGGAAAAGTCTACAAAGTGCCTTGGGAACAAAGCTAAATTTTAGTATGGCTTATCATCCACAAATAGATGGGCAGTCTGAAAGGACTATACAAATATTGGAAGATATGTTGAGAGCATGTGTGCTCGACTTAGGAAGTAATTGGGAAACATTAATACCCTTGGTGGAATTCGCTTATAACAACAGTTATCAAGCGACTATTGGGATGGCTCCATATGAGGCGTTGTATGGAAGAAAGTGTAGATTGCCATTATGTTGGAGCGAAGTTGGTGAAAGAAAAATTTTGGGGCCTGAATTAATTCGGCAAACTGTTGAGAAGATAGCTAGGATACAAGATCGAATCAAGATGGCTCAAGATAGACAAAAGTCGTATGCAGATAGACGGAGAAAACATATACAGTTTGATGAAGGAGAAAAAGTATTTCGGAAAGTATCTCCTATCAAAGGTGTTATTCGATTTGGCAAAAAAGGGAAGCTGAAACCGAGATATATCGGACCATTTGAAATCCTTACACGAGTTGGAGATTTAGCTTATCAGCTAGCATTACCACCGAGTCTATCAAGTGTGCACAATGTTTTTCACGTCTCTATGCTAAGAAAGTACGTTCACGATCCAAGTCACATCGTGAATTATAAGGATCTGACAATCAACAATGACTTAACTTACGAGGAAGCACCAGAAGCTGTTTTGGAACGCAAGATTCACCATTTGAGAAATAAAGATATTGCTCTGATCAAAGTACAATGGAGACGTCATGGCAGAAATGAAGCTACTTGGGAGCGTGAAGAGGAGATTCGTGTCAAGTACCCAAGTTTTTCAATTCCAGGTAAGATATCGAATTTCGAGGACGAAATTATATTTAAAGAGAGTAGAATGTGATAGCCACTAATTAAGTAGGGGTTACTTAGAGATTATTTTAGGGGTCTTAGGGTTATATATATATTAGGGGCTAATTTAGGTTAGATGTTTAGGGGTTATAATTAACTAGTATAAATATGTGTAGTTTCATACATAATTTTACACCCAAATTTCAAATAATTAAGGTAATGATATTTTTTCTCTACTTATTATTCAAGTTTCATATATATATATATATATATATATATATTTTCACAATTCACGAGCCTCTTTCAATATTTTCACAAATTCATTCATTATTTAGTTTAATTTATTAAAATCACATATTAATTATAATTTTATTTAATGTAGAAAATGAAGGGATCGAGGATTAGGACTTTTACTGTTCATTTTTCTACATCGAATATCTACGATTATTAAGGTAGGGATTTCTATAGTATTTGCCTTTATTTAATGTTTCATGATTGTACTTCATTAATTGCACTATATGTCAAGAGGAAATAAATTCATATAAGCTAGGGGCCATGAAAAAGGGTCCGGGATCAAACGTATCTTCGGGGTGAACCCGCAATGTTATATCTGCAAGAATCCGACGGTCGAGAGGAAAAAGAGGAAATGAATGAATTTACTGTTGTAATTATGTGAATGTTTTTCATGTTATATTAAATATTGACATATATATCCCTACTGAGCGAGATGAAGCTCACCCCTATTATTATCATGACTTTCAGGTTGAGGAATCCGACTGAAGATATGATGTTGTGGATGGTGGAATAAATCATGCTATATTTTAAATAATTATGATCGGACTAAATTTTAGATTTATGTCTTTAATTTTTCTGGTTTATGCTTGGAACAATTGTTGGATATTTTAATTTGGAAGATGTATTATTATTATTATTATTATTATTATTATTATTATTATTATTATTATTACTATTATTATTATTATTATTATTATTATTATTATTATTTTTTTTCCTTAAGAATTAAAATTTCTCAATCAATTTTTTTTTTATTTATTGGGATTATTTTAAATTATAAATTTGTGTGTTCTTAATAATATTTTTAGAGTAAATTAATTTCATAAAATTGGGTCGTTACAACTACAAATTAGCTATAAATAGCCTTCTGAGTGATCCGTACCAAGAAAATTGCTAGAGTGTTCGAGCTAGATACAATGATGACTTTGTCATCTCAAATCTCATCCCTCACAAATCAATTGGATGTGATAAATTCCAATGGCAAACCACAACATACGGATAAAGCTCGGGTGCCCAGTCTCAAAGGTGTAACGCGAGATGCTAATCAACAGGCAAATTACCTAAACAACATAAATTTTAACAATCGAGGTAATCAGTTGCCAACTCATTATCATCCTGGACTTCGCAATCAAGAAAATTTTTCATAGAGCAATACATGAAATGTATTACAACCATCTCTAGGATCTCAACTTCAAGCAAGCATGAGCAATCTGATCGCTAAAATCTTTTAAGCTAAACCGCAAGTTTAAGGTGTAGTTAATGGATAGTGACAAACAATTTCGTATTCCACAGGGATTGATTAAAACATAAACAACAGCAATTATAATAGTTCCAATTTTATTGAAATGTCCGAATAAGATGATGATTAAATTATCTAACAATTAAATCTAATTAAAATATCAAAACAAATAAACTAACAAACGCACACGCAAGGTTTAATCAACAAAGAAAGGCGATCATAGGGTTATGATTTCGAAGTATTTCCTCAATTTATACCCAATTTGTGTTTTGCAAGAACCAATTATACCTTATCCATGGACTCAATTCGTTTTCTAGTTTATTCCCTCTCACGAGGTGAGAAAAACGTAGATCAATATTAGATTGCTAGAATCCCTACTCAACAATTAATATCAACTCCCAAAAGCATAATGAATCAAGTATTAAACACCATAAACAGCATAAGCTTCCCGACTCTACAATTGTTTATGTTGTGAATAGCCTATTGTTAGAACTCATCTCCCGAATTATGAACTAATTATGAAACATGCGAATTATTAATCAAGTAATCCACAAAAATTAAGTACACAAATTCACAAATAGATAGGTGAAACTAATTCATACGAAATAAACCAAATCAAATATAAATCAAATCCACAGTATACATCAAGTCCTAGAATCAAGAATAAATTAGCCTAACATAATCGTTTGTAAATTCGTAGACAACTCATTAAATGAAATATGCGACATGAAAAATATGGAAAAGAAATTCTAAACTATGATGACGTATTCTCCTTGTGTGGAATATCAATCTTCACGTTCTTGAACCCTTTGTGCTTCTTTGTTGTTAATTCTCCTGCGTGGTTTCTCCAAAATCTCCCTTTTCTCTTCCAAAGATGGCTCGCTTCTCTCCTAGATGTGTTATCTTAGGTGCTAGTTCTAATTCTCCCTTTTATAGATGCCTTTTTGGACCCCTTTTTCAGTCTCGTGTAATAAGGAAATAAAACCCGCACAATGTCACATTTCGCATGGGTCATGTGAATTGCTCCCAGAAAACTGTCTCTGTTGCAGCCGCACACGACTGTGCACACAAACACGACCTGGTCTTGTGACCCAAATATATTAATTAGCTCCTGGGATCTTAATGAAAGTTGTAGCCTTATCTCTTATCTTTCCATAGCAACTTGAATCAGCTCAATATCAATTTTGTAGAGAATGTCATGGCCCAAAAACTAAACCTGCCAATGCTGAAAACTATTGACGCGTTTGGATGTTTTTGAAAGCAATCCTCTGTTGTTCGATCGTCCATGCTTCTTTCCTTCGCGTCTTCATTCATCCTCTGGCTCTTGACCTACCCTTTGGGATGTGCTATCGCTTTGCTTACAATTTAGCTCTATTTCCTGCAAAAATATCCAGAAAACTGCAGTATCACGCCCAACAAGGAAACCAAACTAAACACGCTCGATGTGCATGCAATTGTGTCAATTATATACCAAAATATACCTCAAAATTAGGGATGGCAATTCGACCCGCCTTGATCAAGACCCACCCCGTCTCACCCCTTGACTCGTCGCAGGGTGGGGCGGGTCTGGATATCACCTCAGCCTCGAGGGTACCCACCCCGCCCCACCCCATTTTGTTTTTTTATATTTTTTTAATATATTTAATATATATTATACGTGTATATTATATAAATTAATATAATTTTATGTACTTAATATTATATTTAACATATATAATGACAAATGTTATAAATAATATGCACTTATAATACAAAATCTAAGATTTAAAAATTATTAATAATATAAAATACAAGATACAATATTAAAATAAAAAATTCCAACACGGGGCGACCCGCCCCTCCCCGCGACCCGTGGTTGGTCGCCCCACCCCGACCCGTGGATGGGACGGGGTGGGACTGGGTATTGAGATACCCCCTCATCCTGCACCATTGCCATCCCTACTCAAATTGCATGCATAATAACCCTCCCAAACTTAAGACGTTGCTAGTCATCGAACAACAAGAAAGAGAATATAAGTATGTAAGGGAGTGGATTTTATCAAAAATAATTTGCAAAAACACGTCATTTACGTAATTGCGTCAAGTGTCAAACTCTAATTCACGTCATGATATTCATTCTCAAAAGCTCTTCGTCACTTAAATTTGACGTCAATCAATACTAATTTAGGTGTTCGACATCGCAATCCCTCATTAGATAAATGTATCACTCGAAGCCTCAAATTCTATAGATTGGATAATCAATGCTCACGTCAACTCGAAGAAAGCAATTTACCATAGGCTTGCAATTTATCTATTCTCGCCGCTACTAGGTAGGTGTGCAAAATACAATTTAAAAGGACTTTCATTTGGCTGAAATGTCGGCTCTTTAGTTAGGTAGAACAATATGGGTAAAGTAACTCAAACTTGAGCATTTAGAATCGTAAGTATTGTCTAAGTCACATTCCATATATGAATCTCCAATAAATACACTCAATAACAACTTAAGCTTCTCAAGCCACCATTTCTACATCCACTCTCCGTAACCTCCCATTTTTTTCAAACAAGGAACTCTCATAAATTCTCACTATGAATCAAGTCTACGAGTTTGCACATATCAATCAGAATTTTCTTTTTCTTTTTCCTTTTTTTTGACTTTTTTTCGCGAGTACTCATCTTTTGAATTTTATTCATTTCCCTAAACCAACTCTTGTAACCCTTATCCACGTTTCCAATTTCATCCTACACCAACTTACTCAATTCCACCAGCTCAAGTTTTTGGACAAAAGATATATCAAGTTGAGGCTCATAATGTAGCTATCAAAAATAAACAACAGGCTAAAATTGGTTAACTAGGGAATTTTATATTCGTGGGTAGGATTTTGGCTAAAAAGGCTAAAAATCAATAATGGCCTTTATCATTTTCATACTTTTGCACTCCTTATGTAGCCTTGAGATAGAACCAAAGCAAGTTCTAGAAATCACAATACTCGAACGACAATCACACACGAAAATAAGACTGTGCATAATTAACACTCAAGGCTCAAAAGCTCACAGGCATATTTTCGCAACATGTCCAATATTATAATTTCTCAATCACCACCAAATTATGCAACCAATATATTTTCAAATTTCATGCCATGTGCAAACAAACCCAATAATCGTTTTGAAGTCAAAAAGGTCCCAACAATTCTTTTGTCACATATATCCATAAGTCAAAAGTGTTAAAACATTCGTCAAACAAAAGACAACAAAATCTTCTTTTTATATGTTCTACATGCAATTACTAAATGACATGCAACAATGGTCATCGCACTTTTCGAAGTTAAATTAATAATTCCCCTAAACTTGTTTGGAACTCTATCACAAAATATACAAAGAGACTATCAATAAATCTAAAGAAAGCACAATAACCACTTACAACGAGCTCATTAATATGGAAGAGATGAAAGATAGTGGCCTTGACCACTTTGCCATTGCTCTATTCTTTTCATCAGCTCCAATATTTCCACTTGAAACTCTTCATAGTATTCACGTGTTCTCGCACCCTTGGTGGGAACAAGAAGTTCCTCTGCCATTGGATTGGTCTCGATCTGCACTCGATGAGAACAATGTCAGTTTCCACGAAAATATTAGTAAGACTAAAACTAACAGATTAAAAATTTGTTTCAGTTAAGATCAAAACTATTTATTACTGTATTTATGTTGATTAATTCAATCTCCGGCAATGGTGCCCAAAACTTGATCGCTAAAATCTTTTAAGCTAAACCGCATGTGTACGACGTAGTTAATAGATAGTGGCAAGCAAGGTCATACTTCACATGATTGATTAAAACATAAACTACGGCAATTATAATAGTTTAAATTTTATTAAAACGTCCGAATAAGATGATGATTAAATTATCTAACAATTAAATCTAAGTAAAATATCAAAACAAATGCACACGCAAGGTTTAATCAACAAAGAAAGGCGATCCTTGGACACTATTTTGACATGCTTCCTCAATTTATACCCGATTGGTTTTTTTGCAAAAACCAATTGCACCTTATCTGTGGACTCAATTCCTATCCTAGTTCATTCCTTCTCCCAAGTTGAGCAAACAGTAGATCAATATTAGATTTCTAGCATTCTTACTCAACAATTAATATCAACTCCCAAAAACATAATGAATTGAGTATTAACCCCCTTAAACATCATAATCCACCCGACTATACAATTGTTTATGTTGTGAATTCGCTATCCATTGTTAAAACTCATCTCACGAATGATGAACTAATTATGGAACATGTGAATTATTGATCAAATAATCCACAAGAATTAAGCATACTAATTCACCAATAGATAAGGTGAAACTAATTCATACGAAACAAACCAAATCAAATATAAATCAAATCCATAGTCTACATCGTGTCTTAGAATCAAGATGAAATCAGCCTAACATAATTGTTTGCAAATTCATAGATAAATCATTAAACAAAATATGTGACATGGAAAAGATGGAAAAGAAGTTCTAGACTATGATGACAAATTTCCCTTGTGTGGAAGAATGAACCTTCACGTTCTTGAACCCTTCGTGATTAAATCTCCTTTTTTTCTCTTCCAAAGATGGCTCTTTTCTCTCCTAGATGTGTTATCTCATCTGCTAAGTCTAATTCTCCCTTTATATGCCTTTTTGGACCAGTTTTTCAGTTCTTGTGTAATAAGGAAACAAAACCCGCACAACATCGCATTTCGCACGGGTCATGCACAAGTCGATGAATTGCTCCCAGAAAAATGTCTATGTTGCAGCCGCACACGACCGAGCGCACAAACACGACCTGGTCGTGTGGCTTAAACGTGTGAATTAGCTCTTGGGGTCTTAATAAAAGTTTTATATCTATCTCATATATATTTCCATAGCAACTTGAATTAGCGCAATATCAATTTTGTAGAGAAAGTTATGGCCCAAATACTAAACCCTTTCCACTGCTAAAAACTGTTGACACATTTAGACATTTTCAAAAGCAATCCCATGTTGTTTGATAGTCCATGCTTCTTTCCTTCGCGTATTCATTCGTCCTTTGGCTCTTGACCTACCCTTTGGGACGTTCTATCGCTTTTCTTCCAATTTAGCTCCATTTTCCGCAACAATATCCAGACAACTGCAGTATCACGCCCAACATGGAAAACCAACCTAAACACGTTGGATGCGCATGCAATTGTGTCAATTATATACCAAAATACCCCTCAAAATGCATGCATAATATCCAATTATCACACACAAGTTGGGGAGAAAAAGTCGTCCTTGGAAGAATTACTTGACACATTTATTGGTGAAACCGGATCCATATTGAACATAAATGATGCTCATGTGGATAGTTTGGATTTTAAAGTAATAAACATGGAGACACACATCAAATCCTTGGAAATATAAATGGGGCAATTAGCTACGGCTATTAGCTCAAAACAAAAGAAAGAAAATTTTCCAAGTAACACCGAGGTAAATCCACGTGAACATTGGAAAGCCATCAAACTACAAAGTGGAAATGAATATGATGGTTCGAAATGCCATCTCAAGCCACCAATGAAACATAAGCAGATTGTGAAATACACAACAAAGAAGAGAACATAAACAAGCAATCAGAAATTGAAAAACATGTGGTAACACCAATTTCTAATTTTTCACTTAAATTGCCAAACTCATTTCCTTTTCCATAGATATTTCAGAAGAAAATGATGGATTCTCAATTTGCCAAATTTTTGGAGACCTTCAATAAAATTCACATCAACATCCCCTTTGTCGATGCACTTGAGCAAATGCCAAATTATGCAAAATTCATGAAGGATGTGATGTTCAAAAAAGAAAATTGAAGGCGTATGAAATAGTGAAGCTTACTGAAGAATGTAGCGCCATTTTACAAATAAAATTGCCATAGAAGTTAAAAGATTCGGGGAGTTTCACTATCCCTTGCACTATTAGTGATTCTTTCTTTAATAAAGCTCTTTGTGATTTGGATGCTAGCATTATTCTTATGCATTTATCTGTTTTCAGGAAACTTGGACTTGGAGAGGTGAAACCATCCACCATTACATTACAATTAGCTGGCAGATCACTCACCTACCCGAGAGGAGTAATAGAAGATTTTTGATAAAGGTGGACAAATTCATATTTCTGGTGGATTTTGTGGTTTTTGACATGGAGGAAGACCAACAAATTTCGCTAATTCTGGGGAGACCTTTTCTAGCAATTGGCCGAGCTCTAATTGATGTACAATGAGGTGAGTTAACATTACGGGTAAATGATGTTGAGGTTTTGTTTAATATTTATCGTGCAATGAAATTTCAAGAAGAACCTCAAACATGTCATGTTATTGATATAATAGAACAATATACTCAAACGGGTGCAATCAAACAAAATTCATGTGATCCGTTAGAACATTGTTTGACTTAATAAATAATGTGATGTGATAATGAACTATATGATGATATGGATTATTTGATTACATTCTCTCCTTTGATGCTAAGCAAATTGAAAATGAAATGCCCAAAGAAAAATTGAACAATGCAATCATTGAATATGTACCGAAAGGATCTTTAAAATTCAAGGAACTTCCAGAACATCTTTAATATGCATTCTTGGGAGAGAATAATAATTACCCGGCAATTGTTTCTGCTTCTTTATCTCCTTATGAATTGGAGAAACTATTGTGTGTTCTTTGAGAACACAAGTCGGCCTCAGGATGGTATATTTCTTATTTGAAAAGCATAAGTCCTTCCATTGTAATGCATGAAATTTTAATGGAAGATTCATATAAATCATCTATTGAAAACCAAAGCCGGCGTAATCCAGCAATGAAAGAAGTTGTAAGAGCCGAGGTTCTCAAATGACTCAAGGCATACATCATCTATGTTATTTCTAACAATTCATGGGTAAGCCCGGTCCAAGTTGTTTCTAAGAAGAGAGGTATGACAGTAGTTAAAAATAATAATAATGAATTGATCTCAACAAGAACAATCATAGGTTGGCGAGTATGTATCGATTATAGAAAATTAAACAAGGCTACTCTCAAAGATCACTTCCCTCTTCCATTTATTGATAAAATATTGGACATGTTAGTTGGTTATGAACACTATTGTTTTCTTAATGGTTATTCAGGGTACAATCAGATCGCCATTGTTCCTAAAGATCAAGAAAATATAACTTTTGCATGTCCATACGGCACTTTTGCATTTCCCAGAATGCCATTTGGGTTATGTAATGCACCTGCTACTTTTCAGAGGTGTATGATGGCGATTTTTCAAATAAATAAGAAATTTTTGTAGATGACTTTTATGTATTTGGTACTTCTTTTGACCATTATGTAAAACAACGATGTGATGAAACAAATCTTGCACTTAACCAGGAAAAATGTCACTTTATTGTAAAAGAATGTATTGTAATTGGTCATCAAGTTTCTTCTACAGGATTGGAAGTGGACCAAGCAAAGATTGTGGTTATTGAAAAGTTATCTCCCCCATCTAATGTCAAAGGAATTCGAAACTTCTTGGGACATGCAGGATTATACAGAAGATTCAAAAAAGATTTTTCAAAAATGTTAAACCTCTTTGTAATCTTCTTGAGAAAGATGCTACATTTTGTTTTGATAAATCATGTTTACAGGAATTTGAACAAATAAAAAAGACACTTGTTTCAGTTCCTATCATGGTAGTGCCAGATTGGACTCAACCATTCGAGTTCATGTGGGACGCAAGTGGTTATGTAGTAGGCATTGTTCTGGGTCAACGCCGAGATAAAACCTTCAAAGCCATTTAGTATACAAGCCGGACGATGGACAGTGCCTACACCACCAATGAAAAAAATGTTGGCGGTAGTTTTTGCATTTGACAAATTTCAGGCTTATTTGGTGGGTACCAAGGTAATTGTGTACACGGATCATGCGACAATTCGATATCGTTTTTCAAAAAATGATGCAAAACCTCACCTAATTCGATGGATTTGCTTCTTTAAGAATTTGATATTGAAATCTAGGATAAAAAGAAGAAATGAAAATATTATTGCCGATCTACTACCCCGCCTCGAACAACCACAAGAGGTAATAGAGGTCCCAATACAAGAGTTCTTTCCAGATGAACAAACCATGATCGCAGAAGCAACTCTACCATGGTACGCGGATTTTGTATATTACCTTACATGTGGAGTTCTCTCTCCGAACCTAACATCATATCAAAAGAAAAAGTTCCTACATGATGATAAGTTCTACTTGTGGGATGATCCATTGATGTTCAAAATATGCACCAATTCCATCATACGACGATGTGTCCCCAAGGAAGAAATTGGAGAAATCTCCAACACTGTCATTCTTTTTCTTATGGTGGGCATTTTGGACAATCTCGTACAGCTGCAAAAGTATTACAATTCGGATTTTATTAGCCTAATTTATTTAAAGATTATTACACTTTTGTAAAAACTTGTGATCGATGCCAATGTGTTGATAATATATCAAGGCATCACGAGCTTTCTTTGACAAACATGATAGAAGTAGAATATTTGACGTATGGGACATTGATTTTATGGGACTATTTCCAGCTTCATATGGTAATCTATACATCTTGCTTGCGGTATACATCTCAAAATGGGTGGAGATGATTTCTACACCAACGAGCAATGTCAAGGTAGTGTTAATATTTTTACACAAACAC
Organism: Rehmannia glutinosa; assembly: GCA_016081115.2. Classification (NCBI taxonomy): domain Eukaryota; kingdom Viridiplantae; phylum Streptophyta; class Magnoliopsida; order Lamiales; family Orobanchaceae; genus Rehmannia; species Rehmannia glutinosa. The sequence continues at coordinate 89,543 of JABTTQ020003393.1, read as the reverse complement.
ATATTCACGTGTTTTAGAACTCATCGGGCTATTGTTAGTGACGAAGGTACGCATTTTTATAATAAATTGTTTAACATCTTCTTGCTAAATTTGGTGTGCGTCATAATGTTGCTCTTTCTTATCGCCCTAAATCAAATGGCCAAGCCGAATTTTCTATTCATGAGGTTAAGCAAATTCTGGAAAAAATGGTGAGCTATAATTGTAAAGATTGGCAAACAAACTTGATGATGCATTGTGAGCTTACCGTATAGCTTTCAAAACACCCATTGGTATGTCACCATATCGATTGGTGTTTGGTAAAGCTTGTCACTTACCGGTTGAACTTGAACATCGTGCTTATTGGGAAATAAAAATATTAAATTTTGATTTAAGCGTTGTCGGTGAAAAATGACTTCTTTAGTTGAATGCAATGGAAGAATTCCATCACGAATCATATGAGAATGCCAAGATTTATTAAAGAAAAAACATAGAAATAGCATGATCAAATGATTCTAAAGTGCGAATTCTTACCGGACAACAGGTACTTTTATTCAGTTCTCGACTGAAATTATTCCCAGGTAAGCTTAAGTCACGATGGTCAGGGTCATTTATGATTGAATGAGTATCCCCATTTGGTACTGTTGAATTACGCGGAAAAGACCGGGATACATTCCAGGTAAATGGGCAACGATAAAACATTACTTCAGGGACAAAACATAGAAGATTCTGAATCTGCCACTTGGTGATGCTAATTCTTAAACCCAGGTAATTAGTCTAACTAAAGACTATAAACTTAGCGCTACTCAGGAGGTAACTCGAGGTGTGTGTGATTTGTTTAAATTGTTTTGTGTGCACGTTTGTTTTTTCCAATAATTAATGGGGATATTTTTCTAAAATAGACATATTTTCTAATTTTAAAAAGGCTAGGCCATGTTAAGAAGACACACAAATTTGGACACAAATTCGTAACAAACACGGCTTTTCCGTGTTTAATAACACGCCCGTCTGAATTAAAAAATCGGAAAATTTATGTATCGCGGTACACAACCCTTTAAACTAGCAGGCCTCTTTTCTTTTCTTCATTTTCAGCGCATATCTCCCCCTTCTTCCCCATTCGACCACTCAACATTTCCAACTCAAATTTGACTAAACTTTTTCATGTTCTTCTCAGTTTAATCACTTCATAAGGTAATTAGTTTCCCTATTTTACTCATTTTTCACGTGATTAAGTAGAAAGTTTCATAATTGAACGCATTTTGAACCCTAAGTTAGAATTTTCGATTTTTCACCATTCTTGTGCCTTAATTGCTTGTATTACTTGGTGAATTGCATTGATATATTCTTGTTGCAATGATTTGCTTGTTTGGTTGTGATTTTTCGGGTATAAACATATTAAAATTCTATGATTCTAGATTATCTCAAATTGTGCACACAAGGTGTTCGATAAAATGCTTCAATGAAAATTCTTGCTAATTTTGTGATTTAATTGCACACCATTTCACACAAAAATACTCAATGATATATTTCAAATTTAATGAGATTTTGAATGCTCATTCAATATCTAAAAATGGAAAATCATACACATTGTCTTGTGAATTGTTTAATTATAGATTTTACTTCTCGTCTTATTTTGGCTAAAACTTTTCAGGATAACTTGCTCAAATACCGGTCGGGGTCGTGAATCCTCGTCCCAAAACCGTGCTTCCACCTCCAATCCTCTGTAGCCAAATATCAACCAACAAAGAATGACTACACACCGTTTACTTGTTAAATGGGTACAACCTCGTTCCATTGTCCCACACAAGGGTTTTCGCCTTCTGCAGAAGATGGAGAATTACTCGCCATGATCGCCGAACGCCAATGGAGAATATTCACCATGAAACCACCTCCCATCGTGCTATCTTCACCATGCAACCACCTCCCATCGTGCTATCTTCACCATGCAACCACCTCCCGTTGCGCTATCTACCGTCTATGAATTTTCCACGAATTACCTTCAAGATCATCATGCAGTAAAGAAAACACCAAGGACAACCAAACAATGCACTCGTGTTAAAGTGTCGGCTGAACGATAGATTTCTCGGCAAACTCGATTTGGCATCTATATCTCCTTCCTGGAAGTTGATGATACTTGGTATTTGGCCGCATTGGATACACTCAATCTGGACAATATCATCCAAGCATTGACTCGACCCAGCACATGATGGCATTCTCGAGACTAAAACTCAAGTGGACAGCATTTTAAGGCGACCCAGCTCAGTCCCTATGGCCGCGCCTTGATGTATTTCATTTGTTCACGAATTGATCCCACATCCAGTCCTATATGTTTGTGCACGGCTCCTTTACATCATTGTCAATGATATTCCATTTGACTTGGTGGCATACCTATCTTTGTCCATCGTGCGATGTATCACGGCTGGCCAGAAGGTGGCCCTTAACCACCCTTCACTTATTTTTTCACTTTGCGCTCTGCACAGTCTTACATGGCCAACTGGCGAACCGACTATTCCTACCAAAGGCCCGATCACGCATCAGATGATCGCTAAGTACGGGTTTTGGAGCAGCGCACCTGCCCATCCTCGGGGTTTGGGATTTTTACTAGATCAGGCACCTCCAACTCTAGTTCAGGAGAAGGCCACCAATGGAGAACATGATGCAGGTACTGATGGACATGATGATGCAAGTACTGATGGACATGATGATACAGACGATGTGCCAACCAGTGATGAGAGACAATCAGTCGAGGAGGAGCCTACAGATATTAGTGTAGGTGAACCATCCCAGGCATATATCTTTACCTCAAGTAGACGATAACTGGTTTACGCCAGGAGATACGGGATGATAGAGAGGCTATATGGATACATTACGCCGAGAGCTCTGTCAGCAGATACGACTGATGCAGCATCGGGCGGATAGACGACTTGTTGCTCATGATGCATATCACTGGGACTATTTGGCATCATGGACGCAACAGATTTTACATCCCAATGTTGACTTTGTCCCTCCGGTTATGCCACCTACCCCTCTCACTTCATCGGATGACGACGAGGCCACTGATTGATGGATTTTTCAAGAAGTTTTATTAACTTTAAAACTCTTTTTGCATATCATTCTTACATTAAGATCAATGTACATATTAAGTTTGGGGAATAATACTTTGATATTTTGCGTCATAATAACTTGGAGTACTTTTTATGTAGCCTATGATGTTTTGATTGTGAATTCACGTGATTTGATAAATTGTCTAAGTGTGATGTGTTTGATTGTTACATAGGCATGTGATAAATATTGAAATTGTGACTTAAGTATTTCACGCAATCTTTCAATCAATTTTAATAAATTGCTCAAACAATATTTTTCAAAATATTAACTAAATGATCCCTCATAACTTGAAGATATGTTTGAACATTAGTCAAAATAATTTTGTAAAGTGATATAACATTAGGAAAATAATTTTGGCTATTTTTGAAAAAACTAAAGCTTATATAGCCTACCAAAATAAATTTTATCCCTAGATTCCCTTTTGAGCCTAATAAAACTTTTTTGTTGAAAAATTAATTATCCGAGCCAAAAATGAAAAATCTAAAAATAACTTGTTTCACCTATACATATGATATTCATGCAATGAGATACTTGGAGTCAAGATGGGTTTATTGTTGATCAAGGAAGTTTGTCAACAAGAAGAAAAAAAAATCGGGACAAGGAAAACACTTGCAAATCCATAAAATTGGTTGTTGTTATATATGGTTGGGTGATTGTAGCTACTTATCCTATATTTTATACCTTTAACACGAGCTTAAATTACAACCTTTAAAAGTCCTATTGGTTCTTATATTATCATTGCATGCAATGTGGAAACTGGTGTTAGAATTTATCTAAGAAGTTAAAAAAGATGATTATTGGAAAATATTTGACTATTTATTTGAGCAATGAAAATAGAATCCAAACATCGATTGCACATATAAGTCACGAAATTGGGGTGAAATTGCATGATTAATTAACAAACGAGCATGATTATATTTTTATAAATTCTTTAAGTAGTGCAATATTTAAAATCTCCTGAGGCATTGGATGCAATTGTAAACACAAACAGTTATTATTTGTTGCAGTGTTATTCATTTTTCTTGAGGACAAACAACAATTCAAGTTCGCTAAGTTGGATTTTTACCAACTAATTATATGTCCTAAACTTAGAAATTGTGTTGTTTTTGAGTAAATTGATTCAAAATTATTATTTGAGTTATATATTGAGTTGTAATAGTAGTCAAGTACCAAAGAATCAAGAAAATGGATGAAAAACGATGAAAAAAAGAGCTTCTACAGGATATATCGCAATACACAAAGGCATAATGCGGTAAGAAGTAAAGAGAAAATCAACAAACACCCCTAATTCGTGTACCATAGCAAATACCATGGTACAAACCTACTTTGTACTGTGGTACAAGATTATTTGTAGGATGTACCGCGGTACAACCCATATGTGCCACGGTACACAATGTATTTTCACTGTGTACCAGAGGTCAATTTTTCTTTACCGCGGTTCAAGCTAAATTTCACATGTTTCATATTGTGATACATTCAACGCATACCGTGATACCTACCAAATGCACTTCAGCAATAATACAACTTTACATGGCGAGAAACCATGAAAAAACTTTCTTTACATCAAAGAGAAGAAGAAGACAAAGAAGTACAGGAGAAAAAAAAAGTAATGGAAGACAAGGGAAAATGGACAACAGAAGTGTCCAAATGACAGAATAAACGAACATAAGAAAAGGAAGAAGGCCTCAACTATAAATAGACACGAGTTTCAGCAGAAGATAGCATCCCTTCACAACTGAGAATACATTTCCTTTCTCAGAAATCATCTTTCAGTTTTTATAGTTTTTGTTTTTCTATTGTTTGTACTTTTCTGCACAAATACTTAGCAGCAATTGATAGGAAGGAGAAGAAGGAGTAAGAGCTTACTACATGAAGCTTGAGAAATCTTCCTACCGAATAAAGAAAAGTTTATTTTTACCCTCTCTTTTAATTCTTGCTTTGTAATTTGTAGTAGAACATGTTTGGATATTTATTGTTAGATTTTATGAATATGATCATGATCTAATTTTTCCATTCTAGAGGATGATATAAATAAATTGAATCTTATATTTTGATGATTTAATCTATCATGTTTCATTACTTGATCTATTTATATTGTTGGTTTTAATTTCTTCTAAATTACTTGATCAATAATTTAGATTATTTGGTATATACAATAATCATTCAGAGAAATAATTAGATACTTGGCCTTAAAATCGTATATCTTAGAATTTCATATAGTTGAGAAACATATGTTTTCTTTGAAATCTTCTGTATAAATTCATTGATCCTTATAAGACTTTGTTTGTGATTTTTTTGGAGATACCCAACTTTAGATCTTTAATCATTCATTATTCGGGAGATAGGGTTGATTTTTTTTTTTTTTGGAATTCATGATTTATGACCACTAATGAAATAATTGACAGATTGGGTTGAAAAATATAAGATATGATTAAGTGAATCATTTCTCTAGAATTTCTTTATTATTGAATATTTGATAAATTGTTCAAGCCAAAAAACTGCCCAAACTTTGTGTTAATTTGAATACTTGTTCTTTACTCTCAAACAACACAAATCATTATTCCACTTTCTAGATAAAATTAAGCTATTTTAATTACAATATTTAGTGTTTGTTTGATAATCATTCCATATGGATGCAACAACCCAATTTTTATCACTATATTAAAACTTGAAACCATACACTTGCGGTAATAATTCCACGAACAAACTTTCTCGATGTACTTTTCTTGAGACAACCAAAGCTTCTTGCTTGTCCCATCTCTTAAGATTTTCATCCCAATGATTTGTTTAGTCGGTCCTAAGTCTTTCATCACAAAAGATTTACCAAGTTCTTTCTTCGACTTCTCAATCTTGCTGGCATCATGACCTACAATCAGCATGTCATCCACATGCAACAATAGTATGATGAAAAAATTATCACTGAATTTCTTAAAGAATACACAGTGATCAGAGTTGATCCTGTTGTAGTCATGGTTTGTCATGAAGGAGTCAAACTTCTAGTACCATTGTCTCTGAGCTTGTTTTAAGCCATACAAGCTCTTCTTCAACTTGCATACAAAGTTCTCCTTACCTTTGACTTTGAATCTTTCTAGTTGCTCCATGTAGATTTCTTTGTCCAAATGTCCATGAAGAAATGCAGTCTTTATATCAAGTTGTTCGATCCATGTCTAAGCTGGCATCTATCTTGAGAACAACCATGATTGAGGACTTCTTGACCACTGGTGAGAAAATTTATTGGAAATCATCACCCTTCTTCTAACAGAAATCCTTCACAACCAATTTAGCTTTATACATTGGTTGGAAGATTTACTCTTTACTCTTCAACATGTAAACCCTTTTTTTTCAGGGTACGTTGACCTTTTGGTAGCTTCACTAGGTTATAGGTGTGATTTTCCTGCAAAAATTTCATCTCTTCTTTCATGGCTACATCCACATATTCTTCTGATCATCTGATTTGGCCTCTGAGAAACTATGTGGTTCTCCCCCGTCCGTGAGAACTACATACTCATGTGGGCTATATTTGATAGAAGGTCATCTCAGTCTGGTATAACTTCAGCTTATGGTGGTGGAATTGAAGGGATATCACCAGTTGTATCATGATGTTGCTCTTGTACACCTCCCCCATGATTATGATCTCTAGGAGAAGAAAGTTGATCTACGTCATTAGGAACAATTGAATTTGATTCAGGTTTCTCAATCTATTTGGCATTTTCAATTGTCTGGTCTTCAAGGAATATAATATCCCGTCTTCTGATAACTTTCTTCTTGACTGGGTCCCATAACCTATAACCGAATTCTTTATGGCCATAACCCAAGAAGATGCATGGTTTAGTTTTAGCTTGGATCATTCGTGTTTTAGAATATGCACGAACACCTGCAGCCAAACACTCTCAAGTGTTTGCGGAAACGTCTTTCCCACTCCAAACTCTATCTGGAATGTCGCCACCTAAAGGAGCAGATGGAGAAATGTTGATTAGATCAAATGAAGTCCTCATTGCTTCATCCCAAAAAGATTTAGGCAGATTGGAATATGACAACATACATTTGATTTGTTCACAAATTGTTTTGTTCATCCTTTTTGCTACACCATTGTGTTGAAGAGTCCTTGGAACACTCTTCTCAAGTTTGATTCCATGATGCCTGCAATGTTGGTCAAATGGACCCTGGTATTCACCATCATTATTTGCACGAATACACTTCAACTTCTTTCTTGTTTCTCTTTCAACACTTGCTTGAAAATTCTTAAAGATATCCATAACTTGATCTTTAGATTTCAAAGCAAAGCATCAGACTTTTCTAGAGAAATTATCAATAAATGTGATAAAATATATTGCACCACCAAGAATCCTACCTTTCATGTAACACAAATCAATATGCACCAAATCTAAATGATGAGATTTTCTTAAAGGTGAAAAACTCTTAAAAGCAACTTTGTGTTGTTTTCTAATTAAACAATCAACACAAGTTTGTAGGGGCATACTGGTTACCTCTGGGAGAAGTTTCTTTCTAGTCAGAACATCCAAACCCTCATGACTTAAATGTCCAAGCCTTTTATAATATAGCTCAATGGATGAATTTTTATTAATGGCACTTACCTCTCCATTGGATGATTTGGCTTGCATCAAGTACAGAGAATTTCACTTTTGTCCCTTAGTGATTATGAGAGATCCTCTAGTGAGCTTCCATTTTCCTCACCAAAGTTATTGTCATAGCCAACATCGTCAAGTTTGCCAGTGGAAATAATATTGAGCCGAATGTCAAGAATATGTTTGACATCCTTGAGCATGAGTTTGTTTCCTGTATCAGTGTTCAATATGATATTACCTATGCCAACGACCTCCGTCACACCATGGTTGGCTATTCTGACTTTGCTAAAGCTGCCACTAGTGTATGATGTGAACATATCAAGATGAGGTGTGATATGATATGAAATTGTTGAATCAATAATCCAGTTTGTCTAGCATGATGAACTGATACAAGCATAATCATAGATGATGACAACATCACCATCAACTACAACGGCGGTAATATCTTGTGTCATCGATCTTGTTTTCATTATTTACATTATTTTGATTTCTTTTTTCTTTCTACAATCTCTGACATAGTGACTTGGACCACCACAATAATGACATTTGAAGTCCTTCTTGGATTTGGGACTTCCCATGGATTTGTCATTCCTATTTTAAGAAACCATATTTGTGCTCCTTCCCCATTTATCATTTTCAAGCTACTAAAGCTTTTGACTCAGAAGTATGTGCTTGATCCTTTCTTCTGGACTCTTCATTAAGAAGACAATCTTTGACCATTTGCTCAGTTCACCATTCGAGCTGAGTTGCTGACTGACGCCACAACCGTGTCCCAACTGTCAAATAATGAGCTGAGCAGCAATAAAGCAACCACTTCATCTTCAAGGGGCATTTTCATTATGATGGATTGATTGTACGCATTTAGGTGCTCCGTTATGTTCGCACCTTTTGTGTATATGAGCCGAACAATTTTTCTGATAATAGAAGCTTTGTTCAATGCATTTTCCTCTCTCGAGCATGGCTTCTATATTCTTCCACAGAACATCAGCCTTTTCCTCATTGGCAAAATGATGAAAGATGATATGCTCAAAGAAACGTCAGATATATCCTATAGTCTTTATGTGCATGATTTTTCATTCATCATCACTCGTCTCTTTCGGTTTGACAGCATCACCTTGCAAGGGAAAATAAATATCCTTGCAGTATAATAAATCCAACATACTCGGTTTTCAAATATCGTAGTTGGATCTGTTGAGTTTGAACATCCCACCAACAGATGTTGATTCCTCCAATTTTTAACCCGCAACAGTGTGGCTCTGATACCACTTGTTGGGAAATAGTGCCAAAATAAATGACACTGGTATAGCAAAAATATGAGAATTTTCCCACTTAGCTGGATTAAAAATGGGAACCAAACTAAGAATACCAAATAATAATGCAAGGAATAAAAATGACACACAAGAGTTTTTACGTGGAAAATCCAAATCGGGAAAAACTACGGGACCATAAAATCCTTCGCTAAATGTATTGTATGCTTACAAAACTCTCTAGTTTCTCTCTATCTCAGCAATTTCTAATTGCTCTTCTCTTGCTTGTTGTGTTTTTTTCCCTCTATCAGGTGATGTTGTTTATAAGCAAAGATTTGCTGAGATTTTCTACCATCTATTAATTTTCCAACCAACCACAATGAAAACCACATTTGTGGGCTAATAAATAACTTTTGTTGCTTTTAAATAATATGGTTTCCACGCCCATATTGGGATGGACAAATGGTCAACAGTAGGAATGCTTAGAGAGTTTTTCAATAATTTTTAATAAATGCAAGAAAAATTCATAGAATGACAAAAAATAAGGCGTTTCACGAGAACAAAGTGCCACAATTGAATGTGTGGCCTTAAAACACATGCAATATTGCGTGCATATTACTAGAACCAATGTACTACAATTGAATGTGTGACATTAGTTGTAAAGACGTGAATATATTAGGAAATGGTACAAAAGTGTAGAGTTAATATTTTTTATTATTACAAATATAATAATGAAACATGACTTATGGAAGAATATTCAAGTGATTAAAGTTACCATGTTTTGTGTTATGTTATAATAGTCAACGATAAGTTGATGTAATCGGTGTAATTAGCTTATTTTAATCATTTATTTATTGGCTTCTTGAGTAGCATAAAACAACCAATATGACCATTTTATATTGTTTCAAAGTTATTATGTGGAACATACTAAGTTAGATTAGGTCTTAATACATACTCACCATTGAGTGCCCATAAACATGTACCACATGTTGTGTGATTTGATAGTAAAACATTCCCTGTTTTAGTATTTTTTTATGGAATGGTTATACTAATTAGGGGTGTTTGCATTTTGGTAAATGACATAACTAAACTAAAATTGAAATTCGGTACCTACCAAAAACTGAACTGAACAAATCGATTTGATATTCGGTTTAATTTTTTAACGGTATTGATTTTTGGTCTCAGTTTACCGTACCATACAAAATACTCAAATTGTTATTTTTATATTTTTATTTTATTTTATGTATATATTTATATATATATATATATATCTTTCTTATTTATTTATTATATTATTATGTAATATTTACCTATTAAAATTAAAAAATAATAAATAATATAATATAATTATGATTGTAATATTTATTTTGTTATTATAGTTTACTATTTCAAAATTTCAACTTACCGAATGGAGCAAAAAATCGGTAAAAATCAAACCCCGTAAATTTTGATTCATTATTTGGTATGCCATTCGACAAACTGAATTTTTGATTTGTTGATATTTCTGTTGGTTAGGTATAATTTACCAAATGAATCTCCCTAATACTAATATAAAGAAAAATGGTATACTTTATGAACAATGTAAATAATAAAGAGGTCAGTTATTTTATTCTAATTTGACCATGATAACACAAATTCATAAATCATATAACGAATACAATTATGCCTCACAACTTATAGAATAATATAAAAATAATATGTAGGATAAGAAAGTATGGTTTTTATGTTTATAAAAGGACTAAATATTGTTTAGCTCTTTTTTTTTTTTTTTTTTTTAAGGTTTGACCATGATAGCATGAATACAATATAACGGTATAAGTATACATTTGATGTTCGACAAGAATATTATGGTGCATGAAAGCTCTTTTTGAAAGTTACTTGAAATAGTACAAAACTTTTTAAATATAAGAAATTAACGTTAATTAAGCATCAAAATCATGTAATCATTTCAAGGATTCAATGCACAAGATTATAACATTATTTATTTAATCATGCATTATGGAAAAATAAAAATATGTTACCTAGTAGACACATCAATTTGATTGTATTTATAATTATTATTTTATTGCATATTTCCCCTTTTCTAATTCACTAAATCCCATAGTAGTCTATAATCACTGCAACCACCTATCCACTCCATTACAACAATACCTCTACCATCCTAGATAGGGATGGCAATTTCTGACACGACAGGATAGCACGACACGAAAATGACACGAAAATAGCGGGTTAGTGTTTAGCCTTAACGTGTTCGTGTCCTTATCGTGTCGCGGTTAGTGTTTAACGCCCTTAACGTGTTCGTGTCCTCGTGTCGACGGTTAGTGTTTAGCACTTAACGTGTTCGTGTCGGTCCTTATCGTGTCGACCGATAAGGACACGAAAATTTCGTGTCGTGTTCGTGTTTTATCGTGTTTACACGATAGTGACACGACGATAATGACACGATAATGACATGATACGAACACGATAAAGACACGATAATGACACGTTTACTGTTAGCGACACATAATAATGACATCGCACGACGAGCACGATAAGGATACGATAATGACACATTTACTTACTGTTAGTGACACGATAAAGACACGATAACCTCGATATTTTGTATATTTATGTCGTGTATTTTTTAGTGTAAAATCGTGTCATATCGTGTAATTTGCTATCGTGTATTAACGTGTAAATTATTTTCTTTTTATTTTTGACTTATCGTGTCACTATCGTGTCGTAATCGGTATCGACACGAAAATTTTCGTGTTCGTGTCGTGTCGGAGCAGATACTTATTGTGTCGTGTTCGTGTTTGCCCTTATCGTGTCGTGTCGTTATCGTGTCGACACGATAACACGATTTGACACCCCTAATCCTAGACCAAGCACCATCCATCCCAGCATAGCCCCTTCACTTCATCCTATCTACAACTACCCTACTTTCTTACCCTAATACCTAAACAAGGGCGGATCCATCTTAGGCCCGAGTTGGGCTCCAGCCCAAGGCTGCATACTTTGAAACCCATATAAAAAGTGCAATTTTTTAAAGAATAATCATATCTTAATCCATTTCTTAGTCAACTCATGACCCATGTCCAATCCAACCCATATGTAGTTCTTTTTTTAGATCATGTAAGTTTATTTAAACAATTACCTAACACCCACATCCCAAACATATTTGTAGATTATGTTTTTGGTGAATTTTATGCTCTAAAAGCTCATCAGACACAACTCAATTAATTTAAAAAAAAAAATGTATAAAATTTTATGGTATTGAACTTTTTTTTTTATTTTTTAGTACGTCCATCTTATCGTCTATTTATGTATCCGCTCATGACCCAAGCCCGTTACCACCCACCCCATCAAGCCCCCCAAGTACCACTAGTACTCCAACAATTCTAATCGCGAATGTACAACAACACCAACCTATATCATTATCGTTAATCATTGTACCTCCTATATAATCGCAAACCAATTGCGCTCCAACTCTACCTCTTTCCACCCTTAATTCCAAACCATTAGAAATATTTTTCTAAATATAATATTTTTTGTCATTTTTAGTTTAACAAAAAATATTGTTTAATCTCAAACACTAAAAGTATTTCTTTTAAATAAATATTTTTTGTTGTTATTAGTTTAACACACAAAAAAGAAAAAAAAAAGGAAACAAGAGAGTGGAAAAAGGGAGAAAAATGAAAAAGATTATTAGTGTTGAGAAAAGTTGTGTTGTATTGATTGGCCCATTTTGTATGATCCATTTATTAACAATCCTTGGCCCAAGTCAGCAGCCCAATATGCAACAATCCCATTGGGTTTAACCCGTTTGTGAACCCGGGTTGTGGTTTCGGACTGCGGGATCCGGAAGCTTGGTCCGCGGATCCTTTGCTTCTCATCATGTCCGTCCATTCCTGCCGTGTGATCTGGTTCGTTCATTACCCCTACTTAAACTCCCCAACCTCGAACCCTAATTCACAACTCTCTGTGATTTTCTCTCTCTTCTCTCTCGATTCTTCTCTGAGTTTCTCCGAGCTCTCTCTCTCTAGAAATCTCACCACCTTGTTGGATTTCTGTGTGATTCTGAGGTGATTGTGTTAGATCTTAGTGTTATCTAGCTTGTTCACTTCCTCTGTGGACGATTTCCCTATTTCTGAGTGATATTAGGGTTTGGGTGGTTCGAGGGGTTTTCTAGGGTTTCTTCTAGGTTTCGAGGGTTCAAACACTTTGGGTTCTTGAGGGCTATTGTTGGCTTGGCTGCTTGGGTTCCATTTCTTGGTTCTCTGGTTGAATCTCTGGTGATCGCCGTGGTTTGGGAAAAACTGGTCCTGAGCCGAATAATTTTCAATATTCGGATCTTGGGGTTTTATCCCATTATATTTTTGTTATACACTATTTATTTTCAGTTCATCTTTTGTATTTTACTTTTGCAAAAGAGTCTAGAGTATTATTTGTATTAATAGGTTTTTTGATTGAGTCTGTAACATTTGGTTATTCGGTACTCCGTGTATCGATCTATTTAGAGGCGAGATAGATTTTCACCTATATTCGTGGTGGGTTGGTGCTTCCTTCTTGAGCTTCTTGGTGATCTTGTGGCTCCCATTATACTTTGTTGTGGTGAGAACCCGGGACGGGCTCCTTTGTAAGATTCTCTCTACCCTTTCTCTCTTATTTACAATCGGTTAGTACTTAGTTTAGGAAACCCTTAGCATTAGCCTCTTGACCACGTGCGCCGAGTGCGGTGGAATCCGGTGGAGGTGCGTTGGGAATCCACCTAGCTTTACTTTATGATCTTGGTTCTATAGTGCCTTTTTATCTTGATCGGTGTTGGACTCTGTGGTCCATTATTTGCCTCTTATTTTCATTGTCATTGGACTCTGTGTGGTCATTAGGAAATTTATTGTTTAGATTTTGATGAATGTCATGTAAAACTTAGAATAGGAAGTTGGCACCCCATTCTTGTTGTAAAATGGATTGTAATAAATAGAAATGGTCAAGCCGAGTTAAGTCACCTAAACATGCAAGAGGGCAATCGGAGACTAGAAGGAAGACTCGTGGTATGGCAAAGAAGAGTTGGTCTTCAAGAAGCTTGAGATGCTTCTCAACTCAAGAAAAGCCAAGTCTCAAGTTGAAGCTTGTGAGTCATCCAATGATTGGAAGTCGACTCTTCACCTGGGAAAGCAAAGAAATGCGGTCAAGTCGAGACAATTGGAAAAGATCCGTTGTGGTGAGAATTACCTAAACAAGTAATATCTCCATACTACCTTTCTCAAGTGCTCGATCCCGAGCGTGCAAAAGGAATTAACCAATGGGAAGCTACACCGTGTCGAACTCTCATACGAGGAAATTTCCAAGGATCGCAATCAAGACAAGCCAACGACGCAAGTGACTTTCAAAAATAAGCCTATCTCTTCAACGGGCAAATTTTTGAAAGATCACTATAAAAGTGAGATGATTTTGAGAAGAGTTACCAAGCAATTATTAGAACTGAAACCACTATTCTCAATCCTCATTTACACTACGAAGAACATCAATCCAACACTCACCTTGTGTAACTTCAATCGGTTGAAGAGGAAAATCTTGAAAAATCAAGGGGTCTACATTCCACGCGAAGGATTGGGAAGGTTCAAGTCGAACCACTTAAGCTTTTGGAGGGCTTCGTGATCAAATCCAAAGAGCTTGAGCAAGTGGGCTGTAGTAGCAAGGTTGAAGAAGTTGAGTTGTGAGAAGCCGGTGAGTGATCAAGGCGTCTCATCGAGTCCCAAAGGATCAAGTCGGATGTGTGATCAAGACTTGTATCGGACTATTACCACTTTGTATCTTGATCAATTGTGGATTCCTCCAGGAGTTGGAGAAGAGAGAAGTGAAGAATTACCCCATCTTGAACCTCTATAAAAATTTCATTGTCCATTTACATTTGCTTTAATTCTTCTTAATTGTTTAAATCTGATAAATTTGCTATCCACTTGATAATTTCTAAGACTAAACCAAGCACTAAATCCTTGTTTAACCAAACTTAAGTGTTAAGTCCATTGAGTTAATTTGACTTAACACTTGGTGAGCTATCCCATCATCAATGTGACTCGGTTGAGTCTGTGAGAGACTAACTCTCTTGATTAACTAAATTGGTTCACACGAGGACACAAATGTGAGTATCTTAAAAGGACTAAATCGAAAATTTGGTAAGGTTTATTCAACCCCCCTTTCTAAACCTTACACTTACACCCTTTGGTCCACTTATCTTGCTTCCTGTTTGTGATATTTGATAGTTGTGATACCTTGTTTATGCTATATTCTTGTGATATCCTCTGTGGGCTTCATCTGTGAATATGGTGGTGCATCTGGTTATCATTTGGAACCCTTTAATGGGAAAAGTGATTTTTCTATTTGGCAAAAAAAAAAAGAAAAGGGGATTTTAATTCAAGAAATGTTTTAAAGCTATTGATCAAAAGTACTCTGATAAAGATACTGCTGAAATAAAATCTGAACTTGATGAATTTGCTTACTCATCCATTATCCTTAATATGTTTGATGATGTTTTGAGAAAAGTTGGCAAGTTAACTTCTGCCAAAGCCCTTTGGGAAAAATTGCAAGAACTTTACACTGAAACTTCCCTACCCTCAAAACTCTTTCTACTTGAAAAGTTTTTTAGATTCAAACTTGATTTGACTAAGGATGTGGATGAGAACTTGGATGTTTTTACAAAATTGATACAAGATATCAAACTCACTGGTGATAAAAACATTTATGATTATACTCATATTGTGTTGCTAAATGCCATCCCTGATTCTTATCTTTGATGTGAAATCGCCATTAAGTATGGTAGAGACTCTATTACCCTTGATCTTCGTGATTAATGGCCTTAAGAGTAAGGAATTAGATCTGAAAATATCCAAGGGGAATGAACAGGGGTCAGGGAAGGTTATGCATGTCAGGGGTAGACCTCAGAATAGGAGGAATGGGAATAACAACAACAAAAACTCTAGTAGAAAGAGGAGTAAAAGCGGAGGAGGTCCGATTCTAGACCTAAAAACAATAGAAAGTGTTATAATCGTGGTGAACATGGCCATTACATAAAAGAATGTACTAAACCGGAATAACCGAACAATAATCAAAACAATAATCAGAATAACAAGAACCAAACCAATGATTCTGTGAACTTGACAACTGGTAATGATCACATGGGTGATGTGTTTATGGTGCATGAAGTGCATGATTCTGTGAATGATGTGCCTTCAAATTCTTTCAGTGAAAATGATTGGCTTATTGACTCTGCTTGCACATTTCACATGACACCTTTTAAACACTTATTTGCCTCATATGCTCCTATGCAAAATGGATCTGTTTCTATGGCAAATGATAAGAAATGTCAAGTGATTGGTGTTGGTACTGTGTGCCTGAAACTTGACTCTGGTTTTGTTTTGACTCTAAATGATGTAAGGCATGTTCCTGATCTGTCTAACAACTTGATCTCCTGTGCTATGCTTGAACATGATGGTTATGAGGGAAGATGGGGTAAGGGTTTGATGAAAATCATGAAAGGTTCCCTTATTATTGCTAAAGCTGAAAAGAAAAGGAACCTGTATGTTTGTAATGCTGAGTCTGTCTCTTGCATGCTAAATTCTGTGAACAATGTGAACTCTATGACCAATGTGAACTTTGTGATTGATAAAACTGAACTTTGGCATAAAAGGTTTGGTCATATAAGTTCTAAAGGTCTTGAATTGTTGCATAAAGAAGGATGTTTTGGAAATGATAAACTTACTTGTGTTCCCTTCGTGACTCATGCATTTATGGTAAACAACAAAGAGTTAGTTTCCTACTTCATCTTATCCTAAACAATCTTCATGCACGACATTCTTGAATACTTACATGCTTGATGTTTGGGGCCCTGCTAGTGTTCCTACACATGGTGGGAACAGGTATTTTCTATCTGTGATTGATGACTTTTCAAGAAAAGTGTTTGTATTTCTTATAAAAACAAGTCGATGTTTTTGAAAAACTTCAAAATTGGAAAATCTTGATAGAAAATCGAGACGGAAAGAAAATCAAGTATTTGAGAACCGATAATGGGTTGGAATTTTGCAACCAACTCATTGATCAACTTTGTGTTGATTCGGGCATTGTAAGACACAAGTAAATGCCTTTACACCCCTCAAAGAAAAATGGTGTTGATGAGAGGATGAACAACTCTTTTGGAAATGGTGAGAAGTATGTTAAGTACATCCGGACTTTCCAAAAAGTTCTGGGGAGAAGCTGTCTATACAGCTGCCTATGTGATTAATAGATCACCATTTGTACCTTTGAAAGGGAAATACCCTGAACAAGTTTGGTCTGGTAAACCTGTGGACTTTTCAAATTTAAAATTTTTGGTCGTTTCGGCCTTTGTCCACCAAAAGGTTGACAAACTTGATCCAAGATCTTTAAAATGTGTTTTTTGGGATACCCCGATGGGGTTAAAGTGCAGTTGTGGTCTAAATCTGAAAATGGTTTTAAAGTCTTTGATTAAGCGGGGATGTGGTTTTTAATGAAAATGAGTTTCCCTGCCTTGATGTTTCTAAAACTATTTCTGAAACTCAAAACCCCACTACTCCTAATAAGGTGGAGCTTTCTAATGTGCCTTCTATCTCTGTGAATGATAACTCTGATATGATTGATGCTGAGCATGATCCTGTGAATGCTAATGATGTGCACAATGATATTGAGAATGATAATGTTGAATTGAATAATAATGAGCATGATGAATTTCCTCTTGTTGATCTTGAATTGAATCATGAGCATCTTTGAAAATGATAACTTGAATGATTATGTGTTAACCAGAGAGATAGAACAAGAAGAACATTAGAATCCCTAATAAGTTTGCGATTTCCACTTAACTTCTTATGTGTTCTCTCTGTGTTTGAATCAATTGAAAATTCGAGCCTAAAACCTATCTTGATCTTTGTGAACTCTGTGAATTCTGAAAATGGCCGAGTGCTATGCAAGATGAAATGACTTCTTTGTATGTGAATAACACCTGGGAACTTGTCCCAAAACCTGTTAATTGTTCCATTGTTGATTGTAAATGGTTGTTTAAAATCAAGCAAGAGAATGAAGGTGTTAGATACAAAGTTAGATTAGTTGCAAAAGGTTTTACTCAGAAAGAAGGCATTGATTACACTGAGATTTTTGCACCTGTTGTGAAGTTTGTAATCGTGAGAATTATGCTAGCTTTAGTGGCTCAGTTTGACTGGGAACTAAAGCAACTTGATGTTAAAACTGCCTTTTTTACATGGTGATTTGGAAGAACAAATTTTTATGAAACAACCTGAAGGTTTTGAAGACAAATCCAAACCTAACCATGTATGTTTGCTGAGAAAGTCTTTGTATGGTTTAAAGCAATCACCTAGACAATGGAATAAAAATTTGACCAGTGCATGCTTGATTTGAAATTATGTAGAAGCAAATTTGACCATTGCCTGTATTTCAAACTTGATGCTATATCTCCTGTTTTCTTGCTGATCTATGTGGATGATATGCTTTTGACTGGACCATGCATTAAGGCTATTGATCATGTTAAAAACTGCTTAAGTGCTAAATTTGACATGAAATACTTGGAATGAATATTGATAGGGATAGAAATAACTCTGTGCTCTATCTTCATCAATCTTCATATGTTGAGAAAATTTTACAAAAATTCTCTATGATTAATGTAAAATCTGTGAATGTCCCACTTGCTGCTCACTTTGTGTTAAGTAGGGATCAGTCCCCTAAAACTGATCTTGAAATATCTTCTATGCAAAACATTCCCTATGCTAATGCCATTGGATCTATTATGTACTTAATGGTCAGTACTAGACCTGACATTGCCTATGTTGTTTCTTGCCTTAGTAGATTTATGTCTAATCCTGGTTTGGTGAATTGGAATGCTTTGAAGTGGTTATTGAGATATCTTAGACATTCAACTGATTATTGCCTTAAATTTTCTAAGTGTGAAAATGGTGTTGTTTTAAAAGGATTTGTGGATTCCAACTATGCAAATGATAAAGATAACAGAAAATCAACAACTTCTTATGTTTTTACACTTTGTGGCTCTTGTATAAGTTGGAAATCTCAACTGCAACATATTGTGGCCATGTCTACAATAGAGTCAGAATATGTTGCTATTACTGAGGCTTTAAAAGAAGCTTTGTGGCTTAAATGTCTTGTTTAAAATTGGTTTTCTAAAACAAAATGTTGTTGTATTTTTCGACTCCCAACTGTATTCACTTTGTAAGAATCCGATTTTCATGACAGAACAAAACATATTGATGTTAGATTTCATTTTATAAGGGATATTGTTTCTAAAGGGCTTGTCTGTCTTGAAAAAGTGGCATCCGAATACAACCTGGCGATATGGGTACTAAATGTCTACCCTTATCAAAGTTCAAAACTTGTTTGAAAATTCTAAATTTTGACACTTTGGTGATTGATTACCCGATTAGTTGCCCTTATGTTGGGTTTGATTACTATATGTTTTCATTTGAATCCAAAACTGTTGAGTTAATGTTTGTTGTGTGCTTATATTAATTCAATGGGGGAACTTGACTTCTTTGTGTGCTTGTTGAGATCCTTTCTTAGTTCTGATTAGCTTTAGTGTTCTTTGTAACTTAAGTCCTTCTTAGTTTAAGTCTTTGGTAAGGCAATCGGCAATGATGATGACCAGTTATTTTCCCTAAGTTTGTCTAATGATTCATAATGAGCCAAAGGTGGAGATTGTTGTATTGATTGGCCCATTTTGTATGATCCATTTTTTAACAATCCTTGGCCCAAGTCAACAGCCCAATATGCAACAATCCCATTGGGTTTAACCCATTTGTGAACCCGGGTTGTGGTTTCGGACTGCGGGATCCGGAAGCTTGGTCCGCGGATCCTTTGCTTCTCATCCTGTCCGTCCATTCCTGTCGTGTGATCTGGTTCGTTCATTACCCCTACTTAAACTCCCCAACCCCGAACCCTAATTCACAACTCTCTGTGATTTTCTCTCTCTTCTCTCTCGATTCTTCTCTGAGTTTCTCCGAGCTCTCTCTCTCTAGAAATCTCACCACCTTGTTGGATTTCTGTGTGATTCTGAGGTGATTGTGTTAGATCTTAGTGTTATCTAGCTTGTTCACTTCCTCTGTGGACGATTTCCCTATTTCTGAGTGATATTAGGGTTTGGGTGGTTCGAGGGGTTTTCTAGGGTTTCTTCTGGGTTTCGAGGGTTCAAACACTTTGGGTTCTTGAGGGCTATTGTTGGCTTGGCTGCTTGGGTTCCGTTTCTTGGTTCTCTGGTTGAATCTCTGGTGACTGCTTCGTGGTTTGGGAAAAACTGGTCCTGAGCCGAATAATTTTCAATATTCGGATCTTGGGGTTTTATCCCATTATATTTTTGTTATACACTGTTTATTTTCAGTTCATCTTTTGTATTTTACTTTCTGCAAAAGAGTCTAGAGTATTAATTGTATTAATAGGTTTTTGGATTGAGTCTGTAACATTTGGTTATTCGGTACTCCGTGTATCGATCTATTTAGAGGCAGATAGATACCTAACAAGTTGCTTGTGGTGGACTGTGTGAATAAGATTGGAAAAAGATGAAGATGAGAGAAATTAGGAGAAAAACGTGATGTATAAAAGGAAAGGAAAATAGTTAGAAGACATAAGTACATTGAGACATATATATATATATATATATATATATATATATAGAAAAAGACTATTTTTAGAATAGTAATCGGATGGTTTTCCCGCCCATTCAGACATTAAATTTATTCTGCTTTTCCAAAATTTATATGTAACCTACTAAATATTTATATTAATTGTTACTGCAACACATGTCTATAGAAACTTATATTATTATTAATAAATTTAACAAATAAAATCAATTCTGGATTTTAAGAAAAACTAATTTAATTTGCGTATAAAAATGAACATACAATATCACGTACAATTTGTTTCCTAAATATGTGTGAATCGTAAATATACATATTGTTGTTAATATTTCTTAAAATAAATAAAAGAATAATAAAATTCATAATTTAGTTATTGAAAGAACTTTTTTAAAACTTTCAAGACTTAATCATATAATAGGCAATGTATCAATATCCGAAACTGAAATTCATTCAATTTTTCAAACTTGACAAGCATCACAGTTTGTGCGTCAATCGTAGTTGTACATACATATAATTTTTTAAATTAATATAATAATTATTTGCCTTGGTCATCAAGCAATAATATATTCTTTATATTCAGAAGATCAACTTTAGATTTCTTTATGCTATTATTCAGATACAGTAATCGGTATAAAATCAAGTAATAATATTGTAAACAAGAAACAAACTAAAACAGAAAATTATATTGTTGAAAAATATCGTCTACTAAATAATGTAAATTAGCTATCCATAATATTGACCAAGGGCGGAGGTAGGGGGCCACTCCGGGCCCCGACCCCCCCCATTTTTTTAGAAAAAAATTATACTAGAAAAAAAATTAAATTTTTTAATTATAATTTATATGATTTTTTTTATCCGGCCCACCCCATTTTCGTGTATCTGTTCACCCCAAATTTATTCTTGGCTCCACCCTTGATATTGACGACATGTTTCCGTAATTAAACAGTAACATATATACACTGTAAATATGTGTTGTCATTGTTCATTTTCATTATCGTGACCTTCTGAAATCGCAATTATTCTCTGCATATAAATAGTCGTAGACAATCACTGCAAATAATATGACTCATATGTTAACTTTTAATCAGAGATTTGAATATGAGCAAGACTCAGTGGCAAGTGAAATTATGCCTTGTGCGAGTTTATAAAAACCAGCTTTCAATGACAAGACCCAAGTACATAGCATGGAATGTGTTTTTCATAATACTGAGGTACAAATATAATTTATATCATAGTTTATCATTACAATGTGATATTTTAATCATTGATTAATCTATATAAATAATATTTTTTTGCAGGGAGATTGAATTCATGCAACAATAAGAAAGATGCACATTCAAAATTATAAAAATATACTAAATGAAGGGTGTGTTTATGCTGTTAGAGACTTCATAGCTGCTAATCAAACAAATAAATATAAAATATGTGCTACAAAACATAAAATTCTCATGGTAAAACACAATTGTTTGAGATACTTGACAAAACATTTCCCATGTTTATTTATTTGTTCAAATATTTTAAGGAACTAGCAGATGTTGACAAAGTGGATAGAGAGACTATTTTTTGATAAATTATAAATTCAATTCATATATTTATTTTTAGATTTATGCTTCATGTCAATTTATGTTTAATACTATATTTTTGTAAACATTAATAGATATTATTGGAAAGGTGGTTGTCAATACAGTCGGCGCAAAATAAACAATTTGGAGACGGACAACACGTTTTATTGGACTTCACTTTGTAGGACTTGGAGTAATATCCAAATAAATATACAAAAATATCATTCAGTAATTTCTTGTAAAACGTTTTTACACAATGTATAATGATTTATTTTTTGTTGCAGCAATAATCGTATAACGTGCACACTTTGGAAAGACTATGTTAATTTTATATAGCCTTTTCTCAAAGAACATATTCTTGAACCTTTTGTAATTGTTCTCCAAATCTGCATAGCTAAGGTTTTCAAGGTAAATTTGTATATTTAGGAATACTATGGTTTCTATCCAATCTCAGTTGAGTTCCAGCAATGACAGTTTCCTCTTATCGTATCGTATGCAATGACGATAAACAAAAGTTAAGGACAATCTCTCTCTAATATTGGTATGTACCTAAAGAATCTGATTTTCCGTCATGACCAATTATATGTTGCAGTTTCTCGAGTTACCAATCGTAATGGGTTGAAAATATTAGTTTGTGGCGACGATACATCAAAAAATAAATAGAATAATCTTATATATAAAGAAGTATTTCAAGAATTGTAAGTTTTATTTTGTACTAATGTAACTTGATTTTTTGAAGATTTGTATTATGTACCTTGATATTTAGATTGAATATCTTATTGACATTCAATTTGAATTGCAACACTACACTCCAACACCACATCCCGTACATTGCAAGGGTAAAAAACTAGTTATAAGATAAAATAACCAGTGTAAATAACCAGTGTACTTTGAATATATGTTAATTCCTTTTTAACCACTGGCATCATTTTTTATCACCGTGTACTTTCATTTACTCACTTTATCCTTCCATGTACTTTGATTTGGTCTCATATTACTTCTCTCTACTTATAATTGCATTATTTTGTCCTTTTGTACCTTTTAAAATGACTCAATCTCTTATTTTAAATAACAGAATGGTTCTTACCCATTCTCATTAGTGTTTAATTGGCTTTGTAGTTTGTATCAATCTTTTAATTATATTTTAAGATTAACGGACTTATATATATATAATTCTAATAAATGTATCAACTTATTTAAACAATACTGAATAGTAAGTTCTAGGGTTGTGCATGAGACTTGGAGAATACCGAAACCGAACCGATATCCGGACCGAAAAATCTCCGAACCAAAAATATCCGTTGACTTTTTGATTTTTCCCGAACCGTACTGTACCGCAAAATATTTATGGTACGGTTCTGGAGATTTTTCAAATACCCGTACCGAGAACCGTACCGAACCAATCCGAACCGAGGACCCAAAGCTAGAACCGATTTTAAAGATTTTATATAAATACATATATATTATTTCTATGTTGTTTTTATTTTGATATTGAATTAACTACAAACTATTTGAAATTAAATTGAATATAAAGCATATTTCTGAAAAAAAAAAAAAAACCATAAAACTGCAACTATTATGAATTTTAAAAAACTTTGATATAAATAATAGAGTAAATTATTTGAAATTGAAATTAGTTAAATGATTAGTAAATTGCACTTAAAAGATAAATAAGTAATAGTACCATATTATAACAATATAAAAATATCATATTTTAATTTTTGTTACCACATCACATAAATTATAAATATAATTTTATTGATTATGTTAAGTTATTAAGTATGAGACATTGAGATTATAAATTTATACAAGTTTTTATTTCATGTTAATTTATAAAAATTATTAGTTAATTATATATGTTCTATGTCAATAGAAGGACAATTGCCCAAATAATAGACTATTATTGTATTATAGAGGTTATTAAGTTTGGAATTTTGGATTGTGTTACCTATTATAGTTTTAGTTTTAATTTTGAGACTACGCTAGAAAGAGACTAGAACTCTAGAAGTATATCCGTTTGGTGATTTTTATATTAATTTTTTTTTCCAAATTTGTATGTTTTATTTATGGCTAATCTCCGAATCTCCGTCCCGACTCGAACCGTACCGTACCGTCCCATTAGAATCGAATCTCCGTCCCGAACTTTCGGTACGGTTTGGGACGGAGATTTTTTCTATAGTTCGGTTCTGGAGATTTATTTTCAGAATCTCCGAACTTCGAGACGGTTCTGGAGATTTCCAAATCTCCGAACTGTCCTGTACCGTGCACACCTCTAGTAAGTTCACTTAAAACTTCATAAATTTTATTTAAATATGATAAAAGAAGATACTTTTAATGGCTAATATTTTTACTTATAAGTTCTTAGTCCTCATAAATCTAAAAAAACATGTAACATATTTGTGTAAAATATTTTATTTAACACATAAAATGTTAATAATAAATTTCTTTCTTTTAATTGATTTAATGTAATTTAATAAGAACTATATTAAATTATAAATAGCTGTTAAACTTTTGCTATAATAAAGTTCCAAATGTATCTTTATGTGGCATGAGGTGATTCGTGTCCACCCAAGATGTATTGTCCACTTTTAAAGTGGGCCTTACGGGTTTGTCCTGAAAAATACGTTTCTTGGTGGAGTGAGCCTCGACCCTCACCTATAAGCTATAAGAGAGGTTTTGTTGGGATTTGGTCCAAAGATCCTCGCTATAACTTTAAAAGAGAGTAGGCGCGGCATGCTAATTGCATAGTTAAAGGATAGCTAAAGGATATGATTTGGACTACATACCAACGGATCATCTTTTTCTGCATGCTTTAATCAAGACATGGGATGGGTGACCCCCTGGGATTTTCCAAGGACAAAGCGCTAGAAAAAGACTCTCTCTCCATAATACTATGCACATGCATCTTTAATCAATGTATGAATCTCTCTCCATCATAAGCCTACAGTAAGTAGATGGACTGTGTTAATATGATGTACCACGAGGTGGCTCGCGTCCGTCCAAAAGATATTATCCGCTTTAGCCCGGTCATACGAGTCTTGTCTTGGAAAAAGATGTCTCTTAATGGAAGTTTAGCCTGCGCTATAATTCCAGTCAACCTGCATGCTCAATGCGGATGAATCTCTTTCCATTATATATAGTTTTCGAATTAGCCGATTATGTTGAAAAAATTACATACTATGAATTCAATTTTATTAATTTAAAAATATAACTAGGTTTGATATAAAGTCAACTGAACATTACAGTAAAAATATAATGACAATTCAATTATTTGAAATGAATAGTTAAAACATATTATAGAGTATGGAAAATAAAATAATATATAATTAACAACTTGTAAAGTAAACTGATTTAATTAAAAATATAATATTTCAACTTAGGTGGGTAAGCAAGTAAATTTATTTTAGCATAAGAAGATTATCACCCAAAATTTAAGGAAAATTTGACAAATTGTCCCTTCACTTGGGGGTATTAATGAAAAATCCCCAAATATTAAAATTTGATTTATGCCCCTATATCCTATTGCCCACCTCACTTCCCTTGAAAGAAAGATAGGGGTTGGCAATAAAAGAAAACAACCATTTCATTACCAAATTATGTTCGAAGAAAAAATCGAATTTCACAATTTTTTTTTGCAAATTCAAAAATAATTATAACTACATACTCATTCTCCATACTATATCTAACAATGTTAAATTATACCCATTCTAAAAATCCTAAACACTCGGGCAATTTACCATTTTCGAATAAAATACAAACTCAAATTCAATTAAATATAATTAACACTATTAAAACTAACATTTATCCACAGATTCATACCACAATGGAAAAAGGCAAATAACACAGACGGGAAGTGGGAAACAAAGAGGAAAACTCCCCATAAAAACCTAGTAGTAGTATCAAATAACAAAAAAAAAAAAAATACAATTTTTGGAGACGTAAATTATGGTCTATGAGATACAAAATTTCTGGGAGATGTAAAACGAGCTTTGACAGCAACTTAGTTTGACTTACAATATTTCCTTTGTGGTATGAAACTATGGATAAAAGTAGTTTTGATGGTGTTCATTATATATTTAATTTAATTTGAGTTTGCATTTTATTTGAAAATAATAAAGTTTAAGGATAAATTTGAATTTGACATTGCTAGATATAGTATAAAAATTGAGTATGTAGTTGCAATTATTCTTGAAATAGACAAAAGATTTGCGAATTCATTTTATTCTTCAAAAAAGAATTTAGTAGGCAATAAGGTGGACAGTAGGAGTGTAGGAGTATAAATCAGTTTTTAATACTTTGAGGATATTTTTCATTAATACCCCACTTGAAGGGACAATTTCTCAAATTTCCCAAAATTTAATTATAAATAACAGTAATTTTTATCACAACTTAATGTTGTACTTGTACCTATTTGAGAACATCACCCACAAGTCGAGTCGAGGCATAATAAAGTGTCGCACTTTTTACAGTACCTCTTCTCAGTTCTCGCTGCTCAGTTATCAGTGCCCCGTGAACCCCAATAACCTCTCTCACTTTTTCCTTTGACTCAAATACGCAGATCGCTGTGCTATTGTACAATAGCATTAATACCACTCTCCTTTCTTTCTACATAATTGGCATTCGATCCTCATTTCTCACCTAACAAGATTAATTCATTGGAAATTCATTTTTTACTCGTGTTTCTGACTCCGCGAGTCAATTTCCGTCAAATTCACAGGTATTTGTTTCTTTTTTAATCTATGGGTATATGTGTGCATGTTTATTTGCTGTCGAATTCTGCTGTTGTGGTAGTATATACTTGCATGTTCACGTTTGGATTCGAATTTGCTACCGATTTTTTTTTTCTTTTTTTTCTTTTAACAAAAATTTTAGGTAATTGAAAGTTTTATATGGAATGTGGTGGGGTTGTGCCCAATTGAGTTCATATATTGAGTTTGTGATTCTTGGTAATTACTTCTGTAAAATGCATGTTTAATCTTGTTTGGGTTCACTATAAATTTGTAATTCAAAGGAAAAGAAGAGATCAAACGCAAATTTGCGTTACCTTTATCAATTGGAACCTACATTATGGCAAAACGTGAAAAAAAGGGGGTTTACTTGCAGGTTTATTGCATATTGTCAGTGTGTTGCCTCTACAGATATTGTGCTTTTCCATTTTTAGTTTTAGCTTATGCATGGTAAATTTTGTACAGATATCTCTGTATCAATCTGGCGAAATGTGACCATGATTGTGGTTCCATAGGTTGATATTGCAAATAACTTTTACTCTGCAAGTTAGGTACAACTTTTCTGTTAGCTGTTAAATTAACTGGTTCATTCATTCGAAACACTTTTTTAGTGGTTTGCAATAGTGATATTTTCATGAATTAAAATTTGGACTAACATGCTGTTTCATTTGCAGTGAGATTGAGACTCATGGGAAGTTCAGTGGAGCATAGTTCTGGGGAAGACACTGACGTCTCTGACTCTGAAACTGAGGAGTATGTGGAGAAGGCATATGAAGAACTGAAGAACGGCAAGTACCAGGTTAAGATATCTGATCAAGCTTACACGTGCCCCTACTGCCCTAAGAAAAAAAAAAAAGGGACTTCAATACAAAGATCTCTTGCAGCATGCAAGTGCGATTGGCAGTTGTAGTTCACAGAAAAGAAATGCAAGAGACAAGGCAAATCACCTAGCCCTGGCAAAGTACTTGGAAAGTGACATAGGTGTTGATGCTGGTCCTTCAAAGCCTTCTGCTGAGGTAGATGCCCTTGCAGACCAGGACCATGATGAGATGTTTGTCTGGCCATGGATTGGCATCATTGTAAACATTCCTAATAACTTTAAGGATGGCCGCTATGTAGGGGAGAGTGGTAGTAAATTGAGGGATCAGTTGGCAAGCAGAGGCTTTAATCCAACTAGAGTGCGACCTTTGTGGAATTATCAAGGCCATTCAGGAACTGCTATTGTTGAATTTCATAAGGATTGGTCTGGATTTACCAATGCTATGTCTTTTGAGAAAGCTTACGAGGCTAATCATCATGGACGGAGGAGTTGGCTAGCAAAGAACGAAAAAAAGTCAGATCTTTATGCATGGGTTGCTCGCGCAGATGACTATAATTCTAATAACATTGTTGGAGAAAATCTTCGAAAGATTGGAGATCTTAGAACCATATCGGATATAATGGAAGAGGAAGCTCGAAAGACTAACAAGCTTGTAGGTAACTTGACTAATGTTATTGAGGCAAAGAAAATGCACTTGCTAGAGATGGAGAGTAAATTCAAGGAGACTGATAGCTCTCTACGGCAGTTGATCAAGGAAAAGGATAATCTACATCAAGCTTACAATGAAGGTTTTTCATGCATAATGTTTGGATGTGTTCCGAATAATTCTTATTGGATTTACTTTTAAACCTGATATCTCTTTTGTGTCTATCAGAGATAAAAAAGATTGAGTCAAGTGCCCGAGATCATTACAAGAGGATATTCAATGACCACGAGAAGCTGAAATTCCAATTGGAAACTCAAAAGAGAGATCTTGAGCTCCGCGGTCAAGAACTGATGAAACGTGAGACGCACAATGAAATTGAGAGAAAAAGGCTTGCTGAAGACCTTGAACAGGTTCTTCACATCTTTCTTAGATGTTGTGAGTTTACTTGTATGATCATGTTTCTTTGGCATAAACTGATTACTGGAAAGAAGCTAGTATTTCCCATTGGTACTGTATAACATGCCATTAGCATGTCGTGATGGCTTAGTATCTTTGAAATTGCAAGTGACCAGAGTTGGCCACAAAACCCCTGGCTTGAGCTAGCTGTTCTGCAGTTTTTATTAATTGCTAGTCTTTGGTTATCAAATATTGACTGATCACTTAGCTGTATCCTGAATCTGATTTTTCTTTATTTCGCAGTATCTTGATGTTGCAAGAGCGTTAAACGTTTAGTTCTTGATAGTTTGGTCCTCGCAGATTGGTGGCCTAGAGCGAATGATCCTTTTTCAGAATAGATTATCAGAAAAATTCAGTCCACTTGTAAAACAACATATATCAGTACTTTCAAGCATGATGATATAGGGGTGATGAGGGTGGTTCTTGTTCAAGCTGCTCTGTGTTTGATTTTTTCTCGCTCAATCCTTTTACATGTGAATATGCAAAATAGATGGGCAACAGTCTTTTTTCTCCACTGGCTAATTTTTTTGTCCCTTCAAACCCAAATTTGACCATTTTGGCGCACCACCGCCGAAAAGTAAATTGTAGTAACTTTCCTGCACAAATTTAATCATTCTGGCATGTTACTTCCCTAAAGTAAATTTTAAGCACTTTTTCACTCAACTGATAATTATTGTAGCACTTTGTCCCCCAATATCAATTTCATATCAAATTTTCCTCAAAATTTTAATTTGTTAGCAGCCATCACGCATTTTTTTCTCTATGTTTCTATGCAAAAGTAAAAGATAAAAAATGCATCATGATATATTTTTATCATTGTTAACGGTGAAGACAGGATAATTGGACTTTTTTTTTGGTAATAATATCAATCACAATTTCATTGGCAAAAGTACCAATATTATTTACAGCAAAAGTACTGTCTTTTGTCGTGTCTTTAGCATTTTCAATAATAAAAATACATTTTTCTTAACATTTCCATGGAA
This sequence comes from Rehmannia glutinosa, assembly GCA_016081115.2. Lineage (NCBI taxonomy): Eukaryota > Viridiplantae > Streptophyta > Magnoliopsida > Lamiales > Orobanchaceae > Rehmannia > Rehmannia glutinosa. The sequence goes on along the minus strand of JABTTQ020003393.1, from coordinate 59,787 downwards.
ATTTGACACAGTAGTTGCTGATGAAAAGCATTTCGCTGAAACTTTGATCTGAAATTTCTATTGGGGGGGGGGAGGGAGGGGGCGCAAAGTGCTATAATAAATGTAAGATGAAGGTTAAAAGTACTTAATTTACTTTTGGGGGGTAAAGCCCCAAAATGATTAAGTTTTCGGGGGGAAAAGTGCTTAAAATTTATTGTTTTGTTGTGGGAGGGGGACGGGTGCCATTTACCTTTTTTTTTTTCCTTTTTATTGACACTGCTGCAGTCATTCATATGATTTTGCTCTGTCATGTCCTTGTTACCTTTTGTTGGAGTTATAATGGATGATTGAGGTTATTTGATAGTGTACGGAAACAAGTAGCATTCATTATATAAGATCGTTCAATAGGTGTGGGTTCTTAAAGTTTTTAGACACTTCCAGGTTAGCTAGTCGTCCTGCTGAAGCATATCCACAAGAAAGCCTGCATATTTTCCCTGAAAGAGACTGGACTCTCTGTTCTAGATATGTAAATATAATGAAATGCATATGTCACATGCCCAATGTCCAATATAAGGTTTACATAATCAAGGCTGCTATTTTGTCTAGAAGAAGCTTCGTTCTCCAGTTGGCCTTACATTACCATCTGCTGCATGACTGTTATACCCACGTTCGATATAGACATCTAATTGATGGGCTGTTTGATGAGAGAATGTATTTTTCGCTGTGCAACATGCTCTATAATTATCTGTTGCTTTTCCATCTTAATAAGCATATGTAATTGACTCTTTATGGGCAATTGTTCTTCCAGAATGCGGTGAAAAATTGCTCCCTTCAAGCTGCGGCCGAGGAACAACGAAAGGCTGATGAAAACGTAATGAAGTTGGCTGAAGAACAGAAGGTAATCATTTGTTCATTTCGTTAGAATAGCGGCTGGACTTCTATCAGAATGTGAGTTCAAACAATTATAAGAAAATATGTGCTGGGTTTTGTGATTTCAGAAAGAAAAGGAGAAACTCCATAAGAAAATCATTATGCTGGAGAAACAACTGGATTCAAAACAAGCAGTACAGCTTGAAATTGAGCAATTGAGAGGTAAACTCAATGTCGTGAAGCACATGGGAGATGAAGGCGATTTAGAAGTGTTAAATAAAGTGGATCTGCTGTTGAAGGCTTTGAGGGAGAAGGAAGCAGAGCTTGGAGATCTGGATTCATTAAACCAAACTTTAATTATCCAGGAGCGCATGAAAAATGAAGAGCTACAGGATGCTCGGAAAGAATTGGTCAATGTTAGTTTTTTTTTTCATGGCTAAATTCACTCCTCCTCGCCTTGACCTTTATCTGCTTTTGGTTATAGTTCATCTAAATTAATTACCTCTCTTTAATAATCTGAATATTTGGTCTTTACTGGGTTATGACTGGGAAGCCAAGCTGATAAACCACACACCGTGTTACTCAAAAACTCCACCATGTGAAATTCCGGCATATTAGAATATTTTCCATCGAGATTGGGTAGTTCAATATAATCCTCCAAAAGAAAGCTTATGAATTAAAATGAATACACGTGTTGTGACAATCAGGTTTATCTAACCCTTCTACCAAAGTTCAGGTAACATACAATCATTTTTATGTTGTATATGATGTAGAGCGAGCAGCGTTGTCTAAGGAGGAATGAGCTTCAATGGCTTATTATATAACTTTATAGTGCAGATTTATGATAATAGTTACAATATCTTCTATTGTGACTTCTGAGTTCGTGATTATTCATCTTTAATTTCAACATTTTTATTTTAATGGTCACCTCAAGCTTGGAGTTATATTCTCCACTTCTCTACCCAAATGCAGGCGAGAGGATTGATACTTGGGCGAGTCCACTGATAGGCAAAATATTGAATCATGCATTATTGAAAGCATGCAAGTTATGCATTTCTTTTTTTCTTTAATGTGCTTTATATGGTTTTTTTTAACCTTTGTTTATTTTCTTCGGTAAAAGTTTATGGAGTGGCTGATAATTTTGCTTTTTAGGTCTTGAAAGAAATATCAATAAATTCTCATATTGGTGTCAAGAGAATGGGGGAGCTTGACAGCAAGCCATTTCATAATGCAATGAAAAGGAGGTACAATGAGGCTGAAGCAGATGAGAGGGCCACAGAATTGTGCTCACTGTGGGAGGAGTACCTTAGAGATCCCGAATGGCATCCTATAAAGGTGGTCAACATTAACGGCAAACACCAGGTAAGCACTGAGAGCATTTCAGGAGCAATATATTTTTGTGTTTATTTTTTGTTATTTGCTCTCTCCAGCAATGGGACTATGTGGTTTAAAAAGTTTAATACATACATCATTCAAGTTCTGATGACTAAAATCGGAAGAAATGAGAAAAAGTTAGGTTAGAGTCGAGAAGGTAAAAAACTCGTATAACTCTACATGATTAATTGAGCATTACTTTCGCAAAGCCGTGAATGTTACTTTTAAGATAAAATTTCCATAAAACGAAATGGAACCTTATTTTCGGACGTCATAAAAATGAAATGGGAGCAATAACTTTTGGGTTAAGGGAGTTTATTTGTGCAGAGTGCAAAATGACGCTGACGTGTGCTAGATTGAGTTCATTTTGTTTCTTCCTTTCTATTCGATCCATCAATCCTTCCTATACTTGTGAACAAGAATTGGAAAACAAAGAAATATTTATACTTGGGTTTTTGCGGGTATACAATAACTGCGTCTGATGCTCTGAGTTACATTTCTTGTAATGAAATTATGACATGTGTACATGACTGGTTTTCCTGAAGTCCAAATTTCTCTTTGTTCCGCTTAGATACATAAACAGTACTCAGCCAGCCTCTCAAGTCCTTAAATAAATACTATCCTACGTCTCACCTTTATACTTCCGTTATCCGCTGCTTCTAGTTCCTTATTGCATGTTAAGGTATCATAGAGCATAATTCATGTCAAACATTCTCCTAATTTATGTTAAGGTATCAGAGAGCATAATTCATGTCACACATGCTCCTAATTTAATGATGGTAAATGAGTAGATGCAATTGCTACAATTAGTCTCTGCTTCTTGAACCTTTCAAAGCTTCTAGTTCGTAATTCGAATAAGAAGCAAAGATTACTTTCCAACACTGCTTTCACTTGCTTCCTTTTCCATCTTTTTTTTTTTTGTTCTTTTCAGTTAGCTATTCCGAAGGTGATGTGTTAGAACTAAAATTCATAAATTCATCTGTATTGTCTTCATAACGTATTTTTAAGTGATTAATAGACTGACTACATCATTACCTGTTTTCCAAAATACAAAATGATACTATAAAAGGCCTCTTTATTTATTTTTATTTTAGTTGTGAATGCTTGAAGTATATCCTGCTAGGTATATATTACTGTGGGTTAATAAAACCACCTTCAGATTTTAGGAGTGCCTGTCTATAGATGATTAGAAATTAATGCTGCCATGGTATGAAAATGGACACGTGCATATTAAAGTTTAATAATAAATTCATTAAATTAGTTAACAACTATTAACTTTGATTCATCCTTGATACCATTTGTTTTCAGTCTGATGTTCTTAAAAAAACTTTGTTGGTTCAGGCTGTGATAAATGAAGATGACGAAAAACTGAGAGATCTGAAGGAAAATTATGGTGACGAAGTTTTCAATGCTGTGACATCAGCTTTGTTTGAGATAAACGAGTATAACCCAAGCGGGAGGTATGTTATTTCGGAACTGTGGAACTACAATGACGGTAGGAGAGCTTATCTCAAGGAAGGAGCTGAGGTTTTACTAAAGCAGTGGAAGTTTTTAAAGCGAAAGAGGGGAATGGATTGACGGGTCGAACTACGCTGGAAACACACACTCTCTGGTGAGTTGTTGTACTAATATATTAGCCTTTCGTTTTAATTTCCGAAATAAATTAATTGAATTCTGATCATGAACCCTTGTATGGGAGACTGAATTTTCTGTTTAGGATTTTTATCTGTTGACATTTGTTGATCTTGTGGCTAATGAAACCCATTTTCACTTCATTTTCATCCTTTTCATTTTGTTTTGTTTACTGGTCCATTTTGCACCGATGCAATTGCTGATATGTGCTAGCTAACATATGGTAGACAAAAGCAAAATGTTTGAAGTTTGATATAACATCGTTTGTCAAATAATCATTTTCAGAATAATTCTAGGAATTATGCCAAAATTCGTCTATCATTTGTAATATTTGAAGCTAATTCCAGTTTGAGCTTGACTCAACAGGATAAAAACATAAAGAAGTTATTCAGTTATTGGAGTTGGATTAATGTTTGATGTGATCTCAGATCTCGGGATTCATGGTTGCTTTTATTTTTGTCCATGACTACAGTAACAATATTTTTTTGAATTTTTTTAAAATAATTTGAATAAAATATGAGTTTTTGAATTTTTAAATATCACATTGTAATTTATGACTATTACACAAAATAATAATGTGACATAATTCTCCAATTCTGTTTTTATTTTAATAATTATATTGCATTAATTTGTTGTTCAAATTTTCAAATACAATATAAACTTTTTGTTGGATATATAATTTTTATGGACAATTTACTGACCAGTTTCCACACAGGTATACTGTATAATTAAGATTTATCAATTGGACTAAGAAATTTTTCGAGTCCAAAATTTATTCTATGCCCATGACTCCACAAGCTAAACTATAGGAGATGGTCTCTTGCAGGACCGTCTTATGGATATGATCCGTAAGACGGATCCTAAACCCGCCCTCCCGCTCCAACCAGCCGGATCCAGTCGGATCCAGTTAGTATTATTAAAAAAAAACGAAAATTACACCTAAACCTAAGACAAAACACGTTGGGTCCAAACCAACCTCTTGCCCAGTTCGTACACACCCGCCCACACCTGGACCCAACCCAATTCGCACACACCCGGTCTACACATGGACCCTAAGCCTAGTCGACGCGCCCACAGCTCAAATCGAATATTGAATCAAACCAGTCATCATCCTCCCCCCTGCTCCAAAACTTGAGATCTTCATTAAAATTTCTGCAATTTTAACAGCAATTTCTTTAACAAAGACGTAAAAGCTGTTCAAAAATTTCATATTCTTTGCAAGTTCGACCTTCTTCGAGCTCCAAAAGTTCGACCTTCTATGAAACAACAAATATTGATTACAAAGACGACTTCTGCAATGGAGAATGAAGATGGAAACGATTTACTCATTCAGGAAGTTAATGCACTAAGTTATGTTACATGATCCATACTTTTTGCTGTAAAGGTGATACTAATCAGTCAAATAATGATACTTTTGAATTTAAATACGATACTTTTGGAATGAAAAGTGATACTAGAACATTTTGAAATTTGTAAAGCAAAAAACGACGCCCGTTAGTAAAAAATAGTGGAACTCTACAGCAATAAACATGTTACTTTTAAACATGATCCATACTTTTTACTATAAAGGTGATACTAATCACTCAAAAAATGATACTTTTGAATTTAAATACGATATTTTTGGAATGGAAAGTGATACTAGAACATTTTGAAATTTGTAAAGCAAAAAACGACGCTTGTTAGTAAAAAAATAGTGGAGCTCTGCAGCAATAAACATGTTACTTTTAAACATGAACATTAACAGCTTATATTAACATATTCAAAAAAAATCACCTACAAATTTTTTATAGTATTTATTAATTTATATTTTATTCATTTTTTCTACTTATAGGTGAAAAATTGGATTCAGTAGTTGTTATATTTAGTGATGAAGAACAAATAGAAATCATTGAAGATGAAAATATAAATTATGTGGATACTATTGAACAGAGTACAAAAAGATATTAGATATTAATGCAAAAGTATTACATTTTAATAAAAAAGTATCCTTTCTATTTTAACATGTCCCGTGTTTCAGTGAAATGTTCCCAGAATACATGAACGACATTGTGGAAATATCTGGTTCTCAGGTTGGGATTAAAAGGAAGACAGTTGATGATATGCATAAATTGTATTGCGATCATAGCCGTAAACTAGGATTTAGTGTTTGCAAAGAAACAACTAGAACACAATCTGATGGAGTTGTGCTGGAGAAATACTTTGTTTGCTCTTGTTTTAAGAGTTCGGGAAATTTGAGAATAAACTCCAATAATGAAAAAAAGAAAAAATTTCCTGTTACCCGTACAGGATGTAATGCTACAATGAGAGTGAAACTAAATGAAGGAGGTCTTTATGAGGTTTTGAGTCATATTATAGAACACAATCATCCACTTACTAGGAAAGAGTGGAGCCACCTTCATCGCTCTAAAAGAAAAATTACAAGTGAAAAGGGCAAAGTTATAGAAGATATGGTTTCTTATGGAATGAGACCAACAGATTCTTATCGGTATATGGCACATGAAGCAGGTAGGGATGAAAGTGTTGGACACACTATCAAAGATCATCTGAATTTTATAAATTGTTTGAAACTTAAAGAAATAGAAGGTGGGGATGCACAAACATTAGTTGAAATGTTGTATGAATGACAATCCGAGGAGGAGGACTTTTATTTTAGAGTTAAATTAGATGATATGGCCAAATTAAGTAACCTTTTTTTGGAGAGACTCAATGATGAGAGAAGATTACGAGATTTATGGAGATGTAGTAGTATTTGACACCACATATCGCACAAATAGATACAATTTGATTTGTGCTCCATTTATTGGCATCAACAATCATTGGAAAAATGTGATGTTTGGTTGTGCATTTTCATCGAATGAAAAGTCTGAATCATTTGAGTGGCTTTTTGAGGTTTTCAAGAAATCCATGGGAGAGAAATGTCCTATCACTATATTCACTAATCAAGACCAAGCAATTTCTGATGCAATAGAAAAGGTATGATACGTTAACTCAATATACAGATACTTTAAAGTATAAAACTGTTACTTCTATTTTGTCATTATTTTTTGTGCTCTTTAACATATGTCTTTCTGATCTGTTCCTGTTTAAACAATTATGATACTTTACTTTCTAAAACAGATACTTGTAAGCGTAAAAGTGTTAGTTTAACTATGTCAGTACTTTCATGTAGGTTTTCCCTGGGACAAAGCATAGACTATTCCAATGGCATCTTTACCAAAATATTGTGAGCAGGTTTGGACAGTTGAAGAGCAGCAATTCATTTAAGAATGCATTTAGGAAATATTTATCAGGATGTAACGACGAATCTGAGTTTGAAACTTGTTGGAGTAACATGATTTCTACATATGTATTGGAGGAACAAATATGGTTCAAACGATTGTATGAACTAAAGGACAAATGGTGCATGGCTTTAAGTAAGGAATTCTTTTCTGCCATAATACTTTCCTCACAAAGGAGTGAAACTACTAATAATGCCATGAGATTCAATGCAAAGAACACCACAAGCTTGACAGATATTTTTGGTATTTTCAAAGAACTAGTGAAGAATTGGAGAATGAAAGAACAAAATGATGAATTCAAGTCATCAAGATCAATCCCACCACGTACCATACCATTGACTGGGATGTTAAAGCACACTTCTGAGGTAGAGACATATCATCCCCTCCAGATGTGGGCGGTGAAATCTGTGTCGGTGCACCATGCCCCGTCGATGTCTGTACATCTGTAGGGGGAGGTCCCGTGCAGCCTCCTCTATAGACGGTGGGGGAGGAGTAGTCTGCTGGCCTACCACCATGAAGGGACTAGAAACATGTACAATAAAGGAAACTTCATTAAGTAACATAATTAAAAAGAAATAATATTCTATTCTAAATGTTTAACGCAAAAAACAAATAAATGCGCACCTGAGAAGGTCGTGTTGCCAAATACCGAATGGCAGGCAATACAAGTACCTTGACATCACTCGGCACTATAGGCGGCACCATAGCAGAAATGTGCTTCCGAACCAAATCCGGCATGATCTGCTTCACAGAAGGTGGAACCTCCTGCTGCACCACTGTCGAAACCTCCCGCTACACCCCATTTCGGACCAAATCCAGAACCAACGTCTTGACCTTCTGCTGCAATAAACACGGGACCAACGCCTCTACCGCCCTCTCAACCAAAGCCGGCAGGATGGCTTTCACCTGCTGCTGCACCAAGTCTTCTAATAGAGCTCAATCAACAGCTAGAGAGGGTGTGGATGTAGGTGGAGGACCATCTAGAACAGCGCCCTCGGGGGGTGGACGATCATAATCACCCCTCTCAATATGTGTATCCACACCAAGAGGATCATCGTCATCATCGTCCATCAATGAAGTCACATCTGTGGTAGGACGTGCGATTCTCTATCGCTCCTCTGCGACATGGACTGAAGATGCGGTGTGGCGACACTTTGTAGACGACAGAATAATAGGCCCCGTGGAGTTCTTCTTCCCGATCGGGTTATCTCGTTGAACATAAACGGCACCGGATTGGAGGTCGAGATGGACATGCAATAGATAAGGCAGTTCATCGGCTGTCGGAGTCAATGTCTGGTGCACATCAATCTACAAAATGCAAGAACAAAATCAGTAATTAATTAATTATTATGATAAAATCAAATTTGAAAAAGCACAAATTACATTATGTACCTGGCGGTCAAGATAGCCATGCATATTCACGGAGGACTTCGGAAACTTCTACCGTATACAACGTGGTATAGCAGTATCTAAGGTTGGAACCCCACATGAAGCCCCCAGATTGGGTATGGCCTCGTATGCCCATATATAAGAAGAACAACAATAATAATAGTTAAAACATATGTTTTATACTAAATGTAAATTATAAGACATAAATAACATTCATATCACTTACCAAGCAAGCCCAACTAAATCCATAAATACGGAAAATACCTGTGGGCTGGGTAGGTACTCGTGAATGGTAGTGGGATAAAATCTGGAATGAGTACTTTCCCCAGCAGAAAGACTCCCACTGATCCACGTCATCAACCAAAGTCCACCACGAATCCTCATTGACCGTGGACCTCGAATCCCATGCGAATAGCCAATAGTACGCAACCAACAACTTCGCCACCTTCAACTCATTCGATGGATCCTCACGGAATACACCGCTTAAAATGCATTCGTAGATTTTCCATCGTCACCTTAGCACCCTGGTAGTATCTATCATATAAACCATCGGGAGACGAAAGGTGCTCCGTGCTAGGTTCAAAGATGGTCGGGGCAAAGGATAGCCCAGTAATCAAGGCATACTAAAATTTGGAGAACTAAATCAAACGGCCTCCAATCCGAAACCAAAATTCGTCCCTCGCATCCTTCTTGACAACCTCATTCACAACAACGGCATAAAGTGTGGCATTAGAACTGACTCCATGGTTGTTCATCTGCAATAAAAAACCAAAACAGGAGTTCTGAAACTCATGGTACACAAAATCCTTGCAATTATGCAACGCAACTTCTAAGTCGTCAATGATCGATAACTTGCTATACAAATTGATCTTGGCCTTTATTGACATAAAGTTCGGCCTCTTCCAAACCCACTGTAAAAAACAGCAAAAAATCACAATTAGCAATAAACCACAATTAGCAAATCACACAGAAAAATCCTAAAAAATTTGACAGTACATATGGCACGATGGTTAGATTTTATCGATTGTGCCATATTGTGCCACAAGGAATGATAGTCTATCCAATCGACCGTGTCACTAATGCCACCAGCGTGCCACAAGGAACGATAGTCCGTCTCATCGAACGTGACATTGTGCCTCCTATGGCACGATGGCATGGTCGACAAATTCAACCATCGTGCCTTGTGGCACGCTGGTGCCATATCAGTCCAGCGTGCCATCATTCCATATGGCATGATGGCATGGTCGATCATGCCACTTAGGGCTTCACCGATCGTGCCATCTATTGTCTTCTTCACAGATTCATATTTCAAAAAACCAGTCAAAAATGGTGCCCTAACTTCACCCATCACTTACCCATACCCATACATCTAATACATAACAATAGCACACCCAAACAACAAATGCAAGTTATTTTTAAGAAAAAGTGGAGTTTATTGTAAGTCCAAGTGGCTACGATAATCTAGAGAGGGGGTGAATAGATTATGCTCATTTTTGCGATTATGCCCTCTTTTTTGAATGTAATAAGCCAAGACAAGAATGGAAGTGCGGGAAGTAAACAACACACGTCGATTTATAGAGCTTCACCCCACCTAGGGACTACGTGCTCTACCACCCCAGTATATCCAGGATGGGTTTCGAAAAAGAAAAAGAATTTTATTAATTACCACAATTAATACAACATCACCTTACAACACCTCTTTAGAGATTACCACAATCTCCCTTGAAGTTACCACAATCTTCAACGGCACCTTGTGAAGATTACCACAATCTTCCACCTTGAAGAATACCAAATTCTTCAACACCTTAAAGAGCACCAAACTCTTCAACAAGAAGATTACCACAATCTTCCTTCAACACCTATGAAGAGTACCACACTCTTCAACACCTAACACCTAGATCACCCAAGTGTGTTCTTACCACAAGAACACTCACAAGGATCTCTTGTGTTGAATGATGACCACAAATTCAAGATTACAACTCGATAATGAATAATACAATTTTGAGTGCAAGTGTAATCAAGAAATAAGCTAGACCTCAAGATGTGAAAGTGAAAGACCTTGAGGCTATTACAACAAGAATATTGAAATTGAAGAACAAAAGTGTTTGCTTGAATGTATCTTGTTGTGTTGTGGTATTCTCTCTTGTTGTGTTGCTTCAATTCTTCATCTATTTATAGAAGATGATTGATCAAAGATAGGCTCCTCTTGGGGACTGATTTCTACAAAACATATGCACTAAAATCAAGATTGTAGTCATAGAAATCAACCCCACAATTTAAGGAAAAGGCAATACGCAAACTCAACGGATAGTTTGCTGTCAAAAGCCTATAGCGACCGGTCGCGTAGAAGGAAGGGTTTGAAAGTTTTCTCACGAACGTCACCATGGGGTTGGACCGGTCGACACCCCCTTGGACCGGTTGCCCTCTTAAAAAATGCAATACAGAGAAGTTTGCAAAAATCAAACTTGAGATGGCGACCGGTCCACGTCACCGGTCGCCCTATAGGATGTCCGGTCCACCTCCCTTTTTTCAGCAAACATGATGTTCTCTATTTTGGACAACTTTCAGATACGGGTTGCCCTATAGGGCGACCGGTTGACCTCAAAACAGAGGAGTTGTCCAATTTTTGTAGAAAATGAACTTCAAGAAATACTCCCAAAAAATAGTGAAAATATTTTAGACCGATCGGGAGTATTTGGACAAAATTTAGAAATATTGTTTTGGGGTAAAAACACATTAACACAAAATCATCAAAAGTGTTGTCCAATTTTTGTCGAAAATAAACTTTAAGAAATACTCTGAAAAATTAGTAAAAATATTTTAAATCATTTAGGAGTATTTGGACAACATTTAAAAATATTGTTTTGATGTAAAACAAATCATCAAAATTATGATAAAAATATTTATCTAACAAACTCCCCCTTATTTATGATTACAAACCAAAACAATTTAAAGATGTCGATTTTGAAAACAAAACAATTTTCCGGTTAAAAATGAACTATCCGTTGATAGCGACAACATTCCATACATAATAATCACAAGGATGGGAGTAGAGATTTTCAAAAACATTTTTGCAAAAGCTCCCCCTATCAACATGCACAACAAGAGTAATAGAAGCATTTAACCAAAAGCTAAAAGCTATAGCTTTTACAAAACAAACTCAAGAATCAAGAGCTTAGAAGCTCCCCCTGTCAAAGACAATCATCAATAAAGAATAACAAGTCCATAATATATCCATTGGACTAGATTTTGTTCACACTTTTTTGGCTTTTAAGAGCCATAGCTTATAGCTTCTTTTTTCATGAGCTTATTTTAGCTTATTTGAGCTAATTTGAGCTAAAAAGCTTATATCATGTTTCTGCCCCTTTGGAATCATAAAAAAGAATGTTAGCACGATAAAAACATCATATATCCATATCAAAGTGCGCAATTTAACCGATTTATCGAGCTATTGATCATTAAGCTTAAAATTCCAAAAGCTAACGGAAGAGTTGATCATATGACTTGTAAAAGCTCTTAAAAGCTCATTTGATTTGCATAACATGATCTCTATAAATATATAAGACATTTGAAATCGAGAGAATCGTGTAGGTGATGAATTTTTCTTTGAAATGTTTTATCGAACACTTGGCGGACGTCAAATAATAAAGAAAATGTATATAGTCTTGTAAAAATAACCAAGCCAAATTTTTCATCACCAAAAGCAATTTTACAAATATCATCCAACAACAATCATCATGCCCAACACAAATATATAAGAGTTCCAACAAGATATCAAATATGAATCACATTCTCAAGGGTTCAACCCAATTGAGATAAAGAAGAATAATTCTTACCAATTAATCGGAGAGGTCGGGTATCACAGATGATATACCAATAGTATAAACTCAAAAAAATATAAATTATAAGAAAGAAAACATTTTGAGTGAATTGTGTGTGAAATTTGCAAAGGGGTGCCAAAATAGTAAAAAACGCATGAAAAAGACTAAGTCTGGGACAGAACCGATTTTAACCCAATTTTGCTCTAGGTCGAAAGGTACAAGGGGGGGTCCGACCGTCCGATTAGTGTTCGACCGATCGCCTCCCTCTTTTCGATCCCGGAGCTCTTTTTCTCAAGTTATGTCCGAATTTTGATCCAAAAATCCGATTTTTCACCCCTAAGTTTTAAAAATGTACGAAATGCAAACATAGACCTCATTCAATATACATTATGCGTAAATAAGCTCGAAATGAGGTAATAGACTCGGCGGTTAACGATTAAAAACAAATGTCCGCGAGTTATCCTTGAGACGGATTTAATCTCAATTTTTTGTTTTAGGAAACGCAATCCCTTAGAAAAAATATAGAATCTCAATATGTTTATTTCGATTATGACGAATAATCGTATTTTGAGAAATTATTATCAAAGGACTTGTTATCCCAAAAATATGAATATTTTAAAACTTTGGATAAATAAGCCATAAGAAAAAGTACCTTTCAAATATTTGAAAGTTTCTTTTAATGGCACTTAAATGAGATTCGTTGGGATTGTTTTGAAGTCGAGCATATAGACATAAAGCATAAAAATATCGAGTCTATGGGAATAATGAAAGTAGATAAACATACCTCGAATTTGTTGTCAACCAATATGCCTTTAGCATCTTTATCTAACTTGATGTTGGTTACCATATGAGTAGTGATGGTCCTTCCTTCTTTAATGCCGAACTTCTTCAAAAGTTCTTTTGTATACTTTGATTGTGAAATTCCTTCTTGGCATTACTTGCTTTGTTTTGAACAATATTTCCTTGATCATCAAGCTTGTTCCGAAATACCAAAACAAATCATCAAGAGTTTAATAAAACATGTAAGTTCAAATATGCTTATAGGAAGATATATAAGGTCTCTTTTGAAATTTGAAAATCCGAGAGCATATAGTTGAGACCTCATTTAAAAGAAGTATTTGAAAAATAGCTTTGGCAAAGCAACCAAGAATGAAGACATAAATATGTGCAATCAAATGCATAATTTAAGAGGAGGATAAAAATCGAATGTTTTATCAAAACAAATATAATCCTTTACAAGTCTCGGATAAAACAAACTTTATCGAATAGTGCCTTTCAAAAATTGAAAAATCCTCTTAATGGCACTTGTATGAGATATTTTGAAATATTTTGGAAAGCAAGCACATAGGCATATGACAAAAATATATCGAGTCTATGAGATGAATAACAATGGTGAGCGTACCTTGATAGTTTATGTCACTCTTGACATATTATGACGTAGATGGTCATTTATGAAGATATATATATCCTACACAATTCTTAAACAATTCTTGCACAAAAACATAATGGTAAAAGTGTAAAGGCTAAAGCAATAAGAGATGTCACAAATATATTATGCTATAAAAATCATAAGAGATGATAAAACACACAAGTCATTATAAATACACAAGCATCATACAAGGTCTCCTTTTCAAAAGATTTAAAAACAATATATTGAAGACCTTATTTAAAAAATATTTTGAAAAATAATTTTGACAACAAAAATACAAGCATACATTATAATAAACATTATGTGTATTTAAATAAGGAGATACGATTTACCAATTTCGCCATTTCCACGGGTTATGTCTTTCCCTTTGTTGATAGTATCTTCCTTTTGAGAAGTCACTTTGTTGATGATGGCTTCTCCAATTACTCCATGTCCATGAGAGGTTTGAAGGACATCACCGAGCGGATGTCGACTTAATTGCATCTTGGAAAGAAGTTGCCAAGCCGGAGTGTCTTTGCGAAAGTGGTCTACACAACAAAGAAAGATTCCTTGAAGGATGCTACCACAAGCGAGGCAAAGGATGGTGAAGCCCCGAAAAAGTTAACACTGGCTCGAAAGTGCAATCCAAGGGGTTGAGACTCTCTGGATGCCATCATCCAAGACCCTAAGACAGTTGTGTCTGCATCGAAGGAGAATAGAAGATCCTAAGATAGTTGAGACTATTGAAGGGATTGCGAAGGCCTGCGGCAGATGGAGACTGGGGGGGTATTGAAGGCCAATGGGAGGTTGAGACTTCCCTTGGTAAGGTAAGAATACTGATTGATGAGAACATCCCTCCTGATTGAAGGTCTTGCCATAGATGAAGTAATTGGTGTCCTTCATGACTCAGAAAAAATATAGACACATCATTCCTAGGGTCGAGGATGGATGAAGAGTCCACCCCGCTGAAGATCTGTAGTGGACCCGGTGACGATGTTCTAAAATATCAAAGCCAAGCTAGTGACAAGATGTCTCGGATGAGGTTCAATTTTGATGATGAGCCAACTCCACAGGTCTCATCATCCTCCGATGACGCTGATAATACAGCTGAGGAACCGGTTATTCACTTAGCAAAACATATTGAGACTGAAGAAGTTGTTAAGACAGTTGAGGCTCGATTAGTGGGCAAACCATCTCAATCGCTATCCGAATCGAGTCATCTCTCGCGGCTCCCACATCTGCAGCATTAATGACTCCTACAGCTTAGTCACAGGCTCCCACAGTTGTGACCCCTGCCAATGAAGCTGCCGTAGCCGAGGCACAAAGATTTGAATCATCGCGAGGCACCTACGCAACAAGATATTCCATTAAATGCGTGATGATGCATTTCAAGACATGTTCCCTTCTCTGAGGACCCGGCTGAATTAGAGGAAGATCCGGTGCGAAGAAAGGGGATACACGAAAGGAAGATCCGATTATTCCCATGACACGATTGTTCAAACACTTCAACTTTGACGAAGAGTGGCGGTGAATCTAACATCAAGTGAGTTAAAGTGACGTCTTCAAGAAAATCTGCGAAGAGATTGAGAAGATAGAATGTCATCGGGCCTCTCTGGAGACTTACATCCGGACAAACGAGATGCCACTCTCACGGCCCGATTTGAGAGGCATAGTGGTGAGACTAAGAGAATGGACTCAATAGCGGTTGCCATGAGAATAGAACAAGTCTGATATTTCAAAGCTCTATATGGAAGGATGCTCGTATGGAGTGTAGATAACTCCATGTACAGGCAAAGGATGAAGGAGTACATTGAGAGGATTAACTAGTCTCATAAGACGGATATGGAGTTCTTTGTAACATTTCCACAAGAATGAGATTACCGGACTCGAGAACAACATGAGTGAGAAATTCGAGTCTCCTTATGGTTGAAATGAAGATCGTATCAGTAGTCTAAGGTCACTCGCTCGGAATTTCGCAAGGCGTATGATGCAGCAGACTCCAAGCACAACTCAACCATCAGTCGACTGGACTTTATCCTCGGTGGTTTGTTCCTTGGAGGTGTGCAACAAGGCAGAAGCGGCTGAGTGCCGCAGATCACTCAATTTGGAAAATCCAAGGCTCTGTATAGTATGCTCTTAGAAGAAGAGAGCGGTCAAGAAAGGGAAGACAAAGTGGCACCGAAAGGAGTTCTCAATCTCGGCAAGGCCAAAGATGTCACTTTTGTGGATCTTGAGAAAAGGGAAATCGCATCTTGGTGGCCATGACCATCTTGCAAATTTACAAGTCGCTCGAAAAATTGAAGAAGCAAAGAAGAGGATGGTTGAAGAAAGTGTTAGAGCAACTCGCGAATGGGAAGAAAGGCAACGAAGTGATGACCCTGTTGTAAAACGAGCATTTAAGAAGAAGAAAAAGGAAGAAGAATAAAAGAAAAGGAAGAAGGCTGAAGAAGAGGAAAGAAAGAGGAATAGAGCTGATTCAGACAGAAGAAGAGCTGAAGAAGAGAGAGGAAGAAAGCAACAAAGGCATTGAAGTGTTGTTGCGAACCCCTTTATGTATTTTTGTTGTAAATACATTTATGTAAGTCTTCTGTAACAAGCTTAGTGAATTTCCCTGTAATTTTCACTCTTTATGTATCTTAGCTTAGATATACTATGTATTGACATGTATACATTTAGATTGTTTTGATACCGAATGTAAACAGCTGTGTAAAGGACAAGAATGTTATGATCAATAAAATCATTCATTCAAGCATACATTCTTTCTCACTGCACTGTATGTATGTATCTTTGTTGTTTACTTACTTTAAATGTTTTAAGTTTTGGAATCATCAAAAAGGGGGAAATTGTTAGGAAATTTATTGAGTAGATTTTGATGATACCTTGTAAAACTTAAACTAGGAAGTTGGCACCCATTTTCCTTGTAATTTGTATTGAAATAGATAGAGGCTTTGGAAAAGTTGAGTCAAATCGTCTCCCACGAAGGATTACAAGAAGTCAATCGCAAACTATATGAAGACTCTGTGTGTGTAAGGTTTGAATAAGGCCATGAAGGAAGTCAAGGACTCGTCTGAAGGAGAGTCGGTGGGGAACAATTTGTAAGAAGTGTCGATCAAGTCAACTCGAAGCCAAGTCTACAAGTTGAAGTGATAGTTGAGTTATCCAATGATTGGAGTGACTCAAGTCACCTGGGGTAAAGCGCCCGATCTAGTCAAGACAAGCGACTTAAATCCGTTGATTAAAGTCAAGAATATTACTCAATGTAGTAATATGTCAAAGATGTCGGTCTAAAGTGTTAGTCCCGAATTATGCAAAATGAATGAACCATGGGAAACACCGCACTTGCACCTTGTGTCGGGCACTGAATGTTGCGAATGCAATTAAGACAAGGAAGGTCACCATCAAGATCGCGAGACAAGACAAGCCATAAAAACTAAGTGACATTTTGAAATTAGCTTTATCTCTTCAACGGGCAAAATTTCGAATCGCACTATAAAAGGCCGAGGAAGTCATTGAGAAAAGGTTACTCGAACCACGAACAAGCAAGCAATATTCAAGCATCTAACCTGCAAAAACTCTCATAGACATTCAAGCAATTCCTCAAGCCTCAAACTCGAAGAAACTCGATCCAACATAAACTAAGAAGGAGAGATAACTTCAATCTGTTGAAGAGGAAACATTTGAAGAAGCAAAGGGATCTACTTTCCAAGTTAGGATTGTAGAAAGGTTCCCGGGTAGAACTATTATCAAGTTTGTTGGAGGGCTTCGTGATCAAATCCAAGAACTTGAGAAGTGAGTGAAAGCAAAGCCAGTTGCCTGTGAAGAAGGCTTCGAGTCGCAAGAGAAGCGATGTGTTATCAAAGGTGTCTCCCATCGTTCACCACTTTGTAAACGATCATTATATAGTGGATTCCTCCATGAGTTGGAGAAGAGAAGATTAGAAGAATTACCCCATCTTCGAACCTCTATAAAATATTTGTGTCATTTACTTTCAACAAACTTACTTTCTTGCACATTTACTTTATATCTGTTGTTAGTATTATATTTTATATCCAACTGATAAATAACCAAGTGCTAAAAATCAAGTGTTTAAAACAAGCTAAAATCTAATCAAAGGGTATTAAGTCTTCCGTTTTAAAAACCAATCAAACAAGTTAAGTATTTGGCTTGAGCAGCCGAGTTATACTATCAACAACTCTATCGAGTATGTTGAGTGGGTAACTAAGCTGAAAAGCCAACTTAGCTGTCCATTAAGGACACATCTGTTTGATTCAACTCTGTTGAATTATTTTAAAATGACTAAATCGAAAATTTGGTAAGGTTTATTCAACCTCCCCCTTCTAAACCTTACTTCACACCCCTTGGAACTTACAGATACTTATCATTGTACTTTTATATACAATCTACTTATAAATCTATGAAAAAAACTTCTCGGTATATAAGATTTACAATATTTATTTTTATCCACTAAAATTAATTTGTAATGAAGTCTAATTGACAAAATTGTGGAACTAACTATAGTAAAATAATAGCATATGATATAATCTAAATTAGTTAAAATTATAGAAATATTAACAAAGTGTATATAAATAAGATATATATCTATATTAATTAATCTAACTATAATATACATATATTAATTAATCTATTTATACATTAATTTCTTTCAAATGTGAAGTATAATTTGAGCTCATTAAATTATAAAATTAAATTACAAAACTATTTATAGAAATATTAACAAATTGTGTATGTACTATACCATGTTTTTGAATGAGTTGGATACAAAAATTTGTGAATTAAAGAAACTATTGTCTACCAGTTATCTAATTAGGAGATAATTCCAATTTCTAAGTTGAATCGACAATAATTTCGAAATTAATTGTAGTAAATAGTAAAATGTGTTACTTGCCACAGTATATTATAGATACAATATGTTTATAAATAAATAAAAATAAACTTTCAAGTTAAATATCAATATATGAGATTTACTATCTTGACAACAATTAAACTTATAGAAAATTTGACAAGATGTCTATAAATAAAATATATTTATATTAATTACGAGAAAAATTAACTAATTGTTACTTACCATATTAATGTTTGGACTCAACTTTGAGTCTGGATAACACTAAATACAAAAGGAATGTATTAGAATAAAATTATAACTATTTTAGATTATAATTTAATATAATAATAATATTTAAATTTTCAATATTTGATGTTTATAAATGTTAGATATTTTCTTAGCATTTGATACTCTTAACTACTAATCACATACGAATAAGTTTTTTTCATTTTAAATCGACTACAAAGCTTCATTCTATAAGGATTAAATACGTGAAAAATCAAGTTATTATGTTATTTTATTATATTACTTCAAGCGTCTTCATGCTTTTTGATTGCATTTTTCATATCTAGCAATGCCATCGATATTCAATATGGTCGAGAGATAAATCCAACGAAAATATTTTTGGTACTTAAAATTCATTTGACAATTTGTAATTACATTTCTTCATAAACATTTTTCTATGAAAACTTGATAAATTTATCACATTTTTTTTAAGAAAAAATAGATTAACAATGTGAGTATTCATATTTTTTCAACAATACAAGTTGATATATGAACATACATGTTTTATATATATATATATATATATATAATTATTTAGAGAGAGAGAGAGAGAGAGAGAGAGAGACTAGTAACATAGAGATAACTGTAGATTGAGAAATATAAAAGAGATGAACTTTATCATTTAAATTTATAACTGAAATTATAACTTTGAATCTTTGATATATAAAATTTTGTTTTTATTTATCTTAATTATTATAAAAACAAAGTAATAAATATTCATTCATGTTAATAGATATTTGGATGATAAAATAATAATATTAAAATAAAAATAAACGTGCAATGTACATGCGAGATTACTAGTTATATATATCGAGAGAGAGATAGAGATTTTAATAGTAGATAATTAGTTGGTTATATACTGTTGGTACTTGGTAGTACTAAAAGTTGATTTTTGATTAATATTTTCTAGGAATGGCTAATGACATATGCAACTAGGATGACAATGAATCCATATTTGATTAATATTTTCTATGGGATGATTAATGATGTATGCAATTAGGAAAAACTCTGGTTGTAATTTCTGTTTAAAATTGCAAGTCATTGTAATTATGTTACAACAGATTGCAACAATTATAACAACACTTTTATTCGAAGATGTGGACTGAATAACTCCCAAACAATACCCTACAAACCACACAACTGGGTGGAAGGAAAGACTGAAACCCACTACATTTAAATCTTACAAATAAAATATATATTCAGATTAAATATTCCAAATGAACCCATCAAGGCATCACTGTACAATTCATCTTACTAATATATTATTATTTTCAATTTACATCTTTACAATAGGACTCATCACATTTGCAAATC
Organism: Rehmannia glutinosa; assembly: GCA_016081115.2. Taxonomy (NCBI): domain Eukaryota; kingdom Viridiplantae; phylum Streptophyta; class Magnoliopsida; order Lamiales; family Orobanchaceae; genus Rehmannia; species Rehmannia glutinosa. The sequence continues at coordinate 39,594 of JABTTQ020003393.1, read as the reverse complement.
ATCATAATAAATTATTTATATATTTTATTAAATACTTAAAATGGACACCAACACAATTCACATTACAAATTATTAAATTAACATTTTAAAAATGGATCTTTATTGAATAAACAATAAATAAACATAATTTTATTTCTATAATGTAATTTTATATTTATTTATCTCCAAACCACTTAATTGGTATATTATTATTTTCAAACTTGGTATAAAGTATTATTTTCTTTTATTAATTTATTAATTTTATTTTATTTCTTATATAGAAAACTAGATTATCAATAAAAATATCAAAAATAGAATTCTCAACTGACACAACTAATATATAATCTAAAGATGGCTATCTTACAATTTTGGTCCTGTCAAAACTAATCCATTAAAATTTAAGAAAATTCCAGAAAATACCCACCTTTTAGTAAAAATGGCTTATGTACGCTTCTTTTGATTTTAAATGCGCTCGGGGTAATTGTTTTTTTAACTTTTTACGCTTTTCTATTTTCTCTCGCTCCATCTTTCTATTACGGAATAATTAGAAATAATTATGAAACAATCTAAAAATAGTTGTGAAACAATATATATACATTATTTTAATTTATAATTTATTTGTGATTTTATTTTTTATAATATTTTTTTAGTCAATTCTTTTTCACAACATATAGTATCTGGGTGAGTTTTTGGCTTATTCTTTGGATCTCTTTTTTTCTTTTAAGATTGTTGTTTTTTCATTCGGATGGATGTGTTCTTATTGTTTTTTTCTTTGCGATTGCATTGATGTTTTGCCTTACTATTTGAGGAAGAAGTTTAAATATAGATATAATAGTGTTGTGAATTTAGAATTTGATGTATTTGGTTATTTTTCCATTCTTGCTTTTGTGTTCTTACTGTTTTTTTTCCTTTCTTTGCAGCATATTGATGTTTTGTTTCATTTTATTATCTGAAAAAGAAGTTCAAATATGATTATAATACATGTGAATTTAGAAATATTATGTTTGTGGTTCAGTAATTAATTATATAGGGTTTAGAAAAACAAAAAAAGTATGAGAAATATAAAAGAAATATGAGATTCATTAATTCAATACTAAGTCTTAAATAATCATGTATAATAGTGCTGATGGTTATGAAACAATTATGAAACAATCTTGAAACATATTTGAATCATGTTCGAAACATGTTTGAAACAACTTTATAAATTAATAAAAAGAAGTAACAGAGTTGTATTAGCGAAACATGTTTGAAACAACTCTGAAACAATCAGTTGAATAAACTAACAAAAATGACCAGATTTTAGCTGTAACCATCAATTTGCATGCTTCTCAGATCAGAAAGTTGTTGCTTACTACAACTAGTTTGTTTTCTTCATCTTTTTCTTATTTTATGCAATGCTACTCCTTATTGCGATTTTATTTCGTTCTTCTTCCTCTTTGTATTTTTTTATGATTGTTGGTAGATTTGTTTTCTTCTTCGTGTTCTGCGTTTTTGTGTTTTGTTGTTGATGTTTTTTGAGATCTATATCGAAATGATAATACGAAAAGAGTATCTATTGTGGTGGCGAGGAATATATGTTGTGGAGAAAACAAGGAGAGCATATATAGGGATAAAGTGATACAACAAGGGGATAAAATGATACTAATAAGACTATAACACTACAAGAAAAAACAATCAAATTCCAACGAAATAAAAATTGTTGGAATTTTAGAATTCCAACGAAAATTCCAAGACGCAACAAATCGTTGGAAAATTCCAATGATAATTCCAATGGCATACAAAACCATTGGAATAAACTATTGGAATGTCCGTTGGAATTAAAATTCCTACGAAAATTCCAACCCCAAAATAAACCGTTGGAAAATTCCATAGTAATTCGATAGTAAACAAAATAGTTGGAATAAATCATTGAAAATACTATTGGAATTTTGACAATTTCAATGGGCGTTCCAATGACTTGTCTGATACTTTGGAAAAATTCCAACCGTAGACAAGACTACTGGAATAAATGGTTTGAATTTTCGTTGGAATATTAAATTCCAACAGAAATTCCAACATCACAATAAAACGTTGGAAAATTTGCAACACTAATCCCAATGATAAACAAAATCGTTGGAATAAACCAATGGAAATACTAAAAATTCCAATGAAAATTTTTATATTCCAATGAAAAGAAAATGACAAAATGGTTGGAACTTCACTAGAGTTTTATACAACATATTACTAAGAAAACTTAAAAAAAAAATAGTTATGTATAAGTAAAATATAGTTTTTAACTCTTTTTTGTTTATTCTTTCGCCAATTTTCGCCACATAATACTCAGTCTTGTTTGATCCAATTCGATTAGCCAGAAATTTAATGTGATTAATGATGAAAAACCCCGATTGGCTCAACAGCTCCTCTGGTCCTCTCCTCAACCACCTCCTTCTCCGCCGCCGACACCGCACAACGTTGCCGCGATTGCCGAGCCTTCCGTTCCGATTCCCCGCCTGCCGTCGAGAGACCGTCCGAGACTCTGATTTCCTCCTCATTTTACGCTCACGCTACAAAAGGGAAACTAGAGATCCTGTAAGTTCTTGAATTTTGTTTTGCAATATCTCCGGTGCGACGAGATTATTTTGCACCTCGGAAATACATGCAAGTATAATACTGAATCCGGGTAAACAAATTAAAGTTCATAAATTACTAAAACTGATTGTGATAGAATGTAGAGAGCAATTTAGGCATCATAAATTACTAAAATTGATTCCTCTGATTTTATGCCGGCATTTGTATTATGCTTTGTGGTTGTTATTTTGATTTTGTTTTGTTTATTTATTCATTACATAAAATATATTCTGGAATTGATTTAATTTATTAGTCATGTTTAACAGTTAGATGTCATAAACCCAGTAAGGGTAGAGTATGTCTTTCGGGAGAAAATCCTTTTGTAGTACTCTTCACTTATATACAATTGAAGTGCACAGTTTACATTCACATTGCATATTCTAAATCGAAATACAGAGTGGTGCGTGGATAAATACAATAATAACACAATGCTCTCTGTATATTAGCATCACCAATTTGCTAGGGCAATGATTAATTAACCCTAATGTAAAGAGTGGAGGCTCTTCTTCAGTATCAATGCATCATTCTGCCTTTTATTTATAATTCTATTTTTTCTGTTGTCGTGTGTTCTTAATACTATTACTCAACAGAGAATATTTTGAGATACAAGGCAATATGTGAGATCTAAGATTGAAAATATTGTACTAGTATTGCAAAAGTAGGATTAGTATTGTATCAAAATGTTTTCCTTCTCTTCTGAAAAGATACAAATATGTTTAAAAAGTAGAATTAGTGAAGCAAAGAACTGTTCTGCATTTGTGGAAACAACATGAACACTAAACTCTTGTACATGGGTGATTGTGAAAACTTTAACAGCTGAGAACATATCTGGATTAAGATTTGCATGTGGGCTCTTTGCAGCTATTATTGGGGTATCTGCCAGCAGATCGCTCTCTTTGGCCTTTCGAATTGGCCAAGAAAAGGTCTCAGTATAAAAATTTCAAAGCGGAGCAACTGATGAATCCTGTAAGTTCTTGAATTTTGTTTTGCAATATCTCCGGTCACGCGACGAGATTATTTTGCACCTCAGAAATACATGTAAGTATAATACTGAAGCCGGGTAAACAAATTAAAGTTCAGAAATTTGGTTTTGTTACAAAGATTATTGCCAATATAGTCAAACATTCTAATTGGGCTATTTAAATCAATTGCTGAGCCTGGAATGGTAAGATCGTCCTTCTTGTGGATGAGATAAAGGCACAAATTCTTGGCCAATATAGTCTAGACTAGAGTGATTGTTAAAACAAATTTGTTCTATTTAAATATGTTCTATTTATACTCCAATACACACCTATATAGTTATCTTTCATCTGCAAATTCTTCTCACTATTTTGATGTAGCTTCTGTCATTGGCAACATTGGTCGGAGCAGTATTTTGCTTTGCTGCATTTTGCTTTAAGAGCCTATACGCATTTTTGGCTCTTTTTGCAATAGGAGAGTTGTTGGTATTTGCTACCCAGGTACCCTTCTTCTTCCCAGCTATCTTTTTGGTGTTTATTTCGTAACATTGTTGCATTTGGTGTGCGTGAATCTTCTATGAAATGATGAATATGTACATAATTTTGGAATGTGAAAAAAAATGCGACATGGCTTCCGTGTTTGTTTCAAAAATGGAGCTTTGTTTTGTAAATTTCTTATAAAAAAAATACACAAATTCATGTGTGTTCAACGAATTGTTTTGCTAAAATATTAGTAACTTTCCAGGCAGTGGCTTTGATAGTTTTGCATATTTGGCTTGGTGACATTTTAGATCCAAGTGTACTAATAGCAACCATATTCTGCTTATTTATTTTCTATGTAATGTAACCTTGTCGGTTGAATATCTCTTTTTCTTTATCTTGATTGAAAGTTATTCTAGTTTATTTTCTAGTCAATAATGCCATCTAGCATCTGTTTTTTTTTTTTTTGTTACTAAATATTATAGATTCAAATGAACATTGATAATTTATTTGTGACATTGCAGGCCCCCGTAAATTTTGTTTGTCTACATTATGTCAAGCCTAGTCTCAGACCATTATCTATGGCCATATCTACATAATTTATTCAGAGCAAGTCTTGAGAATTTTTTTAAGTTTAATCACATTATGCATGCAAATTCTTGCAAGAAAATCATTGGAAAAATGACAAGTGCGTACAACATATGGATGAGTTCACTGATGTAAATGTTTGTTGATTTTGACTTAAAAAGAAGCAGAAAAGTGTTGTGTTTGCTTGAATCAAATTAAATGGATGCTAGCTTATATGTTAAATTTTAAATTTAAAAAAAAACTCACATAATAAGTTTAGAAGAAACAGTTGGAACTTTCATAATATTTTCAAGAGATGCAAAACGAAGGAAGAGAGTTCATCGAAATACTTGTATATTTAGGAATTAGAAATCACATTTTACTTAATTTTTTAGATATGTTTAGGAAAAACTCCCTATCTTTAACGTCCTGATTGGACTGATTACTGTATACTTATGTGCACACTTTCAAGTGTAATCAGGACTTAAGAACTGTGAATTAGCTTTAACCAAACTCCACAACATAAAATGATTGTATTGTCCTATTTTTGATGGTATACTCCTGATGAAGCTTACTTTCTGCAGGCTTTGAATTGACAATTGGAGGGCCACTCTCTTATTTTGACATCTATTCTATTCGTGGCTTCTGGAATATGGTTTATTGCTAAGTCGTTCTTCAAAACTTTTTTCTGTGTCATGTTAAGTTAGGAGTCGACAATTGGTAGATTGAAGACTTAAATTGCTATATTAAGAAGGTGGTATAATTAAACTAACTCTGAGGTTTAGCCTATTTACAAGAAAACCAGTTATTTTAAAAATTACATATACCCTTTTGACATTTATTTTTGTCTTACATACTGCACCCTCAAGATGGGGTCAAGAGGGTGTTTGTAATTTAAAAGAGAGCAAAGAGGAGGATTTGATTCTTGTGGAATGTAGTAGTATTCTGATATATATATCGTGCATTTTGCAGGAATTTTTCATGTAGTGTGGATAGGAGTAATGAAGATAGTGAGCAATCAGTTACTCTGGTCGACAAGTCCAAGCAACTCCATTGCTTGCTGAAAGATGACTGAAACAACTTAGTTTCTTCCAAACAATGGAGATTTTTAACCGAGTAACTAAGTTGAACAAGTTGTGCATTCATCAGTTCAATTTTCTTTGGGATGTAAACAATGGTATATGTTCTTTTGTCACAATATGCTCTTCCTTTCTGGTAATTCTAAATATTTTCCGAGTTTTGATTTGCTAATCAAGGATAATGAGTTTGTACTAGATTAACTATTTTAGAGGTTAAAATTATCTATAAAAATATTCCAACAATTGAAATGTTTTTAATTCCAGCAGAAAAAATCCGTTGGAATTGTTGTTGGAATGTTTTCCCTCGTTGGATTTTTCCTTAATTTCCAATGGAAATATATTGTTGGAATTATTGTTGGAATTAATTCCAACAATATAATGTCGTTGTAAGCGTTGGAATAATCGTTGGAGTTAATTCCAGCAATTATATATTCAGCGGATTAATACCATTGGAATCATTGTTGGACTAAATTCAAAGCGATATAACTCCATTAGGTCTTTGTTGGAATATTAGTTGGATTTTTTTCCAACAATTGGATATTCAACGGATATATCGTTGGAACTAGTTGGAATATTTTTAGTTGAAATTGATAATTGATGGAAATTGATCAGAATTGGAATTTGTTATTTCGTTGGAATTTCCATGTTTTTTTGTAAAGTAGTATAGGTGGATAAAATATTTATACCAAAATCAAATTACCAATAAAAGACTTATATTGGAGATTTTTTTTCAAAGGTAATATTAACGGAATTTACAACTCTTGTAATTATATAATTACAATTTAGCCTCAAAACCGATCACTTAAATGATTCAAGTTCAGCACTTTGAACTTGATAGCGATGCAATAGTGTTACAATTTTTGATAGCATCGTGCAATGGTTCAAAATTCAAGTCAACTTTAAGTTCAAAATATTGAACAAAGTTCAAGTTGAACTTTGCCTTTTTTATTTATTTATTTTGTATTAATGTTATCCTTTAATGGGTTTTGTAATTTTTTAACTTTATGTTGTGAACATTTTTGTTGACAGATTTTTTATAATTAAATTGTAAAATTAGTTTCTAATTAAATTTTACCTTTTCAAGTGTTGTTGTATTATTCTTTATTTTAGTAATGAAATTTTAATTAGTCTCATTTTTCTTATTAGTCTAATATAATTACTAAAATTAAATTATTTATATATAATTACCTTTTAGTGATTTTTTATAAATTATAAAAAAATAACAATAATTATATAATTAAAATTATGATTTGACAGTGGAATATGAATTTGAAAATATGAACTTAGTAGAAAGCGATTAGTTCAAGTTGATGTTTTTAAAGTAGTCAAACTCGAATTTTCTACTTTTCTTACTTAACTTTGAAGTATTCTATATCATGAACACCTTAAATTTTTGGCTTATAATTTCCAAATTTTACATAACGCTTTATGATTATTTTATTTTGTGATATTTGAAAATTTTATCATAACGTAGATTTATTGATGAATTTACTATTATTTCATAATATTTGTATATTGACTAAAAATGATGAGATTTTGAGAAAAATTGATCGAAATAATTATTCGAGATGTAAATTATATCTAGGCGTAATAATTTGTACTGTAAATGATTGATACTTGATGATGGGTAACTTTAAAATTATATAATAGTCTGATAATTTGTAAAAATAAAATGAGGAAGTAATCATCTCAAATCTAAGTTCATGAGGCAGTCTTATGTGTATAAAAATATAGATTAATTTTCATGTGTATGAATTTGGCTCGAAATTCTATTTAAGTATCTCAGAAATATAGATTACTTTTCATGTTATGAATTTGACTTACGACGGTTCTATTTAAGTATCACAAAAACCCGGTGGCATTTTTCGTAATATTAGACCACGGTGGTGTTTTAGTAGTTTTGGGGACTATCGGTATTATCCGTCCTTACGAAAAATGCTTGATCCTTCTAAAAAGTATTAGCGATTCTTGAAATGTATTAGTAGTTCCCTGGGGGATTTTTGTATTCTCTAAATATACTCTCGAAATGTATTAGCGTCCCTCACAAAGTATTAGTAGTTCTCGAAAAAGTATTAGTAGTTCCTAGAAAGTATTTTAGTAGTTTTCCCCAGGAATATAATTAAATTTTCTCCCAAAATGTATTAGATCATACGAAAAGTATTAGTCATCAAAAAGTATTAAGCGATTCTTCACAAAATGTATTAGTAGTTCACTGAAGAGTTTTTTAGTATTTCTCATGAATATACTCCCGAAATGTATTCTTGATCCCTCAAAAAAAGTATTAAATTCTTCGAAAAAGTATTAGTAGTTCCCTGGAAGTATTTTAGTAGTTTTTTTATAATTAAATGTTTCTCCAAAGGAAATGTAATAGTAGTTTCTCGTTGTCATTCGGAAAAGTATTATTAATTTCTCTAAAAGTATTTTTAGTATTTCCTAGAGAAAAAAGTATTTTAATTTCCTAGTGTTTTTAGTGCTCAGTATTAGTTTTCTTATAAAATGTAGTTCGAGTATTTATCCATAAAAGTATTAGTTGATACTAATATTATCTTGTATCATTACGAAGAAAAAAGCAGAGCAAATCTTACGTGTTTCTTGAGAGATGAATTCTTAACTTGATTGACCATTTCCATCTACATTCATCTCCTTTACCGATGGGGAACATCAAGAACACTCGTCTTAAGCGCCTTCTCATTTTGATGTCCCGTTCGATATAACTATTCAATATAAGCTAGAGGATGTACCAACATAATCAATTTTTCCTTTGTCTTGAACTACGTTTTAAACCACCTATTCTTCCCCAGGATGAACTTTGAGATCAGCGATGATCGTGGAAGAAAAGTGGAGAAGCGGCGGCGGTGGTGGGGGCGAGATATGTTTGTTGGTGGTGGTGTTGTTGTAAGCGCTTTCTAGGTTACTTGAGTTTTTATGCGAAAATAAGCAATTAAAATGGAAATACTTAAAATCGGGATAATAAAAATCTCACTTTGTTCGAAAACTTGCAGCGGAATAAATCTTAAAATGTTAAAATATTTGTATTGAAAATCTGATGACATTGGAGCGTTTAATGAACTAAAAGTTCAACTTTGAAATTAAATTCTATTGACATAGGTTCACGGGATTCTACGCTTGGCTCTTGGGATTCTTCCTTTGAAAAATATTCAACATTAAGTGGAATGAGCTAAATAAGCTCAACAAGTAATCTGTCTAAATTGAATACTGTCTGATATTACATTTAACTTAAAAAGACTTTCACGTTTTCTTGGGTTAAAATTTTCTTTCATTGCTTAAAACTTTCTTTTGCATAAAACTTTGACTTCGTTGCATGAAACATTCTTAGGAATGCTCACTTGGTAACACATTGTTAGATGAGTCTGATGGGCCTTTATTGGAACCGTGACCATTTTGCTGATGAAAATTTCATTCATTTGCGACCCATTTCCCGTTTTTGTAAATCAAGTGTTTTATAATCTAGAGAGTCATAGATTATTAAATTTATTAATCCTTTTCACTTGGTGAATAATAAGGATCATGAGGGATTTGTTGAAACAGTGGACAGGTTTAAACAACTCTTTCACTTGATTTATAGAATGTAATTCCCGAGGCGTTGATTTATCCATATTCAACCACTGGTTTCCTCCTGATGAATTTCTCTGAATTTGAAAATTTTTTATTAACCTCAATTGGTGAAGAGAAGAGGATCACCACAATTTTGCTTGATCAAAGATTACCAAATCTTCCTTCACACCTTTGAAGATTAACCCTCTTCTTGAGCACTCTCTTGGAACAATCCCAAAGTTGGTACTGAAAATACTCACAAGGATGTTAATCGAATGATGGACAAAAATCAAGAGTTGATCTTTTAAACCAATGCAAAGATTGAGTGAAACATAATCAGAATCAAAAAATTGCCTAGACCTACAAGATGTTGATGATAATAAAGGCCAAGGCTACTACAAATTGGGCAATGAATGTAAAAATAAAAGCTTGAACAATTGAAGAAGAACTGTATTGGAAAAACAAGTCCGGTGTAGTGGGCAAGGAGAGACAGAAATACTAAGTTTTTCATGCTAGTGTTCTCAGGAGACGGAAAAAGAAATACAATGGACCATCTTATCAAAGAGAGGGCACTCTTTGGATGATTAGATTTAATGGAAAAAGAAGGTCATTTCATTTTATAAAGAGTTTCTCTTCTCATCCTCAAATGCCGTTTGATTCAACCATCTTTGAAGTATTGCCTAGATCCATTGACTCTCGCATTGCACAACACAAAAATCTCGTAGGCATCATGAAATCAAGCAGGCTCTATTCCAAATGCACCCCCATAAGGCCCCGGCCTAGATGGTATAACTTTTTTCTTCCATTTTTTCCGCTTGTTGTTTCCAATGATATCCGCTTTCTTCGTGAAAAAATTCTTTGATAATTCTAAACTTCTTAAAATCATTAATCATACTTTACCACTTTAATTCCTAAAATCAAGAATCCAACTTCTATTGCTCACTATAAGCCTATTAGTCGTAATGTTATTTATAAGATCATTTCTAAAATCCTTTTGCCAATGATCTAAATCCGTCTTCATCTTTGCATTAGTGAGTGTCAAACGCTTTTATCCATGAGAGGCAAATTAATGACAATATTATTATGGCTCATGAATGTTTTCATTTCCTCCATAATATTAGAAAAAGGCCTTCGTGGGTTCATGGCTCTAAAACTGGATATGTCCAAGGCTATGACAGAGTTGAATGGGGTTTTTATTAAAGTGATGGAAAAAGATGGGCTTTCCTTTTGTCTTTCTTAAGTGGATTTTTACTTGCATCTCATCCTCTTTCTTTTTCCTTCCTCATTAATGGTAATCCTTGTGGCTATGTCCTTCCTTCCAAGGGGCATTAGACAGGTGATCATCCTGTCTCCATATCTCTTCATCATCCTCTCTCTCGCTTCTCAAACCTCATTGCACAGCTAGAATCAATCCCAACTCTTTGGCCTTAAGATCTCAGAGGAATGCCCCAATCATCACCCACTCTTTTTTTGATGATGACTCCCGCTTATCTTCTCGTGAAGCTTCCCCAAGCTCAAAATGTCAAATTACTTCTTGATAATTATTGCTCTTGCCAACGTCGGCTTATTAACTTGGAGAAATCCTCCATCTTTTTAAACCACAATGCCTCTCTCGATAACCGGGAGGTTATCCGTCGATCTCAATAGTGTGCAAATCGGAGTCTAAAATCAAGCATCTTGGTCTCCCTTTCTCCTTGGTAGATCTAAAAGAGAGGTTTTCTCTATTTGGTGGAAGCTACAAAAAAGAGTCAATAATGAGATAATTTCCTTAGTCAAAGTTTTAGAGAAATCCTCATCAAATCTGTTCTCTCGATCTTTGCCCTACGACATCATGTCTTGCTATAGACTTCATGTTAGTATTTGTAAGACCTCTCATCCATTTTTGTCCGATTTTGGTGGGGATCACCTATGGATGGTCAACCACAAAATCCGTTGGTTAAATTGGACCAAACGACTTATAGTAAAAATGAAGGTGGTCTTGGTTTTAAAGATTTTAGAAGTTTCAATGATTCCTTTTGGCCAAAAATCATGAAACTCCTCATGCAACCTAATACCCTCTTGATAAATTGCTTAAGGCTAAATATTTCCCTATGTCTAGTCCTTTGCAAGTTACTCAAAAAGATAACTGATTTTGGATTTGGAAAAGTTGGTTACAAGCTAGATATTGTCTTCTTCTTGGTCAGTATCATATTGGGGATGGGAAATCAATCCGTGTGGGGATTCTCATTGGATCCTGAATGAAATCTCTAACCTCTTTGGATCCCGATTTTCTTTCATATCACTTGGGTTAGTGACACAGTTAAGCCCTTCGGCTCTTGTTGGAATGATAAGTCGTTCATTCAATTTTCAATTGTCATGTTGCTGATAAAATTCTTAGCATTCCCATTCACTCCCTGGGGGTAGAGATAAACTTTTCCGCTTCTTACCCCTTTTGTAAATATTATTAATTGGCTTATAAAGCTTCCATTGGGGATTTGAAAATTTTCTTGATGTCCATGAAAATAGCTCTAATGGCCCTTTTTGAACAAAATGTGGAAAGGGACTTGGAAATTACATATCAAAGGCAAATTAAAACATTTTATTTGGAGATGTTATCACAATATTCTTCTTACTAAAATGAATCACACGGGGAAAGGCATTTGTATTGAGCACTGCTTGTTTTGTATGCTTTTGTGGTGAAGACTTTGAATCAATGGAGCACATTTTCTTCCAATGTGCTCGTCTTTGAAGGATGAAACCCCCGATCTCACGGGGATTTTCTTCCTCTCCATACGGTTTCTTTTCGGGAATGGTGGTGCTCCATTTCTTCTACCACAAGAAAAAACACATGAGAGAATTCAACTCACCACCTATCTACTTTGGTGGCTCGGAAGACGCTGAAATTGGATTTTTTGACGCATTCTTATCTCCCAAGGATCTTTGTTGAAAAAGCTATCCACGAATGGATTGAATTTGGTTTTGGCCAAAGGAGTGCACTCTTATGGGCTTTTTGTTTGATCTTGCTTTCTTGGCTCTGTGAAGATCAATACTAGGGACTCAATGGTCCATGGTTTCCCCATCTTCATATTCGGGACATCCTGTTTTGCTTTTGACAGGATTTTGAAAGCTTCCTAAGCTTACGATGTTATGGATATACTTTTTTGATTTTGATTCTTATATCCTGTAAACATCATAATACTCTAGCCTTATTTTGACTCTGTTTTTTTGGTGCTTGAGGTCGTGCCCTCTTATCCTGCTTGTTTTTGCCACCTTGAAGGTGTTGTTCTCCTCCCGATTGCAAGTGTTTGACTTGGGGAGGCTTTGTGGTCATTTAGCGTTGATGTTTGCTCCTTGTGTTGGTTATTTAATATATCTATATCGTTTAGTTAAAAAAGATTGTGTTGCTTACATCGACAAACAAGGTAACAAATTGGAACTAAGCCCTTCGACATAATCATCGTATAAAATTATTAATTTGCACACATTCTAAATCTACATGAACTAAAGAGATTATCTTGCACATTCAACTTAGGAGAATAACATTCTTTGTAGGCCTTTTCGAATCAATCGTTGGGGAGTCACCTCTCTCTCTCTTTTTTTTCTTCTCTTTTGGCCGACTCTCTCTGCGTTCTCTCTTTTCGTTTACATTTTTTGATCGTCGTCATGTGTGTGTTATGTGTGTTTTGCGTCTTATATATATGTATTTTAACCTACTCCAAATTGGGTAGGTTTTGGATTATGGGCTTATAATTAACTTAGGAAATTACACAAAAATACCTTTAATTTTGGTGGAAATCCATAAATACCAACACATCCCATTTATACCTTTTTATTACTCTTTTTACGTTGTTTTTGAAAAAATTTCCTAAAATACGCTCGAATCTATCTTGTTCTTTCTATCTTGTCTCCAATCTATCTTGTTTTCTCTCTCTCTCTCTCTCTCTCTCTCTCTCTCTCTCTCTCTCTCTCTCTCTCTCTCTCTCTCTCTCTCTCTCTTCATCCGCTTGTTTGAGTTCATGTCATGTCCGCCATTTTTGGTGAGCTCGGTTTGTGATTTTCCCGGCAACTATTTGTTAACTTCCCATCATTATCGCTAAAAACCGTCTCTTTAAATGAAGGCCCACCATGGAAGTGAAAATCTCACCACCAATGAACATCAAGATATTTATGATAATTAGGCATTAACGTGCGTTGGAGAAAACCTCCATTTCCCTTGTGGACATGCTTGATACGATGGTGACTTGAAAATGATGTGAAGAATAAATCTAAGTTTCTTGGTGTAAAAGATGGTGTTTCTCTTGTGTTTCTATTTGTTAATCTGTTGTTTTTATTATTTTCAAATTTTAGTATAAGATGTATTGTTTATTTTTGTTTTTAGTTGTTGTTTTATTTTTGTTGTTTCTTTATTGTTTCTTTGTTTGTTTCATTGTTGTTTCTTTATTGTTTCTTTGTTATTTCATTTGAAACATGAAAAAAAACATAATTGAAAACAAATATGAAAACAGTCATGTCTCTTTCTTTTCTATTTATTTGTTTTTGTTCCCTGTATGTTTTTCTTCTCTTTCCCGATGTGCGATCCATTCTTCTTCCTTTATGCTCGAAAATATGTCTTACTCCTTGTTCTTATCCTTCCAGATGTTTGCGCACTTGTTATATGGTTTGCGTTTAGAGGTACATCCAAAAGCGGGCAGTCATTCAGTGGTAAACCCTTCCTAAGGTAAAGGGGTGGGTTAAGTATTTAGTAGCCCGCCAAAGGGCTACCTAACGAGCTTAGCGGCCTGATCCCGTGGGCTAGCCATTTGAAATTAAAAAAGAAAAAAAAAAATTAGATAAAATATACAAAAAAATAGTATAATTGATATTTTATATTTGTATCTCTTGTAAAAGTGTATATAATATTTTTATAAAACATGTACTTGTTATCCATTAATATATTTAATTTATTAAAATTAATAATATGAATAAAAAATTTTTTTCATTTTTTATTTTTTAATTTTTGGTAGTGTCCCCCAACCCGAACCCAAGGCTTGGGTTGGTGGTTTTCTCGGCCCCGTCCGCCCGCCCCGTGGTTGGTTTTGGCGGGCAGAAACCCGCCCCCCGCCCGACTCAAGCCCCAAAGCTCTGGTTGCGTTTCGATCTCTAATTGGTGCTGTTTTTGATTTTTTGTATTGCTTTTATATCGCAGAGTATTGTTTTGGTAATGTCTTTGGGTTTGAGTGTATTTGTTGGTAATTAGAATGCACAACGTATTGTTAGGTAATTTTGGTAAAATCTTAGTATTTTTGCGGTCTAAGAGTCAAAAATAGGTGGACATTTGTGTCATTTTCCCATTAACTTACTAACAATATGAGCCGATATAAAGCTTCAAACTAATTAAATGTCCAATTATTTGTATAAAGCCCAAATAAAATAAATAACTAATCCAATTAAAAAGACTCTTTTTATTATCCATAATTTAACAAATAACTATCTCGTAAAATCATTAATAAATTTCTAGTTCACCATTATTATTCTATAAAATAAGCAAATAACATGATTAATAAAATTCTTATTAAGACATAAAAATTCGGTCGTTATAGGTGTCCTCACGATCTTCTCGGGCCGAGGGCGAGGAAGAGTGCGTCTCATTTTTTTTTTATTTTTTTCGCGGATCAGGATCAGTCTGCGAGATGTGTATGATATTTGGGCACATGCAATGGATCTGGATCCGATTAAGACGGTTTAATGCGAGACTAGCCCAAAAATTAGAATCAAAATCAATTCATTATATCCAGGCAAATCCTCACATGAAGTTTTTGCGAAATAAAATACTTGAAACTTAAGTTGGCAAAATAGAAAAACAAGTATAATTTACGCAAATTAAAAAGTACCTCTTATTTGGATGCCTTCTCGATCTCTGGGCGACTCTGCCACTGCCATTGTCAATTTGTCATGAGACTCCTCTCTGCATAATGTGATTCTCACCTAACAACATTTACTTTCAGTTTTGACTCGCATTTCCAACACAGCTACTCGATTTCCGTTAAATTCAGAGGTCCTTTTTTTCTCCCAAAAATCTGTATGTGTATAACTGAGAGTTTAATCTATATGTGTGCGTATATATATGTGCATGCATTGTTTGCTCTCCACCTTTTCTGCTTCGGTTGTATTTACTTGCACGTTCACCTTTGGTTTTGATTCGCTTTATTTTGTGTTAATTTCAAGGTAAATTATGAGAAATTGAAATTGAAATTGATATTGTTTTTGTAGATGTAGTGGAATGTGGTGGAGATTGTACCAAATTCAGCTTCAGATCTTGAGGTTTGTAAGTTTTGGTAAATTCTACAGTATGATGCATGTTTATTTTCGTTTTAATTCACTAAGAGAGCTATAATATTCAAATGAAAAAAGAGATCAAAGGAGAATTTGCATTACATAATATATTGGAATCTACCTCACAGCGAAAGGCCACAGAAAGGGCTAACTTACAGAGTTCAATGTAGATTTAGATTTTGGTCATTTCCTTTTAAGTTATAGCTTGTGTGTCAGTGTGTGGTAAATTTCTTGTAGATATCCTATCAAGTTTGGTCTCACAAATAATTTTAACTCTGTAACTTAGATGCAACTTTTATTTTTACTGTTAAATGAACTGGTTCATTCGTTTGTAATTTCTAGTGGTTTAATAATAGTGATAATCTCATGGATGGAAGTTTGGTTTAACTTCTGTTCAATTTTTAGTGAGATTGAGAGTCATGAGAAGTTCGGGGCAGATAGTTTAGGGGAAGGCACTGTTTTCTCTGCGAGTTTGAAGCTAAGGAGTATGAGGAGAAGACATATGAAGAACTGAAGAATGGTAAGCACCAGGTTAAAATATCTTATCAAGCTTACATGTGCCCTTACTGCCCTAAGAGAAAGCGAGACTTCAGTATACGGACCTCTTGCAGCACGCAAGTGCGATTGGCAGATTGCACTTTACAGAATAGAACTGCAAGAGAAAAGGCAAATCACGCCGCCCTGGCAAAGTATTTGGAAAGTGACATAGCTGTTGATGCTGGTCCTTCAAAGCTGTCCGCTGAGGTAGATGCACTTGCAGACCACGACCATTATGAGGTATTTGTTTGGCCATGGATTGGCATCATTGTCAACATTCATACTGAATTTAAAGATGGTCGTTATGTGGGGAAGAGTGGTGGTAAATTGAGGATTCAGTTGGCAAAGAGACGATTTAATCCAACTAGAGTGCTACCTTTGTGGAGTTTCAAGGACATTCAGGAACTGCTATTGTTGAATTTCGTCAGGATTGGTCTGGATTTACCAATGCCATGTCTTTTGAGAAAGTTTATGAGGCTAATCACCATGGAAAAAGGAATTGGCTGGCAAAAAATGACAAAAAGTCAGGCCTTTATGCATGGGTTGCTCGTGTAGATGATTATAATTCTTATAATGTTGTTGGAGAAAATATTCGGAAGATTGGAGATCTTAGAACCTTATCGGATATCTTGGGAGAGGAAGCTCGGATAACTAACGTGTGCCCCTACTGCCCTACGACAAGAAAGAAAACTTCCAGTTCAAGGACCTCTTTCAGCACGCAAGTGGAATTGGAAGTTGCAGTTCAAAGAAAAGAACTGCAAGAGACAAGGCTAATCACCTCGCCCTGGCAAAATATTTGGAAAGTTACATAGTGGTTGATGATGGTGCTCCAAAGCCTTCTGCTGAGTTAGATGCGCTTGCAGATCATGACAATGATGTTGCTGGTGCTCCAAAGCCTTCTGCTGAGGTTGATGCCCTTGCAGATCATGACCATGATGAGATGTTTGTCTGGCCATGGATTGGCGTTGTTGTCAACATTCTATTGACTTTAAGGATGGTCGTTATGTGGGGAGAGTGGTAGCAAATTGAGGGATCAGTTGGTAAAGAGGATTTAATCCAAGTAGAGTGCGACCTTTGTGGAATTTCCAAAGCCATTCAGGAACTGCTATGGTTGAATTCTATAAGTTGGTCTGGATTTACCAATGCCATGTGTTTGAGAAAGCTTTTTGAGGCTAATCATCATGGAAAGAGAATTGGCTGGCAGAAAATGAGAAAAGTCAGATCTTTATGCATGGGTTGCTCGCACAGATGACTATAAATCTAATAACATCATCGGAGAAAATCTTGAAAGATTGGAGATCTTAGAACCATATCAGATATCATGGAAGAGGAAGCTCGAAAGACTAACAAGCTTGTAGGTAATTTAACAAATGTTATTGAGGCCAAGAAAATGCAGTTGCTAGAGATGGAGAGTAAATTCAAGGAGACTGAAAGATGTCTAAGCCAGTTGATCAAGGAAAAGGATAATCTACATCAAGCTTACAATGAAGGTTTTTCATGCATAAAGTTTGGGTGTTTTCAAAATAATTTTTATTGGATGTACTTTTAAACCTGATCTCTCTTTTGTGTCTATCAGAGATAAAAAAGATCGAGTCAAGTGCCCGAGATCATTACAAGAGGATATTCAATGACCACGAGAAGCTGAAATTCCAATTGGAAACTCAAAAAAGAGATCTTGAGCTCCGTGGTCAAGAACTGATGAAACGTGAGACGCGCAATGTAATTGAGAGAAAAAAACTACTTGAAGATCTTGAACAGGTTCTACATACATCTCTTAGAAGTGACATACTTGTTTCTTTATGTTTCTTTGGCTGAAACCGATTACCAGAAAGAAGCTAATAATTTTCTTTGATTCTGTAACAAGCAAAGTGCTCGCACAAAATCCCTGGCGGTGCTTCCTGTTCTACAGTTTATACATGCATTAATTGCTAGTCTTGGTTATCAAATCTCGACTGATCAATTAACTGTATCTTGGACCTGATGTTGCTTTATTTTTCAGTATCTTGATGTGACAAGATCATGAAGGTTGTAATTCTTGATAATCTGGTGTTCCTTGCTGATTGTGGCGTAGCAGATGATCCTTTTTATATAATAGATTATTACCCGATTCCATCTGCTTGTATCTTACAATTAAGATGTCATTACTTTCAAGCAGGATGACATATGGCATCGAGTGTGATTCTTGTTTAAATCTACTCCGTGTTTGACACTCTCTATCAACCCTTTTACCTGTGAAATATGAAATTAGTTGAGCAACGATTTTATTCCGCCACTGGCCTGTTTGCTTCTTTGTTTTGCTTTTTCTGATTGGCTATTATGTGCGTTGCTGCAGTCATTCATATTTTCTCCTTGTTTCTTTATTGTTGGAGTTATAATGGATGTTTGAGGTCTTTCGATAAGTGGATTAAACAGGTAGCTTTCATTATATAGCATCACTCCCTAATTGAGGGACCTTAGAAATTTTCAGACACTCAGTTCATCTGGTCAACCTGCGAAGCTTATCTGTTTAAGGACCTCGTATTTCCATGAACAGTGACTAGACTCTCTGTTCTAGATATGAAAATATCGGTTATGCACATGTCCCATGCCCAACACTTGATAAGCTTTCCAGAAATCCATAGCTGCTATTCTGTCTGAAGGAAGCATCCTTCTCCAGTTGGCCTTACGTTACCATATGCTGCATGAATGTTACACCCACATTTCATATAGACCTCAAAGTTGATGACTGTTTTGATGAGAGAACAATAATTTTAAACGTGCACAGTGCACCATGCTCTGTAATTATCAATCTGCTTTTCCATCTCAGCAAATAAGCATATGTAATTGACTCTTTCTGAACAATTGTTCTTCCAGAATGCTGTAAAAATTGCTCCTTCAAGCTGCGGCCGAGGAACAACGTAAGGCTGATGAAAACGTAATAAGGTTGGCTGAAAAACAGAAGGTATTCAATTATTCATTCCTTAGAATAAGCGGCAAGACTTGTTCAGAATGTGGGTTCAAACAATTATAATTATAAATATATGCTGGGCTTTGTGATTTCAGAAAGAGAAGGAGAAACTCCATAAGAGAATCATTCTTCTGGAGAAACAACTGGATGCGAAACAAGCAGTACAGCTTGAAATTGAGCAATTGAGAGGTGAACTCAGTGTCGTGAAGCACATGGGAGATGAAGCGATTTGGAAGTGTTAAATAAAGTGGAATTGCTTCTCAAGGCTTTGAGGAGAAGGAAAAAGAGCTTGAAGAGTTGGAAGCATTAAATCAATCTTTAATTGTGCAGGAGCGCATGAAAACGATGAGCTACAGGATGCTCGGAAAGAACTGGTTAATGTGAGGTTTCTAAGTGTTTTTCGTATGTGGATAAATAATTTCCCCCTTAGCATGACGTTTATCTGTTTAAGTTTTAGAGTTAATCTAGAATAGCTAACTGTCTTTGTCTTTGATAATCTACTGGAGTTATGAATGAGACGTAAGCTGCTAAATCACACAGTTAGTCATCTATGTTATTCAACTCCTCCATCATATGATATTCCTGCATATTATCAGAGCTTCCATTGAGATACGTATAGTTCAATGTAATCCTCAAAATGAAAATATAGCTCACAAATAAATAACTATGTGGCGTAATCAATTTTATTCAACCCCTCCCGCCAAGTTCGAGTATCGACAATCATATTTATGCTTTATACAATGCAGGGAGGAAGAAATTATCTCCAGGCGAATGAGCTTCATAGCTCATGATATAACTTTATAGTGCAGATTTCTTGGGTTAAATTACAGTACCTTCTACTGTGACTTGTGAATTCTTCATCCTGGATTATTCTTCTTTTAACATACTTTGTTGTAACATTCACCTCAAGCTTGGAATTATATTCTCAATCTCCACCCAAAGGCAGGCCAGAGAATAGATACTTGGGCGAGTCAGTAAGTAAATAATTGAATCACGCATTAGACAACAATTCCATTTCTATCATCAACGCAAAGCAAGTTAGGCCTTTTTTTTTTAAGATTATAATGTTGATTTGCTATATGGCTTTCTTTTTGGTATTATTTTTATGTAGTGGCTCAAAAGTTGCTTTCTAGGGCTTGAAAGAAGTGTCAATAAATGCTCATATTGGTGTCAAGAGAATGGGGAGCTTGACATCAAGCCATTCCATAATGCAATGAAAAGGAGGTACAATGAGGCTGAAGCAGATGAGAGGGCCACAGAAATGTGCTCACTGTGGGAGGAGTACCTTAGAGATCCCGAATGGCATCCTATAAAGGTGGTTAACGTTAGTGGTCAACATCAGGTGCGCCCAGTTAAAGCATTTATAAATAATTTTTTTTTTTTTTTTAAGATGAATTTATGTCTTTATCCGCTTGCTCCAACAATGGAACTATGCATGTTAAGAAGTTACATTAATACATCTCTCAAGTCCATTAACTACAATATGGAAACAAGAAAAGTATACTACTGCTCCATCCTTAATTATATGTCCATTTTGATCTGACACAAATTGAAATCGAAGTTTTAGATGAAAGTTGAAAAAGCGAATATTTGTGTAATGTTACATTATTATCCTTAAAGTAGTGGTTGAGAATTAGGTGGTGGCAAATCATTAATTTTCAATGTGTAAGGGTACTTTTAATTTTCACCTTAAGCAGCCGAGCTTTATCCCTAAATAGAAGCAATAAGACTGAGAGAGTTACATTATATGTAGAGGGCAACATAATGCTGATATGTGCTAAGATTGAGTTCATTTGTGTCTTTCTTTTTTCCTGTTTGGTCCATCACACCCTCAACCGATGCAAATAAGAATTGGAAAAGAAAGAAAATTAATACGTATATATCTGCAGAAATACAAACAACTGGTTTGATACCCAGATTTACTTTTTTCTGTAATGAAATTATGACATTACTGGTTTTCCTCCTTTCAAGTTCTCGTTATTTTTGGGTTTGGCCAGAGTTTACTGCTTTTCATAGCATAAAGTAACTTAATCAAGTAGGTTTTTCTTTTTTGTATTGTCAGAGCTTGAAGTATATACGTGCTAGGTGTAGTTACTATTGGTTAATAAACCACCTTCAGATTTTAAGATTCTTTGTGTATATATAAAATGATAAGAAATGTAAGATCCAAGATAAAATATGCAAACGATACGTGGATATTTGAGTGAATAGTGGTAAATTCCTAAAGTAGTTATGAATCAAATGGTCAATGTTGCAAATATGCAAGAAATTACAAGAATGGTTTTTGGCTCATGTGGGGATCGAAAAGTATGCTGTATGTACTTCATGATATCTACTTAATGGTCCACAAAGAGGAAAAACAAAGCTATCAGTCTTGTGCATGATATTGAGGAGTTTAGCGATATTCTCTAAGATCAAGCTTGTTTGGTACTTAGTTTCTGAGGCTCTTAAAAAGTGAGTTATGTTGGTTGTTTCAGGCTGTGATAGCGATGATGATGAAAAACTGAGAGACCTGAAGGAAAATTATGGTGGCCAAGTTTACAATGCTGTGACAGCAGCTTTGTTTGAGATAATGAATATAATCCCAGTGGGCGGTACATTTTTTCGGAATTGTGGAACTACAGTGAGTAGAAAGAGAGCTACCCTCAAAGAAGGAGTTGAGGTTGTACTGAAGCAGTGGAGATTGTATAAGCGAAAGATGGGAATGGATTGACAGGTCAGATTACACTCTTTGGTGTGGTGTTGTACAACAAATTATTTTGTGAATCTAATTATGTAAACTTCATTTGTTGATCTTGTGGCTAATTCAAAAAAGCTCGTTCACTTCACCATTTTTGCTTGGCATAATTACAAGAACTACCTGAGGTTTGGGTTTTATTACAAAAAACCATAGATGTTTGAAAAATTAAAAAGAAAATAAAAATCTAGAGTTTGATTATGTGTTAATATAAGACTGTAATAGCAATATATTTACAAATGTTAGAGTATTTGAAATATTTTTACTTTTGATGGGGTAAATGTAATACAAAATCAAATCTTAGAATTCTTTTTGTAATTTCCAAAAATCTCTGTTTTTTTGGTAACTAACACAAACAGCAAGGGTAGTTCTTTTTTAATTTGTTTTGGTTTTTGCATTTGTGCGATTTCTGTCTGGGCTGGCTTTTATATGGCAATATTTTTAGTGTTTGATTTGCGATCAATCATCGAGCAAGTCTCTATGTGAGACCGTCTCACGATTTAAATTAAGCGAGGCGGATGGAACTCATTTACAAATCAAATCAATTTAGATCAAATCCAAATGAATTATACATAATATGGGTCAATTAGGATCCGTCTCATGAAATAATTAAGTGAGACCCTTTTCTCATCATCAAATGGTTAGTTTGAGCATATTTCAACAAATTAAACCGACCGCATCTATCTATCATTTGCTAATATAAAACTAATCTCATTTGAGCAGCTTCATTTAACTAGCTAAAGCTCTAAATAAGTTTGAGGTCGATTGTGATGATGATTATGAAATATGTAACTAATATTTTGAAAGTTAAGCCTCAAATGATGATAATGAAATATGTGCAAAGATTATTACTCAACTAATGTTACAACTAAAATCCTTAATTTTTTCAATCTAATTCATATTATACTAAAAAGGTTAATCGCAATTTTCTTAGATTATCTTCTTTTATTTTTAATTTTGATAACTGCCTCATATATTTGTCAGTTCTTGAAAAGTGCCCATATTAAAAGTACTTAAACTCAAAGTACAAGAAAATAAAAAGATTAAAAAAAAAACCGTTCAATTTTATAACTCTTTTTTATGACCTTTAATCAAGTTTAACAAATTATAGAATGCTACAAACTTCCATCAGTACCCTTACTCAGACACACATGTTAAATGTCTGGCTTGTTTCAATGGTGGAAAATCAAGAATGTACTTACTATATATCAGTCATTTTTGAGACATTCATTCAACCTATAATCAGACTTCAAATTCAAGAATAACTGTAAGTAAGTTGGAAGCATATGTATTCTTAGAAAAGCCAAACTTGGGAGATGGCAACCTCAAATCATAACAAAATGGTAGATGATCAACAAAAACACTTAGTTTTCTCATTAACAAATGATACCCAAGACAAAGAAAACAGTGATGATGGAAATGGCGCGCAAGCTTGAGCGTAAGGACGATTTGCTTGAAGCTGGTAATTAATTCAGAATAAATATATGCTCTTAAATTTTTGTATGCTGAATTAAAATGGATCTGAAAATACAAGTTAATTTTTAATGCTTTTCAACAATAACTGCGTCCCCTTTATGGTACTATTGTACCAAGGTTTTACTTTGCTCTTATGTTTGGTGTTGAACAGCACTTGAACAGATGCAAAAAAACAGGTTGGAAAAGGAGAAGCTCAAAACATCTGAGTCTCAGGTAATTCTTCTTTTATTTCTCAATCATCCTAAAATCATTTAACTAGTTTTGTTGTCAAGATTTTGTTTTGTTTGTGGTCTATTTTTAGTAAGAGTATTATTATGCATTGTGTAATTAATGCAGTTGAAGGCCAAACTGAAATATCTTGAAGCTGAAATTGAAGACCTAAAAGCTGAAAACCAAACTCTAATAGTAAAAGAACATCTCCAACGATGAACTTCAAGCTGCTCGTAAAGAAGCAATAAAAGTAAGCTATATATGTCCCCTTACATATAGCAAAATGACTAGTTTTAAATTTTACAAAAACATTATTAATTTTGTGGCATTTCCTTTTGATCAGGAGTTGCAAACCATGTTGACTCACCATCGAACGTCGTTTAGCATCAAAAAGATGGGTGAAATTAATCGAAAGCCTTTCGAGGATACGCGTTCGAAGAAATCATCTGCCAAGCTCTGGTCACTGTGGGACGATAATGTGAAGAATCCACATTGGCATCCTTTCAAGAAAACCAAAATCAATGGGATTCTGCAGGTAAATTAATTTTCGGGATAATTACAAAAGCTACCCATGAGGTTTGGGATAATTACAAAAAAATCCAGAAAAGTTTCAAATTTACAAAAAAATAAAAATCCTAAAATTTGATTATGTCTAAAGTGTGAGGTGTAACTATAATATTTCTACAAATATATAGGCGTGTTTGGAATGTTTTGCTTATGAATGGGGTAAAGTATAATAAAAATCAAACTTTAAATTAAACCTTTGGTTTTTTTTGTTATTAAGCTCAAACATCGGGGGTATATTTTGTAATTGTCTCTTAGTTTTTCTGAATAAGGTTCGTTTCTGCATGCCACATTTATAGGGTTAAATTACAAAAACTACCCATGAGGTCTTAATTACAAAAAAAAAAAAAAATTATCTGTAATTACAAATACCCCTTAAATTCTTAGAAACACCTCTTGAGTTTGTCCTTTATATTTGTCAACAAATACCACCCTCTCGAGCGTATATTAATCTGTAAAAGGTAGTTTTGGAAGATAATATTTTTTTCTTTTGTAATTAGACAGAACATTATGGGTATTTTTGTAATTAACCCCGCATTTATATCTATATTGTTGTGATTGTGGCAAATAGAACAATAAAAAACATTTTCTCCAAAATATCGGAACCTCCTCATTGCATAATTTTTCATAGTTATGGAACAAAACTAAACTCAAAAAATAAAATAAATGCAGGAAGTGATAGAAATAGATGATGAAAAACTGAAAGAATTGAGAAAAGAAGGGAATGAGAGAGTTTATGGGCAGTGGTGAATGCAATGTTGGAGCTGAATGAGTATAATCCAAGTGGGAGATATCCTGTTCTTGAACTTTGGAACAATAAGGAGATGAGAAAAGCTACCCTCAAAGAGATTATTCAATATATAATCAAGCAACTCAGATCATTAAACCAAAAAGGAAAAGAGCTTTATTAACAGATGCTTTTTTCTGATCATTCAACTCTATGGTGTGATTTGCATTATCAAATCATGGACTGATTGATTGATCATATAAAAACTATTACAACTAATGTGATCATGTCATCTTCTTCGTTTCATGTTTGATGTTTTTGTTCTATGTATGGACGTTTGAAACATAAACATGGTGTTTTAAGTTGGTTATTATAACCTCTCTTCGATTGCATTTTAATGCTTACATAGTCATCTTGGTTAAAATGGTAAAAATAATATCAAATGTGTACTTGTAATTTTGAATGATAACTAGTTTCTTCTTATGATTAGACTGAATCTTCAATTGTGTTTTTGTAATTTAACCCAAATTAATAGAATTAAAACCAGCCAACCCAATGACTCATTGTGATCTGGTTTTATTAGCCCTTTTTATTTTCTATAGAAAAATTACAAAGACATTAATATCCAGCAACAACAGATAACCAAACCAAGTAGAAGAACTAAAAACCAACCCCACCTAATTATCTATCATTGAGTTTTGATTTTGCCTCTTCGTCAAGTTTTCTAATTCCCTTCAGGTTCCCCTAAATTATTTTGTTCCCAGTTGGCCTCTACAGTTAACTAATACAATATAATATATAACATGGATAATACAATATCTAGCATTTAGTCACAAAAAAAAAAGCTTTTATAACTGGATCGGAAAGAAATTATATAACGCTATAAAGGGTTATAGGTTTTATCTCATGAACTACATACACTAACATTTGTTGGTTCATGACATTTGCGATTGACTAATTTGATAATCCATATTTTTTTCATAAATTGGTACCTATTCACAAAGAAAGGGCCGAAAATGCCTCAAGAAATAATTAAACTTAAAATAAATTTTTGAAAATTAAATTAAATTAAGCGATGAAAATTTAATTAATTTAAATAATAAAAAATAATTTTCTAATAATATTAATGAATTTTAGAAAAATAAAATTAATTATATTAAATTAGTAAATTGATAAAGTGTGAATCAGTCAAGCTAAATTAATAACTAAACTGCAAGTGTTTGAAAAGCTTATTTTATATCAAAGGTGAAAGTCTTCCGTTAAACCTCAGAATCTTGAATTTCTAAAGGAGTTAATGTCCCAGATGGGTTATCTTATCAAAAGTGACTCGATCAGTGTTGAGGTATTATCTTGTGAAGGTATGACTAGTGCCAAGTCTATCAAAGACCAGGTGACATGACTTAACTACGATTTAAAAGACTAAAATCGAAAATTTGGTAAAAAAACTGTTCTTTAACCCCCTTCTAGACTTTACATTATCACCTTGGACCTACATTAATGATGCTCGAACATATACTTGTTTTAAGTGCCTATTTATTTTCTATTGGTATCTATGGATTGAATCCACAAAGCGAAAATATGGTTGAAGCTTTTATGTGTCTTGAACTTATATTGAATTCAATTAATATCAATTTTATAATATTTTTGTAATATATTTTATAATCGTCAACTAAGAGGAGACATTTTTCATTTTTTGTTATAGCTATTTGCAGCCCCATTTGAAACAACTATTGAATTTGACTATTGTTACATCAATTTGCTCGTAATAGAAGAAAATCAACTTCGTATTAATAATCCAATTTGTTTGAATAAATAGTATTAATTATATAAATTAAATGAAAATTTGAATATTCATAAATTAATTCAAATGGTAGGTTTGATACGGGTAAGGTATGATTGTGACGCCCCAAATTTTAGCGGCGTGAGATACGAATAGTGATTTATTTATTTGGTTAAGTAACACGAACCCATTATTAATGAAACATGACACGACTCTTTTATTTATTCCCTCCAACGCCAATTCACGCTCCTCATTTTCGAGCCTAATAATTTTATATTCTCCTCTAGTATTATTACTTGATCGATTAACTACGACTTTAGAAATATTAGACCTCGAAAATTTAGGAGTACATTTCAACCCTTATCCAAATATTTCATCTTATTCTATAATTCATCTCAACCAACTTCCAATTTATTTTTGGAATACACATTTCTTATTTCACATCTTTATTTTAAATTTCTAAATATTTAATTATGGATATTTATACATTTTATATTTCCTCAATTTTATAAAGAAAAGAAACCAAATATTTTTTTTTTCCCTAATTTTTGAATTTATCACATAAAATGGGAAATAACTCATTTTTCTTCTATTACTATTTTTACTAATTTGTATCTCCCAACTAGATTATTATGGGACAATTTTTTTTTTTTGACAAATTTCTCCCTTAAAAATCGGCCAAGAGAGGGAAATTGGGAGGTTGTTTCATTTTATTTTCAAAGCCTACATTTAAAATTACCTTACAAAACCTCACTACACTAAATAAATAACAAAAAAAAAAATATTCTATCCTCCTACTACTCAAAAAAATTGGCCATAACAATTGTAATGGGGAAATCAATCCTATTTTTTTTGTAACCTACAAACAACCCCACCCATTAATCCTATTACATCAATTAAAGCAAAAAGACAAGAAAACGAAAAAGGTAATCCCTCCCTAACATTACTTGCGGCTATATCAATTGTAGGAGGGAATCACTTTTGATTTTTTTGTAACCTACAAACAACCCCACCCATTAATCCTCCTATTAATTAAACCATCAAAAATAAAAGAATACTAACCCCACACACACATACTTTCGGCTACCTCAATTAGGGGGGATGTCAAGCCTATTTTTTTTTTTTTTTTATCTTACTACACCAATTACCTTTCAACAATTCACATTTTAACACCTAAATATCAAAACATAAAAATTAGTCATCCTACCACACAATTTTCGGCCATATGTAGTAAGAGGAATCAAAATTTTTCTTTCATCTATCTAATCTCCCAACACTCTTCTTACTTCATACTTAGACACAAAAAAAAAAATACACAAATCCTCCTATCCCCTTGGCCGAAAATTCAAAGAAGAAGAGGTAAGAATTTTTTTTTACCAACTTCATTTTCCTTCTCATTGTTCAACCATATACCTTCACCTTCTAATCATGTTGAATAATTCTTACTGAGGTACTCCTAGAGGATTTTTCTTGAAGAATTAGGAGACTTAGACTTGACTACAAGCTTGAAGGAAAAATTCCATTTTTAGAGACTACTTGAAGACATTAAGGTAAATAGTAGCCATTTAATCTTATTAAATCCCTTTAAAATTTGAGACTATAATTTTAACATCAAAATATAGTTTGGATACCATATAGGGGCTGACCTTAAAGAGTTTGAGTCAAGAAGTTGATACCAAGAAGAAGACTTCATTTTAGATCAACCCGAAAAACTACTACGAGGTGGGTGAAAAATATTTCCACAAAAATCGCATCATTCTTTCTACTAGTGCATAAAAATATATGCTCATGTGATAATATGATATTTTATGAATTAAAACAAGTATTTATGAGATTTATGTTTTAATGAAATTTTGAAAAAATAAAAAGATAAGTATGATATTATTTCTTGCATAAAATATTGATAAAATTGCTCATCATTATGCTTTTATGATTTATGATGCTATAAAGGTTTAAATATATTTTAGAAATGTTTAATATGAGTTTTTACATATGACTGGAATTC
The DNA here is from genome assembly GCA_016081115.2 of Rehmannia glutinosa. Classification (NCBI taxonomy): domain Eukaryota; kingdom Viridiplantae; phylum Streptophyta; class Magnoliopsida; order Lamiales; family Orobanchaceae; genus Rehmannia; species Rehmannia glutinosa. The sequence continues at coordinate 11,094 of JABTTQ020003393.1, read as the reverse complement.
TGGACTTGTAACTTTTGCAAGATTTATTTTTGTAATTATTGTGAAATATGGGGCCAAAAGTGTAAATATAAAAAACTGTGAAGGCCACCTCTGAAAATTCAAAATATTGGACCCAAGACTCTGTAAATTTCATATATGAAGTGACTTGAAAGATTGAGACCCCTCCCGGGCAAGAAAATACAATAAGGAATAAGTTTGATATCAAAATGTAAAATTGTAAAACTTAAAGGACCAAAATGGTAATTTTCGAAACTGGGGCAGTCAAGGTACCTCAAAATCTTGCAGATTTATTTAATATGGTATTTTGAACCTTTAGTTCAAATTTCATAACCATCCGACTTGAAACGAGCCTTTAACGACAAAAAATCACTTTTGGGCCAAAATTGTAATTTTAAAAAATGAGGTACCTAACTTTCGAATTTTCAAAAACTGTTTTAATCACAACTTATTACTTTCCTAAGAAGTATTTTAAAATTTAAATCACCTCAAAACCCTTTCCGATTTAAGAGTTACCTAATTTTAAAATATCAAGTCAAAAATTATAATTTTTGGAAAACTAGAGGCGAATCTGCAAATTTTATAAAATCTGTCTCGAGCCTTTGGAAAATTTAAACCCCTGGGAATTTAGAAATTTTGGAACTGACCTTACTCTTTTCGAGTCCAGAATTAAAACTTATCGAATTTTAGAACCGGTAAGAAAATATTTTCCTTAGTAAAAATGATTTTTATTTCAAAATTTGCTAAGGACATTGAAATTGATATTTTGTAACTTGGTTACCTTACAAAAATTTTTATGATATGTTTTCATGCTTATCTAATAAAATATCGATCTTGAACACAATGTGCCGAATGAATATTAAAATCGGCTAGATTATCCATGCTTAGATAACTAGACCGCGAGTTTTGTTTTTGTAATAAATACCGGGATATTGTGTGACCAAGATCACTCCGGACTTACTAATTGATTTTATCAAATTTCTCAAGCGAGAAAAATAGTGATTGGAAGAGAAATTTTGAAGTGGAGATTTAAGTGAAATGTAAAGTGGAATTAAAAGTGAAGTGAAATGTGAAGTAAAGTGAAACTTGAAGTGAAGTGAAATTTGAAGTGAAATGTGAAGTGAAGTGAAATTTGAAGTGAAATGTGAAACGAAATATGAAGTGAAATGATAAGTGGAAGTGAAAATGAGAATGGAAGTGAAAAGTAAAGTGAAAATATAAAGTGGGATAATTTGCTTGGCTTTATCCAAGTGATGTGGGATAATTTGCTTGGCCCGAGTGGGATAATTTGCTTGGCTTTATCCAAGTGAAGTGGGATAATTTGCTTGCTTTATCCAAGTGAAGTGGGATAATTTGCTTGGCTTTATCCAAGTGATGTGGGATAATTTGCTTGGCTTTATGCATTGAAAGTGGAAGTAAATTTAATAAGGCATTAATATTACTTGACTAATTCTAACCAATCTAACATAATGGCTAATGGAAATCTTTATATAAATAATGGGACAAAGTCATATGCACTCTCATACATGGGTTTCCATGAAACTATTTTTAAGTGCATAAAAGCGAGCCAGCCACACTTCACACTGCGCACCCACCCATTGAGAATTTTTGTTCTCACCCCACCTCTTTTATCAACCCCAGGATGAAGAGGCAATGTCGGGACAATGGCGATGATGGATCTCAAAACGTGGCTTAGTTACGTATTGTATTATGGACTTTATTAAGACGATGGATTTTATTTGTGTTGATTTAGAATTTGAACTTATTTAATGTAATAGCGGGCGTAGGACCCGGAGAACAATTATTATGTTGTATTTTTATTTTTACGGATTCGCTGCAACCATACTCGACTTAGTTATTTCTTTATTTATAATTAGTTGGGATTTTATCGTTCTATTGACGTATGTTGGAGGATAAATAAGCCGGCAGTAAACCTGGCATAAGTTTGGTAAATTGTGTCGCGGCTTCCATTTTGGGGCATGACATTTATGGTATCGAGCTCGGTTTGTAAGAAGGAAACTTACACCGAGCTAACCCGAGATAGGACCCTTCGCTGTAATGGGAATCACCATATTGGATAGTTTATAACAAATAATTCCTTAATAATTGCTTCGTTAAATTAGATATTATACATCATTAATCGTTGTACCATAGCTCATAATTTTATCTACATAAGTGAGTGGATGCTAATTATTCTAAACACGGATGGGTACAGTCAAAGAGGCGAGGAAGGAGACCATGTAACGTGGACATGGAAAACCTTAACCCTCCGCAAGAGAGAACTCCATCGCCGAACTTCCACCACCTCCCAAATTTCTTTGGGCTCGATCGGCCTTGCTCAAGTCCTTCAACAGATCTTACTATTCATGCGGCAACAAAAACCGTCAAAACCGAACGTGTAGGAACCGGTCGGGAAGCATATGATCGGGTGTTGGAGCGATTCTTGCGTTTCGATCCATCCGTCTTCGGGGGAACCGGACGATGCTAAAGGCGAGGATTGGCTTGAACAAATGGAAAATATTTTCTTTGCCCTACGATATCACCTAGGAACAACAAGTTACCTTAGCGGTATTTCGATTGGAATCCACCGCTCGTGATTGGTGGAAATCGTGGAGAAAGGTGGTAACAAGGCCGAACTCGGGGCGTGGGACAATTTTCTTTCGAATCCGAGGGACCAATACATTCCTCAAGTGGTCCGAGAAGCGAGACGTGGCGAATTTTATCGCTTGAGGCGGGGAGTATGACCGTGGCGAGGAATCGAATTTCACCGCTTGTCAAAGTACGCTTTGGGCTCCATAAGTACTTAGGCGGATAAATTGTATAAATTTACTCGAGGATTGAGATTAGATCTCTGAAAACAACTATTGATGCAGTGGAAATGGATACATACTGTTGCGGTTAGGGCTGCCTCTCGTGTAGAAATGGGTTTGAACCAAGATCGGGCAAATTCAACAAAACAAGGCATCAGGATCAAAGAGGCCTATAATCAAGAAAACAATCGGGCCACCTACAAAATTCCAAGGGGTGGGCTGGACCGACTAACAACGGGAAACAACATGTGCAAAACATAACTTGCTCTCAGCTGCCGCAAAAGGCGCGACATACACCGGATCGGTGTTGGCGTAAACAAGGAAATGCCTCAAATGTGGCGGCGATCGGCAACAACTACGTGGCGCCAATGATTTCCACACCTGAAAACAAACCCGTACCACCTCATAAATCGGAATCGACCGAATAACCAAGCGGGGTACCAGCCAGAGTATTTGCCTTGGCGGGACATGACACTCAAAGCCAACCAATGTGGTGGAATGTGCGCTTCTAGTATCTAACCATTATGCTAAAGTCTTTATTTGACCCGGGTCATCACACTCATTTATTACACCACATTACGTACAACATGTTTATACATGTATGGAGTGTATGCCTATATCTTAGAAGTATCAACTTCCATGGGCGCAAGCCAAATAACGGATGTTATGTATAAGGCATGCGAAATAAAGATTGTTGATGTGACCTTTCTGTTGATTTGATTTTGTTGCCTATATCCCGAGTATGATGTTATTTTGGGTATGGATTGGTTGTCTACATCATGCACAAATGGACTGTCATCATAAAATATTAAGTTATGTGAACCTGGAAAGCCTATAGTGGAATTATCGGCAAGAGCACGAGTCAAGATGGCTCCAACCATTTCTACGCGTTAAAAATTTAGGAAAGCAATCACAAAGTGGGCACGTGGATACTTGGCATTTGTAACTAACAAACCTAAAGTAGAGACTCAAATCCACGAAGTGCCTATAGTGTTAGAATACCCGGATGTATTTCCACGAGGACTCACCGCTTCCTTCCGATAGGAAATTGAATTCACCATCGAGTCTTCACGAGGACATAATGGAAACTACCAAAAATGGAAGGCGATATCGAAGAAAATATCCGGAACTATTTTAAGAGGAATTTGGGGACCAAATTCTTTTAAGGAGGGGTGAATGTGACGCCCAAATTTTAACGACGTGAGATACGAATAGTGATTTATTTATTTGGTTAAGTAAACCAATTATTAATGAAACGTGACCCGACTCTTATTTATTTATTCCTTCCAACGAATTACACATATCATTTTAATTTAATGATTTTATATTAAGCCTACAGTATTATTGCTTGATCGGTTAACTACGACTTTAAAAATATTAGGCTATGAAAATTTAGAGTATTTAAATACTTATCCAAATATTTCATCTTATTCTATAATTCATCTCAACCAACTTTAATTTATTTTTGGAATACATTCTTATTTACATCTTTCATTTAAATTTCTAAATATTTAATTATGGATATTTATACATTTTATATTTCCTCAATTTTGTAAAGAAAAGAAACCAAATATTTTTTCTTTTTCCCCTAATTTTTCAATTATCACATAAAATGGGAAATAACTCATTTTTATTTTATTTTCTTTTTACTAATTTGTATCTCCCAACTAGATTATTATGGGACAAAAACATTTTTTTGACAAATTTCTCCCTTAAACCGCCAAGAGAGGGAAATCGGAGGTTGTTTCATTTTATTTTTCAAAGTCTACATTTAAAAGTGCCTTACAAACCCTACTACACTAAATAAATAACAAAAATAAAAAACTATTCTATCCTCCTACTACTCAGAAAAATCGGCCATAACAATTGTAGTGAGGAAATCAATCCTTTTTTTTTAGTAACCTACAAACAATCCTACCGTTAATCCTATTACATTAATTAAAGCAAAAAGACAAGAAAAACAAAAAAGGTAATCCCTCCCCTAACATTACTTTCGGCTATATCAATTCAGGAGGAATCACTTTTTGATTTTTTTTTTTTTGTAACCTACAAACAAACCCCCACCCATTAATCCTCCTATTAATTAAACCATCAAAAACAAAAGAATACTAACCCCACTCACACATACTTTCGGCTACCTCAATTAGGGTGGCTGTCAAGCCTATTTTTTTATCTTACTACACCAATTACTGAATAATTCACGTTTAACACCTAAACTCAAAACATAAAAAATTAGTCATCCCTACTACCACACAATTTTTCGGCCATATATTGCTAGGAGTCAAAATTTTCTTTCATCTATCTAATCTCCCAACACTCTTCTTACTTCATACGTAGACACAAAAAAAAAAAAAAAAAATACACAAATCCTCCTATCCCCTTGGCCGAAAATTCAAAGAAGAAGAGGTAGAAAATTTATATTTTTTTCCAACTCCATTTTCCTTCTCATTGTTCAACCATATACAATCACCTTATAATCATGTTGAATAATTCCCATTGAGGTACTCCTAAGATTTTTCTTGAAGATCAGTGGGAAACTTGGAAACATTCCTGAGCTTGAAGGAAAATTCCATTTTTAGGAAGCTAACTTGAAGACATTAAGGTAAGTAGTAGCCATTTTAATCCCTATTAAATCGCTTTAAAATTTGAGACTTTAATTTTAACACCAAAAATATAGTTTGGATACCATATAGGTCTGACCTTAAAGAGTTTGAGTCAAGAAGTTGATGCAGAAGAAGACTCCATTTTAGATCAAGAAAAACTGCTACGAGGTGGGTGAAAAATATTTCCACAAAAATCGCATCATTCTTTCTACTAGTGCATAAAAAATGCATGCTCATGTGATAATATTATATTTTATGAATTAAAGCAAGTATATATGAGATTTATGTTTTAATAAAATTTTGAGAAAATAAAAAGATGAGTATGATATTCTTTCTTGCATAAATATTGATAAAATTTCTCATCATTATGCTTTTATGATTTATGATGCTATGAATGTTCTAATATATTTTTGAAATATTTAATATGAGTTTTACATATGATTGGAATTCTGGACTTGTAACTTGTGCAAGAAAATCGAAGCTTGGGTTATTTTTGTAATTATTGTGAAATATGAGGCCAAAAGTATAAATATGAAAAAATTGTGAAAGCCACCTCTGAAAATTCAAAATATTAGACCCAAGACTCTGTAAATTTCATATATGAAGTGACTTGAATGATTGAGACCCCTCCCGAGCAAGAAAATATAATAAGAATAAGTTTGATATCAAAATATAAAATTGTAAAACTTAAAAAGGACCAAAATGGTAATTTTTCAAACTAGGGCAGTTAAGGTACCTCAAAATCTTGCATATTTATTTAATATGGTATTTTGAACATTTAGTTCAAATTTCGCAACCATCAAACTTGAAAGCGAGCCTTTAACGACAAAAAATCACTTTTGAGCAAAAATTATAATTTTTCGAAAATGAAGTACCTAAATTTCGAATTTTTAAAAAACAGTTTAATCATAACTTATTATTTTCCTAATAAGTATTTTAAAATTTAAATCACCTCCAAAACCCTTCCCGGTTTAAAGAGTTACCTAATTTTAAAATATCAAGTCAAAAATTATAATTTTTGGAAAACTAGAGGAGCGAATGCAAATTTTATAAAATCTGTCTCGAGCCTCGGAAGAATTTAAACCTCTAGGGAATTTAAAAATTTTGGAACTGACCTTACTCTTTAGAGGTCAGAATTGAAACTTATCGAATTTTAGAAACCGGTAAGAAAATATTTTCCTTAAGTAAATGATTTTATTTTAAAATTCTCTAAGGACCTTGAAATTGATATTTTGTAAACCAGGTTACCTACAAAAAATTTTATGATATGTTTTCATGCTTATCTAATAAAAATATAGACTTGAATATAATGCGCCCGAGCAAGATATTAAAATCGGCTAGATTATACATCACGCCCAAGCGGAGACGCGACGGCGATCACAACTTAAATACAAATAAACCAGCATTCAGGCAATATCATCAAAACCCGATGGAGCCAGAATCACAAATAGCGTGGAAATAAAGCGGGTACAACTTGGAGTCCAACGATATCCGTAATCAATTACATCCCGATATGATCTAAAGGTAACAACTTAAAAGTCGAAAGATGCTAAGCCACTTCAATTACAGCGGAATGAAAAAGAAATACAAGAGTCAGAAAAACCCAATGACGAAAAGAGTCCGACAACAACATCAATGAGTAGTAAGTCCAACAACGATAATAGTAAGCAAATCAAGGCATCAACAACAAAAGATAGTAAATCAACAAGCGGAGTACAAGGGCTCAATCCGTGGCGGTTCGACATCTTCAACGAAGTCCTCATCTAAGGTTAGAAAACGGTGGGGATGAGGCAAAATCTCGATGGATGGGGTGGTGGGTGTGCAAGTGTGGCGATATATATAGTTAATGCAGCTTGATTATATGAAGACGCGCGTGAGTATGATGCATGTCACGCCCCGGATGGGACGCGGCGGCGATCAACCACTTAAATAGAAATAATCCCAACATCTAGACAAATGATACAACAATCCCAAGTGAAATGCAGTCTAAAGCGGCGGAAATAAAATAAGTAAAGTATGAATTACATCTTAAGGTCAATCAACATCCAAATGCATCGACATAATAACTGAATAAGTTCACACGGGCCAAAAATAAAACATAAGGTAAAGTACAATGTCCAAATCTTAAACGTCAAAGGGTCCTACGCCCCTTAAATTACGGTCGAAAGAGAGAAAAGAGTAGCGGGATAAACGGAAGTCAACATCAGTAAAAGTACATGAATTAAGAACAATCATCGGTAAAGGTGCAAGATCGACAGGCGGGGCGAGGTCATCAATCGTGGCCAGTTCGACATTTTCAACATAGTTCCCATCTAAAGGTTTAGAAAACGGGGAGGATGAGACGAAAAAATCTCGGTGGATGGGGTGATTGTGTGCAAGTGTGGCGATATATAGTTAATGCAGCTTGATTGTATGAAAACGCGTGAGATATGATGCATGAATTCACACACGATCCACAAGCGTCGTGATAAAATATATTTAAGTAATATACTTATACGATTTAAGAAAAATGCATGGTCACACAGTAGCACTATGTGATTGAGTAAGATAGGTAGGATTGCGTGCGGAATGTAACGCCAATCCTATGCAAGACAATTAATGGTTGTGTGCGGTTTGTGGCGCCAACCAATGCAAAACAAGTAGCGATTTGCGTGGATTTGTAGCGCCAACCAATGCAAAACAAGTAAGCGGTTGCGTCTGATTTGTAGCGCCAACCAAGCGAAGGTCCGATTAACTGCGGTCGTGTGGATCATGAACATCGATTCGACTTCGTTCTTCCTTATAACTCCCTGAGCAAGATGGTCAAGACTGTCACCTTATCGCTCCATAAGCGCAAAGACGAAATCCGCAGTGGAGCTTGCAGGCCGGATTTGTCATAATCATGATTATACCTCCAAGTACTTGTTGGACGACCCGCTTCCCCTTGGACAAACTCCGTCCCTCGATTGCGGGATTAGGGCGATTAAGGGCGAAAAAGAGTGGAATAGCGACCGAGAGATGTTTTGGTTCTATCCCCGATGTATCCATTAGCGATTTGTGAGCTCGACACACCAAGTTGATTTCGAGGCTTGAAAGTAAAAAACAAGTTCGGGTAGTCAACCCGGTCGAGTATTATTGAATCAAATTTGTTAAAATTGCGATTCGGGAAAGTTTTTCGAAAAATAATCGGAACTCACAAACCGAAAGGGCTTTTAATGTGATTCTAGTTGGAAAATATCACTAAGGTTAGTGGAATATTCGAACAAAAGTAGTTTTTAAAAGAAATAAGTTTAGGTCCCTTAACTTTTGAAAATCTCATTTTTGTCCCATTTGAAATAATTGCCTTTAAGGCTTTTAGGGTCCAATTGTTATGAAATTTGAACCTTGGGTCCAAAATATAATTATTTTATAGTTAAATTAGTATTTCCAGGTGCATGGGCTGCATAAGTCCTGGAAATTTCATTTGGGTCCTCAAGTTTAGTCTTTTACACTTTAGTCCCTCAATTTTAGAAAATTACTTTCCAAGCCCTAAACACTTGGATTTTTGGAATACATTTAAAATATGTCATTTATAGTCCCTTAAGAGTGAAAATTTAAAATTTTAAAATTAAGGTCTGGTACAGTTAAAAAATTGCAAAGTAGCCCTTAAACTTCTAAAATTTTACAATCTAGTCCTTGGGCTTTTAAAGGTTGATTTTATTTATCTTAAAACTCTTAAAACTTTATTAAAATATCAAAAGTCATTTTTGAACCTTAGTACAGTCCCAAAATTCTAAATTTGCAGAGGGGTCCTTTAAGTTTTGGTTTCTTGCAATTTAGTCCACCAACTTTCCATTTTTGCATTTTTAAGTCCAAAATTGAAATTTAATCAATTATGCTTTCGACTTGTCCAGGTTATAAGTCATCCAAAACATGGATTTCAAAGATCATACACATGCATGTCCAATTCATACAAGAATTCATCACATAGAACATTAAATTGTACATGCGTGCACCTAAAGTTCAATAAATAGCAATTTCACAACTTTGGATGAGGTCACTTAGGTCAGCCCCTAAGTCAAGAAATATCAAAAATTTGGAGTTAGAAATATGAGAGAAAAATTAAGGAGAAAAAGAAGAAAAAAATTGGAAAAGACTACACTTTACACTTGTGTAGTGGCGATTTGAAACTAGTTGAAGCTTCAAATTTGAAATTTTTGGTTCAACTCCAAAATCACCTAAGGTCAGCCCCTTTCTCAAAAATGAAAAAGGGGGTGTTAAAATTTGAAAAAAATCGGAAGAAGAAGAAAGAAGGGTTAAGTGTCGATCTTACCTTGTAGTTCAATTCTTCCAAATTTTCTTCAAGTCTTGAAGTCCTCTTCAAGATGATGTCAAGATCTAATCTTCAAATGGTCTTCTAAGTATACCTCAAATAGAATTCAAAGCTTAAGTTAAGAAGTGAAAATGGATGAGCTAAATGATATCAAAATGAATTGAAAGAAGAAATTCCTTACCTTTGGTGTAGTAGGTTTCGAATTTTATGAAGGAAATAGGAAGAATTCTTGAAATTTTGCTAAGTGTTTAAGAAATAAGAAGAAGAAAAGTAGAGAGAAGTTGGAGAAAATAATAATAATAATACCCGCGATCGCGTCGTCTACGATTGAAAATTCTGGGGTCTCACAATGCATGAATTCACACACAGTCCACAAGCGTTGTGATAAATATATTTAAGTAATATACTTATACAGTTTGAGAAAACAGTTCGTGGTCACACAGGCACTATGTGATTCAGGCAAGACAGGTAGGATCGCGTACAGAATGTAACGCCAATTCTATGCAAGACAAATAATGGTTGCGTACGGATTTGTAAGCGCCAAACCAATGCAAAAACAAGTAAGCGGTTGCGTGCGGTTTGTAGCGCCAACCAAACGGGTCCGATAACCCGGAATCGTGTGGATCGGACAAATGATTCCTTCGTTCTTCCTTATAACTCCCCGGCAAGATGGTCCAAGACCTGTCACCTTATCGCTCCGCAGGCAAAGACAAAATCCACAGTGGAGCTTGCAAGGCCTCGGATTGTCATAATCATGATTATACCTCAAGTACTGACCCGCTTCCTTGGACACTCCGTCCCTCAGTTGCGGGATTAGGACGATGGGGCCGGAAGAGTGGAATAGTAGCCGAGCTGCCCGGTTCCATCCCCGACGTATCCATTCCGACTGTGAGCTCGACACACCAAGTTGACTCAGGCAGGAAAGTAAATACAAATACAGGCAGTCAACCAGGCAGTCGAGTATTATTGATTCAGGGAAGCAGTTCAGGAAATTTTTTGAAAATTCACGAGTAGCAATATGTCATTGATGGAGTTATTTGGATGAAGATGATTATCGGAAGGATAAGCAAAGTTCGGTATCTTGAAAGATTAGGTGGAACATAAGTCCCGTTATAGATTCAAAACCGCAAGACGAGGAAGTCGCCCGGCGATCGGATATTAATTGGTCGAATCGGTCCGATAAGTCAAGGGTTTTTGAGAAAATAAGATACTTTAATTAAATCTCCAAGTCAGAGGTTCCAGAGCTATTTTAGTAAAAGGGAAAATAATTTTAGTTAGGTCCTTTATAAAAGAAAAATTACAATTTAGCCATGTTTTGTAAAAAATCAATACTTTTGGGGTTAAAATTGAATAAATAAATATCCCGACCTTGAAAAATTATGAAGTCAGTTCC